>OX638131.1:22357320-23030389 GCA_951804985.1 Dryomyza anilis
GGATTTTTGCGATCGGCCAGTATCGCGCGTATATCATCGTTGATCTCTGGGTTTTTCCGTCTAATATTATAGAAATATTTCAGCATTTTCTCCATTTCTTGTATATATTTTTTAATGCTACTGTTGTGATTTCTGTGGTAGCTAATGTTTTTGTTTAAATATTAAAATTTGAATATTTTGACTAAATTTTGAACGTTTTAATTTTGCTGAATTTTTGACACAGTTCTGCCTGAAGTAAGAACTTTTGACAGACTAAAAATTAAATTTCTTGAATTAATGAAAAAAATATATATACACTTTGTCAATACGGAAGTATAACCAAAACTGAATTAAACACGTTGCCGCAGAGGTTGCACTGCTGCAATAATGTTTCGTATACAACATGACAGCTGCTCGTCGCAGTGGTGGTGCGTGTTCCATTGTGTTGGTGGAGGTGAGAGAGAGAAAATAGAGTTTTTTTTTAATACAGCTGATTGACTGTGCCACCATAAAATGCACTGACCTTTTTTTTTGTCTAGTATTAATGCTCATAATACTCTGTGTGTGTGTGTAACTGGAAATCTATTTTTTTGTTACCCATTAGAAACAAATATTTTATGATGACATACACTCTAAAAAAAGCCACCCAATACATAAATAAATGACATATTCGGAATCCGTGCATCCTATTAATAAATCAAATAAGTTTGATGTAAAATTCGAAAATGTTAATACATATCAATGTAGGGCATTATATCAAATAAATTGTTATTCAAAAATGATCATTACTTTTTCAATTGCTATTCAAAAAACAATTTTCAATCATTTATCGTTTAATTTTTTATTCAAACAAATTTATTCAAAATAAATTAATTGTGATTTATTCTAATTTATTCTAATTTTGACTAATGAATTAATGATTGAAAATTGTTTTTTTTGAATAACATTTGAATAAAACCAATGAATAAAATTTTGTTTGAAATTTGAAATGTTTTTCATACAAACCAAATTTATTCGTTATTCAAAATTTTGAATAAAAACTAAAAAAAAAAACGAATAATTCTGAATAAAACAATTTATTCATTATTTCGAAAAGAGAATAAAATGAATTTATTCGTTAGTTTTCATTTGAAATAAAAATTGGCTTACACTGCTGCATACCACCCCAAAAAATTTATTCTCATTTAAAAGTTCAATAAAATCTTTTCAGCTCCTAATATAATTGTTTTTACCGCAACTATAAAATTAATTAAAAACAATCGAAAAGTGTGATATTGTTTCACCTTTGGTAACCAGATGAACGTGCCTAATAGAATGTATAATTTAATATATTCACACAGAAAAAAAAGAGGAATTTATTCATAAATATTATGAATTTTTTTCACCAACAACCAGATTCATCATATTGATATCAAATTGAATTTGTGTATACTATTTACGAATTATATATACAAACAAACTTTTTTTTAGAAAATAATTCGAAAAAAAGTTTTTGGAAAAATGTTATTTAAAAATAACAGAAATTAAAAAAAAAAGATATCAAATTTTTTTTTTTTTAATTTTTTTTTCGAAAAAAAAAAAAATTAAAAAAAATATTTTTTTAAATATATTTTTTGCTGCACGCAACAACAACTTTGGCAAAATCTTGAGTTGATGCAGTTTTTACATTTTTACTTTTGGTTCTTTCTTCAATGCACATAATTCTTATTGTGTTTATTGGAGACGGAAAACTTAGGCGACTTGAAATGTAGAATATGCAGAGAAAGATCGCTGATGAAGGGGCTTGGCTGCCTCTGAAACAGCTGTACGATCTGCCACTCAATGCATTCTGCCAATTGTTTGTTGTTTTATTTGTTGGTACAAAACATCCAATTTGTACCGACTGGACCTTGAGCACGTTAAGACAATATCTTAAAATATATTTTTTATAATTATAACTACTCTTAGTATGTCAGGAGTTATAGCAATTTAAATGTTTTGGTTATATGGGAGGTGCCACGCCCCATGGTCCAATCCCGCCTGCATTCTACGTTGCTATTGGAGTTTTAAATATGAACATTTGATTCGATTTTTATAACTCTACTCTAAGTATGCCAGGAGTTATAGCAATTTTAATGTTTTGGTTATATGGGAGGTGCCACGCCCCGTTGTCCAATCTCGCCCAAATTCTACGTGACGATTGGAGTTTTAAATATGAACATTTGGTTTGATTTTTATAACTCTACTCTAAGTATGTCAGGAGTTATACCAATTTTATTGTGTTGGTTATATGGGAGGTGCCACGCCCCGTGGTCCAATCCCGCCCATATTATACGTGGCTATTGGAGTTTTAAATATGAACATTTGGTTCGATTTTTATAACTCTACTGTTAGTATGTCAGGAGTTATAGTAATTTAAATGTTTTGGTTATATGGGAGGTGCCACGCCCCGTGGTCTAATCTCGCCCACATTTGGAAAAATGATAAACAAACACAATATACATCATTGGGCTAAATTTCAATACTGTGGCTATCTTATGTACACAGATATTTGCATTTAAAAATTCAAGTTTGACACGCCCATTTTTATACCTTAGGGGTCGAATTTCAAAAAATCCCGCCTTAGTGCGCGCCTACGTCGGGAGATGAACACCCTGTCCAAATTTCATGTTCCTAGGTCTAAGGGTTTGGTCTGGGCGTTGATCGATCAGTCAGTCAGTCAGTCAGTCAATCAGGATTTGTTCTTTTATATATATAGATGACATACAAGAACTACTTGAGGACTGAGAAGTAAGGCAAAAAATGAACGAAACAAAAATATTTTGATTAAACATTGGTTTGATATGATGTAAAATATGTTCTATTTAATGTTCTTGTTCATTAATATGATGAAACGTATTTTTTTTGCATTCATAACATTGATGGCGTTAGTCACTCATATTATGAATGGTTCTTCAATACAATGAATCATGGTTTGTAGAACGGAATTCATCAATATGATGTACTTTTTTTTCAGTGTTCTTAAATAGTATGAACCAGAATAAAAACAGAATTCATAACAACAATGTATAGAATTTATTCTATGTCTATTATTTTATTAAATCCAAATTCCCAGATAATTCTTTTTTAAGACAATTCTTTCAGTGATCATTTTCCGTTAAATCAGAAATTATAGTAAGAAATAATGAAAAATTTAGATTAAAATATTTAAGAAGTGAACATTTCTTTTTATACTGAATTCAACTTTTAAATATCTTCAAAATAATAGACATGTATTAGAATGCATGTATCTTGACTTCTACCCAGTCGGCTCCTACACACATTGTTCATGATTATCGTAAATTACGAACATTTGGCGATTAAAAAGAATAATTAAATTCGATCATTTTGCTCGTTAAAAACGATGATAAATGTCAATGAAAAAAAAAACAATCATGTTTTGTTCGTAAATAATGATGGTTCGTATTTTTCGAGCGTTTTTATCGTAAAAAAAGATTATCAAATTTATTGTTTTTCAATCAAAAGTTCATTTAAAAAATGCAAGAATAGTTTTGGTGAAAATTGTTAATAAATTGCTTTAATTAAGAAATAAGTAAATGCATTTGATAGCTAAATTTAAAAATGAAATGCATTTACTTAATTTTTTGTTGTGTAATTAAAACAACGTAGGTAAAATTCGTAAAAGAGTTAAAAATGATTATCATTTATTATTAAAATTAAATCGTAAAAAAAATATTAAAAACGAGTATATACTCGTATTTTAAGATCATAAACGATCGGCTTGATATATATTATTCATTACATACCATATATACCTATACAAACTATACCATATATGGTTAAAATATTAAAATTTATTAATTTCGATTACTGTAAACTAAAAATAAAAAGAAATAATTTTCTTTCAATGTTTTGAATCTTTGGCACATTTTTCAGAAAAGTCAATTTAAATATATATTTTTTTTGTTGTTCTCCATAAAAATAAATTATTAAATTACCTATTTTATTCATTTATTAGCAAATTTTACCAATTAAATCAACAATGGAACGTATGTTAGCATATTTCCAAATGAAACGTTTGAAGTTCCCAAAAATTGATGATGTGTGCAAGATGATTTTACAAGAGCACCGCACACCTAGCGATGGCATTACAATTAAACAAATACGAGGTTGGTAAAAATTCACCATGCTTCATACATTAAACTGCACTCTCTTTGTTTCACACACGTTCTTCTTCAATTATCGTTCGTTCTCTTTATGCTCTACTTTCTCTAGACGAATACCATGCGTACACCGAAGAAGAATTTCCGATCATACGCTGCATTACGGAATTTCTGTTGACTATACCAAATGTTGCCGTATTCAGCAATGAGAATGGTACGCGTTTCTTTTATACCATCAAATGAATTTTGGAAGAGAGTTTAAATTTAAGCGTATTAATAAATGTACAATTAAAATGAGAAAAAACATGATTAATGAGGTTTTTTTTCTTGATAAGAGGCCCTATTCTGGTTTGATGAGCAATATAAAATGAGAATGAAAATGAGACAAACATTATTTTTTATATTATTAACTGAATTTGAAAAAAATGTTTATTTCATTTTCATTCTCATTTTATATATCTCGTCAACCGAGAATAGGGCCCAAGGTCTTAGAAAACTTATATATACATATACATAAAAAATATTGTACAGGTTCATATTGTATTTATGTTAAACACTTGATACCCACTTGGAAATTATAAAGAAGTGTAGAGTTATTTTCGAATAGACTCTTAAACAGAATCTGTAGAAATATTTGACAAAGAATGAGAATGTCGGATAAAAGGTCAAACTGTGGGAAGAAATATCGATTGCCAATTATTCGTCCGTGAATTTTTAGAATGTATGACCAAACAAATTCGTATTAGACAGGAACATATTTTTTATAGTTCTTTGCAAACACTTTTCGTGAAATTATTATTAATATTATTAATATTATAATGTATTATTCGAAACAATTTAAATTTTTTACAAAGTTTTGATTAAGCTGCATGGAATTAAAATACAGCTGCAATCATTTATGAAGAGGCTAAAGATTTATTAAAATTGCTTTTATTATTAAACTAGCTGGACCCGTGCACGACTCGTGCCAAGATTTTGTGAATTCATAGATATAAAGCGATTTTAATAATATAAAAAAACATTATTATTATTTTTTATCAGGGGCCCGTGATTCGCTGTGGAAGTTTTTATTGGTTTTATAAATGTGGTAACCAAATAATAATTCTCCGCCAAAAACAACTTTTCTCAAAGACAATTCAGACAGTAGAATATTTCGCCGTAGAATTCTTCCCAGTAGAAATCTTCGCTGTAAAATTCTTCTCCATAGAACGCTTTACCGTAGAATTCTTCCCGGTAGAACTCTTCCCGGTAGAATTCTTCCCCGTAGAGTTTTTCCCAGTAGAAGTTTTAGTGTAGTTAGTTTTAATGTGGTGAGTTTTAGTGTGTTGAATTTTTAGTGTGGTGAGTTTTAGTGTGGTGTGTTTTAGTGTGGTGAGTTTTGGTGTGGTGAGTTTTAGTGTTGTGAGGTTTATTGTGGTGAATTTTTAGTGTAGTGAGTTTTAGTGTGGTGAGTTTTATTGTGGTGAGTTTTAGTGCGGTGAGTTTTAGTGTGGTGAGTTTTGGTGTGGTGAGTTTTTAGTATGGTGAGTTTTAGTGTGGTTAGTTTTAGTGTGGTGAAATTTTAGTGTGGTGAGTTTTAGTGTGGTGAGCTTTATTGTGTTGAGTTTTAGTGTGGTGAGTTTTAGTGTGGTGAATTTTGGTGTGGTGAGTTTTAGTGTTGTGAGTTTTGGTGTGGTGAATTTAGTATGGTGAATTTTTAGTGTGGTGAGTTTTAACGTGGTGAGTTTTATTGTGGTGAGTTTTAGTGTGGTGAGTTTTATTGTTCTGAGTTTTAGTGTGGTGAATTTTAGTTTTTTGTTTCATCTTTTTAGATTGTTTATGTGCTGAGTTATGTCGTTTTGAAAGTTTAGGTTGTATGGGAGGTACCACGCCCCTTTGTCCAATCCCGCCCATATATAGCCTATGACACCGGTCTCCTTAGTACCCTGTGGCAAAATTTCAGTTAAATCGGTTCAGCGGTTTAGACGTGATGCTGGAACAAACAGACAGACAGACAGACAGACAGACAGACCGACAGACTGACAGACGGACCAAGAGTTTTATATATATAGATAAATTCTTATGAAGACAGGGTTCATAAAAATGCAACAAAAAATATACTTATTTTAATTCCCATTTAATCGAAGAAAATATTTTAAAATCAGATGTGAAAAAAATTGATTTATTTTAGAAAATTGATTTATTTTAGAAAATTGATTTCAGTTTTACGAAATCAAATTTCCGATATTAACAAAACAAATTGTACGAAAATCCCAAAAGAGCTACAATATTGTAACAAACAATTATTCCAAAAAAGTGTTATTTGGGAAAAATCACAAACATAATATTGGATTACTTTTACCCTAAACAATGAAATGTATGAAGTTTTTAAAATTTGTTCTGACTACATTGCAGTTTTTCTTAATGATTTTTCAAAATGATTTGTTCATGTTTACCTTAGTTTATCATCATAATGCCTACCCTAATATTTACAGGATGTTCAAAGTGATAACCGTTTAAAATGAAGGAACATTTAGAAAAGAATAGATAATTTAAATATTTAAAAAAAATCAATAATAGAAACATGATAGTTACAGACAACCTAAGACACATTAATACGGAGTCTACGGCACTCACAAAATCACAATACCGTCATTGACGACATCTTTATGGAGTATTCAAATAGTATTCGTCGTAGCATATGCGATTCGCACCGTTTTTCATACAGTTCCGTTTTTCTTACAGACCTACGGTACGTCAACGGACTCACTCCGTATATTTTCCAGAATGGCGCTCCGCTAACGGACCGTAGAAACGTAATATCAACGGAATTAGTCCGTATTTCATCCAGTATGACGGTCCGAAACGTTCTCTCGACGGACTCACTCCGCTTGTCATTCAGTATGACTGTCCGTTAAAGCTGATTTGAAATCCGTTTCGATTTTCCTCTATTTCCATTTACTGGACCGTTTTCGTATCCAAAAACGGAACGTTTACGGAATCCTATTCCGTATTGCTGTTTCGTATACGGCACCGTTTTTTTTCTTGGTTATATGTATAATTTGATCAGAATCTCATTGTTTTTTACTATCGATATATATATTAGACTATATATTAGTCTATTTTTGGTTGATTTGGTGTGGAATGGCCCATACATGTACAACATATATACGAACTGACAGTTTTACAGGAACTACACAGTTTTACAGCCACTGCACAGTTGCACAGCCACTACACAGTTTAAAATTAACTACACAGTATTACAGGTATTGTTGTACCGATGTTATTTACATTGGATCATCGCAACGCGTGCTTACTCGGTTCATCGGTTCGTTTTTCCGTACATCGTGTGTATATCATGACTTGGATATTCTTTTACCTTATTTGTGTTTAACATTTCTCTTTTGTTATATATATTAGTGACGTGAAAGTGGTTCAAACTTCGAACAAGAAGTAGTAAGTAAAGCAGTGCAATAAAAAAAATAAATAAATAAAAAATAAAAAAATAAATAAATATAAAACTAATAAATAAATATAAAATAAATTAATAAATAAATAACTAAATTAATAAATTAATAAATTAATAAATTAATAAATTAATAAATTAATAAATTAATAAATTAATAAATTAATAAATTAATAAATTAATAAATTAATAAATTAATAAATTAATAAATTAATAAATTAATAAATTAATAAATTAATAAATTAATAAATTAATAAATTAATAAATTAATAAATTAATAAATTAATAAATTAATAAATTAATAAATTAATAAATTAATAAATTAATAAATTAATAAATTAATAAATTAATAAATTAATAAATTAATAAATTAATAAATTAATAAATTAATAAATTAATAAATTAATAAATTAATAAATTAATAAATTAATAAATTAATAAATTAATAAATTAATAAATTAATAAATTAATAAATTAATAAATTAATAAATTAATAAATTAATGAATTAATAAATTAATATAAAATAAAAATATAAATATATCGATTTAATTTTGCTTGATGTTGGAAATTAAATTGTTGTTCTTAATGATCTCACGTAATGCAAATTGTCAAGTAATGTATTTCTGACATCAAGTGAACTAAAATCGGTTATTAAAGTCGGAATATGACTTGATCATGTATTTTTGTTGGTTTTTTATCTACTGATAAAAAAACACTTAGGGAGACTGATTATATAAATACTACTTTTCGATTTTTCTGGTTGGTAGTTTGTTCAAACTATAATTAAATTTCCTAAGAGTCATAATCACTTCTTCGATTTATTGCATTTGAGAGATGACATCTCAATTCAATTTTGGAATTGTCGATTTTGTACCAGCGGCGGGTCCGTTTCTCATATTTAAATTTCGCAGAAAATTCTGTACATTCCATATAGCATATATCGATTTGAAATCATAAAAAAATGATCCAAGGATGGATGGATAATTTTTTTATTTTTAAGTAATTTTTAATTGTTTTTTGTTATTTTTTTCAATTTAGAATGGTTTTTCAAAGAAATTATTATTTTCGTTTGCAGAAATATAATATAAACTACCACTTTAACTTAGAGTTACCCATAGAATATGTGGAATTGAAACACTTAACTGAATATTGTGAAAACGGCCCTTAATGTAGTATTTTATAATTTTTGAGAAACATTTCTTTTAAAGAATTAAGCCAGAATCACACGATTGAATAAACAATCAACATTTGAATCAATTTTTAGATAATTTTAATATCAATCGTATTGTATGGAAAATTAGGCAATCACACGAATGATATTAGAATTGTTTTGCAAATTGATTCTAATGTTAATTGTTTATTCTAACCATTGTTATATTGAACCACCTGAAGTGTACACAGAAAAATACGTCAATGCAGCAAATTATATTGCTGAATATGTATACGAAACTGTGCCGGCGAAATAATTTGCTGCATTTTCGTACAAATATTCATATTAACAAAAGCAATTGCTGATTTAACGAATAGCAAACGTATATATTAATTAACCGAATTTCATTGCTGGACTGATTAGTACATGCAATTATTATCGATTGCTATATTTACGTCGATATTTTTTTTTCTGTTTAGTAGCAAAGATTACATAGCAGAAGATTTTAGAGGACTACCAGACAATATCCGACAAAAATAGGACAAAAATTAAGTCAGATGGATTTGGGTTAATAAGTTAAATTTTTACAAAAAAAAGTTACATTTTCAGTGTTGATTTTCGACATAAATACTACCACAATTTTGTGCCTGGCATTGTACATAAAACATTTCATTAAAATACTCAAATATTTTTTTCTTTGGTTTTTTGTATGAGTCCAAAAATTCCACAGAAAATTGAATTTCGAATGATTGGCCAAATTTGCATCACAACCAAATAATAATAATAATGATGGTGGTGAAGAGCTGCTGCGTCAGCGCTTGAATGACGCTGCAAATGATGATGACGATAATACTGATGACAAGGAGCCAAGAACTGAAACATTTCGTTGCTTCGTAGATGATGATGCTGCGCAATTGCAGCAAGTATGAGTAACTGAATACGGATGTGGTAGAACCGTCAGGAAGTGCGGCGCGGCGCAAGTAAACTTCAACTATTATGCGTTGGGCCTGGAAGAAGAATGATCTGCGGAACATTTGCGGCCAAAATTGCCAGTATACCCAAATTTGTTATTTTATTTTTCGTGCTGTCTTCAACTGTGTGTTTTTTTTTTAATTTTATTTTCACTTAAAATGCAAACAATGTGAATTGCGGAAGTTTCTTTGCAATGTGTCATGGCCGGTTTCGTCTGCATCTTCAGCGGCTGGCTTCGTTTCTTTTGCGTCTTGTGTTTCCGCTTAATTTACATTTGCATTTCAATTCATTTTATTTAAATGCATTTTTGTTCTTTTCTTCCTTTTTTGTGGATTTTCTGCAGCAAACGTGCGCATTTAACGCGTTTGAATTGTTTGAATGTGCGGCGGCCAAAGGATGCGTGGCAGGATATTTCGCAAAAGACAAATGTCAGCACAAAGTGAAGTATATGTCTGTCCGTCTATCCGTTCTGTGTGCGTGACAACATATACACTGTGAATTACTTTGTTTTGTTGGCAATCATTTCGTTTGCTGCCGCTGCTGCTGCTGTTGTTGTTACTTGTTGTGCGACAAATGTTGCTAATGACTGCTTGCAGCACATTTAAAAGAGCTGCACGCAATGTTTTCGCAGTTTTATTTTGTTTTAATGTTGCTCTTACTGCTGTTATTGTTGCCATCAAATTGGATTTAATGCGCATGCAGACATATGTTTGTGTTTGTTGGGATGTTGAAATCTCATGGCTCGCAAAGGTTTTATTTGATTTAAATTATTGTTTATTACACGAATTACAGCAACGACTTACAGCGCATCATGTTACAATGTAAATTTATTGCTTACATTGCATTTAATGCTAATGTAATTAATTCACATGTAAGAAATTAATTCAGTTTACAATTGCATTATTTTAATGTATAGAAAATCCACTTAATGAGTTTCTCATAATGTCGTATTTTTAATTTAATAAAATTACTTCCAATATAAAGCTTTAAAATAATTGCCTTATTTTATATCCAAGTGGATGTGACAGTTTATAACAACAAAACAAATATTGAACGTAACTATAGCTACTGAAATTAATTGATACAAATAATTGATACATTCTATTAATATTATTAATTGGATATACGTAATTTTTATTAGTAAAGTGTTTTTCAACAGGGACGCTACAAAAGTAGAGCGACAGGGACAGCAAACGACGCCATATTTCTTGCCGCTCTTTTGACATTTCTCTTCAGTAAGGTTTGCCATTTCATGATGGAAAGATATACGAATTCGAATTTCGGTAGTAAATTTTAATAATTTCGATTCATTGTTGGCTCGTATATCTTTCCGTCATGAAATGGCATTTTAAAGTTAATAGAACAATCTTCTATACCAATGAAGTTGTAACTTCTAAACTTGAACATGTGGCCCGTGCCTATTATCCCTGCACTTTAAAATGGATGTCCTTAAAAAGGACACCTTTTAAAATTTTGAAAAGAACATATATTTTGGTTGATTTAATATAAATGTTCATGCCAAATTTCAAAATGGTATTTTGATTGGATCATATTTTAAAAATTAATTTTCTAAATTTTTTCATATTTAAAAAAAAAAAAATATATATATTTTTTTTTTCAAAATTAAAATTTGCAATAATTTTTCATTGTATTTGTAACTCTGGTTTCGAAACAGTTTCATTAAACTGTCTCTAGTTATTGAGATATATACCATTTTTCGAAAATCGTAAAAACTAAATCCCAAAATTAATGTCTCAAAAACTAGATTGAATATGATAAAACTGACGCCATTTTAGAAATCAAAGTTATATATTCAGGAATTATTACAACTTTTTTTCTATACAAAAAATAAATAAAAATCTAGAAAATTATTTTTTAAAATATGATGCCATCTTGGTATTTTGACCATCTTGAAATTTTGCATGAACATTTATAATAAATTGACGAAAACTTATGATTTTTTCAGAATTTTAAAGAGGGTCTTTTTTATGGACATCAATTTGAAGTGCAAGGATAATGATCACGGGCCACATGTTCACGTTTAGAAGATACAACTTAATTTTCTGAAAGCTTGTTCTATTAGCTTTAAAACGAGCCATCAACGGAGTTCATTTCTACTTTAAGAGATATTTAAATATATACAATCATAGAAAAGTGATTTTTAACACATTTTTTGTAACTTTGAGCCACTGTATCTCTGGAAGTAGTTGGCGAAAAAAAAAAAAAAAATGCTCAGTACATCTGGATAATTGTCATCAGTTGAGTAAATTTTATTGAAATCGAAAAGGTAAAATCTCATATTAGACTATTTTTGGTCGATTTGGTGTGAATGGCCCATACATGTACAACATATATACGAACTGACAGTTTTACGGGAACTACACAGTTTTACAGCCACTGCACAGTTTCACAGCCACTGCACAGTTGCACAGCCACTGCACAGTTGCACAGCCACTACACAGTATTACAGGTATTGTTGTACCGATGTTATTTTACATTGGTTCATCGCAACGCGTGCTTATTCGGTTCATCTGTTCGTTTTTCCGTACATCGTGCGTATATCATAACTTGGATATTCTTCTACCTTATTTGTGTTTAACATTTCTCTTCTGTTATATATATTAGTGACGTGAAAGTGGTTCAAACTTCGAACAAGAAGTAGTAAGTAAAGCAGTACAATAAAAAATAAATAAATATAAAACAAATCAATAAATAACCAAATAAATAAATAAATATAAAATAAATTAATAAATAAATTTCTAAATTAATAAATTAATGAATTAATAAATTAATATAAAATAAATAAATAAATATAAAATAAATTAATAAATAAATAACTAAATTAATAAATTAATGAATTAATAAATTAATATAAAATAAAAATATAAATATACAATAATATACCTATATCATAAAATAAATAAATAACAAATAAACAAATACATTTTTTTTTTTGTTATTGGTGGTGATAATTTCTTTTAATTTTTGTTCAATGTATCGGCGATGAAACAATTAAAAATTATTTGTATTTATATTAATTGTATTTGTATATTTTTTTACTATATTAACACGCATATTTTTCTATGTATTAAGAGTTAGTTGAACACAATACGTAAAATTCGTAGTAATTTTTATATGTTACTTCATAAAAGATACTCTCAACAATATGTATACTCAGATTTGGACGTCCTCTTCTACGCAGTTCAAAGAATTTTTATCCATTCGTTCGACATTACATAAAGCATAAAAAAGGAAAAAGAGTTTATCAGGGAAGAATTGTTCACGGCAGAATTATTCTAGGGAAGAACTATCTGCGATTTATCTGCTGATTTATCAGGACAGAATTGCGTCATGGAGAAATGTCTCTGGGAAGAATTGTGACAAAAAAAAATTGTTTGGTTGGACATATCTCTGTGAAGAACGGGCCGGTGTGGAATTATTTCGGTCTTTCCATACATCAATTCGCGGTTGCTAATTTTAACTGCATACTTAGTTTTTTTCTATTACGTAACATTTTTAATATTTTAGGCCCTTTTCAGCCACTTTTGATAATTAAAAAAATATAGTCCCTAACATCACTAGATTTGCAAAAAAACTGTAAACGCAATTTTACTTTTGTAAAGTACCTCAACCAACGACCAATTTCATCGTATTAATGTATTAATTCCAGAGCTGTAAATGTTGGATTACGATAACTTTTGATTACGATTACTAAAGAATCGTAATCAAAAATGTTGATTACGATAATTAGTAGTCGTAATCAAAAATTTTAAATACGTTTAGAAATAATCAAAAAATAATTTGATTCTTAGTACATTTTTTGATTATTTTCTCGTCTACTTTAAAATAATCAAAAACTAGTAATCCGACTACTTTTTTTCAAAGAAAAAGTAATCCGACTACTTTTTTTTGATTATTTCAATTTTTCTCGATTATTTTTTGATTGTTTGGCAATTTTTCAAATAATCAAAAAAAAAGTAGTCGGATTACTAGTTTTTGATTATTTTAAAGTAGTCGTAAAAATAAAAAAAAAATGTACTAAGAATCAAATTACTTCTAATCGTAATCAAAATTTTTGATTACGACTACTAAGAATCGTAATCAAAATTTTTGATTACGATTCTTTAGTAATCGTAATCAAAAGTAATTGTAATCTAACCTTTACAGCTCTGATTAATTCCATATTTTATAAACATATTTTCATACATTTTATGCACACACGTAGGGAAATAAAATTCTAAAACTCGAGAAGAATTCGGTTAGAAAGAAAAATAGTAGAATTTGACTAATATCAATAAAATGCTACTAAAGTTCAAGAATTTGTCATCTGGATATCAAGAAAGCAAATTACTTAATTGTCAAAAAAGTAAACAAACTTTATTCAACTGGATTTTCAGAAGTTAATTTATTGATTATTAAAAACCAAAAAGAACACGAAAAATTGTTTCTGTATTCATCGCAAAAAGAACACGTGTTCATGTATTGTTGTTGTTTTCATCGATATTGCTCTGTCTGTATGCTTTGTTTTGCGAGGTCCCCATCTGTTTGTTAGTCTGCCTGTATGTCTGTTGAAAGAAACTAAGACAAATTTTTCTAGATATTCAGACATTAAGTTCTTAGGTTTCAAAAAGTAACTAAGTACAATTTGTCTGGATTGCAATTTTTTTTCTTCTTAGGTATCAAAAACGACATGATATACATTGTTTGCATGTGTGTGTTTTCACGAATAGAACAAGAAAGCACAGCCAGACAAGCAAGCGTCTGTGTATGTATGAATGTTGAAGATATAAATAAAACAAACGAATAGATTTTTACGAATATTGGTATGGTTTCAGTTCGTAAACATCAATTTGGGTTCAATTTTGCATAAATACCAAGTTGATTTCATTCCATTGTTATCTAAATACACTATAAAATGCTTATGGGTAACGTGCGGAGGGTTTATACATAACCAACAGAAGAGGCAACAGAAGAGGAGAAAGTGTATAAGGTAAGTAAACAGTTTCAGAATAATATACAGAGATTAAATTAAATAATAATAAAAATAAAATAAAATAAAATAAACAATTCAATTACATTAAGTATTCAAAGAAGCCATTTAGTATACAAAAATAAAGTTCTAAATAAACAATAAAGTTCTAAATAAACAATAAAGTTCTAAATAAACAATAAATTAACTCGACTATATTTTTTTTATTTTATGTTAGCTTAATTGCTAATTATATAATTGCTTTTAATTACTTTCAACAAATCGACAGACAAACACATGAACAAACAGATGGGGCTGACATATGCCAAAAATAATAATTTTTGAAGAAAATTTGTCCGTCATCTAAATATGTACTACCTACTCTAAAAATTATCAAATTTGTATTTAACTCAAGTTCAAATACTATACATTAATATTAAGCAAAGTATTTTTTTGTGGCAAGCGGCTTTTGTCCCCAGCAAAATTCACTTTCTCTGCCAATTTAAAAGCATTACTCGAATATGGCAAATATTCTTGGCAACAAAACAAAGCATTGCCAAACTGGATGTTAACACCAGAAACGTGTATTTGTTATAAAATTAAGCGATAGCAGCAGAAACGTAATTGTACATCCGCCATAACGGAAGCGGAAGTTCTATAGTTGTTGCTGTTGGCAGCAGCAGCATTACGAGTAGGTACTGCTGTCGCCCGCAATATATCCGGGACTAAGAACACACACACACACATATACTCTTACTCTATGGTACCGCGCGTCCAAATCAACGTAAGCTCTACCCATACTATACGGTCGCTTTTATCTCTCGAACGTTATCGTGAAGTGGCTTCGCATCCGTTTTAATTGGAAGTTAATCCAACAATTGAACCACCAGCAGCAAAATCTGCTTCAATAGAATCCAACTAGAGCAGCAGCAGCCGTAGCAGCACCAGAAGCAGCAGCCGTGGCAGCTTATCTCGGAAAAATGCGATTATTTTATGTAGGCGATGGGTTTTGTTGCGAGGGTTTCAGGGTGCCAAGAGGCTTTTGTAGATGCACCCCGAACCGGGTAGCATATTCTTTTCGTTTTGTTCTATTTCTATCTAATTCTATTGTGTTTTGTTGTCATTGTGTAGTTGTGCCATTTTAATTGTTGGCGCTTGGAATGGTGCGTTGTGGTGTGCTGTGGTGTGGTGTGGTGTGGTATGGTATGGGGTGTTGTATATCCGTCGGTCGGGTACCTTTATATTGTAACATTGTAGAAAACAAAATAGAACCTTATCTGTGTAACATTAAATAAATTGCGGATTCACTTTTAATTGCGAATAATTTAGATTTGGCATTTAACTGGTTTTAATAAACTGTGGCAAATTGTATTCAACCCACTTATTATCTGCAGCAATTTATTTAATTTCATTTAGTAATCGGTTGGTGTTTTAATAAACAGATTCAAACTGGAATCAAGTACACTAAGAAAAAAAAAATCCTATAAAAAATTAAAACTACGACTATTGATTCAATAGTACATGCAATAATAGTTTTTCTGTTAAATTCAATAGTTTTTCTAGTTTTTTGTACTATAGTATTATCAAAAAATAATCCATATTAAATCAATAGGACAACCTATTGATTTTATGGTATTTTTTAATATGAATTATAAAGAATTGTACTATTAAATTTAATATTAAATTCACATTGATTTTTAATAATGTATTTCATTGAATATACTATTAAATTAATGTGACCAACATATTCTTATGTGTTTTACTTGTTGTTATTTTTAAATTACTCACATATTTCAGAGTTAAGTATCAAAAAAAAAAAAATATGAAGTTGATCAAACAATTTTAAAAATTTTGTGAAAATGTTTGTGAATGAAGAATGAAATTATATAAAACAAAAAATATAGTGTGCAACTGGCAATAAAAGAAAACCGCAACGGTTTGAAATTCGCATATAATCTTGTAAATGAATCATTTTTTGAAAAAGATTTAATTTATATAAAAAGTGATATCATCGTTTTGGCCCCAAGCGAATCAATCAAAAATATTGAGCAACCCACAATAAAACTTCATACTGCGCATTGTAAAGGGTTTTTCAATAAGACCGCTACATAAGTTTTTTTCAACCGCTTCAAAAGTAGAGCGACAGGGACAGCAAACGACGCCATATTTCTTGCCGCTCTTTTGACATTTCTCTTTCAGTAAGGTGGAAAGATATAGGAGCCAACAACGAGTCGAAATTATTAAAATTTATTTCCGAAATTCGAATTCGTATATCTTTCCATCATGAAATGGCAAACCTTACTGAAGAGAAATATCAAAAGAGCGGCAAGAAGTATGGCCTCGTTTGGTGTCCCTGTCGCTCTACTTTTGTAGCGTCTCTGTTGAAAAACCCTTTATAACCAAATTATACTTTAGTGGAAAATGTATAAGAAACATTATTTTTATACCCTACACCTATGAGGTCCAGGGTATATTAACTTTGTGCATATATTGTAACGCCCCTTAGGAGGCGTGTCCGGTATGGAAAAGTATATATATTCTTGATCAGCATCACTACCCGAGTCCGTTTAGCCATGTCCGTCTGTCTGTCTGTCTGTCTGTCTGTCCGTCTTGCTGTCTTGCTGTCTTGCTGTCCGAATACAGAATAACTTGAGAAATACTGATCAGAATACAATGAAATTTCATCTCAATATATTTTAGCCAAAAGTAGGAACTAAGTTTGAAAATGAGCCAAATCTGTCAACGGACACGCCCACCTCCCATACAAGTCACTTTTATATGAATTTTTCGGAACTAATAACTCGAAAAGTATTCAAGGTATAGTTATAAAATTTAAAACGTATTGTTAGAATTCACCTAAAAATATGTGGTCCAAAAATGGGCGTGATTCGCCCACTTTTTTTTTCATTATTTCCCGGGTTTTCATAGTGGAAATTTGATCCGAAAATTATTAAAATCAAATCTATGAAATATTAGCCTTTCAAAATTTTAAATATAGGCGTGGTCCGCCCAATTACATTTTTCAAATTTTTTTTTAGTTTTTTTATAATTTATATAATTTTTTTAATTTATGGGGATATAAGACGTAAATTTCTGATATATGAATAATATTCTGAGGGTTAATATACCCACCAAAGGTGTAGGGTATTCCATAGTCGGGCCCGACCGACTATAAAAATCCGCCCCATGTGACCGAACTTACCCATGTGACCTAACTTTCCCAACTCGTTTTTAACTAAATCCAATATAACTTATGTCTCGCTTGTTTAAATTGAAGAAATATTGATAAATGACGAAACAGTAAATTTTATTTTGACGTGTTAATGTAATAGTATCGCTCACATTAAATCAAGATGATAAAAGTATTTTTTTAATAGTATTATGGTACGTTATGAGAATAATAGGATGTCTTATTAATTTTTTAATAATATTTCCTATTTAAAACAATTCTGTGATGATACTATAAATTTAATAGTTTTTCAACTATATTAATAATAGGTTAAATCGCATTGACTATTTTCAATAGTAAAATCCTATTGAAACAATATGAATTCCTATTGTTTTTAAAGATTTTTTTCTGAGTGTAGTAGTTAAATTTTATTATTTTTGTTAATTAGTAACATTTTTTCTAATGCTTAGTTCTTTGGTAAGGTTTTGAATGAAACTCATAGTCTGATTTAATATGATATAATTTCTTGCATAGTAAATGTATTAAAGCTTAAATTTTATTTAAAATGGCTGTTTTCAAAACAACTCTTTTAGGATCATATTTTAGAATTTCTCCACGGTAAATCCGAAATACTTTGGGAAACAACTAAGGATCATTTTTAGGGGACAGTACACATTTTGTTTGTGTAAGGTGGTCTATATAACATGCACAGTTCAAATTCTGAGAAAGAGATCGACCTACAGCTGTTGTATCAAATTACACTACACAACACGATTTTTGCCCTGGACATCACATACATCAATTCTATATAATTCGCTGGTGCTGAGTTTGGCTGCATACTCAGTTTTTTTTCTATTACGTAAAGTTTTTGAAAAAATTGCAATAGTATTTTAAAGCTCACCCACAACTTAGAAAAAAAAATATAGTTCTGTGCAAAAATAGTTTAATAAAAAAACTTAAACGCAAATTTGCTTTAAATTGTCTAGACTAATTTTAATATACTAATCAATGCTAATATTTCAATGCGTTTTTTAGAGAATTTTTTATAATTTAGTATTAGAAAATACATAATTTAAGCTATTTTTTAAAAAAATTAAAAATAATGATATGTACGCAAAATTTGCTGACTTTTTGGAATTTCCATATCATCACTGTCATGCCAAAGGGGCGAATGTGCATTTTTAAAAATGTTGGGAAATCAAATTTTAAAGTTTGAAGTACTTTAAAAATTAGCAAAATTTTTATTGTTTTTAATTTTTCTATTTTTTTGGTTTATTCATCAATTTTTATCACGTATATAAAATATCTTTAGATTTGGACAACCCACTGAATTATAAATACGAATTTTGTGAGGCTATATCCTGTGTTCAAAACGCAAATATTTTGGTTGGTTATGTTATAACTTTTTTTAGCACAAGATAAAATATTAATGAAAAGTGATTAATTGTTTGCTTTTAAAGCACCTATCGATCTGCATCATTAATTAAAAATATTTTGTCAAACATTAATTTATCATTTGTTATTTGCAGGAAAAAATGTTTGAAAAATATTTTTAAATAATGATGCCAATGAATAGGTGCTGTTAAAACAAACAATTAATACCTTTACAACACTATTTTATCTTGCACCAATAAAAAATTATAACAAACCAGTTGGGAAGGTTAGATCACATGGTAAATTTTAAAGTAGGTGTAATTATGATAGTTAGGATTATCAAAATTATAGTCGGTCTAAGCCGACTATAAATACCCTACACATATGTGTGGTTACCATTCAAAGTGATATATAGGTCACCAGGGTATACGAATCCTGAAAATAACTACAAACATTCAATCGCTGAAGAATTTCCATTCATTTGATACCCATATTTACAAATGGGTAGGTGTACCGAATTTCGATTTTTTTTTTGTGAACCACAAGTCTTTTCTCCGGAAAACTTTATTATCATGTATTTGAGCATGATGTCAATATATATTTGACCAAAAAAGTTTACCTAAGCACGTATACATAAAAATTGATCTTTATATGTACATTTTATATGAGGTATTTGAACATAAGTGGTCGAATCATAGGTCACAATGGACCGATCTCGCCAATTTTTTCGCACATACAGCGTAGGTATATTAGTAATCTAAGTTATAAGTTTCATTTATCTAGCTCTTCAATTTTAAAAGTAGTAGGGATTTCAACAGACAGACAGACAGACGGACAGACAGACGGACAGACAGACGGACAGACGGACATCGCTAAATCGACTCAGGAGGTCATGCTGATCAAGAATATATATACTTTTCCATACCGGAGATGCTCCCTTCTGGGTGTTACAAACGGCGTACCAAACTGAATATACCCTTGCACTCTTAGTGTAGGGTATAAAAATGTCATGACAAAAGGGCGAATTTTTCGTTTTTTTGCTATAACTCTTTAATGGTAGAAGATAAAATAGTGATGTAAAGGCAATTATTGTTTGTTTTTAAAGCACCTATCGATCTGCATCATTTATTATAAATATTTTGCCAACAAAAATTTCCTACAAATAATTAATGTTTGGCAACATATTTTTAATTAATGATGCAGATCGATAGGTGCTTTGAAAACAAACAATAAATACCTTAAACCACTATTTTATCTTATACCATTAAAGAGTTATAGCAAAAATACGAAAAAATTCGCCCTTTTGGCATGACAAGATTTTCAAATTTTCAAATTCGACCTTTTGGTTTTTATACCCTACACTAAGAGTGAAAGGGTATATTCAGTTTGGTACGCCGTTTGTAACACCCAGAAGAAAGCATCTCCGGTATGGAAAAGTATATATATTCTTGATCAGCATGACCTCCTGAGTCGATTTAGCGATGTCCGTCTGTCCGTCTGTCTGTCCGTCTGTCTGTCTGTCCGTCTGTCCGTCTGTCTGTCTGTCTGTTGAAATCCCTAAGACTTTTAAAATTGAAGAGCTAGATAAATGAAACTTATAACTTAGATTACTAATATACCTACGCTGTATGTGCGAATTTTTTGGCGAGATCGGTCCATGGTGACCTATGATCCGACCACTTATGTTCAAATACCTCATATAAAATGTACATATAAAGATCAATTTTTATGTATACGTGCTTAGATAAACTTTTTTGGTCAAATATATATTGATATCATGCTCAAATACATGATAATAATGTTTTCCGGCAAAAAGACTTGTGGTTCACAAAAAAAAAAATCGAAATTCGGTACACCTACCCATTTGTGAATATGGGTATCAAATGAATGGAAATTCTTCAGCGATTGAATGTTTGTAGTTATTTTCAGGATTCGTATACCCTGGTGACCTATATATCACTTTGAATGGTAACCACACATATGTGTAGGGTATTTATAGTCGGCTTAGACCGACTATAATTTTGATAATCCTAACTATCATAATTACACCTACTTTAAAATTTCCCATGTGATCTAACCTTCCCAACTGGTTTATTTTGAGGCTAGAAATAAACAACAAAATGACACACGATTTTGGCACAGCATACTTGAAGATAAACTACATTAAAAAATATAAAAAAAAAACGCAAATGTCAAAAATTGCACATTTACCCCTTTGGCATAATAGTGACGATATGAACCTCGACATGCACTTCCGTTTTTATCCCGTTCTGAACGACCACTATTTAATGTATATCTTTTGATTTACCATATAGAATTCTATATTTTTTTGCATTTGTTTAGTCCTATTTAAATACTTTAAATACTTGCATAAAGAAAAATCAAGTAAATTAATTAATTAACCTTCGATATATTAAAGTTTTAAGCGTACGAATGTCCCGTCCGGAACCCCAGGAAATACCCATATTTTATTGAAAAAACCCTTCAAGTGTGCAATCACAAAATGGTTTACTACTGAGGGAATATTTATTAGAATTTGGTGAATTTATACACATTTCAAAATCATTTTAAAATGAAAAATGAAATTTTTAAACACATTTAAATCTTTTCTTTTTGTGTAATCATTAACAACATCAAATTCATGCGGACTTTATTGAATCCCATTATTATTAACAATTGCAAAAAGATGCACAGTCTAAAACTAAACAACAACAATAATAAAGAGTTTTTCAAAAAGAGTGCTACACAAGTTTTTTCAAGGGTTTTTCAACAGGGACGCTACAAAAGTAGAGCAACAGGGACAGCAAACGACGCCATATTTCTTGACGCTCTTTTGACATTTCTCTTTAGTAAGGTTTGCCATTTCATGATGGAAAGATATACGAGCCAAAAACGAGTCGAAATTATTAAAATTTACTACCGAAATTCGAATTCGTATATCTTGCCATCATGAAATGGCAAACCTTACTGAAGAGAAATGTCAAAAGAGCGGCAAGAAATATGGCGTCGTTTGCTGTCCCTGTCGCTCTACTTTTGTAGCGTCCCTGTTGAAAAACCCTTTAATAACACTGAGAAACAAACCATCAAAAAAAGTTTTTAATTACAGTATTTAATTTTCGCACCGAATCCTCATAACAATCATCCACGTGAAACTCATGCTTTGCACTGCGACTTTCATTTAAGCTGGATTAAAAAGAAAACTCATTGTTGTTGTGCATTTCCACAAATTACACAAACACAATAACAAACCAGTTTAATGGCAAAACTGAACAGAACAAAAAACATACAAAATGAAACTTTTTTAAAAAGTTTTCAGAAATTATTGCACTTTAAAGGGTTTTGACTTTATAACAATTTTTATTATTTTTTATCCCTTTAAACAAATAAAAAGACATTTTTAAGTGGGTTCTGTATGTTTTTTTTTTTAATTAGTTCCATGCAAAACCAAAGCAGCGTTGCCAGATTATGTCGAAGTGTTGCCATGACAACGTTCAACTTTTCAGCGCACTATGCGGCAAAGTAATTTTGCGAAACAAATGTCAACGCGGCATCAAATCTTAATCTGAAAGTTAATTCCTGTCAGCATGGTTGAGGGAGGGGCAGGGACAGTGTTAAACAAAAGTTGCGCCAAGAGAATGACATTCCTGACGCTGATGATCCACAAACTGCCAAAGTTACTGGACATGCTGAAAGTTCGAAAACAACTAAAATAACAAAAACTAATACTATATATAGTAGGTAACTTTTGGCTCGTTGTGAAAGATACTTTGGCGTAACAGCTGCCGAGTTTTCAAAAAATTGCAACTAATGTATGTCGGGATGCCCCAAATAGGTTCTACTATGTTGTTTTCTTTTCTTTTCGTTGCGTTTCTTCACTTTGCGACTGTCTCTTGCGCTGATCCCATTTACAACTAAACAATGCAAAAACTTTGTACCCAAATGGTTTTCCACGAATGCACTTTGCAGGATCTTTGTATCAAAAAACAAACAAAAACTTTAACATTATAATGTTTTTGGCTTTATAAACAGGCAGAAACACAAGAAATTGGTATGGCAGAATACTTTTTAAAAATAAAACTAATCTATACGTTTTTTTCTATACTCAGAAGAAAAAGTCCGATTCAGTACTTAATGGTTTTATAGTTTATGTATTAATCGTTTTTTCATATTAATTTAAATGAAGTCAATAGTATTTGAAAAATTCAGTACTATTAATTTTATAATTTCTGTATTAATTCACAAAAAGGTATACATACTTGAAGTTTTGAAATAATACCATAAAATTAATAATTTTTACTATTGAAATTAGTCATCGCATAAACTATTTATTCATTCGGTAAATCATATTAAATAATACAAAATACTATATTTTTGAAAAAAAAAATATTTTAAGTGTACTATTAAATCAATAACCTTCATATTGACTAAATTTTATAGGATTTTATGAGATTTTTCTATGAGCTTACTCAAAGTGTTGTGATCTACAGTTTATTGGCGAATCCGAACGGCGGGGTGAGAGCTAATCATGAGCAGTGTTTACTCTCGGAGGTTTTCCATTGTCTGCCGAGAAGTAGCGTTGTAAAGAAAAATGTTTTCTGCACTCAGAAGAAAATGTATGAAACGATGTTGTTGTTTTTTAAGCCCCAGCCCAGGTTTGAACATGGGACGTTTCAACTCGCAGTCCAATGCACTAACCTCTGACCTACAGACGCTTATATACACCCAGAATAAATTTCCTCAAATCCCATTAAAATTAGTCAATAGGACTATTATTAATTTAGTAGTATACAAAAAATAAATCTTTTCATAAAATCTCAGTGGCAATGTCATGGTATTTTCCGATTAAAATAATACCTTATCATATTGACTATTTTTAATAATAAAAAACTATTATTTATATAAGGACTGCGTCGAATAAAATTGTCCGTTACATATCTTCCCATAATGTGCTATTGCAAGATTCAAATTAAAAAAAATTGATCATAGTAGCTCTGAATTAAATGGCAGAAAATAATTTGTGTCAGTTATAGACAATACAAAATTTATTTAACGCGAAAATGGCAAACGAAGTGGAAGGGCGAGAAAATATAATTAAAATTTTTCAAAAACAACCTAGTTGGTCTTTTAAAAAAATTGCCAAGGAGGTAGGGGCTAACCCAAAGACCATTTCTCGCGTTATCAACCGCTTTAAGGAAGACCTGAGTATTGATCGGAAGAAAGGATCTGGTAAAAAAAGGCCCACATGATCGTGAAAAGTCGAAGAAGGTTGTGAATATTTTAAAGAAAGATCCAAGCATATCTGGAAGGAAATTGGCGAGAAAGGCGGATTGCTCAAAATCTTTCCTGCGCAGGACTAAGAAAGAAGCTGGGCTGAAGACGTACAAGGTCCAAAAAGTTCCGGATAGAAATGCCGTCAAGAATGAAACCGCAAAACAACGAGCTAAAAAGCTGAACCAAGATTTTTTTAAAAAATTCGATTGCTGCGATATATGTGAAGGAATGCTTGCAAAAGAGATTGCTTCCATTTTTACGCCAACATGAAGTGTCCAAATTTTTTTGGCCTGACCTCGCTTCATGTCACTACAGCAAAACGGCCTTAGAGTGGATCCAACAAAATGCAGTGATTTTGGTGCCTAGAGAAGCCAATCAACCAAACTGTCCAGAACTTAGGCCGATTGAGAGATACTGGGCTTTAGTAAAAATGGAAATGAAGACAACAAAAAAAGTGGCCAAAGACCTTCAAGACTTTAAAAGAAATTGGTCTTCAGCAGCTGTGAGGGTGTCCGACACTACCATTACAACATTAATGGAAGAGGTTCTGGAAAAATTAAAACTTTTTATTAAAAAATATTAATTTCTGGTTTTTTATATTTTTTTTTAAATCTAAAAATAATTTGCAAAATAAAATATTTTATTCTATAAAAATACGATTACTAGATTTCTATATTTTTTCATTTTTGTAGCGGACAATTTAATTCGACGCAGTCCTTAGTATTTTAATAGTACAAACTATTTTATTAATGGCTTGTATGATTGTATTTAATAGTATGTATCCTATTGACCTATTGCTATATGTGCTAATAAATGCTAATTATCTAATATAATTAACCGCTTATTAAACTAATTATTTGATTAAGCAATTTATGATGATTAATAGGGATTTTCGATTAATCAGAACATTGATTAATCAATTAATCAGAATTCTGATTAATCAAAATTGTGAAAATAATGAAAAATAATGCATAGTTATGCGGATTTTGTCCCTATTTTGGGGATCCAGGACCACTCCAAAGAGTACCTTCTAATTATGTCATTTATCGATTTACGGCATAGAATTGGGTCATTAATGGGACCGCTTTTAGGAGTCATTTACCATTCGGCGGTACCATTAGGTTGTCCACGATGACTGCTTACGATTTCTACAATAAGAATTTATCTGTCTTTTTTCAATTTCCGCCCTTTTTTGCCATCCATTTCTGACCAACTCCCATATTAAGCAAAAAAATAACGGACAGACATATGAGCAAACGGTCAGACGAGCAAATGATTTATGAAATCGAGAGCTCTGGATGAAATACCCGTTACCTCTGATAAAATTGCATTTATGCTGTTAATTTAAAAACTTAATTCAGTTGGTTAAAATGAAATTAATTGAAATTGGTTGACGGAACTTCCATATTTAGTTGGAAATTTATATAAACACATTGATTCATTTATTAAATTCATTTTAAATTTGAATTCGGTTGCAATTTAATATTTCGAATATAGAGCACAATTTAAAAGCGCTCATCTATAAAGCAATTGCTTAAATTAGAAAATTGCATAAATGAACAGAGTGCTGTGCGCGCGCGCTCGAGATAGTGAATTAATTTGTAGTTTTCCAAAATGCAAAAGCAAATTCAATTAAGTACAAAATTACGCACACATTCACTGACGATGCATCGACCAGACGAGTCTTCCAAATGGCGATGCATCAACAACAGTGGCAGTGGCAGCAACATCAACAATATCGCCAGCAACATCACCATCAACACCACGGCAGACAGCAGCTGCTGCTGGAGGAGCAGCCGTGAGCCGTATCAGTATTATGCATTTTATAGCACGCAATGTGCGCTTAGAGCTCACAAAGCTCTTCCTACGGGTTCAAAACAATGCGTTTGCCATTAAATCCATTGCATGCTAATGTTGCTGATGTTGTTACTGCTGCTCCTGCTGCTGATAAAATACTGACTAAATACTAACTAATTCCATTAACGATAAGTAGCTGTGTGCATGTGTATTGCTGGTGAGTGCACCAAATTTTGTATTCATTTAGAGATTATTTGTATTAAATCTTAAAATAAATCTAAAATTAATAAAACGCGAAAAAGAGCAACGTTGCATATAATCAGGATCAAATATAATTTGGTTATAGGATTTGTTATCATTTTAAATGCACACTCCAAAACCCTCGTTTGCATGAGTTTGGTTTATGCGATTGAAACAAAATGTTTAATATTGTTACGAAAATTCAGTCTACGGAAAACTGATCTACCAGTTCGTATCTCTGGATTGTGTACAAAATATGAACACTATTATATTTGGTTTTAATTACAACAACTAACTTTATTTATATAATTTCCACAATTTAACTAGACATTGAACACACATGAAATGCACTCCACCACTTTCCAATCACTACTGAAATGCTGCAACGCCCTTATATACTGCATACATCAGTTCTACAAGCTTCGATATGTTTCGAGAACATTCTACTCTTTTCGTGAATACTGCACGCTATTTACATCTCATTCGCACTCATGTGTTTTGTATCCGCTGATATTTCATCTCATTCTCGCACACTGCCTCAGTGCACTGAATCTTCATTCTCTTTCTAACAATTTGCTTTAGTACGCTGAATCGTCTTGCGTCTCATTTGCACTTATTGAATAATTGTATTATGGAACAAATTACATCTTTTCGTAACAATATGATCAGTTTGCTATTATGAAATTATGAAATAGTTGGATAATCAAAGACTGATTTATGCACGATCGTATTGAAACAGGCATTTCTGTAATTTTCACAATTTCAATTATCATTTTTAAAATCACAACGTTTATGAATCAATAGAGCCGTTTTAAAATTTATGAGATTTCCTGATTAAAATATTTAAGTACAAGATTGAGTATTTATTTCTGGGTATCCAGAAATAAATACTCAAAATCCTAAAATTCGATTACTTTTTAATAATATCCCGTAAAATATGATTTTTTTTTTAAATCGACAATAGTACTTAATGTTTTTATTCATATTTTAAATTTTAAACGTCACACTCAAATACGGTGTTTATTCATATTTTAAATTTTAAACGTCACACTCAAATACGATTTTTAATTTTTGTCAATTATTCTTCAAACTGAACAGTCCATAGTCTACTAAAAACGGCCTTGTTTTTAGAATGCCGAAATCCATCAAATATATAACTTATATTTCTGGTTGTTAAATAGGTGCAATAATAAATATGAATTATTTTCTTATATGAGCCATATAGCCAATGAATCTTTTTTGGTGGAACGGTCTATGAATAACCATTCTGAAATTTTTCTTTCCCAGAATTCATAAAATGTACTAAAATTGCAAAAAAGGAATTCCTGTCTAGAGCTAGAAAAGGCATATTAATTTTTATATCTAATAAGATCATAAAACCATAGACGTATTTTGATTAGAAAAAGGTCTAACCGATTGAGGATTATGATTTTACTAATCGTTCAATTCATATCCCTCACTAAAGATGAGCATTTTCTGCTCACTATTGCTAAATATATTTTTCGTCATTGATGAAAATAAATATATCGCTCAATGATGAAAATAGTTCTCATCTTCCAAAGTGCTCATCATTAAAGACGAAAATACTTTTTATCTTCAAAAAAGCAGACCTTCGATAATGAAAAAAATGAAGATGAAAAAAGAAATGTTGAGAAAAAAGCAGACTGTCGAGAACCCTAATCATTTGAAGATGAAAAAGAAGATGATGAGAAAAGATGGAAAAAATGATGAAATGAAAATGAAAATCTGAATGATGAAAATCTGAAAAAATTATGAACAAAAATGAAGAGAAAATATCTGAGGGCATATGAGCAATTAGACACATCCAATTACTACTGGGTGAAATAATGAACAGCGATAATAAATACTTTCGACATGTCCATTGGAGGATGATGACGGTTCAAAGATGATCACGGACTAATTTAATTTTTTATTTTTTCATTATGTTGTGAAATATAATTTTGGATGAAATAAAATTTGTCCAAGATTACCATTTTTTCATTATGTTGTGAAATGTAATATATTGGATTTTAGACATGTCCATTGGAGGATGAGGTACTTCAATGTACCATGAACAAAAATGAAAAATTGATAGCCATTGCTATAGATATCATTTGTTGCACAGAAAAAAATAATCGACATATACACAGCAACCGATATAATTTGCATTTATTAGTCTATCCAAAAATGAAAATCACTAATTTAATGAAAAAAATTTCTATTTTTCATTAAATAAACAATTCCGGTTGCTAATATAAATATTTGTACGTCAATGCAGCAAATTAATTAGTGGGCGCAGTTTCAGCAATTATATTTGCTAAAACTGCGCCGACTAAATTATTTGCTACAAACGGAATTGTTGATTTTACAAAAAATAGAAAAAGCGAATTTAATTGCTGGATTGATTAAGGAATGCAATTAATATCGGTTGCTATATTTACGTCGATTATTTTTTATGTGCCGAATGGTGCCCTTTTAGTGGTCCATTACCACCAAAAGTGGATCAAAACCACATTAAAAACCCAATAGTTTTTATAGCAGAAATCGATAGCGGACATCATTAGATGGCTAATTGTACCCTCTGAAGTGGTCCCCTCAAAAAGGGTAAAAAAACACTTTTAACCATTTGTTAAATAACCAGCCGCTTAGTTTAAAGTTTTGTTAGGTATCGATGAGATATGAAAATTGCTATTGGATGCAATTTTAATGAAAGTTAACTTATTTCTAAAATAAACTTTGCGAGCACCTTATTTTGTAAAAATAAAAACTATATCGATAGCGATGATCGAAACCTGATCAATGAATTTTTTACAGGCAGTTGACCATGATCATGTCTTTCCTAATAAGGAATGTTTCTACTAGGGATATGAACAAAAAAATGAAAAATCTTAACACCAAAAAAAAATCTACCAACAACCAGTATTCATCGTATTTATGATTTCATTCATTGAACTAAAATCGTATTTTGTAAATATTTTTAACTTTCAATATTTTTTATGACATACAATTTCAAACAAAAATTTGTCTCTATTATACATTTATGTATTTATAATTCTGATAGGATTAATGATATTTAAATAAATATGGTTTGATGAACAACATTCATCAATATGATGTACACTTGTTCATTAATATGATGAAATGGAATCTTGGCATAATTTGAAATTAAATATTATAAAACTTATAAGAATTAAAAATACGTAAAAGTTTAAATAATGACAAATTTTAGTTTGAAATTTGAACTAAAAAAATATATTGAAAATGAAAAACTTTTAAAAAATACGATTTTAGTTCAATGAATGAAATCATCAATATGATGAATACTGGTTGTTGGTACAATTTTTTTTGTATGTAAATGAATATAAATTCATGTTGTATAACATTAATCGCCCTTAACTTATTCTCTTAATGAAATGAATTCTCATTTAATTACAATTTTATGAAAAGCTTTTAAATTTAAAATTATGCAACAACTAAATTTAATTGATTCGTAACAGAGAAATATATATATTTGGGGGTGCAATTTTTAATCACTATGTGCAAAAAAATACAAATTTGTGCAAATATTTAAATAAAATTAGTTCCTCGTTTTAATTTTGCAAATAATTTTTGAGCTCAACAATTTTTTAAACCAAACAATGTAAATACTTAATTAACATGCTGCGCTGATTCTCTTGATTGCAGCTACAGCGGAATTTTTGTAATAGCAAATTTTTTAATTAATTTCAAATTCACTGAAAGGCGAAACAAGTATATAACACCAACACCAACAACATTTTTTGTATAATTTTCGTTACAAATTTCCAACATAATGCATACAACAATGTTGCACCATTTTCAATATGTTCATTTTTTTTTTCGTTTAAGTGCTAAATTACGCCATTCCTAACATTTGTTAATTTTCTCGAATTTCTTTTACATTTTATTATTTTCTTGCTGCCATTTAAAAATTCTCTAATCGTTTCTAATAAGAGCGAAATTGAAAAACTTATGTGATATCGCAAGGGACACAATTGTAAAACACGAAAAAAAAGTAGTAAATGTGAAAATAAAATAAAAAAAGAAAACGTGAACTTTTAAAAAAGAGCAGCAGTTGTCGAGTCGAGTCGAGTTGAGTATTAGAAACAACTGTCAGCTGGGGGGACATTGAAATAAACAACAAAGTAGCCAACCAAAGAATCAACCAACTAACAGACCAACAGAAGACCAACCAGCGCGCTTAAGCAACCAGCAACAAATGCGTTCGAGACCCTGGCTACCCCCAATGGGTGGTTATAATTCCTTCAAAACAAACTGTCCACCTCCATAACACCCACTCCCAAAGTTAAACAATGGAATGCAAGTATTTCATGGCATTTTTTTAAAGCTAGTATTCATCCCATCTTTCTGGTCAGGGACTCTACACAGATAAAAATGTGTTACAAAAATTTAACAAATACTCATCATTTAGATCTTGATCATGGACAGATCATGTTTTTCATGTAACATCTCTGGTTATAACAAGCAAATATAAAACCAGTAAGAAAGGTTAGGCACATGGGAAATAAGGCCGATGTCAAAGTTGGAATTCGAAACCGACTCCTTTAGAATGCAAGTCCACCATATCTCTGAACTGCTGGGGCCGGCTATGAATTTAAATAGAGTTCAATACACAGAAAAAATAATCAACGTAAATAAAGCAACCGACATTAATTACATTCATTAATCAATCCAACAATTAAATTCACTAATTTAATGAAAACATTTGCTATTGGTCGTTAAATCAGCAATTTCGTTTGCTGATATGAATATTTAGTAGGCGTAGTTTTAATAAAGATAATTGCTAAAACTGCGCCGACTAATTAATTTGCTGCATTGACGTATAAATATTCATATTAGCAAACGGATTTGCTGATTTATCAATTTCAAACATTGTGAGGAACCCAGAGGTGATGGAGCAAAATGGACTTTAGATTCGAAGTGACTACATGTTACCCTAAAATCGTTATTAAATTGAAAAATTGGAAGAAAAAATTGCACATTTCTTGAACTGTCTCATTAATTATTACTACTAGAAATTTCGTATTTTCATTATAATTTAATCAATTTTATTAGACTTTTTTTTCAGTGTATTTGGTGGCTTGGCTGCATATCGCAAACCATGTTCGTAACGCATTTTGAGAAATGTTTTGTACACTGCCAACGCCGAACCCCGTCACATTGATCCACATGCGTCGTTTCTACTACTAAACTCTACTCTGGTCTGTTCCATTCTATTCTATTCTGTGCTGTGCTGTTCTGTTAATTTCTTATCACTGCGAATTCACTCGCACTGTAAGTTTTACTCCCCTGCGACGTTGCAGAAACGTTGTAATTTTAATTGCACAAAGTTTTTTTCTGATGTAGCATTTTTTGTGCCAGATTTACCCAGATTTTATTTATTGTTTTTACTTGATTTTTTTTTTTTGAGGGGGGAGGTTTTTGAGAGCTCTACAAAAACTTGAATTTTTTGTTTCAAATGTTGTATCAAAGTTTTTATATAGAGTAAAGTTTGATAAATGTATGTGGAGTGTAGCATTTTAAATTTTAGATTTACTTACATCAGAGTTGTTTGAAATATTTCGGACATATTCAGTAATGGGCTGGTGATATTGTTTTACGGCAAAACACAATATCTGTAATGTGAAACATAAAATGCTTTATTATTGTGTATAATACTATACTAAATACTATATGAATACTATGAATACTGTAAAAATACTATAAGAATACTGTAAGAATACTATAAGAATACTATAAGAATACTATAAAAATACTATAACAATACTATAAGAATACTATAAGAATACTATAAGAATACTATAGGAATACTATAAGAATACTATAAGAATAATATAAGAATATTATAAGAATACTATAAGAATACTATAAGAATACTATAAGAATACTATAAGAATACTATAAGAATACTGTAAGAATACTATAAGAATACTATAAGAATACTATAAGAATACTATAAGAATACTATAAGAATAATATAATAATACTTTAGAATACTATAAGAATACTATAAGAATACTATAAGAATACTATAAGAATACTATAAGAATACTATAAGAATACTATAAGAATACTATAATACTATAAAAATACTATAAAAATACTATAATAATACTATAGAATATTATAAGAATACTATAAGAATACTATAAGAATACTATAAGAATACTATAAGAATACTATAAGAATACTATAAGAATAATATAATAATACTTTAGAATACTATAAGAATACTATAAGAATACTATAAGAATACTATAAAAATACTATAAAAATACTATAATAATACTATAGAATATTATAAGAATACTATAAGAATACTATAAGAATACTATAAGAATACTTTAAGAATACTATAAGAATACTATAAGAATACTATAAGAATACTATAAGAATACTATAAGAATACTACAAGAATACAATAAGAATACTATAAGATTACTATAAGAATACTATAAGAATACTATAAGAATACTATAAGAATACTATAAGAATACTATAAGAATACTATAAAAATACTATAATAATACTATTAGAATACTATAAGAATACTATAAGAATACTATAAGAATACTTTAAGAATACTATAAGAATACTATAAGAATACTATTAGAATACTATAAGAATACTATAAGAATACTATAAGAATACTATAAGAATACTATAATACTATAATACTATAAAAATACTATAAAAATACTATAATAATACTATAGAATACTATAAGAATACTATTAGAATACTATAAGAATACTATAAGAATATTATAAGAATACTATAAGAATACTTTAAGAATACTATAAGAATACTATAAGAATACTATAAGAATACTATAAGAATACTATAAGAATACTATAAGAATACTACAAGAATACAATAAGAATACTATAAGAATACTATAAGAATAATATAGAATACTATAAGAATACTATAAGAATACTACAAGAATACTATAAGAATACTATAAGAATACTATGAATACTATACGAATACTATAAGAATACTATAAGAATACTATAAGAATACTAGAAGAATACTATAAGAATACTATAAGAATACTATAAGAATACTATAAGAATACTACAAGAATACAATAAGAATACTATAAGATTACTATAAGAATGCTATAAGAATACTATAAGAATACTATAAGAATACTATAAGAATACTATAAGAATACTATAAGAATACAATAAGAATACTATAAGAAAACTATAAGAATACTATAGAATACTATAAGAATACTATAAGAATACTATAGAATACTATAAGAATACTATAAGAATACTATAAGAATACTATAAGAATACTATAAAAATACTATAGAATACTATAAGAATACTATAGAATACTATAAGAATACTATAAGAATACTACAAGAATACTATAAGAATACTATAAGAATACTATAAGAATATTATAAAAATACCACAAGAATACAAGAATACTATAAGAATACTATAAGAATACTATAAGAATACTATAAGAATACTACAAGAATACTATAAGAATACTATAAGAATACTATGAATACTATACGAATACTATAAGAATACTATAAGAATACTATAAGAATACTAGAAGAATACTATAAGAATACTATAAGAATACTATAAGAATACTATAAGAATACTACAAGAATACAATAAGAATACTATAAGATTACTATAAGAATGCTATAAGAATACTATAAGAATACTATAAGAATACTATAAGAATACTATAAGAATACTATAAGAATACAATAAGAATACTATAAGAAAACTATAAGAATACTATAGAATACTATAAGAATACTATAAGAATACTATAGAATACTATAAGAATACTATAAGAATACTATAAGAATACTATAAGAATACTATAAAAATACTATAGAATACTATAAGAATACTATAGAATACTATAAGAATACTATAAGAATACTACAAGAATACTATAAGAATACTATAAGAATACTATAAGAATATTATAAAAATACCACAAGAATACAAGAATACTATAAGAATACTATAAGAATACTATAAGAATACTATAAGAATACTATAATACTATAAAAATACTATAAAAATACTATAATAATACTATAGAATACTATAAGAATACTATAAGAATACTATTAGAATACTATAAGAATACTATAAGAATACTATAAGAATACTATAAGAATTCATCAATAAACATATATTGAGTAGAGTATTAATTTTCATGGACGGGAATTATAGAACTATTCAAAGATAAATTTGGGGGTCATAACATTATTATGATTTGTAGTTGGTTAGCGAGTCAAAAGTAAGCAAACTTACATAGTACACCCAGAAAAAAATTCCCTCAAATCCCATAAAAATTGGTCAATAGGACAATTATTGATTTAATAGTATACAAAAAATAAATCTTTTCACATAAACTAAATGGCAATGTCATGGTATTTTTTAGTATTTAATGGTATTTTCCGATTAAAATAATAATTTATCGTATTGACTAAATTTAATAGTAAAAGACTATTATTTATATAGTATTTTTTTCTGGGTGTAGGGATGTGGCAATTCGGTGATCTCTATCTTATAAAAATGAATCTATATGGGTGGAAATACTTACTAGATATCCAGAAGGAATTTCATGATATGGGTATATTTTGCTTAAAGAGGCTTTTATATAGAATCGTTTTTTTTTTTTTGTGAGAAATTATAAAATTAAACCCTAATACTCTTAATAACGAAGTGGTTAGAAAATGTTACAGAATGGAAAATAAAAAAATCGCTGAAATTGCGAGTCAATCTTTAATGGGTTAATGAAACTTTACAAATAAAAATTTGAAATATCTAATAAAAAGAAAACTATAAACATAAGAAATAAACATTTCTTCTAATGCAAATTTCTCCATTTTATACGTTGTTTTTTCTCTCCATTTTATAACATAAAACCATATTATTATGGTCAAAATAATACAACTCAAATAAAAAGTTTATATTCAAATGAAAATAAGTCTGCACATAAATGAAAAGGCTTTATTGTGTTAATGAAAGTAAAAACAAATTTTATGCCAGCAACTCATTAACTTTGGCCTAAATTGTTATAGCACAAAATCATAAAAAAAAACACAATCCTTACAAGAAAATTCATAGACAAAGAACTTAACATATAATTCCATCAAATAAGTTACAAAGATAAGTAAAGCAAAAAAAAAACACATCTATATTTTCAGCATAAAACATTTAACAGCCATCCATAAAACTCGTAAAATGTTTTTATTTGATTAAAGTTGTGAGAAACAGACAGACGACAAAACAAAAAATTAAACTCTTTACTGCATAGTATGGTGAATAAAGTTGCTTTGAAAATTTCATTTGGTAGAAATTATGAATTATGCTCGATTGTCCCTAATGCCACATGGACTGTGCAAAAGTTTTTGAAAACTCACTGAACTGTGTTGTGCCTGGCCAAGGTGTTGATGATGTTGAAATAATGAGTTATGTTCCATACTCCTTTATATTTTTTTCAAACTTTCGCATAAGTATCTAGATTTTAATTTTGAGCATGATGTGCATTTTATTTGGGGCAGGAAATGGCTATGGAACATAGAGTCTGTCCACAAGTATTATCATATAATGAATAATCAGAAAAGTTTTCATTCAAATTAACAAGAGCTACCAGAGGTGCCACAGTGTAATGAATTTGCTCTCAGATTATTGTTTTAAGCAGTTGGCAAACGATGTGTATCCGAAAATACGGGTGAATTTTTATATATGTGGTATATTGTATGTGTGGATATTATGTGTTATGTGTTTTCAAATAGGTCTGTGCTAGAAATCAGGTAGACAGACAATGCCTTTTCAGTGTTGTTTTTTCTCGTGGTATAGTTTTTCTCATGAACATTTTAATTATGTCTTTAAGTAACGCTTCACAGAGAAAAAAAACACACTTTAAAAATAACAACAAATGTTTAAAACTGAAATTAAACATAATGTTTTAAAATTAAACGAAATTTTTTTCAATTTAATCACATTGGTGTTAAAATCGAGATTTCTTGACATGCCCCTAAAGGTATGCAGCATTTTCGATGTGAAGTGCATACAACATACATCTACGAGCAACATTTACGCGTTAAACTGAAATGTTGTGTTCGACGTCACCATGCGATATTATTCACTGCCCCAATTTGAGAGAACGCATTTTAAAAAAACTGCGAAAATAAGCAGTAGTAATGGTGATAGATGATGACCGTTACTAAAACAGGTTATTGGCTTTAGCAAGTACACATACCATTCCAACGAGAGCAGAAGAAAATTAAATTAAGTAAATAAAATAATAATAAAAAGAATATAAATTGAAAAAAAATATATATATATTTTTATTATTTTTTATTAATTACTGAACTTAAAAAAATATTAATAAAAATTGCGCGTATTCATAGACAATTTAAAGTTGACTTTAAAATTAAAGTCAGCTTATTTGACATTTTTCACATAAAGGGTTTTTCAATAAGAGCGCTACAAATATTTTTTTCAAGGGTTTTTCAACAGGGACGCTGCAAAAGTAGAGCGACAGGGACAGCAAACGACGCCATATTTCCTGCCGCTCTTTTGACATTTCTTTTCAGTAAGGTTTGCCATTTCGTGATGAAAAGATATACGAACTTGAATTTCGGTAGTAAATTTTAATAATTTCGACTCGTTGTTGGCTCGTATATCTTTCCATCATGCAATGGCAAACCTTACTGAAGAGAAATGTCAAAAGAGCGGCAAGAAATATGGCGTCGTTTGCTGTCCCTGTCGCTCTACTTTTGTAGCGTCCCTGTTGAAAAACCCTTTAGAATAAAATGTCAGAAAACTGACTTTAATTTTAGAGTCGACTTTAAATTGTCTATGAATATTAATTAAACTGTTTTAAATTTTGTGTTAAAAACAATTGTTTTAAATTTAAATGAAATTGTTTAAAGATGTTTTTCATTGTCGTTTTTTCACTAATTTTAAAACAATTTAAGTGAATTTATTATAGTAGCGTCGTTAGCTCGTCTGGTTAATGCGTTGGCCTACGAGCAAAAAGGTCTGCGGTTCAATCCCCAGCGACTGCCAACATCGTTTTCATAGACAACATTTTTCTATGCGACGCTACCTCTCGACAGTAAATGGCAAACCTACGAGAGTAAAACATTGCCTATGAAAAGCTCTCACCCGCCGTTCAGGTTCGGCAATAAACTGTAGGTCACACCAATTTGAGTGCAAATATAACACGCAGAGCTCAAATGGTGAGAGCTCGACCGAAGTTCTATACAGGACTGTAGCGCCATAATACTATTATTATTAAATTTTATCAGTTGTTTTTCTCGGTGTACTACATAGATCGGGGACCGCAAAGAACCGGAATCGGAACCGGTACCGGAACTGGTTAGAGTTTCAGAACCGGAATCGGAACAGTTATTAAAAAGATGTGGTGAACAGGAACCGCTTTTTCTTAAACCAGAACCGATATTTTAGTCCCTGACTGGGACCGCAAAGATCGGGAAACGCAGCCGTTTTGATTTTTGGAACCGGAATCGGAACACATATTTATTTTCTGTTTATAAACGGAATGAGACACAGACGGTTATTTTTAAATTTTGGAACAGAAACCGATACTTCAAAGGGTTTTAGCCCTTGCTTTTAATAGGTATAAGAATGGCTGCAAATTTTTTAATTGTTGGGAAAGTAAAATAGTGGAGAATCACTAAATTAACAAAAATTTACTTAATATTAAGAAGTTATATTGTAGTTTCCACGTCCCTTTATCCAATCACGCCCAAAATGATTGAGCAAAATTACATGACTGGAGATCATAGATGCTTTAATTTAAAAGATCCGTTTTGCCACCCCCGTTTTTGTACATTCTGTTCAAATGTTATATTTTTAGGTCTGATCAAGCGCAGATCCAGGGGGGGAACGAGGGGGGCGATCAAAAAAAAGGCGCACTTTTGAATTTTTCAAACAAATTAAAAAAAAAACGCAACATGAAAAAAATGCGCCTAATATTCAAAATTTTGCGCTTTTTAAAAAGAGCGGAAACTATAGAGAAAATCGCAAAATTTGCAAAAAATCATGAAATTGCAAATTTTCCACCTCTACCGAAGGGTGCAAAATATAGAAAAAGGCGCAAAATGTTCAAAAAAGCATAAAATTGCAAATGCGTCTAATTTATAACATTTTTGCGCCTCTATAGAAGGGCGCAAAATATAGAAAAAGGCGCAAAATGTTCAAAAAAGCATAAAATTGCAAATGCGCCTTATTTACAAAATTTTTGCGCCTCTATAGAAGGGCGCAAAATATAGAGAAAGGCGCAAAATTTGCAAAAAAGCATAAAATTGCAAATGCGCCTAATTTACAAAATTTTGGCGCCTCTACAGAAGGGCGCAAAATAAATTATTGGGGCGCATTTTGGAAAAAATTGGAAAAAAGGCGCAAAAAAATCAATGGCCCCCCAAATCATACTTCTGGATCCGCCTCTGGGTCTGATGGTTTGGGTTGGGCGTCTGTAAGTAAGCCAGTCAGTGAGTGAGTACGTCAATCAGAACTTTTCTTATTATTTTTGTTAAAAACAAAACTGTTGTATAAAAAACAGTCCAACAATTTATGTTATAAATTTTTCACGTCCAAATAAATTTACTGTTTGCGTACTATACGCTTTGTTCATATAAAATTGTTTCAATCACCAAATCACAATAATTTTTAATACTGTTATTATGTATATGTTGTGTTTTAATAAAGAAAATAATATTTTCTCGAATTCTGACAATTTTAACTGGGACCCAGATTATAGCCTTTAATAGTACCGAATTTGTTACCAATTTGTTAATTGGGTAAATTTCAAAAATTGCGTTTACTGTTTTTTTATGAAAAATTTGAGTGTAAAATAGAAAAAAACAGAGTATGCAGTCAAAATCAGCCACCACTCAGAAAACAAAAAACCAATAGTACGACTATTGATTCTAAAGGACAAGAAACAATAGTTTTTCTCATTAATTCAATTGTTTTTATTGTATTTTGTACTATTGTTAGCTAATACGGTGGTCAACATTAATTCAATAGGACATGTTATAGTAATTTTACTATTGTTTCAATAGTTTATTTGATAGTTTAATTATTGATTATTAATAGTTTGAATCACATTAAATAAACTATTATATAAATGTGATAAAACCATTAAAAATACAAAAAGTCTTTTTTTAATGTTGCTTAAAGCAAAAAATGAAATAAGTATTCATAGAGAGTTATTAAAATAATAAAAAAATAATTAATTAAGGTTATTTATTTATTTAAAAAGTGTGTAAGCATCGCAGGGCCATACAAAACTTATTTATTTAGTATGATAAAAAATACATAATTATTTTATTAAAAATGTTTAATAGCTCCTTTAACTCCTTTATTTGATCGTATGGCATATGTGATTGAGCATTGTAATTTAATTTGTTTATACAACAAAACATTGTGTTCAATGGAAATTTAAATAGATATTAAAATAAATTTGCAAAAAAGATGATAAACAGAATATGTAACAAAAAAAACTTTAAACCATATACCCTTCAAAAGGTAAAATGAATTATTTTGCAACTACTCAAATTTATGTTACAAAAATTAGAATGCACATTACATAGCATATGCATTTGTGCCAATAATAAATAGCAACATAAAAAAATAATTTCAATCAAGTTAAAAAAATAAAAATAAAAAATACGACTACCTACATATTCAATTTCCCTTGAGAAAATTTTCAATTCATAACGAATGAGTCAAGTGAAAAATTGTCTGAATATGCATATTTTCCGGCACATCCTTTCAGTGCAGCAAAGCGAACAGCAGAATAAGCAGAAGTAGTAGCAGCAGCAGCGGTGGCAGGCACCAACAGCGCCATCACCAGCATCAGGCGCATCCGCATCCGCTGCAGATGTTTGTGCAAACGACAGCCACCAAGATGATTGCAGCAATGCATCAGCTGCATTACAACAACACACAACACCAACAACCAAAATATGGCAGCAAAGTTGCTAAACAAGTGTTGCCACCCTGCGACAAACGGATGTTCGAACAACTGCTCAATATGAATCTATTATCCTTTGACTGGGGCGCGCACCCCTGGCATTTTGTTAGGAACCAGGTCCTGGCACACAAAATATGTAACGCATCTGAATGCATATGAAGTTGGCTGTCGTTCAAAGCGCTTTTCATTTTCTTTGTATGATGATGAAGAAGCAGCAGCAGCAGCAGAAGATGACGACGACGATGCAGTTGCAACAATCGTTGCAGAAAAAGTTTTTCTCCCAAAAAACTTTGTACATTTTTAACCCGATTCAATGGTTTTAGCCTTTTTTTTGCCAATATGTTGCTTAAGCATGTTCCGTACACCCAGAAAAAAAAATCACTATATATATAATAGTTTTTTTACTATTAAAAATAGTCAATAGGATACATTATTATTTTAATCGGAAAATACCATTAAATACTAGAAAATACCATGACACTGCCATTGAATTTATATGAAAAGATTTATTTTTTGTATACTATTAAATCAATAATTTTCCTATTGACCAATTTTAATGGGATTTGAGGGAATTTTTTTCTGTGTGTATGCATCCATTACATATACAGAAATAAACACCGTAGGTATGTAAATACTATGAACCCAATAAACCAAAACATTTGGTTTTACGTGTAGGCTGTACTCAGAAAAAAAAATTGCTAATTAATAGTATTTCAATTATTTATACTATTAAAATTGGTTTATAGCATGCATACTATTAGTTCAATAATATTCAAACTGTTAACTCAATATTATTGAAATTATTAAACTAATGGTACTGCATTTTTCAAATACCCTACTATAAAATTCATTAGAAAACTTTTGAATCAATATGAAAAAACGATTAATACATGAACCATAAAATTAGTGGTATGAATGACATCATTTTTAACAACTTTAAACTTCTGTAGAGCATTCAATACTCGTAATCCCATTCTCGTTTATACATCATTTATTTGGAAAAATCACAAGCTTTCATTTAAAAATAGAAAAACAAAAATAACACATTTTTAAAATGCAATAATTTCGATTAAAAAATGATTTGTTTCAATATAAAGCTCATTATTAATTATATTATTATAAAGCTCATTAAAAATACTTTTTAAAACAGTCATAGATGCTTACAATTGAGCCACTCTGATAGAAGTTATAAATAATTCAATATAAGTATAGGCGGTAAAATTTGACATATTTGGCCCTAAAAGTCTAAAAAAAACCCGTCATATTAACCCATCCTTCTTAACAGGTTTTATTGAGGTTCACTTATATTACATGTTCACCAAATTTTATTCAAATCGGAAGGAAACAATTTTTAAAGCAGGTACGGGAGACTAATTTTCTACCGTATAAAAAACTCTTGAGCTGTCTGTCTGTTCCAGCATTACGTCTAAAACGCTGAACCGATTTGTCTGAATTTTATGGACGAGGATACTATGGAGACCGGAGGGTGACATATGCTATATTTGGGCGGTACTGGACCACGTGGCGTGGCACCTCCCATACAACCTAACTTTCAAAACGACCTAACTCGGCACTTACACTAGCTACGAACATGAAACAAAAACCCAAATACAAAAAAATATTACAAAAGCAAAAACATAAAATCAAAAACAAAAAAACCACAAAACAAAAAAAGAAGCAAAAATACAAAAATAAAGTCAAAGACTCAAAACCAAAGCAAAAACACAAAATCAAAACACAGACAAACAAAAACACAAAAAAAAGCAAAAATACAAAAACGAAAACACAAAATCAACAACGAAACCAAAAACAAAAAAGCAAATAAAAACAAAAGCATAACATTAAAAACGCAAAAATATCAAAAATACAAAAACGCACAAAACAAAATTTAAAACACAAAAAAAAAACACAAAAAAATTAAAACAAAATCAAAATAAAAACAAAAGCAACCAAATAAAAAAATGCAAAAAAGGAAAAATCAAAATCAAAAGAGAAGCCAAAAAAATACAAAAATAAAAGCAAAGACTCAAAACCAATAATACAAAAAGAAAAACACAAAAACAAAAACACAAAATCAAAAACAACAACAAAACCAAAAACAAAAAAGCAAAAAGAACAAAAAAAAAAAAACAATATTAAAAACGCTAAAATATCAAAAATACAAAAACGCACAAAACAAAATTTAAAACAAAAACACAAAAGAAAACACAAATCCACAAAAAATTAAAATAAAAACAAAAAGTCAATTTCAAAAACAACATCAACAGATAAACAGAAGCAACCAAATAAAAAAAAGGAAAAAAGGACAAACAAAAACAAAACACAAAAATAAAAGCAAAAATACAAAAAGAAAAACACAAAAACACAAAATTAAAAACAACAACAAAACCAAAAACAAAAAACAATATTAAAAACGCAAAAATACCATAAATCCAAAACGCACAAAACAAAATTTAAAACACAAACACAAAAGAAAACACAAATCAACAAAAAATTAAAATAAAAACAAAAAGTCAATCAACCAAATAAAAAAAAGGAAAATCAAAAACAAAACAAAAACACAAAAATAAAAGCAAAAATACAAAATAAAACACACAAAAACAAAAACACAAGACCAAAAAACAACAACAAAACCAAAAACAAAAAAGCAAAAAGAACAAAAAACAATATTAAAAACGCAAAAATATCAAAAATACAAAAAGGCACAAAACAAAATTTAAAACACAAACACAAAAGAAAACACAAATCCACAAAAAATTAAAACAAAAACAAAAAGTCAATTTCAAAAATAAAATCAACAGAAAAACAGAAGCAACCAAATTAAAAAAAGCTAAAAAAAGGAAAAATCAAGATCAAAAGAATACCGAATGCGAATAGTGCACAGTGGTCCAAATGTATGTTCTAGCCGGTCAGAATACCAGACAGTTTTTATTATACAAAAAAAAGAAAATATTCTATTAAAATGTTCTACAAGAAACTCTTCGTTAAAAAATAACTGATGACAAAATTTTATGAATATTTATATTGAGGTGTGTTGGGTTCATATGAAAAAGCGCACACACACCCTAAGTTACATTTGGTGCTAGACACACTTGTATGCTACAAGTTTTCGATTTCTTTAACTTATTTATTTACTTCAGTATATCATGTGAAACTAAAGACTGCTTCGTTTAATCCCACATTTTGTATAAAGCACTCAATGGCTGCTTAAACGACTGACTGAGTAACTGAAAACCTGACTGTCTAAACGGGTGACTGACTGACACAACGAATGACTTACTGACTACATGTATAAGCAACTGCGTCCTACATATACCAAGGAGTCTATTGCAATATGTATCATGTTATTGCAGCCCAAGAAATTAATTACACGCAGACATGTTGTAATTTATAAAGTTCGAAATAATACATGAGACACCTAAATTCTGCACTTTTACAAAATTGTATTAATATTTAAACTATGATATTCAAAGATAAATAATTAAATCTGAAAACACTATAAAAATCCCCTACATCGAAAGCTCCATTTAGAAGATATAAAAGTTTTAAGAATAACAAAATTTAAATATTGATTCCTGCCAAACCACCGTTCTCGAGTTATGAGCATTTAAAGAAAACTTTAAAAGATTCTAGTATTCCTTTGGATTCCGTTGATCGATTGGAATAATTTTAGAAGCAAATTAAATCTGCAAAATTTACCTATAAAATATACCAACTTTGACCCTTCTCAAGTTATGAGTGATTAAAAAAACGTTTTAAAGATTCTAGGATTTCTTTGGATTTTATATGAAATTTACAGTGAAGAATTAGGCATTTAATGTCTATAAAAAGCGCCTACTTTCAACCCTCTAGGACGCTCCGTTTAGGAGTTATGGCCAATTAAAGAAATTTTTTAAAAATCGATTTTCAAAACCTTATTATTCCAGAACCCATCGATCGAATTGAATGAAATTTACAGTGAAAAATTAGGCATTCAATGTCTATAAAAAGCGCCTACTTTCAACCCTCTAGGACGCTCCGTTTAGGAGTTATGGTCAATTAAAGAAATTTTTTAAAAATCTATTTTCAAAAACTTATTATTCCAGAACCCACCGATCGAATTAAATGAAATTTACAGTAAAAAATTAGGCATTCAATGTCAATAAAAAGCCCCTACTTTCAACCCTCTAGGACGCTCCGTTTAAGAGTTATGACCAATTATAGAAATATATTGAAAATCGATTTTCAAAACCTTATTATTCCAGAACCCACCGATCGAATTAAATGAAATTTACAGTGAAAAATTAGGCATTCAATGTCTATAAAAAGCGCCTACTTTCAACCCTCTAGGACGCTCCGTTTAGGAGTTATGGCCAATTAAAGAAATATATTGAAAATCGATTTTGAAAACCTTATTATTCCAGAACCCACCGATCGAATTAAATGAAATTTACAGTGAAAAATTAGGCATTCAATGTCTATAAAATGCCCCTACTTTCAACCCTCCAGGACGCTCCGTTTAGGAGTTATGGCCAATTAAAGAAATATATTGAAAATCGATTTTCAAAACCTTATTATTCCAGAACCCACCGATCGAATTAAATGAAATTTACAGTGAAAAATTAGGCATTCAATGTCAATAAAAAGCCCCTACTTTCAACCCTCTAGGACGCTCCGTTTAGGAGTTATGGCCAATTAAAGAAATATATTGAAAATCGATTTTCAAAACCTTGAAAACATAGGCATTCAATGTCTATAAAATGCCCCTACTTTCAACCCTCCAGGACGCTCCGTTTAGGAGTTATGGCCAATTAAAGAAATATATTGAAAATCGATTTTCGAAACCTTATTATTCCAGAACCCACCGATCGAATTAAATGAAATTTACAGTGAAAAATTAGGCATTCAATGTCAATAAAAAGCCCCTACTTTCAACCCTCTAGGACGCTCCGTTTAGGAGTTATGGCCAATTAAAGAAATTTTTTAAAAATCGATTTTCAAAACCTTGAAAACATAGGCATTCAATGTCTACAAAAAGCGCCTACTTTCAACCCTCTAGGACGCTCCGTTTAGGAGTTATGGCCAATTAAAGAAATATATTGAAAATCGATTTTCAAAACCTTGAAAACATAGGCATTCAATGTCTATAAAAAGCGCCTACTTTCAACCCTCTAGGACGCTCCGTTTAGGAGTTATGGCCAATTAAAGAAATATATTGAAAATCGATTTTCGAAACCTTATTATTCCAGAACCCACCGATCGAATTAAATGAAATTTACAGTGAAAAATTAGGCATTCAATGTCAATAAAAAGCCCCTACTTTCAACCCTCTAGGACGCTCCGTTTAGGAGTTATGGCCAATTAAAGAAATATATTGAAAATCGATTTTCAAAACCTTGAAAACATAGGCATTCAATGTCTATAAAATGCCCCTACTTTCAACCCTCCAGGACGCTCCGTTTAGGAGTTATGGCCAATTAAAGAAATATATTGAAAATCGATTTTCAAAACCTATTATTCTAGAACACACCGATCGAATTAAATGAAATTTGCAGTGAAAAATTAGGCAATCAATGTCTATAAAATATATTGAAAATCGATTTTCAAAACCTTATTATTCCAGAACCCACCGATCGAATTAAATGAAATTTACAGTGAAAAATTAGGCATTCAATGTCAATAAAAAGCCCCTACTTTCAACCCTCTAGGACGCTCCGTTTAGGAGTTACGGCCAATTAAAGAAATATATTGAAAATCGATTTTCAAAACCTATTATTCTAGAACACACCGATCGAATTAAATGAAATTTGCAGTGAAAAATTAGGCAATCAATGTCTATAAAATATATTGAAAATCGATTTTCAAAACCTTATTATTCCAGAACCCACCGATCGAATTAAATGAAATTTACAGTGAAAAATTAGGCATTCAATGTCTATAAAAAGCGCCTACTTTCAACCCTCCAGGACGCTCCGTTTAGGAGTTATGGACAATTAAAGAAATATATTGAAAATCGATTTTCGAAACCTTATTATTCCAGAACCCACCGATCGAATTAAATGAAATTTACAGTGAAAAATTAGGCATTCAATGTCTATAAAAAGCGCCTACTTTCAACCCTCTAGGACGCTCCGTTTAGGAGTTATGACCAATTAAAGAAATTAAATGAAATTTACAGTGAAAAATTAGGCATTCAATGTCTATAAAAAGCGCCTACTTTTAACCCTCTAGGACGCTCCGTTTAGGAGTTATGGCCAATTAAAGAAATTACTTCAAAATCGATTTTCAAAACCTTATTATTCCAGAACCCACCGATCGAATTAAATGAAATTTACAGTGAAAAATTAGGCATTCAATGTCTATAAAATGGCCTACTTTCAACCCTCTAGGACGCTCCGTTTAGGAGTTATGGCCAATTAAAGAAATATATTGAAAATCGATTTTCAAAACCTTGTTACTCCATTCAATGTCTATAAAAAGCGCCTACTTTCAACCCTCTAGGACGCTCCGTTTAGGAGTTATGGCCAATTAAAGAAATATATTGAAAATCGATTTTCAAAACCTCATTATTCCAGAACCCACCGATCGAATTAAATGAAATTTACAGTGAAAAATTAGGCATTCAATGTCTATAAAAAGCGCCTACTTTCAACCCTCTAGGACGCTCCGTTTAGGAGTTATAGCCAATTAAAGAAATTTTTTAAAAATCGATTTTCAAAACCTCATTATTCCAGAACCCACCGATCGACGCTCCGTTTAGGAGTTATGGCCAATTAAAGAAATATATTGAAAATCGATTTTCAAAACCTTATTATTCCAGAACCCACCGGTCGAATTAAATGAAATTTACAGTGAAAAATTAGGCATTCAATGTCTATAAAAAGCGCCCACTTCAACCCTCTAGGACGCTCCGTTTAGGAGTTATGGCCAATTAAAGAAATATATTGAAAATCGATTTTCAAAACCTTATTATTCCAGAACCCACCGGTCGAATTAAATGAAATTTACAGTGAAAAATTAGGCATTCAATGTCTATAAAAAGCGCCTACTTTCAACCCTCTAGGACGCTCCGTTTAGGAGTTATGGCCAATTAAAGAAATATATTGAAAATCGATTTTCCAAACCTCATTATTCCAGAACCCACCGATCGAATTAAATGAAATTTACAGTGAAAAATTAGGCATTCAATGTCTATAAAAAGCGCCTACTTTCAACCCTCTAGGACGCTCCGTTTAGGAGTTATGGCCAATTAAAGAAATATATTGAAAATCGATTTTCAAAACCTTATTATTCCAGAACCCACCGGTCGAATTAAATGAAATTTACAGTGAAAAATTAGGCATTCAATGTCTATAAAAAGCGCCCACTTCAACCCTCTAGGACGCTCCGTTTAGGAGTTATGGCCAATTAAAGAAATATATTGAAAATCGATTTTCAAAACCTTATTATTCCAGAACCCACCGGTCGAATTAAATGAAATTTACAGTGAAAAATTAGGCATTCAATGTCTATAAAAAGCGCCTACTTTCAACCCTCTAGGACGCTCCGTTTAGGAGTTATGGCCAATTAAAGAAATTTTTTAAAAATCGATTTTCGAAACATTATTATTCCAGAACCCACCGATCGAATTAAATGAAATTTACAGTGAAAAATTAGGCATTCAATGTCTATAAAAAGCGCCTACTTTCAACCCTCTAGGACGCTCCGTTTAGGAGTTATGGCCAATTAAAGAAATATATTGAAAATCGATTTTCAAAACCTTATTATTCCAGAACCCACCGATCGAATTAAATGAAATTTACAGTGAAAAATTAGGCATTCAATGTCTATAAAAAGCGCCTACTTTCTACCCTCTAGGAAGCTCCGTTTAGGAGTTATGGCCAATTAAATAAATTTCTTAAAAATCGATTTGTAAAACCTCATTATTCCAGAACCCACCGATCGAATTAAATGAAATTTACAGTGAAAAATTAGGCATTCAATGTCTATAAAAAGCGCCAACTTTCAACCCTCTAGGACGCTCCGTTTAGGAGTTATGGCCAAATAAAGAAATATATTGAAAATCGATTTTCAAAACCTCATTATTCCAGAACCCACCGATCGAATTAAATGAAATTTACAGTGAAAAATTAGGCATTCAAGTTATGGCCAATTAAAGAAATTTCTTAAAAATCGATTTTCAAAACCTCATTATTCCAGAACCCACCGATCGAATTAAATGAAATTAACAGTGAAAAATTAGGCATTCAATGTCTATAAAAAGCGCCCACTTTCAACCCTCTAGGACGCTCCGTTTAGGAGTTATGGCCAATTAAAGAAATATATTGAAAATCGATTTTCAAAACCTCATTATTCCAGAACCCACCGATCGAATTAAATGAAATTTACAGTGAAAAATTAGGCATTCAATGTCTATAAAAAGCGTCTACTTTCAACCCTCTAGGACGCTCCGTTTAGGAGTTATGGCCAATTAAAGAAATATATTGAAAATCGATTTTCAAAACCTCATTCCAGAACCCACCGATCGAATTAAATGAAATTTACAGTGAAAAATTAGGCATTCAATGTCTATAAAAAGCGCCTACTTTCAACCCTCTAGGACGCTCAGTTTAGGAGTTATGGCCAATTAAAGAAATATATTGAAAATCGATTTTCAAAACCTCATTATTCCAGAACCCACCGGTCGAATTAAATGAAATTTACAGTGAAAAATTAGGCATTCAAGTTATGGCCAATTAAAGAAATATATTGAAAATCGATTTTCAAAACCTCATTATTCCAGAACCCACCGATCGAATTAAATGAAATTTACAGTGAAAAATTAGGCATTCAATGTCTATAAAAAGCGCGTACTTTCAACCCTCTAGGACGCTCCGTTTAGGAGTTATGGCCAATTAAAGAAATATATTGAAAATCGATTTTCAAAACCTCATTATTCCAGAACCCACCGATCGAATTAAATGAAATTTACAGTGAAAAATTAGGCATTCAATGTCTATAAAAAGCGCCCACTTTCAACCCTCTAGGACGCTCCGTTTAGGAGTTATGGCCAATTAAAGAAATATATTGAAAATCGATTTTCAAAACCTCATTCCAGAACCCACCGATCGAATTAAATGAAATTTACAGTGAAAAATTAGGCATTCAATGTCTATAAAAAGCGCCTACTTTCAACCCTCTAGGACGCTCAGTTTAGGAGTTATGGCCAATTAAAGAAATATATTGAAAATCGATTTTCAAAACCTTATTATTCCAGAACCCACCGGTCGAATTAAATGAAATTTACAGTGAAAAATTAGGCATTCAATGTCTATAAAAAGCGTCTACTTTCAACCCTCTAGGACGCTCCGTTTAGGAGTTATGGCCAATTAAAGAAATATATTGAAAATCGATTTTCAAAACCTCATTCCAGAACCCACCGATCGAATTAAATGAAATTTACAGTGAAAAATTAGGCATTCAATGTCTATAAAAAGCGCCTACTTTCAACCCTCTAGGACGCTCAGTTTAGGAGTTATGGCCAATTAAAGAATATATTGAAAATCGATTTTCAAAACCTCATTATTCCAGAACCCACCGGTCGAATTAAATGAAATTTACAGTGAAAAATTAGGCATTCAAGTTATGGCCAATTAAAGAAATATATTGAAAATCGATTTTCAAAACCTCATTATTCCAGAACCCACCGATCGAATTAAATGAAATTTACAGTGAAAAATTAGGCATCCAATGTCTATAAAAAGCGCCTACTTTCAACCCTCTAGGACGCTCCGTTTAGGAGTTATGGCCAATTAAAGAAATATATTGAAAATCGATTTTCAAAACCTCATTATTCCAGAACCCACCGATCGAATTAAATGAAATTTACAGTGAAAAATTAGGCATTCAATGTCTATAAAAAGCGCCTACTTTCAACCCTCTAGGACGCTCCGTTTAGGAGTTATGGCCAATTAAAGAAATATATTGAAAATCGATTTTCAAAACCTCATTCCAGAACCCACCGATCGAATTAAATGAAATTTACAGTGAAAAATTAGGCATTCAATGTCTATAAAAAGCGCCCACTTTCAACCCTCTAGGACGCTCCGTTTAGGAGTTATGGCCAATTAAAGAAATATATTGAAAATCGATTTTCAAAACCTCATTATTCCAGAACCCACCGGTCGAATTAAATGAAATTTACAGTGAAAAATTAGGCATTCAATGTCTATATAAAACGCCTACTTTCAACCCTCTAGGACGCTCCGTTTAGGAGTTATGGCCAATGAAAGAAATTTTTTAAAAATCGATTTTCAAAACCTCATTATTCCAGAACCCATCGATCGAATTAAATGAAATTTACAGTGGAAAATTAGGCATTCAATGTCTATAAAAAGCGCCTACTTTCAACCCTCTAGGACGCTCCGTTTAGGAGTTATGGCCAATTAAAGAAATATATTGAAAATCGATTTTCAAAACCTCATTATTCCAGAACCCACCGATCGAATTAAATGAAATTTACAGTGAAAAATTAGGCATTCAAGTTATGGCCAATTAAAGAAATTTCTTAAAAATCGATTTTCAAAACCTCATTATTCCAGAACCCACCGATCGAATTAAATGAAATTTACAGTGAAAAATTAGGCATTCAATGTCTATAAAAAGCGCCTACTTTGAACCCTCTAGGACGCTCCGTTTAGGAGTTATGGCCAATTAAAGAAATATATTGAAAATCGATTTTCAAAACCTTGTTACTCCATTCAATGTCTATAAAAAGCGCCTACTTTCAACCCTCTAGGACGCTCCGTTTAGGAGTTATGGCCAATTAAATAAATTTCTTAAAAATCGATTTTCAAAACCTCATTATTCCAGAACCCACCGATCGAATTAAATGAACATTACAGTGAAAAATTAGGCATTCAATGTCTATAAAAAGCGCCTACTTTCAACCCTCTAGGACGCTCCGTTTAGGAGTTATGGCCAATTAAAGAAATTTTTTAAAAATCGATTTTCAAAACCTTGTTATTCCAGAACCCACCGATCGAATTAAATGAAATTTACAGTGAAATATTAGGTATTCAATGTCTATAAAAAGCGCCTACTTTCAACCCTTTAGGACGCTCCGTTTAGGAGTTATTGCCAATTAAAGAAATATATTGAAAATCGATTTTCAAAACCTCATTATTCCAGAACCCACCGATCGAATTAAATTTACAGTGAAAAATTAGGCATTCAATGTCTATAAAAAGCGCCCACTGTCAACCCTCTAGGACGCTCCGTTTAGGAGTTATGGCCAATTAAAGAAAATTCTTAAAAATCGATTTTCGAAACCTTATTATTCCAGAACCCACCGATCGAATTAAATGAAATTTACAGTGAAAAATTAGGCATTCAATGTCTATAAAAGGCGCCTACTTTCAACCCTCTAGGACGCTCCGTTTAGGAGTTATGGCCAATTAAAGAAATATATTGAAAATCGATTTTCAAAACCTCATTATTCCAGAACCCACCGATCGAATTAAATGAAATTTACAGTGAAAAATTAGGCATTCAAGTTATGGCCAATTAAAGAAATTTCTTAAAAATCGATTTTCAAAACCTCATTATTCCAGAACCCACCGATCGAATTAAATGAAATTTACAGTGAAAAATTAGGCATTCAATGTCTATAAAAAGCGCGTACTTTCAACCCTCTAGGACGCTCCGTTTAGGAGTTATGGCCAATTAAAGAAATTTTTTAAAAATCGATTTTCGAAACATTATTATTCCAGAACCCACCGATCGAATTAAATGAAATTTACAGTGAAAAATTAGGCATTCAATGTCTATAAAAAGCGCCTACTTTTAACCCTCTAGGACGCTCCGTTTAGGAGTTATGGCCAATTAAAGAAATATATTGAAAATCGATTTTCAAAACCTTGTTACTCCATTCAATGTCTATAAAAAGCGCCTACTTTCAACCCTCTAGGACGCTCCGTTTAGGAGTTATGGCCAATTAAATAAATTTCTTAAAAATCGATTTTCAAAACCTCATTATTCCAGAACCCACCGATCGAATTAAATGAACATTACAGTGAAAAATTAGGCATTCAATGTCTATAAAAAGCGCCTACTTTCAACCCTCTAGGACGCTCCGTTTAGGAGTTATGGCCAATTAAAGAAATTTTTTAAAATCGATTTTCAAAACCTTGTTATTCCAGAACCCACCGATCGAATTAAATGAAATTTACAGTGAAAAATTAGGCATTCAATGTCTATACAAAGCGCCTACTTTGAACCCTCTAGGACGCTCCGTTTAGGAGTTATGGCCAATTAAAGAAATATATTGAAAATCGATTTTCAAAACCTCATTATTCCAGAACCCACCGATCGAATTAAATGAAATTTACAGTGAAAAATTAGGCATTCAATGTCTATAAAAAGCGCCTACTTTCAACCCTCTAGGACGCTCCGTTTAGGAGTTATGGCCAATTAATGAAATTTTTTAAAAATCGATTTTCAAAACCTCATTATTCCAGAACCCACCGATCGAATTAAATTAAATTTACAGTGGAAAATTAGGCATTCAATGTCTATAAAAAGCGCCTACTTTCAACCCTCTAGGACGCTCCGTTTAGGAGTTATGGCCAATTAAAGAAATTTTTTAAAAATCGATTTTCAAAACCTCATTATTCCAGAACCCACCGATCGAATTAAATGAAATTTACAGTGAAAAATTAGGCATTCAATGTCTATAAAAAGCGCCTACTTTCAACCCTCTAGGACGCTCCGTTTATTCCAGAACCCACCGATCGAATAGAATGAAATTTACAGTGAAAAATTAGGCATTCAATGTCTATAAAAAGCGCCCACTTTCAACCCTCTAGGACGCTCCGTTTAGGAGTTATGGCCAATTAAAGAAATATATTGAAAATCGATTTTCAAAACCTTGTTACTCCATTCAATGTCTATAAAAAGCGCCTACTTTCAACCCTCTAGGACGCTCCGTTTAGGAGTTATGGCCAATTAAAGAAAATTCTTAAAAATCGATTTTCGAAACCTTATTATTCCAGAACCCACCGATCGAATTAAATGAAATTTACAGTGAAAAATTAGGCATTCAATGTCTATAAAAAGCGCCTACTTTCAACCCTCTAGGACGCTCCGTTTAGGAGTTATGGCCAATTAAAGAAAATTCTTAAAAGTCAATTTTCAAAACCTCATTATACCAGAACCCACCGATCGAATTAAATGAAATTTACAGTGAAAAATTAGGCATTCAATGTTTATTAAAAGCGCCTAATTTCAACCCTCTAGGACGCTCCGTTTAGGAGTTATGGCCAATTAAAGAAATTTTTTAAAAATCGATTTTCAAAACCTCATTATTCCAGAACCCACCGATCGAATTGAATGAAATTTACAGTGAAAAATTAGGCATTCAATGTCTATAAAAAGCGCCCACTTTCAACCCTCTAGGACGCTAAAAAGCGCCTACTTTCAACCCTTTAGGACGCTCCGTTTAGGAGTTATGGCCAATTAAAGAAATATATTGAAAATCGATTTTCAAAACCTCATTATTCCAGAACCCACCGGTCGAATTAAATGAAATTTACAGTGAAAAATTAGGCATTCAATGTCTATAAAAAGCGTCTACTTTCAACCCTCTAGAACGCTCCGTTTAGGAGTTATGGCCAATTAAAGAAATATATTGAAAATCGATTTTCAAAACCTCATTATTCCAGAACCCACCGGTCGAATTAAATGAAATTTACAGTGAAAAATTAGGCATTCAATGTCTATAAAAAGCGCCCACTTTCAACCCTCTAGGACGCTCCGTTTAGGAGTTATGGCCAATTAAAGAAATATATTGAAAATCGATTTTCAAAACCTTGTTACTCCATTCAATGTCTATAAAAAGCGCCTACTTTCAACCCTCTAGGACGCTCCGTTTAGGAGTTATGGCCAATTAAAGAAAATTCTTAAAAATCGATTTTCGAAACCTTATTATTCCAGAACCCACCGATCGAATTAAATGAAATTTACAGTGAAAAATTAGGCATTCAATGTCTATAAAAAGCGCCTACTTTCAACCCTCTAGGACGCTCCGTTTAGGAGTTATGGCCAATTAAAGAAAATTCTTAAAAATCAATTTTCAAAACCTCATTATACCAGAACCCACCGATCGAATTAAATGAAATTTACAGTGAAAAATTAGGCATTCAATGTTTATTAAAAGCGCCTAATTTCAACCCTCTAGGACGCTCCGTTTAGGAGTTATGGCCAATTAAAGAAATTTTTTAAAAATCGATTTTCAAAACCTCATTATTCCAGAACCCACCGATCGAATTGAATGAAATTTACAGTGAAAAATTAGGCATTCAATGTCTATAAAAAGCGCCCACTTTCAACCCTCTAGGACGCTCCGTTTAGGAGTTATGGCCAATTAGAGAAATATATTGAAAATCGATTTTCAAAACCTCATTATTCCAGAACCCACCGATCGAATTAAATGAAATTTACAGTGAAAAATTAGGCATTCAATGTCTATAAAAAGCGTCTACTTTCAACCCTCTAGGACGCTCCGTTTAGGAGTTATGGCCAATTAAAGAAATATATTGAAAATCGATTTTCAAAACCTTATTATTCCAGAACCCACCGGTCGAATTTAATGAAATTTACAGTGAAAAATTAGGCATTCAATGTCTATAAAAAGCGTCTACTTTCAACCCTCTAGGACGCTCCGTTTAGGAGTTATGGCCAATTAAAGAAATTTCTTAAAAATCGATTTTCAAAACTTTATTATTCCAGAACCCACCGATCGAATTAAATGAAATTTACAGTGAAAAATTAGGCATTCAATGTCTATACAAAGCGCCTACTTTGAACCCTCTAGGACGCTCCGTTTAGGAGTTATGGCCAATTAAAGAAATATATTGAAAATCGATTTTCAAAACCTCATTATTCCAGAACCCACCGATCGAATTGAATGAAATTTACAGTGAAAAATTAGGCATTCAATGTCTATAAAAAGCGCCTACTTTCAACCCTCTAGGACGCTCCGTTTAGGAGTTATGGCCAATTAAAGAAATATATTGAAAATCGATTTTCAAAACCTCATTATTCCAGAACCCACCGATCGAATTAAATGAAATTTACAGTGAAAAATTAGGCATTCAATGTCTATAAAAAGCGCCTACTTTCAACCCTCTAGGACGCTCCGTTTAGGAGTTATGGCCAATTAATGAAATTTTTTAAAAATCGATTTTCAAAACCTCATTATTCCAGAACCCACCGATCGAATTAAATTAAATTTACAGTGGAAAATTAGGCATTCAATGTCTATAAAAAGCGCCTACTTTCAACCCTCTAGGACGCTCCGTTTAGGAGTTATGGCCAATTAAAGAAATTTTTTAAAAATCGATTTTCAAAACCTCATTATTCCAGAACCCACCGATCGAATTAAATGAAATTTACAGTGAAAAATTAGGCATTCAATGTCTATAAAAAGCGCCTACTTTCAACCCTCTAAGACGCTCCGTTTAGGAGTTATGGCCAATTAAAGAAATTTTTTAAAAATCGATTTTCAAAACCTCATTATTCCAGAACCCACCGATCGAATAGAATGAAATTTACAGTGAAAAATTAGGCATTCAATGTCTATAAAAAGCGCCCACTTTCAACCATCTAGGACGCTCCGTTTAGGAGTTATGGCCAATTAGAGAAATATATTGAAAATCGATTTTCAAAACCTCATTATTCCAGAACCCACCGATCGAATTAAATGAAATTTACAGTGAAAAATTAGGCATTCAATGTCTATAAAAAGCGCCTACTTTCAACCCTCTAGGACGCTCCGTTTAGAAGTTATGGCCAATTAAAGAAAATTCTTAAAAATCAATTTTCAAAACCTCATTATTCCAGAACCCACCGATCGAATTAAATGAAATTTACAGTGAAAAATTAGGCATTCAATGTCTATAAAAAGCGCCTACTTTCAACCCTCTAGGACGCTCCGTTTAGGAGTTATGGCCAATTAAAGAAATATATTGAAAATCGATTTTCAAAACCTTATTATGCCAGAACCCACCGATCGAATTAAATGAAATTTACAGTGAAAAATTAGGCATTCAATGTCTATAAAAAGCGCCTACTTTCAACCCTCTAGGACGCTCCGTTTAGGAGTTATGGCCAATTAAAGAAATTTTTTAAAAATCGATTTTCAAAACCTCATTATTCCAGAACCCACCGATCGAATTGAATGAAATTTACAGTGAAAAATTAGGCATTCAATGTCTATAAAAAGCGCCTACTTTCAACCCTCTAGGACGCTCCGTTTAGGAGTTATGGCCAATTAGAGAAATATATTGAAAATCGATTTTCAAAACCTCATTATTCCAGAACCCACCGATCGAATTAAATGAAATTTACAGTGAAAAATTAGGCATTCAATGTCTATAAAAAGCGCCTACTTTCAACCCTCTAGGACGCTCCGTTTAGAAGTTATGGCCAATTAAAGAAAATTCTTAAAAATCAATTTTCAAAACCTCATTATTCCAGAACCCACCGATCGAATTAAATGAAATTTACAGTGAAAAATTAGGCATTCAATGTTTATTAAAAGCGCCTAATTTCAACCCTCTAGGACGCTCCGTTTAGGAGTTATGGCCAATTAAAGAAATTTTTTAAAAATCGATTTTCAAAACCTCATTATTCCAGAACCCACCGATCGAATTGAATGAAATTTACAGTGAAAAATTAGGCATTCAATGTCTATAAAAAGCGCCCACTTTCAACCCTCTAGGACGCTCCGTTTAGGAGTTATGGCCAATTAGAGAAATATATTGAAAATCGATTTTCAAAACCTCATTATTCCAGAACCCACCGATCGAATTAAATGAAATTTACAGTGAAAAATTAGGCATTCAATGTCTATAAAAAGCGTCTACTTTCAACCCTCTAGGACGCTCCGTTTAGGAGTTATGGCCAATTAAAGAAATATATTGAAAATCGATTTTCAAAACCTTGTTACTCCATTCAATGTCTATAAAAAGCGCCTACTCCAGAACCCACCGATCGAATTAAATGAAATTTACAGTGAAAAATTAGGCATTCAATGTCTATACAAAGCGCCTACTTTGAACCCTCTAGGACGCTCCGTTTAGGAGTTATGGCCAATTAAAGAAATATATTGAAAATCGATTTTCAAAACCTCATTATTCCAGAACCCACCGATCGAATTGAATGAAATTTACAGTGAAAAATTAGGCATTCAATGTCTATAAAAAGCGCCTACTTTCAACCCTCTAGGACGCTCCGTTTAGGAGTTATGGCCAATTAAAGAAATATATTGAAAATCGATTTTCAAAACCTCATTATTCCAGAACCCACCGATCGAATTAAATGAAATTTACAGTGAAAAATTAGGCATTCAATGTCTATAAAAAGCGCCTACTTTCAACCCTCTAGGACGCTCCGTTTAGGAGTTATGGCCAATTAAAGAAATTTTTTAAAAATCGATTTTCAAAACCTCATTATTCCAGAACCCACCGATCGAATAGAATGAAATTTACAGTGAAAAATTAGGCATTCAATGTCTATAAAAAGCGCCCACTTTCAACCATCTAGGACGCTCCGTTTAGGAGTTATGGCCAATTAGAGAAATATATTGAAAATCGATTTTCAAAACCTCATTATTCCAGAACCCACCGATCGAATTAAATGAAATTTACAGTGAAAAATTAGGCATTCAATGTCTATAAAAAGCGCCTACTTTCAACCCTCTAGGACGCTCCGTTTAGGAGTTATGGCCAATTAAAGAAATATATTGAAAATCGATTTTCAAAACCTTATTATGCCAGAACCCACCGATCGAATTAAATGAAATTTACAGTGAAAAATTAGGCATTCAATGTCTATAAAAAGCGCCTACTTTCAACCCTCTAGGACGCTCCGTTTAGGAGTTATGGCCAATTAAAGAAATTTTTTAAAAATCGATTTTCAAAACCTCATTATTCCAGAACCCACCGATCGAATTAAATGAAATTTACAGTGAAAAATTAGGCATTCAATGTCTATAAAAAGCGCCTACTTTCAACCCTCTAGGACGCTCCGTTTAGGAGTTATGGCCAATTAGAGAAATATATTGAAAATCGATTTTCAAAACCTCATTATTCCAGAACCCACCGATCGAATTAAATGAAATTTACAGTGAAAAATTAGGCATTCAATGTCTATAAAAAGCGCCTACTTTCAACCCTCTGGGACGCTCCGTTTAGGAGTTATGGCCAATTAAAGAAATTTTAAAAAAATCGATTTTCAAAACCTTATTATTCCAGAACCCACCGATCGAATTAAATGAAATTTACAGTGAAAAATTAGGCATTCAATGTCTATAAAAAGCGCCTACTTTCAACCCTCTAGGACGCTCCGTTTAGGAGTTATGGCCAATTAAAGAAATATATTGAAAATCGATTTTCAAAACCTTATTATGCCAGAACCCACCGATCGAATTAAATGAAATTTACAGTGAAAAATTAGGCATTCAATGTCTATAAAAAGCGCCTACTTTCAACCCTCTGGGACGCTCCGTTTAGGAGTTATGGCCAATTAAAGAAATATATTGAAAATCGATTTTCAAAACCTTATTATTCCAGAACCCAACGATCGAATTAAATGAAATTTACAGTGAAAAATTAGGCATTCAATGTCTATAAAAAGCGCATACTTTCAACCCTTTAGGACGCTCCGTTTAGGAGTTATGACCAATTAAAGAAATTAAATGAAATTTACAGTGAAAAATTAGGCATTCAATGTCTATAAAAAGCGCCTACTTTCAACCCTCTAGGACGCTCCGTTTAGGAGTTATGGCCAATTAAAGAAATTTTAAAAAAATCGATTTTCAAAACCTTATTATTCCAGAACCCACCGATCGAATTAAATGAAATTTACAGTGAAAAATTAGGCATTCAATGTCTATAAAAAGCGCCTACTTTCAACCCTCTGGGGCGCTCCGTTTAGGAGTTATGGCCAATTAAAGAAATATATTGAAAATCGATTTTCAAAACCTTATTATTCCAGAACCCAACGATCGAATTAAATGAAATTTACAGTGAAAAATTAGGCATTCAATGTCTATAAAAAGCGCATACTTTCAACCCTTTAGGACGCTCCGTTTAGGAGTTATGACCAATTAAAGAAATTAAATGAAATTTACAGTGAAAAATTAGGCATTCAATGTCTATAAAAAGCGCCTACTTTCAACCCTCTAGGACGCTCCGTTTAGGAGTTATGGCCAATTAAAGAAATTTTTTAAAAATCGATTTTCAAAACCTCATTATTCCAGAACCCACCGATCGAATAGAATGAAATTTACAGTGAAAAATTAGGCATTCAATGTCTATAAAAAGCGCCCACTTTCAACCATCTAGGACGCTCCGTTTAGGAGTTATGGCCAATTAGAGAAATATATTGAAAATCGATTTTCAAAACCTCATTATTCCAGAACCCACCGATCGAATTAAATGAAATTTACAGTGAAAAATTAGGCATTCAATGTCTATAAAAAGCGCCTACTTTCAACCCTCTAGGACGCTCCGTTTAGGAGTTATGGCCAATTAAAGAAAATTCTTAAAAATCAATTTTCAAAACCTCATTATTCCAGAACCCACCGATCGAATTAAATGAAATTTACAGTGAAAAATTAGGCATTCAATGTTTATTAAAAGCGCCTAATTTCAACCCTCTAGGACGCTCCGTTTAGGAGTTATGGCCAATTAAAGAAATTTTTTAAAAATCGATTTTCAAAACCTCATTATTCCAGAACCCACCGATCGAATTGAATGAAATTTACAGTGAAAAATTAGGCATTCAATGTCTATATAAAACTCTTACTTTCAACCCTCTAGGACGCTCCGTTTAGGAGTTATGGCCAATTAAAGAAATTTTTTAAAAATCGATTTTCAAAACCTCATTATTCCAGAACCCACCGATCGAATTAAATGAAATTTACAGTGAAAAATTAGGCATTCAATGTCTATAAAAAGCGCCTACTTTCAACCCTCTAGGACGCTCCGTTTAGGAGTTATGGCCAATTAAAGAAATTTTTTAAAAATCGATTTTCAAAACCTCATTATTCCAGAACCCACCGATCGAATTGAATGAAATTTACAGTGAAAAATTAGGCATTCAATGTCTATAAAAAGCGCCTACTTTCAACCCTCTAGGACGCTCCGTTTAGGAGTTATGGCCAATTAGAGAAATATATTGAAAATCGATTTTCAAAACCTCATTATTCCAGAACCCACCGATCGAATTAAATGAAATTTACAGTGAAAAATTAGGCATTCAATGTCTATAAAAAGCGCCTACTTTCAACCCTCTAGGACGCTCCGTATAGGAGTTATGGCCAATTAAAGAAATTTTTAAAAAATCGATTTTCAAAACCTTATTATTCCAGAACCCACCGATCGAATTAAATGAAATTTACAGTGAAAAATTAGGCATTCAATGTCTATAAAAAGCGCCTACTTTCAACCCTCTGGGACGCTCCGTTTAGGAGTTATGGCCAATTAAAGAAATTTTAAAAAAATCGATTTTCAAAACCTTATTATTCCAGAACCCACCGATCGAATTAAATGAAATTTACAGTGAAAAATTAGGCATTCAATGTCTATAAAAAGCGCCTACTTTCAACCCTCTGGGACGCTCCGTTTAGGAGTTATGGCCAATTAAAGAAATATATTGAAAATCGATTTTCAAAACCTTATTATTCCAGAACCCAACGATCGAATTAAATGAAATTTACAGTGAAAAATTAGGCATTCAATGTCTATAAAAAGCGCATACTTTCAACCCTTTAGGACGCTCCGTTTAGGAGTTATGACCAATTAAAGAAATTAAATGAAATTTACAGTGAAAAATTAGGCATTCAATGTCTATAAAAAGCGCCTACTTTCAACCCTCTAGGACGCTCCGTTTAGGAGTTATGGCCAATTAAAGAAATTTTAAAAAAATCGATTTTCAAAACCTTATTATTCCAGAACCCACCGATCGAATTAAATGAAATTTACAGTGAAAAATTAGGCATTCAATGTCTATAAAAAGCGCCTACTTTCAACCCTCTGGGGCGCTCCGTTTAGGAGTTATGGCCAATTAAAGAAATATATTGAAAATCGATTTTCAAAACCTTATTATTCCAGAACCCAACGATCGAATTAAATGAAATTTACAGTGAAAAATTAGGCATTCAATGTCTATAAAAAGCGCCTACTTTCAACCCTCTAGGACGCTCCGTTTAGGAGTTATGGCCAATTAAAGAAATTTTAAAAAAATCGATTTTCAAAACCTTATTATTCCAGAACCCACCGATCGAATTAAATGAAATTTACAGTGAAAAATTAGGCATTCAATGTCTATAAAAAGCGCCTACTTTCAACCCTCTGGGACGCTCCGTTTAGGAGTTATGGCCAATTAAAGAAATTTTAAAAAAATCGATTTTCAAAACCTTATTATTCCAGAACCCACCGATCGAATTAAATGAAATTTACAGTGAAAAATTAGGCATTCAATGTCTATAAAAAGTGCCTACTTTCAACCCTCTGGGACGCTCCGTTTAGGAGTTATGGCCAATTAAAGAAATATATTGAAAATCGATTTTCAAAACCTTATTATTCCAGAACCCAACGATCGAATTAAATGAAATTTACAGTGAAAAATTAGGCATTCAATGTCTATAAAAAGCGCCTACTTTCAACCCTTTAGGACGCTCCGTTTAGGAGTTATGACCAATTAAAGAAATTAAATGAAATTTACAGTGAAAAATTAGGCATTCAATGTCTATAAAAAGCGCCTACTTTCAACCCTCTAGGACGCTCCGTATAGGAGTTATGGCCAATTAAAGAAATTTTTAAAAAATCGATTTTCAAAACCTTATTATTCCAGAACCCACCGATCGAATTAAATGAAATTTACAGTGAAAAATTAGACATTCAATGTCTATAAAAAACGCCTACTTTCAACCCTCTAGGACGCTCCGTTTAGGAGTTACGGCCAAATAAAGAATTTTTTTAAAAATCGACTTTCAAAACCTTATTATTCCAGAACCCACCGATCGAATTAAATGAAATTTACAGTGAAAAATTAGGCATTCAATGTCTATAAAAAGCGCCTACTTTCAACCCTCTAGGACGCTCCGTTTAGGAGTTATGACCAATTAAAGAAATATATTGAAAATCGATTTTCAAAACCTTATTATTCCAGAACCCACCGATCGAATTAAATGAAATTTACAGTGAAAAATTAGGCATTCAATGTCTATAAAAAGCGCCTACTTTCAACCCTCTAGGACGCTCCGTTTAGGACTTATGGCCAATTAAAGAAATATATTAAAAATCGATTTTCAAAACCTTATTATTCCAGAACCCACCGATCGAATTAAATGAAATTTACAGTGAAAAATTAGGCATTCAATGTCTATAATAAAAAGCGCCTACTTTCAACCCTCTAGGACGCTCCGTTTAGGAGTTATGGCCAATTAAAGAAATATATTGAAAATCGATTTTCAAAACCTTATTATGCCAGAACCCACCGATCGAATTAAATGAAATTTACAGTGAAAAATTAGGCATTCAATGTCTATAAAAAGCGCCTACTTTCAACCCTCTAGGACGCTCCGTTTAGGAGTTATGGCCAATTAAAGAAATTTTTTAAAAATCGATTTTCAAAACCTCATTATTCCAGAACCCACCGATCGAATTGAATGAAATTTACAGTGAAAAATTAGGCATTCAATGTCTATAAAAAGCGCCTACTTTCAACCCTCTAGGACGCTCCGTTTAGGAGTTATGGCCAATTAGAGAAATATATTGAAAATCGATTTTCAAAACCTCATTATTCCAGAACCCACCGATCGAATTAAATGAAATTTACAGTGAAAAATTAGGCATTCAATGTCTATAAAAAGCGCCTACTTTCAACCCTCTAGGACGCTCCGTATAGGAGTTATGGCCAATTAAAGAAATTTTTAAAAAATCGATTTTCAAAACCTTATTATTCCAGAACCCACCGATCGAATTAAATGAAATTTACAGTGAAAAATTAGGCATTCAATGTCTATAAAAAGCGCCTACTTTCAACCCTCTAGGACGCTCCGTTTAGGAGTTATGGCCAATTAAAGAAATTTTTTAAAAATCGATTTTCAAAACCTCATTATTCCAGAACCCACCGATCGAATTGAATGAAATTTACAGTGAAAAATTAGGCATTCAATGTCTATAAAAAGCGCCTACTTTCAACCCTCTAGGACGCTCCGTTTAGGAGTTACGGCCAAATAAAGAATTTTTTTAAAAATCGACTTTCAAAACCTTATTATTCCAGAACCCACTGATCGAATTAAATGAAATTTACAGTGAAAAATTAGGCATTCAATGTCTATAAAAAGCGCCTACTTTCAACCCTTTAGGACGCTCCGTTTAGGAGTTATGACCAATTAAAGAAATTAAATGAAATTTACAGTGAAAAATTAGGCATTCAATGTCTATAAAAAGCGCCTACTTTCATCCCTCTAGGACGCTCCGTATAGGAGTTATGGCCAATTAAAGAAATTTTTAAAAAATCGATTTTCAAAACCTTATTATTCCAGAACCCACCGATCGAATTAAATGAAATTTACAGTGAAAAATTAGGCATTCAATGTCTATAAAAAACCCTCTAGGACGCTCCGTTTAGGAGTTACGGCCAAATAAAGAATTTTTTTAAAAATCGACTTTCAAAACCTTATTATTCCAGAACCCACCGATCGAATTAAATGAAATTTACAGTGAAAAATTAGGCATTCAATGTCTATAAAAAGCGCCTACTTTCAACCCTCTAGGACGCTCCGTTTAGGAGTTATGGCCAATTAAAGAAATTTAAAAAAAATCGATTTTCAAAACCTTATTATTCTAGAACCCACCGATCGAATTAAATGAAATTTACAGTGAAAAATAAGGCATTCAATGTCTATAAAAAGCGCCTACTTTCAACCCTCTAGGACGCTCCGTTTAGGAGTTATGGCCAATTAAAGAAATTTTAAAAAAATCGATTTTCAAAACCTTATTATTCCAGAACCCACCGATCGAATTAAATGAAATTTACAGTGAAAAATTAGGCATTCAATGTCTATAAAAAGCGCCTACTTTCAACCCTCTGGGACGCTCCGTTTAGGAGTTATGGCCAATTAAAGAAATTTTAAAAAAATCGATTTTCAAAACCTTATTATTCCAGAACCCACCGATCGAATTAAATGAAATTTACAGTGAAAAATTAGGCATTCAATGTCTATAAAAAGTGCCTACTTTCAACCCTCTGGGACGCTCCGTTTAGGAGTTATGGCCAATTAAAGAAATATATTGAAAATCGATTTTCAAAACCTTATTATTCCAGAACCCAACGATCGAATTAAATGAAATTTACAGTGAAAAATTAGGCATTCAATGTCTATAAAAAGCGCATACTTTCAACCCTTTAGGACGCTCCGTTTAGGAGTTATGACCAATTAAAGAAATTAAATGAAATTTACAGTGAAAAATTAGGCATTCAATGTCTATAAAAAGCGCCTACTTTCAACCCTCTAGGACGCTCCGTTTAGGAGTTATGGCCAATTAAAGAAATTTTAAAAAAATCGATTTTCAAAACCTTATTATTCCAGAACCCACCGATCGAATTAAATGAAATTTACAGTGAAAAATTAGGCATTCAATGTCTATAAAAAGTGCCTACTTTCAACCCTCTGGGACGCTCCGTTTAGGAGTTATGGCCAATTAAAGAAATATATTGAAAATCGATTTTCAAAACCTTATTATTCCAGAACCCAACGATCGAATTAAATGAAATTTACAGTGAAAAATTAGGCATTCAATGTCTATAAAAAGCGCATACTTTCAACCCTTTAGGACGCTCCGTTTAGGAGTTATGACCAATTAAAGAAATTAAATGAAATTTACAGTGAAAAATTAGGCATTCAATGTCTATAAAAAGCGCCTACTTTCAACCCTCTAGGACGCTCCGTTTAGGAGTTATGGCCAATTAAAGAAATTTTAAAAAAATCGATTTTCAAAACCTTATTATTCCAGAACCCACCGATCGAATTAAATGAAATTTACAGTGAAAAATTAGGCATTCAATGTCTATAAAAAGCGCCTACTTTCAACCCTCTGGGACGCTCCGTTTAGGAGTTATGGCCAATTAAAGAAATATATTGAAAATCGATTTTCAAAACCTTATTATTCCAGAACCCAACGATCGAATTAAATGAAATTTACAGTGAAAAATTAGGCATTCAATGTCTATAAAAAGCGCATACTTTCAACCCTTTAGGACGCTCCGTTTAGGAGTTATGACCAATTAAAGAAATTAAATGAAATTTACAGTGAAAAATTAGGCATTCAATGTCTATAAAAAGCGCCTACTTTCAACCCTCTAGGACGCTCCGTATAGGAGTTATGGCCAATTAAAGAAATTTTTAAAAAATCGATTTTCAAAACCTTATTATTCCAGAACCCACCGATCGAATTAAATGAAATTTACAGTGAAAAATTAGACATTCAATGTCTATAAAAAACGCCTACTTTCAACCCTCTAGGACGCTCCGTTTAGGAGTTACGGCCAAATAAAGAATTTTTTTAAAAATCGACTTTCAAAACCTTATTATTCCAGAACCCACCGATCGAATTAAATGAAATTTACAGTGAAAAATTAGGCATTCAATGTCTATAAAAAGCGCCTACTTTCAACCCTCTAGGACGCTCCGTTTAGGAGTTATGACCAATTAAAGAAATATATTGAAAATCGATTTTCAAAACCTTATTATTCCAGAACCCACCGATCGAATTAAATGAAATTTACAGTGAAAAATTAGGCATTCAATGTCTATAAAAAGCGCCTACTTTCAACCCTCTAGGACGCTCCGTTTAGGACTTATGGCCAATTAAAGAAATATATTAAAAATCGATTTTCAAAACCTTATTATTCCAGAACCCACCGATCGAATTAAATGAAATTTACAGTGAAAAATTAGGCATTCAATGTCTATAATAAAAAGCGCCTACTTTCAACCCTCTAGGACGCTCCGTTTAGGAGTTATGGCCAATTAAAGAAATATATTGAAAATCGATTTTCAAAACCTTATTATGCCAGAACCCACCGATCGAATTAAATGAAATTTACAGTGAAAAATTAGGCATTCAATGTCTATAAAAAGCGCCTACTTTCAACCCTCTAGGACGCTCCGTTTAGGAGTTATGGCCAATTAAAGAAATTTTTTAAAAATCGATTTTCAAAACCTCATTATTCCAGAACCCACCGATCGAATTGAATGAAATTTACAGTGAAAAATTAGGCATTCAATGTCTATAAAAAGCGCCTACTTTCAACCCTCTAGGACGCTCCGTTTAGGAGTTATGGCCAATTAGAGAAATATATTGAAAATCGATTTTCAAAACCTCATTATTCCAGAACCCACCGATCGAATTAAATGAAATTTACAGTGAAAAATTAGGCATTCAATGTCTATAAAAAGCGCCTACTTTCAACCCTCTAGGACGCTCCGTATAGGAGTTATGGCCAATTAAAGAAATTTTTAAAAAATCGATTTTCAAAACCTTATTATTCCAGAACCCACCGATCGAATTAAATGAAATTTACAGTGAAAAATTAGGCATTCAATGTCTATAAAAAGCGCCTACTTTCAACCCTCTAGGACGCTCCGTTTAGGAGTTATGGCCAATTAAAGAAATTTTTTAAAAATCGATTTTCAAAACCTCATTATTCCAGAACCCACCGATCGAATTGAATGAAATTTACAGTGAAAAATTAGGCATTCAATGTCTATAAAAAGCGCCTACTTTCAACCCTCTAGGACGCTCCGTTTAGGAGTTACGGCCAAATAAAGAATTTTTTTAAAAATCGACTTTCAAAACCTTATTATTCCAGAACCCACTGATCGAATTAAATGAAATTTACAGTGAAAAATTAGGCATTCAATGTCTATAAAAAGCGCCTACTTTCAACCCTTTAGGACGCTCCGTTTAGGAGTTATGACCAATTAAAGAAATTAAATGAAATTTACAGTGAAAAATTAGGCATTCAATGTCTATAAAAAGCGCCTACTTTCATCCCTCTAGGACGCTCCGTATAGGAGTTATGGCCAATTAAAGAAATTTTTAAAAAATCGATTTTCAAAACCTTATTATTCCAGAACCCACCGATCGAATTAAATGAAATTTACAGTGAAAAATTAGGCATTCAATGTCTATAAAAAACCCTCTAGGACGCTCCGTTTAGGAGTTACGGCCAAATAAAGAATTTTTTTAAAAATCGACTTTCAAAACCTTATTATTCCAGAACCCACCGATCGAATTAAATGAAATTTACAGTGAAAAATTAGGCATTCAATGTCTATAAAAAGCGCCTACTTTCAACCCTCTAGGACGCTCCGTTTAGGAGTTATGGCCAATTAAAGAAATTTAAAAAAAATCGATTTTCAAAACCTTATTATTCTAGAACCCACCGATCGAATTAAATGAAATTTACAGTGAAAAATAAGGCATTCAATGTCTATAAAAAGCGCCTACTTTCAACCCTCTAGGACGCTCCGTTTAGGAGTTATGGCCAATTAAAGAAATTTTAAAAAAATCGATTTTCAAAACCTTATTATTCCAGAACCCACCGATCGAATTAAATGAAATTTACAGTGAAAAATTAGGCATTCAATGTCTATAAAAAGCGCCTACTTTCAACCCTCTGGGACGCTCCGTTTAGGAGTTATGGCCAATTAAAGAAATTTTAAAAAAATCGATTTTCAAAACCTTATTATTCCAGAACCCACCGATCGAATTAAATGAAATTTACAGTGAAAAATTAGGCATTCAATGTCTATAAAAAGCGCCTACTTTCAACCCTCTAGGACGCTCCGTTTAGGAGTTATGGCCAATTAAAGAAATTTTAAAAAAATCGATTTTCAAAACCTTATTATTCCAGAACCCACCGATCGAATTAAATGAAATTTACAGTGAAAAATTAGGCATTCAATGTCTATAAAAAGCGCCTACTTTCAACCCTCTAGGACGCTCCGTTTAGGAGTTACGGCCAAATAAAGAATTTTTTTAAAAATCGAAAAATTAGGCATTCAATGTCTATAAAAAGCGCATACTTTCAACCCTTTAGGACGCTCCGTTTAGGAGTTATGACCAATTAAAGAAATTAAATGAAATTTACAGTGAAAAATTAGGCATTCAATGTCTATAAAAAGCGCCTACTTTCAACCCTCTAGGACGCTCCGTTTAGGAGTTATGGCCAATTAAAGAAATTTTAAAAAAATCGATTTTCAAAACCTTATTATTCCAGAACCCACCGATCGAATTAAATGAAATTTACAGTGAAAAATTAGGCATTCAATGTCTATAAAAAGCGCCTACTTTCAACCCTCTGGGACGCTCCGTTTAGGAGTTATGGCCAATTAAAGAAATATATTGAAAATCGATTTTCAAAACCTTATTATTCCAGAACCCAACGATCGAATTAAATGAAATTTACAGTGAAAAATTAGGCATTCAATGTCTATAAAAAGCGCATACTTTCAACCCTTTAGGACGCTCCGTTTAGGAGTTATGACCAATTAAAGAAATTAAATGAAATTTACAGTGAAAAATTAGGCATTCAATGTCTATAAAAAGCGCCTACTTTCAACCCTCTAGGACGCTCCGTATAGGAGTTATGGCCAATTAAAGAAATTTTTAAAAAATCGATTTTCAAAACCTTATTATTCCAGAACCCACCGATCGAATTAAATGAAATTTACAGTGAAAAATTAGACATTCAATGTCTATAAAAAACGCCTACTTTCAACCCTCTAGGACGCTCCGTTTAGGAGTTACGGCCAAATAAAGAATTTTTTTAAAAATCGACTTTCAAAACCTTATTATTCCAGAACCCACCGATCGAATTAAATGAAATTTACAGTGAAAAATTAGGCATTCAATGTCTATAAAAAGCGCCTACTTTCAACCCTCTAGGACGCTCCGTTTAGGAGTTATGGCCAATTAAAGAAATTTTTTAAAAATCGATTTTCAAAACCTCATTATTCCAGAACCCACCGATCGAATTAAATGAAATTTACAGTGAAAAATTAGGCATTCAATGTCTATAAAAAGCGCCTACTTTCAACCCTCTAGGACGCTCCGTTTAGGAGTTATGACCAATTAAAGAAATATATTGAAAATCGATTTTCAAAACCTTATTATTCCAGAACCCACCGATCGAATTAAATGAAATTTACAGTGAAAAATTAGGCATTCAATGTCTATAAAAAGCGCCTACTTTCAACCCTCTAGGACGCTCCGTTTAGGACTTATGGCCAATTAAAGAAATATATTAAAAATCGATTTTCAAAACCTTATTATTCCAGAACCCACCGATCGAATTAAATGAAATTTACAGTGAAAAATTAGGCATTCAATGTCTATAATAAAAAGCGCCTACTTTCAACCCTCTAGGACGCTCCGTTTAGGAGTTATGGCCAATTAAAGAAATATATTGAAAATCGATTTTCAAAACCTTATTATGCCAGAACCCACCGATCGAATTAAATGAAATTTACAGTGAAAAATTAGGCATTCAATGTCTATAAAAAGCGCCTACTTTCAACCCTCTAGGACGCTCCGTTTAGGAGTTATGGCCAATTAAAGAAATTTTTTAAAAATCGATTTTCAAAACCTCATTATTCCAGAACCCACCGATCGAATTGAATGAAATTTACAGTGAAAAATTAGGCATTCAATGTCTATAAAAAGCGCCTACTTTCAACCCTCTAGGACGCTCCGCCAAATAAAGAATTTTTTTAAAAATCGACTTTCAAAACCTCATTATTCCAGAACCCACCGATCGAATTAAATGAAATTTACAGTGAAAAATTAGGCATTCAATGTCTATAAAAAGCGCCTACTTTCAACCCTCTAGGACGCTCCGTATAGGAGTTATGGCCAATTAAAGAAATTTTTAAAAAATCGATTTTCAAAACCTTATTATTCCAGAACCCACCGATCGAATTAAATGAAATTTACAGTGAAAAATTAGGCATTCAATGTCTATAAAAAGCGCCTACTTTCAACCCTCTAGGACGCTCCGTTTAGGAGTTATGGCCAATTAAAGAAATTTTTTAAAAATCGATTTTCAAAACCTCATTATTCCAGAACCCACCGATCGAATTGAATGAAATTTACAGTGAAAAATTAGGCATTCAATGTCTATAAAAAGCGCCTACTTTCAACCCTCTAGGACGCTCCGTTTAGGAGTTATGGCCAATTAGAGAAATATATTGAAAATCGATTTTCAAAACCTCATTATTCCAGAACCCACCGATCGAATTAAATGAAATTTACAGTGAAAAATTAGGCATTCAATGTCTATAAAAAGCGCCTACTTTCAACCCTCTAGGACGCTCCGTATAGGAGTTATGGCCAATTAAAGAAATTTTTAAAAAATCGATTTTCAAAACCTTATTATTCCAGAACCCACCGATCGAATTAAATGAAATTTACAGTGAAAAATTAGGCATTCAATGTCTATAAAAAGCGCCTACTTTCAACCCTCTAGGACGCTCCGTTTAGGAGTTACGGCCAAATAAAGAATTTTTTTAAAAATCGACTTTCAAAACCTTATTATTCCAGAACCCACTGATCGAATTAAATGAAATTTACAGTGAAAAATTAGGCATTCAATGTCTATAAAAAGCGCCTACTTTCAACCCTTTAGGACGCTCCGTTTAGGAGTTATGACCAATTAAAGAAATTAAATGAAATTTACAGTGAAAAATTAGGCATTCAATGTCTATAAAAAGCGCCTACTTTCATCCCTCTAGGACGCTCCGTATAGGAGTTATGGCCAATTAAAGAAATTTTTAAAAAATCGATTTTCAAAACCTTATTATTCCAGAACCCACCGATCGAATTAAATGAAATTTACAGTGAAAAATTAGGCATTCAATGTCTATAAAAAACCCTCTAGGACGCTCCGTTTAGGAGTTACGGCCAAATAAAGAATTTTTTTAAAAATCGACTTTCAAAACCTTATTATTCCAGAACCCACCGATCGAATTAAATGAAATTTACAGTGAAAAATTAGGCATTCAATGTCTATAAAAAGCGCCTACTTTCAACCCTCTAGGACGCTCCGTTTAGGAGTTATGGCCAATTAAAGAAATTTTAAAAAAATCGATTTTCAAAACCTTATTATTCTAGAACCCACCGATCGAATTAAATGAAATTTACAGTGAAAAATTAGGCATTCAATGTCTATAAAAAGCGCCTACTTTCAACCCTCTAGGACGCTCCGTTTAGGAGTTATGGCCAATTAAAGAAATTTTAAAAAAATCGATTTTCAAAACCTTATTATTCCAGAACCCACCGATCGAATTAAATGAAATTTACAGTGAAAAATTAGGCATTCAATGTCTATAAAAAGCGCCTACTTTCAACCCTCTGGGACGCTCCGTTTAGGAGTTATGGCCAATTAAAGAAATTTTAAAAAAATCGATTTTCAAAACCTTATTATTCCAGAACCCACCGATCGAATTAAATGAAATTTACAGTGAAAAATTAGGCATTCAATGTCTATAAAAAGCGCCTACTTTCAACCCTCTAGGACGCTCCGTTTAGGAGTTACGGCCAAATAAAGAATTTTTTTAAAAATCGACTTTCAAAACCTTATTATTCCAGAACCCACCGATCGAATTAAATGAAATTTACAGTGAAAAATTAGGCATTCAATGTCTATAAAAAGCGCCTACTTTCAACCCTCTAGGACGCTCCGTTTAGGAGTTATGGCCAATTAAAGAAATATATTGAAAATCGATTTTCAAAACCTTATTATTCCAGAACCCACCGATCGAATTAAATGAAATTTACAGTGAAAAATTAGGCATTCAATGTCTATAAAAAGCGCCTACTTTCAACCCTCTAGGACGCTCCGTTTAGGAGTTATGGCCAATTAAAGAAATTTTAAAAAAATCGATTTTCAAAACCTTATTATTCCAGAACCCACCGATCGAATTAAATGAAATTTACAGTGAAAAATTAGGCATTCAATGTCTATAAAAAGCGCCTACTTTCAACCCTCTAGGACGCTCCGTTTAGGAGTTACGGCCAAATAAAGAATTTTTTTAAAAATCGACTTTCAAAACCTTATTATTCCAGAACCCACCGATCGAATTAAATGAAATTTACAGTGAAAAATTAGGCATTCAATGTCTATAAAAAGCGCCTACTTTCAACCCTCTAGGACGCTCCGTTTAGGAGTTATGGCCAATTAAAGAAATATATTGAAAATCGATTTTCAAAACCTTATTATTCCAGAACCCACCGATCGAATTAAATGAAATTTACAGTGAAAAATTAGGCATTCAATGTCTATAAAAAGCGCCTACTTTCAACCCTCTGGGACGCTCCGTTTAGGAGTTATGGCCAATTAAAGAAATATATTGAAAATCGATTTTCAAAACCTTATTATTCCAGAACCCAACGATCGAATTAAATGAAATTTACAGTGAAAAATTAGGCATTCAATGTCTATAAAAAGCGCATACTTTCAACCCTTTAGGACGCTCCGTTTAGGAGTTATGACCAATTAAAGAAATTAAATGAAATTTACAGTGAAAAATTAGGCATTCAATGTCTATAAAAAGCGCCTACTTTCACCCCTCTAGGACGCTCCGTTTAGGAGTTACGGCCAAATAAAGAATTTTTTTAAAAATCGACTTTCAAAACCTTATTATTCCAGAACCCACCGATCGAATTAAATGAAATTTACAGTGAAAAATTAGGCATTCAATGTCTATAAAAAGCGCCTACTTTCAACCCTCTGGGACGCTCCGTTTAGGAGTTATGGCCAATTAAAGAAATTTTAAAAAAATCGATTTTCAAAACCTTATTATTCCAGAACCCACCGATCGAATTAAATGAAATTTACAGTGAAAAATTAGGCATTCAATGTCTATAAAAAGTGCCTACTTTCAACCCTCTGGGACGCTCCGTTTAGGAGTTATGGCCAATTAAAGAAATATATTGAAAATCGATTTTCAAAACCTTATTATTCCAGAACCCAACGATCGAATTAAATGAAATTTACAGTGAAAAATTAGGCATTCAATGTCTATAAAAAGCGCATACTTTCAACCCTTTAGGACGCTCCGTTTAGGAGTTATGACCAATTAAAGAAATTAAATGAAATTTACAGTGAAAAATTAGGCATTCAATGTCTATAAAAAGCGCCTACTTTCAACCCTCTAGGACGCTCCGTTTAGGAGTTATGGCCAATTAAAGAAATTTTAAAAAAATCGATTTTCAAAACCTTATTATTCCAGAACCCACCGATCGAATTAAATGAAATTTACAGTGAAAAATTAGGCATTCAATGTCTATAAAAAGCGCCTACTTTCAACCCTCTGGGACGCTCCGTTTAGGAGTTATATATATTGAAAATCGATTTTCAAAACCTTATTATTCCAGAACCCACCGATCGAATTAAATGAAATTTACAGTGAAAAATTAGGCATTCAATGTCTATAAAAAGCGCCTACTTTCAACCCTCTAGGACGCTCCGTTTAGGACTTATGGCCAATTAAAGAAATATATTAAAAATCGATTTTCAAAACCTTATTATTCCAGAACCCACCGATCGAATTAAATGAAATTTACAGTGAAAAATTAGGCATTCAATGTCTATAATAAAAAGCGCCTACTTTCAACCCTCTAGGACGCTCCGTTTAGGAGTTATGGCCAATTAAAGAAATATATTGAAAATCGATTTTCAAAACCTTATTATGCCAGAACCCACCGATCGAATTAAATGAAATTTACAGTGAAAAATTAGGCATTCAATGTCTATAAAAAGCGCCTACTTTCAACCCTCTAGGACGCTCCGTTTAGGAGTTATGGCCAATTAAAGAAATTTTTTAAAAATCGATTTTCAAAACCTCATTATTCCAGAACCCACCGATCGAATTAAATGAAATTTACAGTGAAAAATTAGGCATTCAATGTCTATAAAAAACCCTCTAGGACGCTCCGTTTAGGAGTTACGGCCAAATAAAGAATTTTTTTAAAAATCGACTTTCAAAACCTTATTATTCCAGAACCCACCGATCGAATTAAATGAAATTTACAGTGAAAAATTAGGCATTCAATGTCTATAAAAAGCGCCTACTTTCAACCCTCTAGGACGCTCCGTTTAGGAGTTACGGCCAAATAAAGAATTTTTTTAAAAATCGACTTTCAAAACCTTATTATTCCAGAACCCACTGATCGAATTAAATGAAATTTACAGTGAAAAATTAGGCATTCAATGTCTATAAAAAGCGCCTACTTTCAACCCTTTAGGACGCTCCGTTTAGGAGTTATGACCAATTAAAGAAATTAAATGAAATTTACAGTGAAAAATTAGGCATTCAATGTCTATAAAAAGCGCCTACTTTCATCCCTCTAGGACGCTCCGTATAGGAGTTATGGCCAATTAAAGAAATTTTTAAAAAATCGATTTTCAAAACCTTATTATTCCAGAACCCACCGATCGAATTAAATGAAATTTACAGTGAAAAATTAGGCATTCAATGTCTATAAAAAACCCTCTAGGACGCTCCGTTTAGGAGTTACGGCCAAATAAAGAATTTTTTTAAAAATCGACTTTCAAAACCTTATTATTCCAGAACCCACCGATCGAATTAAATGAAATTTACAGTGAAAAATTAGGCATTCAATGTCTATAAAAAGCGCCTACTTTCAACCCTCTAGGACGCTCCGTTTAGGAGTTATGGCCAATTAAAGAAATTTTAAAAAAATCGATTTTCAAAACCTTATTATTCTAGAACCCACCGATCGAATTAAATGAAATTTACAGTGAAAAATTAGGCATTCAATGTCTATAAAAAGCGCCTACTTTCAACCCTCTAGGACGCTCCGTTTAGGAGTTATGGCCAATTAAAGAAATTTTAAAAAAATCGATTTTCAAAACCTTATTATTCCAGAACCCACCGATCGAATTAAATGAAATTTACAGTGAAAAATTAGGCATTCAATGTCTATAAAAAGCGCCTACTTTCAACCCTCTGGGACGCTCCGTTTAGGAGTTATGGCCAATTAAAGAAATTTTAAAAAAATCGATTTTCAAAACCTTATTATTCCAGAACCCACCGATCGAATTAAATGAAATTTACAGTGAAAAATTAGGCATTCAATGTCTATAAAAAGCGCCTACTTTCAACCCTCTAGGACGCTCCGTTTAGGAGTTATGGCCAATTAAAGAAATTTTAAAAAAATCGATTTTCAAAACCTTATTATTCCAGAACCCACCGATCGAATTAAATGAAATTTACAGTGAAAAATTAGGCATTCAATGTCTATAAAAAGCGCCTACTTTCAACCCTCTAGGACGCTCCGTTTAGGAGTTATGGCCAATTAAAGAAATATATTGAAAATCGATTTTCAAAACCTCATTATTCCAGAACCCACCGATCGAATTAAATGAAATTTACAGTGAAAAACTAGGCATTCAATGTCTATAAAAAGCGCCTACTTTCAACCCTCTAGGACGCTCCGTTTAGGAGTTATGGCCAATTAAAGAAATATATTGAAAATCGATTTTCAAAACCTTATTATTCCAGAACCCAACGATCGAATTAAATGAAATTTACAGTGAAAAATTAGGCATTCAATGTCTATAAAAAGCGCATACTTTCAACCCTTTAGGACGCTCCGTTTAGGAGTTATGGCCAATGAAAGAAATTTTTTAAAAATCGATTTTCAAAACCTCATTATTCCAGAACCCATCGATCGAATTAAATGAAATTTACAGTGAAAAATTAGGCATTCAATGTCTATAAAAAGCGCCTACTTTCAACCCTCTAGGACGCTCCGTTTAGGAGTTATGGCCAATTAAAGAAATATATTGAAAATCGATTTTCAAAACCTCATTATTCCAGAACCCACCGATCGAATTAAATGAAATTTACAGTGAAAAACTAGGCATTCAATGTCTATATAAAGCGCCTACTTTCAACCCTCTAGGACGCTCCGTTTAGGAGTTATGGCCAATTAAAGAAATATATTGAAAATCGATTTTCAAAACCTCATTATTCCAGAACCCACCGATCGAATTAAATGAAATTTACAGTGAAAAATTAGGCATTCAATGTCTATAAAAAGCGCCTACTTTCAACCCTCTGGGACGCTCCGTTTAGGAGTTATGGCCAATTAAAGAAATATATTGAAAATCGATTTTCAAAACCTTATTATTCCAGAACCCAACGATCGAATTAAATGAAATTTACAGTGAAAAATTAGGCATTCAATGTCTATAAAAAGCGCCTACTTTCAACCCTCTAGGACGCTCCGTATAGGAGTTATGGCCAATTAAAGAAATTTTTAAAAAATCGATTTTCAAAACCTTATTATTCCAGAACCCACCGATCGAATTAAATGAAATTTACAGTGAAAAATTAGACATTCAATGTCTATAAAAAACGCCTACTTTCAACCCTCTAGGACGCTCCGTTTAGGAGTTACGGCCAAATAAAGAATTTTTTTAAAAATCGACTTTCAAAACCTTATTATTCCAGAACCCACCGATCGAATTAAATGAAATTTACAGTGAAAAATTAGGCATTCAATGTCTATAAAAAGCGCCTACTTTCAACCCTCTAGGACGCTCCGTTTAGGAGTTATGGCCAATTAAAGAAATATATTGAAAATCGATTTTCAAAACCTCATTATTCCAGAACCAACCGATCGAATTAAATGAAATTTACAGTGAAAAATTAGGCATTCAATGTCTATATAAAGCGCCTACTTCAACCCTCTAGGACGCTCCGTTTAGGAGTTATGGCCAATTAAAGAAATTTTTTAAAAATCGATTTTCAAAACCTCATTATTCCAGAACCCACCGATCGAATTAAATGAAATTTACAGTGAAAAATTAGGCATTCAATGTCTATATAAAACGCCTACTTTCAACCCTCTAGGACGCTCCGTTTAGGAGTTATGGCCAATTAAAGAAATATATTGAAAATCGATTTTCAAAACCTCATTATTCCAGAACCCATCGATCGAATTAAATGAAATTTACAGTGAAAAATTAGGCATTCAATGTCTATAAAAAGCGCATACTTTCAACCCTCTAGGACGCTCCGTTTAGGAGTTATGGCCAATTAAAGAAATATATTGAAAATCGATTTTCAAAACCTTATTATTCCAGAACCCAACGATCGAATTAAATGAAATTTACAGTGAAAAATTAGGCATTCAATGTCTATATAAAACGCCTACTTTCAACCCTCTAGGACGCTCCGTTTAGGAGTTATGGCCAATTAAAGAAATATATTGAAAATCGATTTTCAAAACCTCATTATTCCAGAACCAACCGATCGAATTAAATGAAATTTACAGTGAAAAATTAGGCATTCAATGTCTATATAAAGCGCCTACTTTCAACCCTCTAGGACGCTCCGTTTAGGAGTTATGGCCAATTAAAGAAATATATTGAAAATCGATTTTCAAAACCTCATTATTCCAGAACCAACCGATCGAATTAAATGAAATTTACAGTGAAAAATTAGGCATTCAATGTCTATATAAAGCGCCTACTTTCAACCCTCTAGGACGCTCCGTTTAGGAGTTATGGCCAATTAAAGAAATATATTGAAAATCGATTTTCAAAACCTCATTATTCCAGAACCAACCGATCGAATTAAATGAAATTTACAGTGAAAAATTAGGCATTCAATGTCTATAAAAAGCGCATACTTTCAACCCTCTAGGACGCTCCGTTTAGGAGTTATGGCCAATTAAAGAAATATATTGAAAATCGATTTTCAAAACCTTATTATTCCAGAACCCAACGATCGAATTAAATGAAATTTACAGTGAAAAATTAGGCATTCAATGTCTATAAAAAGCGCATACTTTCAACCCTCTAGGACGCTCCGTTTAGGAGTTATGGCCAATTAAAGAAATATATTGAAAATCGATTTTCAAAACCTCATTATTCCAGAACCAACCGATCGAATTAAATGAAATTTACAGTGAAAAATTAGGCATTCAATGTCTATATAAAGCGCCTACTTTCAACCCTCTAGGACGCTCCGTTTAGGAGTTATGGCCAATTAAAGAAATATATTGAAAATCGATTTTCAAAACCTCATTATTCCAGAACCAACCGATCGAATTAAATGAAATTTACAGTGAAAAATTAGGCATTCAATGTCTATATAAAGCGCCTACTTTCAACCCTCTAGGACGCTCCGTTTAGGAGTTATGGCCAATTAAAGAAATATATTGAAAATCGATTTTCAAAACCTCATTATTCCAGAACCAACCGATCGAATTAAATGAAATTTACAGTGAAAAATTAGGCATTCAATGTCTATAAAAAGCGCCTACTTTCAACCCTCTAGGACGCTCCGTTTAGGAGTTATGGCCAACTAAAGAAATTTATTGAAAATCGATTTTCAAAACCTCATTATTCCAGAACCCATCGATAGAATTAAATGAAATTTACAGTGGAAAATTAGGCATTCAATGTCTATAAAAAGAGCCTACTTTCAACCCTTTAGGACGCTCCGTTTAGGAGTTATGGCCAATGAAAGAAATTTTTTAAAAATCGATTTTCAAAACCTCATTATTCCAGAACCCATCGATCGAATTAAATGAAATTTACAGTGAAAAATTAGGCATTCAATGTCTATATAAAGCGCCTACTTTCAACCCTCTAGGACGCTCCGTTTAGGAGTTATGGCCAATGAAAGAAATTTTTTAAAAATCGATTTTCAAAACCTCATTATTCCAGAACCCATCGATCGAATTAAATGAAATTTACAGTGGAAAATTAGGCATTCAATGTCTATAAAAAGCGCCTACTTTCAACCCTTTAGGACGCTCCGTTTAGGAGTTATGGCCAATGAAAGAAATTTTTTAAAAATCGATTTTCAAAACCTCATTATTCCAGAACCCATCGATCGAATTAAATGAAATTTACAGTGAAAAATTAGGCATTCAATGTCTATATAAAGCGCCTACTTTCAACCCTCTAGGACGCTCCGTTTAGGAGTTATGGCCAATGAAAGAAATTTTTTAAAAATCGATTTTCAAAACCTCATTATTCCAGAACCCATCGATCGAATTAAATGAAATTTACAGTGAAAAATTAGGCATTCAATGTCTATATAAAGCGCCTACTTTCAACCCTCTAGGACGCTCCGTTTAGGAGTTATGGCCAACTAAAGAAATTTATTGAAAATCGATTTTCAAAACCTCATTATTCCAGAACCCATCGATCGAATTAAATGAAATTTACAGTGGAAAATTAGGCATTCAATGTCTATAAAAAGCGCCTACTTTCAACCCTCTAGGACGCTCCGTTTAGGAGTTATGGCCAATTAAAGAAATATATTGAAAATCGATTTTCAAAACCTCATTATTCCAGAACCCATCGATCGAATTAAATGAAATTTACAGTGAAAAATTAGGCATTCAATGTCTATATAAAGCGCCTACTTTCAACCCTCTAGGACGCTCCGTTTAGGAGTTATGGCCAATTAAAAAATTTTTTTAAAAATCGATTTTCAAAACCTCATTATTCCAGAACCCATCGATCGAATTAAATGAAATTTACAGTGGAAAATTAGGCATTCAATGTCTATAAAAAGCGCCTACTTTCAACCCTTTAGGACGCTCCGTTTAGGAGTTATGGCCAATGAAAGAAATTTTTTAAAAATCGATTTTCAAAACCTCATTATTCCAGAACCCATCGATCGAATTAAATGAAATTTACAGTGAAAAAATTAGGCATTCAATGTCTATATAAAGCGCCTACTTTCAACCCTCTAGGACGCTCCGTTTAGGAGTTATGGCCAATGAAAGAAATTTTTTAAAAATCGATTTTCAAAACCTCATTATTCCAGAACCCATCGATCGAATTAAATGAAATTTACAGTGGAAAATTAGGCATTCAATGTCTATAAAAAGCGCCTACTTTCAACCCTTTAGGACGCTCCGTTTAGGAGTTATGGCCAATGAAAGAAATTTTTTAAAAATCGATTTTCAAAACCTCATTATTCCAGAACCCATCGATCGAATTAAATGAAATTTACAGTGAAAAATTAGGCATTCAATGTCTATATAAAGCGCCTACTTTCAACCCTCTAGGACGCTCCGTTTAGGAGTTATGGCCAATGAAAGAAATTTTTTAAAAATCGATTTTCAAAACCTCATTATTCCAGAACCCATCGATCGAATTAAATGAAATTTACAGTGAAAAATTAGGCATTCAATGTCTATATAAAGCGCCTACTTTCAACCCTCTAGGACGCTCCGTTTAGGAGTTATGGCCAACTAAAGAAATTTATTGAAAATCGATTTTCAAAACCTCATTATTCCAGAACCCATCGATCGAATTAAATGAAATTTACAGTGGAAAATTAGGCATTCAATGTCTATAAAAAGCGCCTACTTTCAACCCTCTAGGACGCTCCGTTTAGGAGTTATGGCCAATTAAAGAAATATATTGAAAATCGATTTTCAAAACCTCATTATTCCAGAACCCACCGATCGAATTAAATGAAATTTACAGTGGAAAATTAGGCATTCAATGTCTATAAAAAGCGCCTACTTTCAACCCTCTAGGACGCTCCGTTTAGGAGTTATGGCCAATGAAAGAAATTTTTTAAAAATCGATTTTCAAAACCTCATTATTCCAGAACCCATCGATCGAATTAAATGAAATTTACAGTGAAAAATTAGGCATTCAATGTCTATAAAAAGCGCCTACTTTCAACCCTCTAGGACGCTCCGTTTAGGAGTTATGGCCAATTAATGAAATATATTAAAAATCGATTTTCAAAACCTCATTATTCCAGAACCCACCGATCGAATTAAATGAAATTTACAGTGAAAAATTAGGCATTCAATGTCTATAAAAAGCGCCTACTTTCAACCCTTTAGGACGCTCCGTTTAGGAGTTATGGCCAATGAAAGAAATTTTTTAAAAATCGATTTTCAAAACCTCATTATTCCAGAACCCATCGATCGAATTAAATGAAATTTACAGTGAAAATTAGGCATTCAATGTCTATAAAAAGCGCCTACTTTCAACCCTTTAGGACGCTCCGTTTAGGAGTTATGGCCAATGAAAGAAATTTTTTAAAAATCGATTTTCAAAACCTCATTATTCCAGAACCCATCGATCGAATTAAATGAAATTTACAGTGAAAAATTAGGCATTCAATGTCTATATAAAGCGCCTACTTTCAACCCTCTAGGACGCTCCGTTTAGGAGTTATGGCCAACTAAAGAAATTTATTGAAAATCGATTTTCAAAACCTCATTATTCCAGAACCCATCGATCGAATTAAATGAAATTTACAGTGGAAAATTAGGCATTCAATGTCTATAAAAAGCGCCTACTTTCAACCCTCTAGGACGCTCCGTTTAGGAGTTATGGCCAATTAAAGAAATATATTGAAAATCGATTTTCAAAACCTCATTATTCCAGAACCCACCGATCGAATTAAATGAAATTTACAGTGAAAAATTAGGCATTCAATGTCTATATAAAACGCCTACTTTCAACCCTCTAGGACGCTCCGTTTAGGAGTTATGGCCAATGAAAGAAATTTTTTAAAAATCGATTTTCAAAACCTCATTATTCCAGAACCCATCGATCGAATTAAATGAAATTTACAGTGAAAAATTAGGCATTCAATGTCTATAAAAAGCGCCTACTTTCAACCCTCTAGGACGCTCCGTTTAGGAGTTATGGCCAACTAAAGAAATTTATTGAAAATCGATTTTCAAAACCTCATTATTCCAGAACCCATCGATAGAATTAAATGAAATTTACAGTGGAAAATTAGGCATTCAATGTCTATAAAAAGCGCCTCTTTCAACCCTCTAGGACGCTCCGTTTAGGAGTTATGGCCAATTAAAAATTTTTTTTAAAATCGATTTTCAAAACCTCATTATTCCAGAACCCACCGATCGAATTAAATGAAATTTACAGTGAAAAATTAGGCATTCAATGTCTATATAAAACGCCTACTTTCAACCCTCTAGGACGCTCCGTTTAGGAGTTATGGCCAATGAAAGAAATTTTTTAAAAATCGATTTTCAAAACCTCATTATTCCAGAACCCATCGATCGAATTAAATGAAATTTACAGTGGAAAATTAGGCATTCAATGTCTATAAAAAGCGCCTACTTTCAACCCTCTAGGACGCTCCGTTTAGGAGTTATGGCCAATTAAAGAAATATATTGAAAATCGATTTTCAAAACCTCATTATTCCAGAACCCACCGATCGAATTAAATGAAATTTACAGTGAAAAATTAGGCATTCAATGTCTATAAAAAGCGCATACTTTCAACCCTTTAGGACGCTCCGTTTAGGAGATATGGCCAATGAAAGAAATTTTTTAAAAATCGATTTTCAAAACCTCATTATTCCAGAACCCATCGATCGAATTAAATGAAATTTACAGTGAAAAATTAGGCATTCAATGTCTATAAAAAGCGCCTACTTTCAACCCTCTAGGACGCTCCGTTTAGGAGTTATGGCCAACTAAAGAAATTTATTGAAAATCGATTTTCAAAACCTCATTATTCCAGAACCCATCGATAGAATTAAATGAAATTTACAGTGGAAAATTAGGCATTCAATGTCTATAAAAAGCGCCTACTTTCAACCCTCTAGGACGCTCCGTTTAGGAGTTATGGCCAATTAAAGAAATATATTGAAAATCGATTTTCAAAACCTTATTATTCCAGAACCCAACGATCGAATTAAATGAAATTTACAGTGAAAAATTAGGCATTCAATGTCTATAAAAAGCGCCTACTTTCAACCCTCTAGGACGCTCCGTTTAGGAGTTATGGCCAATTAAAGAATTTTTTTAAAAATCGATTTTCAAAACCTCATTATTCCAGAACCCACCGATCGAATTAAATGAAATTTACAGTGAAAAATTAGGCATTCAATGTCTATAAAAAGCGCCTACTTTCAACCCTCTAGGACGCTCCGTTTAGGAGTTATGGCCAATTAAAGAAATTTTTTTAAAATCGATTTTCAAAACCTCATTATTCCAGAACCCATCGATCGAATTAAATGAAATTTACAGTGGAAAATTAGGCATTCAATGTCTATAAAAAGCGCCTACTTTCAACCCTCTAGGACGCTCCGTTTAGGAGTTATGACCAATTAAAGAAATATATTGAAAATCGATTTTCAAAACCTTATTATTCCAGAACCCACCGATCGAATTAAATGAAATTTACAGTGAAAAATTAGGCATTCAATGTCTATAAAAAGCGCCTACTTTCAACCCTCTAGGACGCTCCGTTTAGGACTTATGGCCAATTAGAGAAATATATTGAAAATCGATTTTCAAAACCTCATTATTCCAGAACCCACCGATCGAATTAAATGAAATTTACAGTGGAAAATTAGGCATTCAATGTCTATAAAAAGCGCCTACTTTCAACCCTCTAGGACGCTCCGTTTAGGAGTTATGGCCAATTAAAGAAATTTTTTAAAAATCGATTTTCAAAACCTCATTATTCCAGAACCCACCGATCGAATTAAATGAAATTTACAGTGAAAAATTAGGCATTCAATGTCTATAAAAAGCGCCTACTTTCAACCCTCTAGGACGCTCCGTTTAGGAGTTATGGCCAATTAAAGAAATATATTGAAAATCGATTTTCAAAACCTTATTATTCCAGAACCCAACGATCGAATTAAATGAAATTTACAGTGAAAAATTAGGCATTCAATGTCTATAAAAAGCGCCTACTTTCAACCCTCTAGGACGCTCCGTTTAGGAGTTATGGCCAATTAAAGAATTTTTTTAAAAATCGATTTTCAAAACCTCATTATTCCAGAACCCACCGATCGAATTAAATGAAATTTACAGTGAAAAATTAGGCATTCAATGTCTATAAAAAGCGCCTACTTTCAACCCTCTAGGACGCTCCGTTTAGGAGTTATGGCCAATTAAAGAAATTTTTTAAAAATCGATTTTCAAAATCTTATTATTCCAGAACCCATCGATCGAATTAAATGAAATTTACAGTGGAAAATTAGGCATTCAATGTCTATAAAAAGCGCCTACTTTCAACCCTCTAGGACGCTCCGTTTAGGAGTTATGGCCAATTAAAGAAATATATTGAAAATCGATTTTCAAAACCTCATTATTCCAGAACCCACCGATCGAATTAAATGAAATTTACAGTGAAAAATTAGGCATTCAATGTCTATAAAAAGCGCCTACTTTCAACCCTTTAGGACGCTCCGTTTAGGAGTTATGGCCAATGAAAGAAATTTTTTAAAAATCGATTTTCAAAACCTCATTATTCCAGAACCCATCGATCGAATTAAATGAAATTTACAGTGAAAAATTAGGCATTCAATGTCTATATAAAGCGCCTACTTTCAACCCTCTAGGACGCTCCGTTTAGGAGTTATGGCCAATTAAAGAAATTTTTTAAAAATCGATTTTCAAAACCTCATTATTCCAGAACCCATCGATCGAATTAAATGAAATTTACAGTGGAAAATTAGGCATTCAATGTCTATAAAAAGCGCCTACTTTCAACCCTCTAGGACGCTCCGTTTAGGAGTTATGACCAATTAAAGAAATATATTGAAAATCGATTTTCAAAATCTTATTATTCCAGAACCCATCGATCGAATTAAATGAAATTTACAGTGGAAAATTAGGCATTCAATGTCTATAAAAAGCGCCTACTTTCAACCCTCTAGGACGCTCCGTTTAGGAGTTATGGCCAATTAAAGAAATATATTGAAAATCGATTTTCAAAACCTCATTATTCCAGAACCCACCGATCGAATTAAATGAAATTTACAGTGAAAAATTAGGCATTCAATGTCTATATACGCCTACTTTCAACCCTCTAGGACGCTCCGTTTAGGAGTTATGGCCAATGAAAGAAATTTTTTTAAAATCGATTTTCAAAACCTCATTATTCCAGAACCCATCGATCGAATTAAATGAAATTTACAGTGGAAAATTAGGCATTCAATGTCTATAAAAAGCGCCTACTTTCAACCCTCTAGGACGCTCCGTTTAGGAGTTATGGCCAATTAAAGAAATATATTGAAAATCGATTTTCAAAACCTCATTATTCCAGAACCCACCGATCGAATTAAATGAAATTTAGAGTGAAAAATTAGGCATTCAATGTCTATAAAAAGCGCCTACTTTCAACCCTCTAGGACGCTCCGTTTAGGAGTTATGGCCAATTAAAGAAATTTTTTAAAAATTTATTTTCAAAACCTTGTTATTCCAGAACCCACCGATCGAATTAAATGAAATTTACATTGAAAAATTAGGCATTCAATGTCTATAAAAAGCGCCTACTTTCAACCCTCTAGGACGCTCCGTTTAGGGAGTTATGGCCAATTAAAGAAATTTTTTAAAAATCGATTTTCAAAACCTTGTTATTCCAGAACCCACCGATCGAATTAAATGAAATTTAGAGTGAAAAATTAGGCATTCAATGTCTATAAAAAGCGCCTACTTTCAACCCTCTAGGACGCTCCGTTTAGGAGTTATGGCCAATTAAAGAAATTTTTTAAAAATTGATTTCAAAACCTTGTTATTCCAGAATCCACCGATCGAATTAAATGAAATTTACAGTGAAAAATTAGGCATTCAATGTCTATAAAAAGCGCCTACTTTCAACCCTCTAGGACGCTCCGTTTAGGGAGTTATGGCCAATTAAAGAAATTTTTTAAAAATCGATTTTCAAAACCTTGTTATTCCAGAACCCACCGATCGAATTAAATGAAATTTACAGTGGAAAATTAGGCATTCAATGTCTATAAAAAGCGCCTACTTTCAACCCTCTAGGACGCTCCGTTTAGGAGTTATGGCCAATTAAAGAAATTTTTTAAAAATCGATTTTAAAAAATTTCTTTAATTGGCCATAACTCCTAAACGGAGCGTCCTAGAGGGTTGAAAGTAGGCGCTTTTTATAGACATTGAATGCCTAATTTTCCACTGTAAATTTCATTTACAACCTCAACCCTCTAGGACGCTCCGTTTAGGAGTTATGGCCAATTAAAGAAATATATTGAAAATCTATTTTCAAAACCTTGTTATTCCAGAACCCACCGATCGAATTAAATGAAATTTACATTGAAAAATTAGGCATTCAATGTCTATAAAAAGCGCCTACTTTCAACCCTCTAGGACGCTCCGTTTAGGAGTTATGGCCAATTAAAGAAATTTTTTAAAAATCGATTTTCAAAACCTCATTATTCAGAACCCACCGATCGAATTAAATGAAATTTACAGTGAAAAATTAGGCATTCAATGTCTATAAAAAGCGCCTACTTTCAACCCTCTAGGACGCTCCGTTTAGGAGTTATGGCCAATTAAAGAAATTTTTAACAATCGATTTTCAAAACCTCATTATTCCAGAACCCACCGATCGAATTAAATGAAATTTACAGTGAAAAATTAGGCATTCAATGTCTATAAAAAGCGCCTACTTTCAACCCTCTAGGACGCTCCGTTTAGGAGTTATGGCCAATTAAAGAAATTTTTTAAAAATCGATTTTCAAAACCTTGTTATTCCAGAACCCACCGATCGAATTAAATGAAATTTACAGTGGAAAATTAGGCATTCAATGTCTATAAAAAGCGCCTACTTTCAACCCTCTAGGACGCTCCGTTTAGGAGTTATGGCCAATTAAAGAAATTTTTTAAAAATCGATTTTCAAAATCTCATTATTCCAGAACCCACCGATCGAATTAAATGAAATTTACAGTGGAAAATTAGGCATTCAATGTCTATAAAAAGCGCCTACTTTCAACACTCTAGGACGCTCCGTTAAGGAGTTATGGCCAATTAAAGAAATTTTTTAAAAATCGATTTTCAAAATCTCATTATTCCAGAACCCACCGATCGAATTAAATGAAATTTACAGTGGAAAATTAGGCATTCAATGTCTATAAAAAACGCCTACTTTCAACCCTCTAGGACGCTCCGTTTAGGAGTTATGGCCAATTAAAGAAATATATTGAAAATCTATTTTCAAAACCTTGTTATTCCAGAACCCACCGATCGAATTAAATGAAATTTACATTGAAAAATTAGGCATTCAATGTCTATAAAAAGCGCCTACTTTCAACCCTCTAGGACGCTCCGTTTAGGAGTTATGGCCAATTAAAGAAATTTTTTAAAAATCGATTTTCAAAACCTTGTTATTCCAGAACCCACCGATCGAATTAAATGAAATTTACAGTGGAAAATTAGGCATTCAATGTCTATAAAAAGCGCCTACTTTCAACCCTCTAGGACGCTCCGTTTAGGAGTTATGGCCAATTAAAGAAATTTTTTAAAAATCGATTTTCAAAATCTCATTATTCCAGAACCCACCGATCGAATTAAATGAAATTTACAGTGGAAAATTAGGCATTCAATGTCTATAAAAAGCGCCTACTTTCAACACTCTAGGACGCTCCGTTAAGGAGTTATGGCCAATTAAAGAAATTTTTTAAAAATCGATTTTCAAAATCTCATTATTCCAGAACCCACCGATCGAATTAAATGAAATTTACAGTGGAAAATTAGGCATTCAATGTCTATAAAAAACGCCTACTTTCAACCCTCTAGGACGCTCCGTTTAGGAGTTATGGCCAATTAAAGAAATATATTGAAAATCTATTTCAAAACCTTGTTATTCCAGAACCCACCGATCGAATTAAATGAAATTTACATTGAAAAATTAGGCATTCAATGTCTATAAAAAGCGCCTACTTTCAACCCTCTAGGACGCTCCGTTTAGGAGTTATGGCCAATTAAAGAAATTTTTTAAAAATCGATTTTCAAAACCTTGTTATTCCAGAACCCACCGACCCTCTAGGACGCTCCGTTTAGGAGTTATGGCCAATTAAAGAAATATATTGAAAATCGATTTTCAAAACCTTGTTATTCCAGAACCCACCGGCCTACTTTCAACCCTCTAGGACGCTCCGTTTAGGAGTTATGGCCAATTAAAGAAATATATTGAAAATCTATTTTCAAAACCTTGTTATTCCAGAACCCACCGATCGAATTAAATGAAATTTACATTGAAAAATTAGGCATTCAATGTCTATAAAAAGCGCCTACTTTCAACCCTCTAGGACGCTCCGTTTAGGAGTTATGGCCAATTAAAGAAATTTTTTAACAATCGATTTTCAAAACCTCATTATTCCAGAACCCACCGATCGAATTAAATGAAATTTACAGTGAAAAATTAGGCATTCAATGTCTATAAAAAGCGCCTACTTTCAACCCTCTAGGACGCTCCTTGTAGGAGTTATGGCCAATTAAAGAAATTTTTTAAAAATCGATTTTCAAAACCTTGTTATTCCAGAACCCACCGATCGAATTAAATGAAATTTACAGTGGAAAATTAGGCATTCAATGTCTATAAAAAGCGCCTACTTTCAACCCTCTAGGACGCTCCGTTTAGGAGTTATGGCCAATTAAAGAAATTTTTTAAAAATCGATTTTCAAAATCTCATTATTCCAGAACCCACCGATCGAATTAAATGAAATTTACAGTGGAAAATTAGGCATTCAATGTCTATAAAAAGCGCCTACTTTCAACACTCTAGGACGCTCCGTTAAGGAGTTATGGCCAATTAAAGAAATTTTTTAAAAATCGATTTTCAAAATCTCATTATTCCAGAACCCACCGATCGAATTAAATGAAATTTACAGTGGAAAATTAGGCATTCAATGTCTATAAAAAACGCCTACTTTCAACCCTCTAGGACGCTCCGTTTAGGAGTTATGGCCAATTAAAGAAATATATTGAAAATCTATTTTCAAAACCTTGTTATTCCAGAACCCACCGATCGAATTAAATGAAATTTAGAGTGAAAAATTAGGCATTCAATGTCTATAAAAAGCGCCTACTTTCAACCCTCTAGGACGCTCCGTTTAGGAGTTATGGCCAATTAAAGAAATTTTTTAAAAATCGATTTTCAAAACCTTGTTATTCCAGAACCCACCGATCGAATTAAATGAAATTTAGAGTGAAAAATTAGGCATTCAATGTCTATAAAAAGCGCCTACTTTCAACCCTCTAGGACGCTCCGTTTAGGAGTTATGGCCAATTAAAGAAATTTTTTAAAAATCGATTTTCAAAACCTTGTTATTCCAGAACCCACCGATCGAATTAAATGAAATTTAGAGTGAAAAATTAGGCATTCAATGTCTATAAAAAGCGCCTACTTTCAACCCTCTAGGACGCTCCGTTTAGGAGTTATGTCCAATTAAAGAAATTTTTTAAAAAATTTAAAAAAAAAAACCTTGTTATTCCAGAACCCACCGATCGAATTAAATGAAATTTAGAGTGAAAAATTAGGCATTCAATGTCTATAAAAAGCGCCTACTTTCAACCCTCTAGGACGCTCCGTTTAGGAGTTATGGCCAATTAAAGAAATTTTTTAAAAATCGATTTTCAAAACCTTGTTATTCCAGAACCCACCGATCGAATTAAATGAAATTTAGAGTGAAAAATTAGGCATTCAATGTCTATAAAAAGCGCCTACTTTCAACCCTCTAGGACGCTCCGTTTAGGAGTTATGTCCAATTAAAGAAATTTTTTAAAAAATTTAAAAAAAAAAACCTTGTTATTCCAGAACCCACCGATCGAATTAAATGAAATTTAGAGTGAAAAATTAGGCATTCAATGTCTATAAAAAGCGCCTACTTTCAACCCTCTAGGACGCTCCGTTTAGGAGTTATGGCCAATTAAAGAAATTTTTATTTTCAAAACCTCATTGTTCCAGAACCCACCGATCGAATTGAATGAAATTTACAGTGAAAAATTAGGCATTCAATGTCTATAAAAAGCGCCTACTTTCAACCCTCTAGGACGCTCCGTTTAGGAGTTATGTCCAATTAAAGAAATTTTTTAAAAAATTTAAAAAAAAAAACCTTGTTATTCCAGAACCCACCGATCGAATTAAATGAAATTTAGAGTGAAAAATTAGGCATTCAATGTCTATAAAAAGCGCCTACTTTCAACCCTCTAGGACGCTCCGTTTAGGAGTTATGGCCAATTAAAGAAATTTTTTAAAAATTTATTTTCAAAACCTTGTTATTCCAGAACCCACCGATCGAATTAAATGAAATTTACATTGAAAAATTAGGCATTCAATGTCTATAAAAAGCTCCTACTTTCAACCCTCTAGGACGCTCCGTTTAGGAGTTATGGCCAATTAACGAAATTTTTTAAAAATCGATTTTCAAAACCTTGTTATTCCAGAACCCACCGATCGAATTAAATGAAATTTAGAGTGAAAAATTTGGCATTCAATGTCTATAAAAAGCGCCTACTTTCAACCCTCTAGGACGCTCCGTTTAGGAGTTATGGCCAATTAAAGAAATTTTTTTAAAATTGATTTTCAAAACCTTGTTATTCCAGAATCCACCGATCGAATTAAATGAAATTTACATTGAAAAATTAGGCATTCAATGTCTATAAAAAGCGCCTACTTTCAACCCTCTAGGACGCTCCGTTTAGGAGTTATGGCCAATTAAAGAAATTTTTTAAAAATCGATTTTCAAAACCTTGTTATTCCAGAACCCACCGATCGAATTAAATGAAATTTAGAGTGAAAAATTAGGCATTCAATGTCTATAAAAAGCGCCTAATTTCAACCCTCTAGGACGCTCCGTTTAGGAGTTATGGCCAATTAAAGAAATTTTTTAAAAATCGATTTTCAAAACCTCATTGTTCCAGAACCCACCGATCGAATTGAATGAAATTTACAGTGAAAAATTAGGCATTCAATGTCTATAAAAAGCGCCTACTTTCAACCCTCTAGGACGCTCCGTTTAGGAGTTATGGCCAATTAAAGAAATTTTTTAAAAAATTTAAAAAAAAAAACCTTGTTATTCCAGAACCCACCGATCGAATTAAATGAAATTTAGAGTGAAAAATTAGGCATTCAATGTCTATAAAAAGCGCCTACTTTCAACCCTCTAGGACGCTCCGTTTAGGAGTTATGGCCAATTAAAGAAATTTTTTAAAAATCGATTTTCAAAACCTTGTTATTCCAGAACCCACCGATCGAATTAAATGAAATTTAGAGTGAAAAATTAGGCATTCAATGTCTATAAAAAGCGCCTACTTTCAACCCTCTAGGACGCTCCGTTTAGGAGATATGGCCAATTAAAGAAATTTTTTAAAAATTGATTTTCAAAACCTTGTTATTCCAGAACCCACCGATCGAATTAAATGAAATTTACATTGAAAAATTTGGCATTCAATGTCTATAAAAAGCGCCTACTTTCAACCCTCTAGGACGCTCCGTTTAGGAGTTATGGCCAATTAAAGAAATTTTTTAAAAATCGATTTTCAAAACCTTGTTATTCCAGAACCCACCGATCGAATTAAATGAAATTTAGAGTGAAAAATTAGGCATTCAATGTCTATAAAAAGCGCCTACTTTCAACCCTCTAGGACGCTCCGTTTAGGAGTTATGGCCAATTAAAGAAATTTTTTAAAAATCGATTTTCAAAACCTTGTTATTCCAGAACCCACCGATCGAATTAAATGAAATTTAGAGTGAAAAATTAGGCATTCAATGTCTATAAAAAGCGCCTACTTTCAACCCTCTAGGACGCTCCTTGTAGGAGTTATGGCCAATTAAAGAAATTTTTTAAAAATCGATTTTCAAAACCTTGTTATTCCAGAACCCACCGATCGAATTAAATGAAATTTACAGTGAAAAATTAGGCATTCAATGTCTATAAAAAGCGCCTACTTTCAACCCTCTAGGACGCTCCGTTTAGGAGTTATGGCCAATTAAAGAAATTTTTTAAATGTCTATAAAATGTCTATAAAAAGCGCCTACTTTCAACCCTCTAGGACGCTCCGTTTAGGAGTTATGGCCAATTAAAGAAATTTTTTAAAAATCGATTTTCAAAACCTCATTATTCCAGAACCCACCGATCGAATTAAATGAAATTTACAGTGAAAAATTAGGCATTCAATGTCTATAAAAACCGCCTACTTTCAACCCTCTAGGACGCTCCGTTTAGGAGTTATGGCCAATTGAAGAAATTTTTTAAAAATCGATTTTCAAAACCTCATTATTCCAGAACCCACCGATCGAATTAAATGAAATTTACAGTGAAAAATTAGGCATTCAATGTCTATATAAAACGCCTACTTTCAACCCTCTAGGACGCTCCTTGTAGGAGTTATGGCCAATTAAAGAAATTTTTTAAAAATCGATTTTCAAAACCTTGTTATTCCAGAACCCACCGATCGAATTAAATGAAATTTAGAGTGAAAAATTAGGCATTCAATGTCTATAAAAAGCGCCTACTTTCAACCCTCTAGGACGCTCCGTTTAGGAGTTATGGCCAATTAAAGAAATTTTTTAAAAATTTATTTTCAAAACCTTGTTATTCCAGAACCCACCGATCGAATTAAATGAAATTTAGAGTGAAAAATTAGGCATTCAATGTCTATAAAAAGCGCCTACTTTCAACCCTCTAGGACGCTCCTTGTAGGAGTTATGGCCAATTAAAGAAATTTTTTAAAAATCGATTTTCAAAACCTTGTTATTCCAGAACCCACCGATCGAATTAAATGAAATTTAGAGTGAAAAATTAGGCATTCAATGTCTATAAAAAGCGCCTACTTTCAACCCTCTAGGACGCTCCTTGTAGGAGTTATGGCCAATTAAAGAAATTTTTTAAAAATCGATTTTCAAAACCTTGTTATTCCAGAACCCACCGATCGAATTAAATGAAATTTAGAGTGAAAAATTAGGCATTCAATGTCTATAAAAAGCGCCTACTTTCAACCCTCTAGGACGCTCCGTTTAGGAGTTATGGCCAATTAAAGAAATTTTTTAAAAATCGATTTTCAAAACCTCATTGTTCCAGAACCCACCGATCGAATTGAATGAAATTTACAGTGCAAAATTAGGCATTCAATGTCTATAAAAAGCTACTTTCAACCCTCTAGGACGCTCCGTTTAGGAGTTATGGCCAATTAAAGAAATTTTTTAAAAAATTTAAAAAAAAAAACCTTGTTATTCCAGAACCCACCGATCGAATTAAATGAAATTTAGAGTGAAAAATTAGGCATTCAATGTCTATAAAAAGCGCCTACTTTCAACCCTCTAGGACGCTCCGTTTAGGAGTTATGGCCAATTAAAGAAATTTTTTAAAAATCGATTTTCAAAACCTTGTTATTCCAGAACCCACCGATCGAATTAAATGAAATTTAGAGTGAAAAATTAGGCATTCAATGTCTATAAAAAGCGCCTACTTTCAACCCTCTAGGACGCTCCTTGTAGGAGTTATGGCCAATTAAAGAAATTTTTTAAAATCGATTTTCAAAACCTTGTTATTCCAGAACCCACCGATCGAATTAAATGAAATTTAGAGTGAAAAATTAGGCATTCAATGTCTATAAAAAGCGCCTACTTTCAACCCTCTAGGACGCTCCTTGTAGGAGTTATGGCCAATTAAAGAAATTTTTTAAAAATCGATTTTCAAAACCTTGTTATTCCAGAACCCACCGATCGAATTAAATGAAATTTAGAGTGAAAAATTAGGCATTCAATGTCTATAAAAAGCGCCTACTTTCAACCCTCTAGGACGCTCCGTTTAGGAGTTATGGCCAATTAAAGAAATTTTTTAAAAATCGATTTTCAAAACCTCATTGTTCCAGAACCCACCGATCGAATTGAATGAAATTTACAGTGCAAAATTAGGCATTCAATGTCTATAAAAAGCTACTTTCAACCCTCTAGGACGCTCCGTTTAGGAGTTATGGCCAATTAAAGAAATTTTTTAAAAAATTTAAAAAAAAAAACCTTGTTATTCCAGAACCCACCGATCGAATTAAATGAAATTTAGAGTGAAAAATTAGGCATTCAATGTCTATAAAAAGCGCCTACTTTCAACCCTCTAGGACGCTCCTTGTAGGAGTTATGGCCAATTAAAGAAATTTTTTAAAAATCGATTTTCAAAACCTTGTTATTCCAGAACCCACCGATCGAATTAAATGAAATTTAGAGTGAAAAATTAGGCATTCAATGTCTATAAAAAGCGCCTACTTTCAACCCTCTAGGACGCTCCTTGTAGGAGTTATGGCCAATTAAAGAAATTTTTTAAAAATCGATTTTCAAAACCTTGTTATTCCAGAACCCACCGATCGAATTAAATGAAATTTAGAGTGAAAAATTAGGCATTCAATGTCTATAAAAAGCGCCTACTTTCAACCCTCTAGGACGCTCCGTTTAGGAGTTATGGCCAATTAAAGAAATTTTTTAAAAATCGATTTTCAAAACCTCATTGTTCCAGAACCCACCGATCGAATTGAATGAAATTTACAGTGCAAAATTAGGCATTCAATGTCTATAAAAAGCGCCTACTTTCAACCCTCTAGGACGCTCCGTTTAGGAGTTATGGCCAATTAAAGAAATTTTTTAAAAAATTTAAAAAAAAAAACCTTGTTATTCCAGAACCCACCGATCGAATTAAATGAAATTTAGAGTGAAAAATTAGGCATTCAATGTCTATAAAAAGCGCCTACTTTCAACCCTCTAGGACGCTCCGTTTAGGAGTTATGGCCAATTAAAGAAATTTTTTAAAAATTGATTTTCAAAACCTTGTTATTCCAGAACCCACCGATCGAATTAAATGAAATTTACAGTGAAAAATTAGGCATTCAATGTCTATAAAAAGCGCCTACTTTCAACCCTCTAGGACGCTCCGGTTAGGAGTTATGGCCAATTAAAGATATTTTTTAAAAATCGATTTTCAAAACCTTGTTATTCCAGAACCCACCGATCGAATTAAATGAAATTTACATTGAAAAATTAGGCATTCAATGTCTATAAAAAGCGCCTACTTTCAACCCTCTAGGACGCTCCGTTTAGGAGTTATGGCCAATTAAAGAAATTTTTTAAAAATTGATTTTCAAAACCTTGTTATTCCAGAACCCACCGATCGAATTAAATGAAATTTACAGTGAAAAATTAGGCATTCAATGTCTATAAAAAGCGCCTACTTTCAACCCTCTAGGACGCTCCGTTTAGGAGTTATGGCCAATTAACGAAATGTTTTAAAAATCGATTTTCAAAAAATTGTTATTCCAGAACCCACCGATCGAATTAAATGAAATTTACATTGAAAAATTAGGCATTCAATGTCTATAAAAAGCGCCTACTTTCAACCCTCTAGGACGCTCCGTTTAGGAGTTATGGCCAATTAAAGAAATTTTTTAAAAATTTATTTTCAAAACCTTGTTATTCCAGAACCCACCGATCGAATTAAATGAAATTTACATTGAAAAATTAGGCATTCAATGTCTATAAAAAGCGCCTACTTTCAACCCTCTAGGACGCTCCGTTTAGGAGTTATGGCCAATTAAAGAAATTTTTAAAAATCGATTTTCAAAACCTTGTTATTCCAGAACCCACCGATCGAATTAAATGAAATTTAGAGTGAATAATTAGGCATTCAATGTCTATAAAAAGCGCCTACTTTCAACCCTCTAGGACGCTCCGTTTAGGAGTTATGGCCAATTAAAGAAATTTTTTAAAAATTGATTTTCAAAACCTTGTTATTCCAGAACCCACCGATCGAATTAAATGAAATTTACAGTGAAAAATTAGGCATTCAATGTCTATAAAAAGCGCCTACTTTCAACCCTCTAGGACGCTCCGTTTAGGAGTTATGGCCAATTAAAGAAATTTTTTAAAAATCGATTTTCAAAACCTTGTTATTCCAGAACCCACCGATCGAATTAAATGAAATTTAGAGTGAAAAATTAGGCATTCAATGTCTATAAAAAGCGCCTACTTTCAACCCTCTAGGACGCTCCGTTTAGGAGTTATGGCCAATTAAAGACATTTTTTAAAAATCGATTTTCAAAACCTTGTTATTCCAGAACCCACCGATCGAATTAAATGAAATTTAGAGTGAAAAATTAGGCATTCAATGTCTATAAAAAGCGCCTACTTTCAACCCTCTAGGACGCTCCGTTTAGGAGTTATGGCCAATTAAAGAAATTTTTTAAAAATTGATTTTCAAAACCTTGTTATTCCAGAACCCACCGATCGAATTAAATGAAATTTACAGTGAAAAATTAGGCATTCAATGTCTATAAAAAGCGCCTACTTTCAACCCTCTAGGACGCTCCGTTTAGGAGTTATGGCCAATTAACGAAATGTTTTAAAAATCGATTTTCAAAACCTTGTTATTCCAGAACCCACCGATCGAATTAAATGAAATTTAGAGTGAAAAATTAGGCATTCAATGTCTATAAAAAGCGCCTACTTTCAACCCTCTAGGACGCTCCGTTTAGGAGTTATGGCCAATTAAAGAAATTTTTTAAAAATCGATTTTCAAAACCTTGTTATTCCAGAACCCACCGATCGAATTAAATGAAATTTAGAGTGAAAAATTAGGCATTCAATGTCTATAAAAAGCGCCTACTTTCAACCCTCTAGGACGCTCCTTGTAGGAGTTATGGCCAATTAAAGAAATTTTTTAAAAATCGATTTTCAAAACCTTGTTATTCCAGAACCCACCGATCGAATTAAATGAAATTTAGAGTGAAAAATTAGGCATTCAATGTCTATAAAAAGCGCCTACTTTCAACCCTCTAGGACGCTCCGTTTAGGAGTTATGGCCAATTAAAGAAATTTTTTAAAAATCGATTTTCAAAACCTCATTGTTCCAGAACCCACCGATCGAATTGAATGAAATTTACAGTGCAAAATTAGGCATTCAATGTCTATAAAAAGCTACTTTCAACCCTCTAGGACGCTCCGTTTAGGAGTTATGGCCAATTAAAGAAATTTTTTAAAAAATTTAAAAAAAAAAACCTTGTTATTCCAGAACCCACCGATCGAATTAAATGAAATTTAGAGTGAAAAATTAGGCATTCAATGTCTATAAAAAGCGCCTACTTTCAACCCTCTAGGACGCTCCGTTTAGGAGTTATGGCCAATTAAAGAAATTTTTTAAAAATTGATTTTCAAAACCTTGTTATTCCAGAACCCACCGATCGAATTAAATGAAATTTACAGTGAAAAATTAGGCATTCAATGTCTATAAAAAGCGCCTACTTTCAACCCTCTAGGACGCTCCGTTTAGGAGTTATGGCCAATTAACGAAATGTTTTAAAAATCGATTTTCAAAAAATTGTTATTCCAGAACCCACCGATCGAATTAAATGAAATTTACATTGAAAAATTAGGCATTCAATGTCTATAAAAAGCGCCTACTTTCAACCCTCTAGGACGCTCCGTTTAGGAGTTATGGCCAATTAAAGAAATTTTTTAAAAATTTATTTTCAAAACCTTGTTATTCCAGAACCCACCGATCGAATTAAATGAAATTTACATTGAAAAATTAGGCATTCAATGTCTATAAAAAGCGCCTACTTTCAACCCTCTAGGACGCTCCGTTTAGGAGTTATGGCCAATTAAAGAAATTTTTTAAAAATCGATTTTCAAAACCTTGTTATTCCAGAACCCACCGATCGAATTAAATGAAATTTACAGTGAAAAATTAGGCATTCAATGTCTATAAAAAGCGCCTACTTTCAACCCTCTAGGACGCTCCGTTTAGGAGTTATGGCCAATTAAAGAAATTTTTTAAAAATCGATTTTCAAAACCTTGTTATTCCAGAACCCACCGATCGAATTAAATGAAATTTAGAGTGAAAAATTAGGCATTCAATGTCTATAAAAAGCGCCTACTTTCAACCCTCTAGGACGCTCCGTTTAGGAGTTATGGCCAATTAAAGAAATTTTTTAAAAATTGATTTTCAAAACCTTGTTATTCCAGAACCCACCGATCGAATTAAATGAAATTTACAGTGAAAAATTAGGCATTCAATGTCTATAAAAAGCGCCTACTTTCAACCCTCTAGGACGCTCCGTTTAGGAGTTATGGCCAATTAAAGAAATTTTTTAAAAATTGATTTTCAAAACCTTGTTATTCCAGAACCCACCGATCGAATTAAATGAAATTTACAGTGAAAAATTAGGCATTCAATGTCTATAAAAAGCGCCTACTTTCAACCCTCTAGGACGCTCCGTTTAGGAGTTATGGCCAATTAACGAAATGTTTTAAAAATCGATTTTCAAAAAATTGTTATTCCAGAACCCACCGATCGAATTAAATGAAATTTACATTGAAAAATTAGGCATTCAATGTCTATAAAAAGCGCCTACTTTCAACCCTCTAGGACGCTCCGTTTAGGAGTTATGGCCAATTAAAGAAATTTTTTAAAAATTGATTTTCAAAACCTTGTTATTCCAGAACCCACCGATCGAATTAAATGAAATTTACAGTGAAAAATTAGGCATTCAATGTCTATAAAAAGCGCCTACTTTCAACCCTCTAGGACGCTCCGTTTAGGAGTTATGGCAATTTAAAGAAATTTTTTAAAAATCGATTTTCAAAACCTTGTTATTCCAGAACCCACCGATCGAATTAAATGAAATTTAGAGTGAAAAATTAGGCATTCAATGTCTATAAAAAGCGCCTACTTTCAACCCTCTAGGACGCTCCGTTTAGGAGTTATGGCCAATTAAAGAAATTTTTTAAAAATTGATTTTCAAAACCTTGTTATTCCAGAACCCACCGATCGAATTAAATGAAATTTACAGTGAAAAATTAGGCATTCAATGTCTATAAAAAGCGCCTACTTTCAACCCTCTAGGACGCTCCGTTTAGGAGTTATGGCCAATTAAAGAAATTTTTTAAAAATTGATTTTCAAAACCTTGTTATTCCAGAACCCACCGATCGAATTAAATGAAATTTACAGTGAAAAATTAGGCATTCAATGTCTATAAAAAGCGCCTACTTTCAACCCTCTAGGACGCTCCGTTTAGGAGTTATGGCCAATTAAAGAAATTTTTTAAAAATTGATTTTCAAAACCTTGTTATTCCAGAACCCACCGATCGAATTAAATGAAATTTACAGTGAAAAATTAGGCATTCAATGTCTATAAAAAGCGCCTACTTTCAACCCTCTAGGACGCTCCGTTTAGGAGTTATGGCCAATTAACGAAATGTTTTAAAAATCGATTTTCAAAACCTTGTTATTCCAGAACCCACCGATCGAATTAAATGAAATTTACATTGAAAAATTAGGCATTCAATGTCTATAAAAAGCGCCTACTTTCAACCCTCTAGGACGCTCCGTTTAGGAGTTATGGCCAATTAAAGAAATTTTTTAAAAATTGATTTTCAAAACCTTGTTATTCCAGAACCCACCGATCGAATTAAATGAAATTTACAGTGAAAAATTAGGCATTCAATGTCTATAAAAAGCGCCTACTTTCAACCCTCTAGGACGCTCCGTTTAGGAGTTATGGCCAATTAAAGAATTTTTTTAAAAATTTATTTTCAAAACCTTGTTATTCCAGAACCCACCGATCGAATTAAATGAAATTTAGAGTGAAAAATTAGGCATTCAATGTCTATAAAAAGCGCCTACTTTCAACCCTCTAGGACGCTCCTTGTAGGAGTTATGGCCAATTAAAGAAATTTTTTAAAAATCGATTTTCAAAACCTTGTTATTCCAGAACCCACCGATCGAATTAAATGAAATTTACAGTGAAAAATTAGGCATTCAATGTCTATAAAAAGCGCCTACTTTCAACCCTCTAGGACGCTCCGTTTAGGAGTTATGGCCAATTAAAGAAATTTTTTAAAAATCGATTTTCAAAACCTTGTTATTCCAGAACCCACCGATCGAATTAAATGAAATTTAGAGTGAAAAATTAGGCATTCAATGTCTATAAAAAGCGCCTACTTTCAACCCTCTAGGACGCTCCGTTTAGGAGTTATGGCCAATTAAAGAAATTTTTTAAAAATCGATTTTCAAAACCTTGTTATTCCAGAACCCACCGATCGAATTAAATGAAATTTAGAGTGAAAAATTAGGCATTCAATGTCTATAAAAAGCGCCTACTTTCAACCCTCTAGGACGCTCCGTTTAGGAGTTATGGCCAATTAAAGAAATTTTTAAAAAATTGATTTTTTAAAAATTTATTTTCAAAACCTTGTTATTCCAGAACCCACCGATCGAATTAAATGAAATTTACATTGAAAAATTAGGCATTCAATGTCTATAAAAAGCGCCTACTTTCAACCCTCTAGGACGCTCCGTTTAGGAGTTATGGCCAATTAAAGAAATTTTTTAAAAATCGATTTTCAAAACCTTGTTATTCCAGAACCCACCGATCGAATTAAATGAAATTTAGAGTGAAAAATTAGGCATTCAATGTCTATAAAAAGCGCCTACTTTCAACCCTCTAGGACGCTCCGTTTAGGAGTTATGGCCAATTAAAGAAATTTTTTAAAAATCGATTTTCAAAACCTTGTTATTCCAGAACCCACCGATCGAATTAAATGAAATTTAGAGTGAAAAATTAGGCATTCAATGTCTATAAAAAGCGCATACTTTCAACCCTCTAGGACGCTCCTTGTAGGAGTTATGGCCAATTAAAGAAATTTTTTAAAAATCGATTTTCAAAACCTTGTTATTCCAGAACCCACCGATCGAATTAAATGAAATTTAGAGTGAAAAATTAGGCATTCAATGTCTATAAAAAGCGCCTACTTTCAACCCTCTAGGACGCTCCGTTTAGGAGTTATGGCCAATTAAAGAAATTTTTTAAAAATTGATTTTCAAAACCTTGTTATTCCAGAACCCACCGATCGAATTAAATGAAATTTACAGTGAAAAATTAGGCATTCAATGTCTATAAAAAGCGCCTACTTTCAACCCTCTAGGACGCTCCGTTTAGGAGTTATGGCCAATTAAAGAAATTTTTTAAAAATTTATTTTCAAAACCTTGTTATTCCAGAACCCACCGATCGAATTAAATGAAATTTAGAGTGAAAAATTAGGCATTCAATGTCTATAAAAAGCGCCTACTTTCAACCCTCTAGGACGCTCCTTGTAGGAGTTATGGCCAATTAAAGAAATTTTTTAAAAATCGATTTTCAAAACCTTGTTATTCCAGAACCCACCGATCGAATTAAATGAAATTTACAGTGAAAAATTAGGCATTCAATGTCTATAAAAAGCGCCTACTTTCAACCCTCTAGGACGCTCCGTTTAGGAGTTATGGCCAATTAAAGAAATTTTTTAAAAATTTTTTTTCAAAACCTTGTTATTCCAGAACCCACCGATCGAATTAAATGAAATTTACAGTGAAAAATTAGGCATTCAATGTCTATAAAAAGCGCCTACTTTCAACCCTCTAGGACGCTCCGTTTAGGAGTTATGGCCAATTAACGAAATTTTTTAAAAATCGATTTTCAAAACCTTGTTATTCCAGAACCCACCGATCGAATTAAATGAAATTTAGAGTGAAAAATTAGGCATTCAATGTCTATAAAAAGCGCATACTTTCAACCCTCTAGGACGCTCCTTGTAGGAGTTATGGCCAATTAAAGAAATTTTTTAAAAATCGATTTTCAAAACCTTGTTATTCCAGAACCCACCGATCGAATTAAATGAAATTTAGAGTGAAAAATTAGGCATTCAATGTCTATAAAAAGCGCCTACTTTCAACCCTCTAGGACGCTCCGTTTAGGAGTTATGGCCAATTAAAGAAATTTTTTAAAAATTGATTTTCAAAACCTTGTTATTCCAGATCCCACCGATCGAATTAAATGAAATTTACAGTGAAAAATTAGGCATTCAATGTCTATAAAAAGCGCCTACTTTCAACCCTCTAGGACGCTCCGTTTAGGAGTTATGGCCAATTAAAGAAATTTTTTAAAAATTTATTTTCAAAACCTTGTTATTCCAGAACCCACCGATCGAATTAAATGAAATTTAGAGTGAAAAATTAGGCATTCAATGTCTATAAAAAGCGCCTACTTTCAACCCTCTAGGACGCTCCTTGTAGGAGTTATGGCCAATTAAAGAAATTTTTTAAAAATCGATTTTCAAAACCTTGTTATTCCAGAACCCACCGATCGAATTAAATGAAATTTAGAGTGAAAAATTAGGCATTCAATGTCTATAAAAAGCGCCTACTTTCAACCCTCTAGGACGCTCCTTGTAGGAGTTATGGCCAATTAAAGAAATTTTTTAAAAATCGATTTTCAAAACCTTGTTATTCCAGAACCCACCGATCGAATTAAATGAAATTTACATTGAAAAATTAGGCATTCAATGTCTATAAAAAGCGCCTACTTTCAACCCTCTAGGACGCTCCGTTTAGGAGTTATGGCCAATTAAAGAAATTTTTTAAAAATTTATTTTCAAAACCTTGTTATTCCAGAACCCACCGATCGAATTAAATGAAATTTAGAGTGAAAAATTAGGCATTCAATGTCTATAAAAAGCGCCTACTTTCAACCCTCTAGGACGCTCCTTGTAGGAGTTATGGCCAATTAAAGAAATTTTTTAAAAATCGATTTTCAAAACCTTGTTATTCCAGAACCCACCGATCGAATTAAATGAAATTTACAGTGAAAAATTAGGCATTCAATGTCTATAAAAAGCGCCTACTTTCAACCCTCTAGGACGCTCCGTTTAGGAGTTATGGCCAATTAAAGAAATTTTTTAAAAATCTATTTTCAAAACCTTGTTATTCCAGAACCCACCGATCGAATTAAATGAAATTTAGAGTGAAAAATTAGGCATTCAATGTCTATAAAAAGCGCATACTTTCAACCCTCTAGGACGCTCCTTGTAGGAGTTATGGCCAATTAAAGAAATTTTTTAAAAATCGATTTTCAAAACCTTGTTATTCCAGAACCCACCGATCGAATTAAATGAAATTTAGAGTGAAAAATTAGGCATTCAATGTCTATAAAAAGCGCCTACTTTCAACCCTCTAGGACGCTTCGTTTAGGAGTTATGGCCAATTAAAGAAATTTTTTAAAAATCGATTTTCAAAACCTTGTTATTCCAGAACCCACCGATCGAATTAAATGAAATTTAGAGTGAAAAATTAGGCATTCAATGTCTATAAAAAGCGCCTACTTTCAACCCTCTAGGACGCTTCGTTTAGGAGTTATGGCCAATTAAAGAAATTTTTTAAAAATCGATTTTCAAAACCTTGTTATTCCAGAACCCACCGATCGAATTAAATGAAATTTAGAGTGAAAAATTAGGCATTCAATGTCTATAAAAAGCGCCTACTTTCAACCCTCTAGGACGCTCCGTTTAGGAGTTATGGCCAATTAAAGAAATTTTTTAAAAATTTATTTTCAAAACCTTGTTATTCCAGAACCCACCGATCGAATTAAATGAAATTTAGAGTGAAAAATTAGGCATTCAATGTCTATAAAAAGCGCCTACTTTCAACCCTCTAGGACGCTCCTTGTAGGAGTTATGGCCAATTAAAGAAATTTTTTAAAAATCGATTTTCAAAACCTTGTTATTCCAGAACCCACCGATCGAATTAAATGAAATTTACAGTGAAAAATTAGGCATTCAATGTCTATAAAAAGCGCCTACTTTCAACCCTCTAGGACGCTCCGTTTAGGAGTTATGGCCAATTAAAGAAATTTTTTAAAAATTTTTTTTCAAAACCTTGTTATTCCAGAACCCACCGATCGAATTAAATGAAATTTACAGTGAAAAATTAGGCATTCAATGTCTATAAAAAGCGCCTACTTTCAACCCTCTAGGACGCTCCGTTTAGGAGTTATGGCCAATTAACGAAATTTTTTAAAAATCGATTTTCAAAACCTTGTTATTCCAGAACCCACCGATCGAATTAAATGAAATTTAGAGTGAAAAATTAGGCATTCAATGTCTATAAAAAGCGCATACTTTCAACCCTCTAGGACGCTCCTTGTAGGAGTTATGGCCAATTAAAGAAATTTTTTAAAAATCGATTTTCAAAACCTTGTTATTCCAGAACCCACCGATCGAATTAAATGAAATTTAGAGTGAAAAATTAGGCATTCAATGTCTATAAAAAGCGCATACTTTCAACCCTCTAGGACGCTCCGTTTAGGAGTTATGGCCAATTAAAGAAATTTTTTAAAAATTGATTTTCAAAACCTTGTTATTCCAGATCCCACCGATCGAATTAAATGAAATTTACAGTGAAAAATTAGGCATTCAATGTCTATAAAAAGCGCCTACTTTCAACCCTCTAGGACGCTCCGTTTAGGAGTTATGGCCAATTAAAGAAATTTTTTAAAAATTTATTTTCAAAACCTTGTTATTCCAGAACCCACCGATCGAATTAAATGAAATTTAGAGTGAAAAATTAGGCATTCAATGTCTATAAAAAGCGCCTACTTTCAACCCTCTAGGACGCTCCTTGTAGGAGTTATGGCCAATTAAAGAAATTTTTTAAAAATCGATTTTCAAAACCTTGTTATTCCAGAACCCACCGATCGAATTAAATGAAATTTACATTGAAAAATTAGGCATTCAATGTCTATAAAAAGCGCCTACTTTCAACCCTCTAGGACGCTCCGTTTAGGAGTTATGGCCAATTAAAGAAATTTTTTAAAAATTTATTTTCAAAACCTTGTTATTCCAGAACCCACCGATCGAATTAAATGAAATTTAGAGTGAAAAATTAGGCATTCAATGTCTATAAAAAGCGCCTACTTTCAACCCTCTAGGACGCTCCTTGTAGGAGTTATGGCCAATTAAAGAAATTTTTTAAAAATCGATTTTCAAAACCTTGTTATTCCAGAACCCACCGATCGAATTAAATGAAATTTACAGTGAAAAATTAGGCATTCAATGTCTATAAAAAGCGCCTACTTTCAACCCTCTAGGACGCTCCGTTTAGGAGTTATGGCCAATTAAAGAAATTTTTTAAAAATCTATTTTCAAAACCTTGTTATTCCAGAACCCACCGATCGAATTAAATGAAATTTAGAGTGAAAAATTAGGCATTCAATGTCTATAAAAAGCGCATACTTTCAACCCTCTAGGACGCTCCTTGTAGGAGTTATGGCCAATTAAAGAAATTTTTTAAAAATCGATTTTCAAAACCTTGTTATTCCAGAACCCACCGATCGAATTAAATGAAATTTAGAGTGAAAAATTAGGCATTCAATGTCTATAAAAAGCGCCTACTTTCAACCCTCTAGGACGCTCCGTTTAGGAGTTATGGCCAATTAAAGAAATTTTTTAAAAATTTATTTTCAAAACCTTGTTATTCCAGAACCCACCGATCGAATTAAATGAAATTTAGAGTGAAAAATTAGGCATTCAATGTCTATAAAAAGCGCCTACTTTCAACCCTCTAGGACGCTTCGTTTAGGAGTTATGGCCAATTAAAGAAATTTTTTAAAAATCGATTTTCAAAACCTTGTTATTCCAGAACCCACCGATCGAATTAAATGAAATTTAGAGTGAAAAATTAGGCATTCAATGTCTATAAAAAGCGCCTACTTTCAACCCTCTAGGACGCTCCGTTTAGGAGTTATGGCCAATTAAAGAAATTTTTTAAAAATTTATTTTCAAAACCTTGTTATTCCAGAACCCACCGATCGAATTAAATGAAATTTAGAGTGAAAAATTAGGCATTCAATGTCTATAAAAAGCGCCTACTTTCAACCCTCTAGGACGCTCCTTGTAGGAGTTATGGCCAATTAAAGAAATTTTTTAAAAATCGATTTTCAAAACCTTGTTATTCCAGAACCCACCGATCGAATTAAATGAAATTTACAGTGAAAAATTAGGCATTCAATGTCTATAAAAAGCGCCTACTTTCAACCCTCTAGGACGCTCCGTTTAGGAGTTATGGCCAATTAAAGAAATTTTTTAAAAATCGATTTTCAAAACCTTGTTATTCCAGAACCCACCGATCGAATTAAATGAAATTTAGAGTGAAAAATTAGGCATTCAATGTCTATAAAAAGCGCCTACTTTCAACCCTCTAGGACGCTCCGTTTAGGAGTTATGGCCAATTAAAGAAATTTTTTAAAAATCGATTTTCAAAACCTTGTTATTCCAGAACCCACCGATCGAATTAAATGAAATTTAGAGTGAAAAATTAGGCATTCAATGTCTATAAAAAGCGCCTACTTTCAACCCTCTAGGACGCTCCGTTTAGGAGTTATGGCCAATTAAAGAAATTTTTTAAAAATCGATTTTCAAAACCTTGTTATTCCAGAACCCACCGATCGAATTAAATGAAATTTACATTGAAAAATTAGGCATTCAATGTCTATAAAAAGCGCCTACTTTCAACCCTCTAGGACGCTCCGTTTAGGAGTTATGGCCAATTAAAGAAATTTTTTAAAAATCGATTTTCAAAACCTTGTTATTCCAGAACCCACCGATCGAATTAAATGAAATTTACATTGAAAAATTAGGCATTCAATGTCTATAAAAAGCGCCTACTTTCAACCCTCTAGGACGCTCCGTTTAGGAGTTATGGCCAATTAAAGAAATTTTTTAAAAATTTATTTTCAAAACCTTGTTATTCCAGAACCCACCGATCGAATTAAATGAAATTTAGAGTGAAAAATTAGGCATTCAATGTCTATAAAAAGCGCCTACTTTCAACCCTCTAGGACGCTCCGTTTAGGAGTTATGGCCAATTAAAGAAATTTTTAAAAATCGATTTTCAAAACCTTGTTATTCCAGAACCCACCGATCGAATTAAATGAAATTTAGAGTGAAAAATTAGGCATTCAATGTCTATAAAAAGCGCCTACTTTCAACCCTCTAGGACGCTCCTTGTAGGAGTTATGGCCAATTAAAGAAATTTTTTAAAAATCGATTTTCAAAACCTTGTTATTCCAGAACCCACCGATCGAATTAAATGAAATTTACAGTGAAAAATTAGGCATTCAATGTCTATAAAAAGCGCCTACTTTCAACCCTCTAGGACGCTCCGTTTAGGAGTTATGGCCAATTAAAGAAATTTTTTAAAAATCGATTTTCAAAACCTTGTTATTCCAGAACCCACCGATCGAATTAAATGATATTTAGAGTGAAAAATTAGGCATTCAATGTCTATAAAAAGCGCATACTTTCAACCCTCTAGGACGCTCCTTGTAGGAGTTATGGCCAATTAAAGAAATTTTTTAAAAATCGATTTTCAAAACCTTGTTATTCCAGAACCCACCGATCGAATTAAATGAAATTTAGAGTGAAAAATTAGGCATTCAATGTCTATAAAAAGCGCTTACTTTCAACCCTCTAGGACGCTCCGTTTAGGAGTTATGGCCAATTAAAGAAATTTTTTAAAAATCGATTTTCAAAACCTTGTTATTCCAGAACCCACCGATCGAATTAAATGAAATTTAGAGTGAAAAATTAGGCATTCAATGTCTATAAAAAGCGCCTACTTTCAACCCTCTAGGACGCTCCTTGTAGGAGTTATGGCCAATTAAAGAAATTTTTTAAAAATCGATTTTCAAAACCTTGTTATTCCAGAACCCACCGATCGAATTAAATGAAATTTACAGTGAAAAATTAGGCATTCAATGTCTATAAAAAGCGCCTACTTTCAACCCTCTAGGACGCTCCGTTTAGGAGTTATGGCCAATTAAAGAAATTTTTTAAAAATCGATTTTCAAAACCTTGTTATTCCAGAACCCACCGATCGAATTAAATGATATTTAGAGTGAAAAATTAGGCATTCAATGTCTATAAAAAGCGCATACTTTCAACCCTCTAGGACGCTCCTTGTAGGAGTTATGGCCAATTAAAGAAATTTTTTAAAAATCGATTTTCAAAACCTTGTTATTCCAGAACCCACCGATCGAATTAAATGAAATTTAGAGTGAAAAATTAGGCATTCAATGTCTATAAAAAGCGCTTACTTTCAACCCTCTAGGACGCTCCGTTTAGGAGTTATGGCCAATTAAAGAAATTTTTTAAAAATCGATTTTCAAAACCTTGTTATTCCAGAACCCACCGATCGAATTAACTGAAATTTACAGTGAAAAATTAGGCATTCAATGTCTATAAAAAGCGCCTACTTTCAACCCTCTAGGACGCTCCGTTTAGGAGTTATGGCCAATTAAAGAAATTTTTTAAAAATCGATTTTCAAAACCTTGTTATTCCAGAACCCACCGATCGAATTAAATGAAATTTACAGTGAAAAATTAGGCATTCAATGTCTATAAAAAGCGCCTACTTTCAACCCTCTAGGACGCTCCTTGTAGGAGTTATGGCCAATTAAAGAAATTTTTTAAAAATCGATTTTCAAAACCTTGTTATTCCAGAACCCACCGATCGAATTAAATGAAATTTAGAGTGAAAAATTAGGCATTCAATGTCTATAAAAAGCGCCTACTTTCAACCCTCTAGGACGCTCCGTTTAGGAGTTATGGCCAATTAAAGAAATTTTTTAAAAATTGATTTTCAAAACCTTGTTATTCCAGAACCCACCGATCGAATTAAATGAAATTTACAGTGAAAAATTTGGCATTCAATGTCTATAAAAAGCGCCTACTTTCAACCCTCTAGGACGCTCCGTTTAGGAGTTATGGCCAATTAAAGAAATTTTTTAAAAATCGATTTTCAAAACCTTGTTATTCCAGAACCCACCGATCGAATTAAATGAAATTTACAGTGAAAAATTAGGCATTCAATGTCTATAAAAAGCGCCTACTTTCAACCCTCTAGGACGCTCCGTTTAGGAGTTATGGCCAATTAAAGAAATTTTTTAAAAATCGATTTTCAAAACCTTGTTATTCCAGAACCCACCGATCGAATTAAATGAAATTTAGAGTGAAAAATTAGGCATTCAATGTCTATAAAAAGCGCCTACTCTTAACCCTCTAGGACGCTCCGTTTAGGAGTTATGGCCAATTAAAGAAATTTTTAAAAATTGATTTTCAAAACCTTGTTATTCCAGAACCCACCGATCGAATTAACTGAAATTTACAGTGAAAAATTAGGCATTCAATGTCTATAAAAAGCGCCTACTTTCAACCCTCTAGGACGCTCCGTTTATGAGTTATGGCCAATTAAAGAAATTTTTTAAAAATTGATTTTCAAAACCTTGTTATTCCAGAACCCACCGATCGAATTGAATGAAATTTCAAAACCTTGTTATTCCAGAACCCACCGATCGAATTAAATGAAATTTAGAGTGAAAAATTAGGCATTCAATGTCTATAAAAAGCGCCTACTTTCAACCCTCTAGGACGCTCCGTTTAGGAGTTATGGCCAATTAAAGAAATTTTTTAAAAATCGATTTTCAAAACCTTGTTATTCCAGAACCCACCGATCGAATTAAATGAAATTTAAAAAAAAAAAGCGCATACTTTCAACCCTCTAGGACGCTCCTTGTAGGAGTTATGGCCAATTAAAGAAATTTTTTAAAAATCGATTTTCAAAACCTTGTTATTCCAGAACCCACCGATCGAATTAAATGAAATTTAGAGTGAAAAATTAGGCATTCAATGTCTATAAAAAGCGCTTACTTTCAACCCTCTAGGACGCTCCGTTTAGGAGTTATGGCCAATTAAAGAAATTTTTTAAAAATCGATTTTCAAAACCTTGTTATTCCAGAACCCACCGATCGAATTAACTGAAATTTACAGTGAAAAATTAGGCATTCAATGTCTATAAAAAGCGCCTACTTTCAACCCTCTAGGACGCTCCGTTTAGGAGTTATGGCCAATTAAAGAAATTTTTTAAAAATCGATTTTCAAAACCTTGTTATTCCAGAACCCACCGATCGAATTAAATGAAATTTACAGTGAAAAATTAGGCATTCAATGTCTATAAAAAGCGCCTACTTTCAACCCTCTAGGACGCTCCTTGTAGGAGTTATGGCCAATTAAAGAAATTTTTTAAAAATCGATTTTCAAAACCTTGTTATTCCAGAACCCACCGATCGAATTAAATGAAATTTAGAGTGAAAAATTAGGCATTCAATGTCTATAAAAAGCGCCTACTTTCAACCCTCTAGGACGCTCCGTTTAGGAGTTATGGCCAATTAAAGAAATTTTTTAAAAATTGATTTTCAAAACCTTGTTATTCCAGAACCCACCGATCGAATTAAATGAAATTTACAGTGAAAAATTTGGCATTCAATGTCTATAAAAAGCGCCTACTTTCAACCCTCTAGGACGCTCCGTTTAGGAGTTATGGCCAATTAAAGAAATTTTTTAAAAATCGATTTTCAAAACCTTGTTATTCCAGAACCCACCGATCGAATTAAATGAAATTTACAGTGAAAAATTAGGCATTCAATGTCTATAAAAAGCGCCTACTTTCAACCCTCTAGGACGCTCCTTGTAGGAGTTATGGCCAATTAAAGAAATTTTTTAAAAATCGATTTTCAAAACCTTGTTATTCCAGAACCCACCGATCGAATTAAATGAAATTTAGAGTGAAAAATTAGGCATTCAATGTCTATAAAAAGCGCTTACTTTCAACCCTCTAGGACGCTCCGTTTAGGAGTTATGGCCAATTAAAGAAATTTTTTAAAAATCGATTTTCAAAACCTTGTTATTCCAGAACCCACCGATCGAATTAACTGAAATTTACAGTGAAAAATTAGGCATTCAATGTCTATAAAAAGCGCCTACTTTCAACCCTCTAGGACGCTCCGTTTAGGAGTTATGGCCAATTAAAGAAATTTTTTAAAAATCGATTTTCAAAACCTTGTTATTCCAGAACCCACCGATCGAATTAAATGAAATTTACAGTGAAAAATTAGGCATTCAATGTCTATAAAAAGCGCCTACTTTCAACCCTCTAGGACGCTCCTTGTAGGAGTTATGGCCAATTAAAGAAATTTTTTAAAAATCGATTTTCAAAACCTTGTTATTCCAGAACCCACCGATCGAATTAAATGAAATTTAGAGTGAAAAATTAGGCATTCAATGTCTATAAAAAGCGCCTACTTTCAACCCTCTAGGACGCTCCGTTTAGGAGTTATGGCCAATTAAAGAAATTTTTTAAAAATTGATTTTCAAAACCTTGTTATTCCAGAACCCACCGATCGAATTAAATGAAATTTACAGTGAAAAATTTGGCATTCAATGTCTATAAAAAGCGCCTACTTTCAACCCTCTAGGACGCTCCGTTTAGGAGTTATGGCCAATTAAAGAAATTTTTTAAAAATCGATTTTCAAAACCTTGTTATTCCAGAACCCACCGATCGAATTAAATGAAATTTACAGTGAAAAATTAGGCATTCAATGTCTATAAAAAGCGCCTACTTTCAACCCTCTAGGACGCTCCGTTTAGGAGTTATGGCCAATTAAAGAAATTTTTTAAAAATTGATTTTCAAAACCTTGTTATTCCAGAACCCACCGATCGAATTAAATGAAATTTACAGTGAAAAATTTGGCATTCAATGTCTATAAAAAGCGCCTACTTTCAACCCTCTAGGACGCTCCGTTTAGGAGTTATGGCCAATTAAAGAAATTTTTTAAAAATCGATTTTCAAAACCTTGTTATTCCAGAACCCACCGATCGAATTAAATGAAATTTACAGTGAAAAATTAGGCATTCAATGTCTATAAAAAGCGCCTACTTTCAACCCTCTAGGACGCTCCGTTTAGGAGTTATGGCCAATTAAAGAAATTTTTTAAAAATCGATTTTCAAAACCTTGTTATTCCAGAACCCACCGATCGAATTAAATGAAATTTAGAGTGAAAAATTAGGCATTCAATGTCTATAAAAAGCGCCTACTCTTAACCCTCTAGGACGCTCCGTTTAGGAGTTATGGCCAATTAAAGAAATTTTTTAAAAATTGATTTTCAAAACCTTGTTATTCCAGAACCCACCGATCGAATTAACTGAAATTTACAGTGAAAAATTAGGCATTCAATGTCTATAAAAAGCGCCTACTTTCAACCCTCTAGGACGCTCCGTTTATGAGTTATGGCCAATTAAAAAAAATTTAAAAAATCGATTTTCAAAACCTCATTATTCCAGAACCCACCGATCGAATTAAATGAAATTTAGAGTGAAAAATTAGGCATTCAATGTCTATAAAAAGCGCCTACTTTCAACCCTCTAGGACGCTCCGTTTAGGAGTTATGGCCAATTAAAGAAATTTTTTAAAAATTGATTTTCAAAACCTTGTTATTCCAGAACCCACCGATCGAATTGAATGAAATTTCAAAACCTTGTTATTCCAGAACCCACCGATCGAATTAAATGAAATTTAGAGTGAAAAATTAGGCATTCAATGTCTATAAAAAGCGCCTACTTTCAACCCTCTAGGACGCTCCTTGTAGGAGTTATGGCCAATTAAAGAAATTTTTTAAAAATCGATTTTCAAAACCTTGTTATTCCAGAACCCACCGATCGAATTAAATGAAATTTACAGTGAAAAATTAGGCATTCAATGTCTATAAAAAGCGCTTACTTTCAACCCTCTAGGACGCTCCGTTTAGGAGTTATGGCCAATTAAAGAAATTTTTTAAAAATCGATTTTCAAAACCTTGTTATTCCAGAACCCACCGATCGAATTAAATGAAATTTAGAGTGAAAAATTAGGCATTCAATGTCTATAAAAAGCGCCTACTTTCAACCCTCTAGGACGCTCCTTGTAGGAGTTATGGCCAATTAAAGAAATTTTTTAAAAATCGATTTTCAAAACCTTGTTATTCCAGAACCCACCGATCGAATTAAATGAAATTTACAGTGAAAAATTAGGCATTCAATGTCTATAAAAAGCGCCTACTTTCAACCCTCTAGGACGCTCCGTTTAGGAGTTATGGCCAATTAAAGAAATTTTTTAAAAATCGATTTTCAAAACCTTGTTATTCCAGAACCCACCGATCGAATTGAATGAAATTTACAGTGAAAAATTAGGCATTCAATGTCTATAAAAAGCGCCTACTTTCAACCCTCTAGGACGCTCCGTTTAGGAGTTATGGCCAATTAAAGAAATATATTGAAAATCGATTTTCAAAACCTTGTTATTCCAGAACTCACCGATCGAATTAAATGAAATTTACAGTGAAAAATTAGGCATTCAATGTCTATAAAAAGCGCCTACTTTTAACCCTCTAGGACGCTCCGTTTAGGAGTTATGGCCAATTAAAGAAATTTTTTAAAAATCGATTTTCAAAACCTTGTTATTCCAGAACCCACCGTTCGAATTAAATGAAATTTACAGTGAAAAATTAGGCATTCAATGTCTATAAAAAGCGCCTACTTTCAACCCTCTAGGACGCTCCGTTTAGGAGTTATGGCCAATTAAAGAAATTTTTAAAAATCGATTTTCAAAACCTTGTTATTCCAGAACCCACCGATCGAATTAAATGAAATTTACAGTGAAAAATTAGGCATTCAATGTCTATTCAATGTCAATTCAATGCCTACTTTCAACCCTCTAGGACGCTCCGTTTAGGAGTTATGGCCAATTAAAGAAATTTTTAAAAATCGATTTTCAAAACCTTGTTATTCCAGAACCCACCGATCGAATTAAATGAAATTTACAGTGAAAAATTAGACATTCAATGTCTATAAAAAGCGCCTACTTTCAACCCTCTAGGACGCTCCGTTTAAGAGTTATGGCCAATTAAAGAAATATATTGAAAATCTATTTTCAAAACCTTGTTATTCCAGAACCCACCGATCGAATTAAATGAAATTTACAGTGAAAAATTAGACATTCAATGTCTATAAAAAGCGCCTACTTTCAACCCTCTAGGACGCTCCGTTTAGGAGTTATGGCCAATTAAAGAAATATATTGAAAATCGATTTTCAAAACCTTGTTATTCCAGAACTCACCGATCGAATTAAATGAAATTTACAGTGAAAAATTAGGCATTCAATGTCTATAAAAAGCGCCTACTTTCAACCCTCTAGGACGCTCCGTTTAGGAGTTATGGCCAATTAAAGAAATTTTTTAAAAATAGATTTTCAAAACCTTGTTATTCCAGAACCCACCGATCGAATTAAATGAAATTTACAGTGAAAAATTAGGCATTCAATGTCTATAAAAAGCGCCTACATTCAACCCTCTAGGACGCTCCGTTTAGGAGTTATGGCCAATTAAAGAAATTTTTTAAAAATCGATTTTCAAAACCTTATTATTCCAGAACCCACCGATCGAATTAAATGAAATTAACAGTGAAAAATTAGGCATTCAATGTCTATAAAAAGCGCCTACTTTCAACCCTCTAGGACGCTCCGTTTAGGAGTTATGGCCAATTAAAGAAAATTCTTAAAAATCGAGAACTCACCGATCGAATTAAATGAAATTTACAGTGAAAAATTAGGCATTCAATGTCTATAAAAAGCGCCTACTTTCAACCCTCTAGGACGCTCCGTTTAGGAGTTATGGCCAATTAAAGAAATTTTTTAAAAATAGATTTTCAAAACCTTGTTATTCCAGAACCCACCGATCGAATTAAATGAAATTTACAGTGAAAAATTAGGCATTCAATGTCTATAAAAAGCGCCTACATTCAACCCTCTAGGACGCTCCGTTTAGGAGTTATGGCCAATTAAAGAAATTTTTTAAAAATCGATTTTCAAAACCTTATTATTCCAGAACCCACCGATCGAATTAAATGAAATTAACAGTGAAAAATTAGGCATTCAATGTCTATAAAAAGCGCCTACTTTCAACCCTTTAGGACGCTCCGTTTAGGAGTTATGGCCAATTAAAGAAATTTCTTAAAAATCAATTTTCAAAACCTCATTATTCCAGAACCCACCGATCGAATTAAATGAAATTTACAGTGAAAAATTAGGCATTCAATGTCTATAAAAAGCGCCTATTTTCAACCCTCTAGGACGCTCCGTTTAGGAGTTACGGCCAATTAAAGAAATATATTGAAAATCGATTTTCAAAACCTTGTTATTCCAGAACCCACCGATCGAATTAAATGAAATTTACAGTGAAAAATTAGGCATTCAATGTCCATAAAAAGCGCCTACTTTCAACCCTCTAGGACGCTCCGTTTAGGAGTTATGGCCAATTAAAGAAATTTCTTAAAAATCAATTTTCAAAACCTCATTATTCCAGAACCCACCGATCGAATTAAATGAAATTTACAGTGAAAAATTAGGCATTCAATGTCTATAAAAAGCGCCTATTTTCAACCCTCTAGAACGCTCCGTTTAGGAGTTATGGCCAATTAAAGAAATATATTGAAAATCGATTTTCAAAACCTTATTATTCCAGAAACCACCGATCGAATTAAATGAAATTTACAGTGAAAAATTAGGCATTCAATGTCTATAAAAAGCCCCTACTTTCAACCCTCTAGGACGCTCCGTTTAGGAGTTATGGCCAATTAAAGAAATATTTTGAAAATCGATTTTCAAAACCTTGAAAACATAGGCATTCAATGTCTATAAAAAGCGCCTACTTTCAACCCTCTAGGACGCTCCGTTTAGGAGTTATGGCCAATTAAAGAAATATATAGAAAATCGATTTTCAAAACCTTATTATTCCAGAACCCACGGATCGACTTAAATGAAATTTACAGTGAAAAATTAGGCATTCAATGTCTATAAAAAACGCCTACTTTCAACCCTCTAGGACGCTCCGTTTAGGAGTTATGGCCAATTAAAGAAATATATTGAAAATCGATTTTCAAAACCTTGTTATTCCAGAACCCACCGATCGAATTAAATGAAATTTACAGTGAAAAATTAGGCATTCAATGTCTATAACAAGCGCCTACTTTCAACCCTCTAGGACGCTCCGTTCAGGAGTTATGGCCAATTAAAGAAATATATTGAAAATCGATTTTCAAAACCTTGTTATTCCAGAACCCACCGATCGAATTAAATGAAATTTACAGTGAAAAATTAGGCATTCAATGTCTATAACAAGCGCCTACTTTCAACCCTCTAGGACGCTCCGTTCAGGAGTTATGGCCAATTAAAGAAATATATTGAAAATCGATTTTCAAAACCTTGTTATTCCAGAACCCACCGATCGAATTAAATGAAATTTACAGTGAAAAATTAGACATTCAATGTCTATAAAAAACGCCTACTTTCAACCCTCTAGGACGCTCCGTTTAGGAGTTACGGCCAATATGATTGATGATAATCAAAAAAGATATTTCGACTTATTTTTTTTTATTTTATTACAGTGTGTGGTTTTTGCAAATTATACAGAGATTCAGTAAGCATTGAAAAACGATAACCAAAAGATCGGCCTCGTTTCTACTTTCCTTAAGTAGAAAGGAGTGCAGAAAACTGACGGGACTTCTAACGGGACACAACGCATGTGAAAAACGCATGAACGCAATCGGCCTGGCCGAAAGCGCCTTATGTTCTGCCTGCTACGAAGAAACTGGCACCACAGAGCACTATCTCTGTGACTGTCCAGCATTTTCTAGAATTAGAAGGCAGATTTTTGGCACAGACGTGATGAGAGAGGATCAGCTTCACTCTCTATCACACAATAGCCTTCTTAGATTCAATAATGAATCTAAGAAGTATCATTAAAAACCAGGGAACTGGGTCACAGCACAATGGATATAACCCTGTCTGAGTGCTGTGGCTCTATTTTTTATCCCACATTAAAAAAAAAAAAAAAAGCATTGAAAAAACTTTAATTTGGACCACGCGGTGAACCATCAAGTTGAATGGAGTTTGGGTTGACCTAAATACCTTCTACATTTTCTAATATGATATGTCTAATTCCGGTGAATTGTTGGTTGGTTTTCTTCTTGGGCTCTCTCATGGCTTCTTAAACGGTATGCTCATAGTATGTATGAACGTTATGTTCACTCTCTGTCGTCTCTCTGTTTCTTAGTCCATAAGTTCCTTCGTCAGTCAGTTGGTAAGTTCGTCAGTTCTTCTGCAAGTCAGTTTCGCAGTCAGTGAGACAAACGTTCAAACGGGTTTGTCTGTCTTTTGGTCAGTTGGTTGGTTGGTCATATGGTCGGTCTCTTAAACCACAAGCTGCACTTTCGCACTGCTGGTTTTAGCTTCTTTTGCGCTCAGCTTGTCGACAAAATCAATTATTTACTTGTTTTCCAAGTGCGGACAGAATGGAGGCTCCGAAAGCCGGCGAGAGAAATAGAAATTTAATTGAAATACCAAATAAATCTTTTGTGAATTATTTCACAAGATTTGCTTTACGAGTGTTTCTCACATTAATTAAGTTTCTGAATAAATAGAGAATTTAATTAAATGTTCGTATTAAGTGCATACGATATAAGTACAAACATATTGCAATTACATTTTTTATGTATGAGTAAATTACTTATAAATTATTAATATTTTAATAATAATTTCATATATTTTTAATTAGTATTCTTTAAATATGGGCACACATCTAATCGGTAGTTTTGACAAACAAGTTGATTTATATTAAAATTTGATGAAATATTTTCCAGTTGAAAAATAGTCGATATTACATATTTATATTGATTATGATTTGACTAATTCAATATTTATTGAGTAGTAATAAAATATTTTAAACTTACCCCAATAATTTGCTAATAAAGTTCAATTTTTAAAGACCTCTAGGTTGTTTATATCTGAAAATATAAGAAAAAACATAAATATCTTGATAAAAAGGTTACATTTAAAAGTTAAAATTATATCAATCATGTTTATAGTAATGGAATAAATTTACACTAGGGGTTCGCCCTATTTTTTACTACTTTTGGGCCTTGTCAGAACCGGATGATGTGGTATAATGAATAACCTAACGAGATCATGAGTAAGAGATCATGACTCTACCATAATTGCATACTAGAATGATTAATCAATTCTCATCAATTAATAATATAATAATAGTTTGGCACTACAGTCCTATAAGAACTTCGGCCGAGCTCTCTCACCATTTTGAGCTGTGCGTGTTATATTTGTACTCAAAGTGGTGGGACCTACAGTTTATTGCCGAATCCGAACGGCGAGTGAGATGTTTTACTCTCGTAGGTTTGCCATTTACTGCCGAGAGGTAGCGCGGTATAGAAAAATGTTTCTATGAAAAGATGTTGTTAGCCCCAGTTCAGGCTTGAACCGGGGACCTTTCGGCTCGCAGTCCAACGCACTAACCACTGAGCTACCGCGGCTAGGTATATAAGTAATTTAAATTAGGAATTTTATTGATCGTGCGAATCTCCGTGATTTCAACAGACAGACGAACAGACACCGGTATTCCCATATTAAAAAAACACTGCACTAAATGAAACTATAACTACCACTGATAAACTGCTCCAATAGTAAACTACTTGATACGTTTAAAAAAATGTAGTTTAAACTAAGTTTAAACTATCACTGAAATATTAGCCATTAGTCCGACTATAGCTTTCATATTTTGAAACCACCAAGTATCAAAATTTACTACTTTAAAATTTCCCATGTGACCTAACCTTCTATACAGGTTGATATCGCCTACAGTGTTTGAGTTATTAAGTAATACAAATAAATTGAAATTATCCTGTTTATTTTATATATTTTGGATTTTGACCTTTTACAGGTTGAAGTATTTTCTGTCTGATTTCTTTTGGAATTCTATTAAGAATAGTTCAAAGAATATTTCAAATTTCAATCCAATGTAATGTAATTGGACTGACTATTTAACGATTGAAACTTAAAACAGTTATTATAATAAAAAAAAACATAAAAAAATACAATAAAATCAATAGTTTTTTTGCTATTAAAATTAGTAAACAGGATAAATTTTTATTTGAATAGGTAAATACAATTAAATACTAGAAAAAACTATTATATACTATAAAATCATTTTTGATTTTAAATGAAAATATTGTTTTTGTGAGGTCTTGCCAGATGGAAAGTGCTATGTACTGGGAATTGAAACAAACAACAATTGACAAAAACAAATATTTTTTTTTTTGACTCAACTGTCTTATTGACCAAATTTGATGATATTTTCTGAGTTTACATTTTTTCTATGTTTCGATTGCGAAAATTCAGGAGGCACAATGTTAGAATTATTTTTTAAAAAATAAAGTATGAAACCTTCAAAAACTGAATTGTTGGACAACATATTTTCAGAATTGTGAATGCGATTAAGAATGTTCAATGTAACTGACAATTTTAACAAACATATTTGGATAAATATTACATGCTTTAAAAACCTCTGTACAAGTGCTGCATAAAGGCGTAATAGAAATAGAACTCACATACAAATAGTTTCACAAAAATCTACAAAACTTCGTGTAATCTCCACCCCCACTTAATCCACCACCACTTAATCCGCAACAAATTGAAAAACTTACATAGAATTGCATTTTTGTCACATTTTTATATTTTTTTTGCATTTTTGTCTTTTAGCTTATTTTGACTGAGTGTTATTGTTGATGCTTTTGTATGTTGCAATATTTTTGAAATACAAAAAAATATATAAAAATAAAAATACCACTTGACTTTTGAAGTATTTACACTTGTAACCCTCCGCTTGGGCTAAAATACTGAAACGTACTTTTCACAGCAAAGAAAGACAAAGTATGAACCACAAAAATTACAAATAAAAACTCAAATTTAGATGTGGCAACACTTGAGCAGCAACAACATAACTGAAAACTTTTCAATTTATTGTTAAACTTTTGCACTGAGCGCAATTAAAAGTGTCATTTTGTGCAGCCAAAGGACACTGTGTGAGTGAATGTGTATGCATTGTGTGTGTGTGTGTGTGAGAGAGTGACTGAATGTGTGTGTGTGTGTGCTGTGCGCAGTATGGCAACACTGGTAAAGTATTTTGTTAGCCCAAAAGCTACTTTCGCGCCCATTTCAAACAGCGCGTTGACAACAAGGACACTTTGCGCAAATTCTAATTGCGTAAGGACGACCAGTCTATATATATGGTGTGCATGCTTCTTCCCCGTGGCATAGCATTTATTTTACGCTTGCTGCTGCACTTAAATCAACTCAAATTTTGAATACCAGCAGCTCCAAAAGAGTCGCCCAAAAAAAAAAAAATATATCGTATAGTATTCTCTCTTGAAGAAGTCGAAATTTATGCGTAAAACTTGGTCTCAAAGGGTTTCAACGCCTCTGGGCGGAAAGATGCTATTAAGCGGCAGGCTTGAGTGGTTATAGTACTTGGAGGAATATTGGAGGGGTCTTTGAGGCTGCTGAACTAGAGACGCAACAAAGGCAGCAGCGCATGAAAGTAGCTGCAAAATTGACTTTCTTACGGTTGCTGCGTTCGCATTTTGTGGCTAAAGGATGTGGCTGTAGGTTCTGCACAGGAGAATCATCATCATCATCTAAGCGACGCCAATGCCGTCTGTCTGTCTTTCTTTCTGTATGTCTGGTGTCGTCAACAACACGCACTGACACTCTGTAGTTGGCTTAATTAGTTTTTGAAAGTTGGCTCGAACACTAGTAACGCTACTTATGTTGTTAACCTTAAAGTTTTTGTTTTAGTGTAAAGAAAAAACTTAAGTACCACAACAATAATTTAAAATAATAACTACACTATAAAAGTTTAGTGTTTTAGCGATATCAATAACGAATTGTTTAAAAAGTATTTAAAAATATTCAGGCCAAATCTACCCAGATAGCAAAACGTGGGTCGCACAAAAAATCATGTCGTGCGGGCTCACATCGTGCGTGCTATATGCGAACAAAATGAACACACCGCGGACGCACGATATGAGTGCGTAGTGAGAGCTGTGTGCGAGCACGAAAATATCACAAAAGTCGCATTAGTGCGGGCTCACTACATGAGTACGATATGAGAGCAGTGTGCGAGCACATACAAATCACAAAACTCGCATTCGTGCGGCCGTACGACGTGATTGCGTAGTGAGATCATAGTGCGAGCACTCAAAAAATCAGGCGCACGACATGAGTGTGTAATGCGAGCATAGTGCGAGCACACACAAATCACAAAAGTCGCATTCGTGCGAGTACTGTAGTACACCCAGAAAAAAATACTATATAAATAATAGTTTTTTACTATTAAAAATATTCAATAGTATAAATTATTATTTTAATCGGAAAATACCATTAAATGTTCGATATTGCCAATTTTTCGATATAACTGGCAATATAAAAAAACTTAATATGAGGTTTTGTTTAGAATTTTGAAGTGCATATTGCAATACCATACAACATAAATCACTTATACATTTTGTTTGCTGTGATTTACAGCTTTTATACAAAGATTTTTGTTCGTGGAAAATGCGCTCAAGTCGTAATCTAACCGTTTTCAGACAGAGCGAACTGAAAACACAAATATTATATTGAAAAATAACAAATTTTGCAAACATATTTTATCATTTGTCAAAATGTTATATGGTTTTTGAGAAGTTTATTTATTTTTCAGTGTTGAAAAATTATGCCATATTTTCCATTTATTTTGTGGACTTCAAATAATAACGTGAATATGCAACTGAAAGTACTAAGGAGCTGCCTGAAAGCATGCGAACCGCAACAACTTTGCCAACTTGCAATATTTTCTTGCATTATTTTCTGCGTTCCAACAGTGTTATAGGTTCGAATTTGTTTTTTTTTTTAATTTGTGATATTTTTGGAAAATTTTTGACTGCGCCGCAAGTGGTGAAATATTTTTGCAAAAACTTTGCGCTCATTTAATTATGAAAATTACATTTAAAAACACACAAAAATTTGCATTAATACATCTTACGCAGGGGCGCAAGAGACAGAGCAATCGACACTGGTAGGATGATAAAAAAGGAGAAAACTATAGTAGTTTGGTAAAAAGTTATTGAGCAGCAGGCGTCATGTTTTTGTTGTTGTTGTTGTTTGCTGTCGTCAGCTGCAAAACCTAGTGATTATTTAAATTCCAAGCATTTTGGAAAAGTTTTTTTAGGTTTTTTTGTCCTTGGGGCGCTGCCATTGCTGCAAAAAGTTTTTGCTGTTTAGTTGCAAGGCGATAATTTATTGCTTAAAACCAAAAACCAAAACCGAAAATAATTTTCTTGAGTGAAGGGCATAGACGGCCGGAGCAGTCGGAGTCGGTGTATTAGGTTATGCAATATGATGAGGACTGAGGACCAACCTCGAGGTATTGGTTTGTGTGCGGTGAATGCATTTTGTGCTGCAACTGGACTCGAACCGAAATACTTGATTTGTGTGCCTAATGAATGTTTTTTGCACAAACTTCAGTTCAGTAATGACTTTCGACGCAATTGTAGTTGTTAGTTGAAGTTAGTTGGACATGGACATGCATTTGATGGATGAGAAATTAATTTTTAGCTAAATTATATAAAATTTTTGAAACTTTGCAAAACTCTGGAGTGGTTTTGAAAGCTTTTTAATTGCACTTAATGCGATTTATATTGAAATGTTAGCTATACAATAAATTATCATAATTTGTATATGCAAAAAATACTAGATTGCATTTTAAACTGTTTATGGTAGCGTTCATGAATTCCTTCTTTCCGGTTATTTTTTTTTTTTGTTTCAAAGAAGTAATTGTCGAACAACTTATTCAATTTTAGAACTTGATCTGATTCATATTCTATCATTGCTGATTTTTTTACAATTTCGAAACCTCCCAAAATCGATTGATTCTTTTGCATATATGGAGGGAAAAAAGTTCTAAAATCCAGAAGGAATCAAGGAGTATACGGAGTAATATACAGCTAAACTGAAAAATCCCTAATTTTAAGAAAAAGATTTACTTAGTTGTCAAAAAAGTAACTAAGTAGAATTATTCTTGAATTAAGTTATTCATTTATTACACACAGAGTAGAGATTTGTTGGGCAAACCAACTCTTTGCCCAACCAATTTATTCGGTTCTCTCAACCACTTAGTCGGTTGTTATTTTCAAAACTAAAATAGTTGTAGTTTGTACTGCAACCAATTTCGAACAGTTTTAGAACAATTTAGTGCATATTTAGAACCATTAGGAGTGTGTATGGAGTAATATTTCATGTGTATAGGCTAATATGGGAGTTCCGCCAGCAAATTTGTAAACCATTCGATTTAACCGAATGAAGTTAGTTGGTAAAACTAACATTTCCATTCTTAGAACCTCATGCCAAAAGATGATTTTTCTGTGTGTAGGTATCAAAAAGTAACTAAGTAGAATTATTCTTAAATTCAGTTATTAATTGCTTTGGTATCAAAAATGAAAATTAATTAAGTCATTTTCTTTCTTAATATTCAGATAATAAATTCTAGAATTTTAATAGTATTTTATTGATATTAGGCTAATTTTACTATTTCTCATTCGAACCGAATTTTTCTCGTATTTTAATATTTTATTTCACTCCGTGTACAGTTAGAACAAATACCTACATAATTTAGAACGTATTTCTGACTATATTCTGTAAGGGTTGTATTTCTTTTTTATTAAATTTTAAAAAGTGAGGTGTCCAAAAACATGTTCTTTAAATCAAAGTCTGTTATCAATGTAAGGATTCGGAAGACGTGGCCAGTATAGATAAGTTTATATCATTGAAGATGCTGCAATACCGCCTATCTACAATTTCGAATACTATCTACAAAAGAATTTTACTGAAGAAAAAACGGGTTTGTGTCTCTATTCTGTGTTTATAATGCCATTTATTTAATTTATCTTAACCATATCAATCAAAAATTTCTTGTTCTTGCATCTTGCTTGCATCTTGCTGTATCGAGGTTTTCGAGCAAGAGCCAGATAAGAAGTGCAAGAACAAGAGCAAGTGCGAGACTAACACTGAAGAAATGCAAGAAAAGCAAGACTCTTGCGTTTTTTTATCATTTTAATGTACATGTATTGAACAACTAGTAACACTGCAAAGCGCGCAAAATTTTTATGAACGTGAACATTAATGAAGACGTGTGTTTTTATTTTTCTTGTTTTTTAAGGTTAAAGAATATATGAATCTTAAAAATAAGGTATGTGAATCATTTTTGAAGCGGTAAATCGAATAAAAGCACATGCAACTCCAAAGATAAAATAGGCAAAACAATGTTGTTTCTCTCTTCTTCACTACGCTAGTTCGTTCATCGATTGTGCATAATCACTGACATGTAATCTTATTATTATTTTTTAATTTTATACATAGTTGTTTTGCTAATTGTAAAATCAAGAAGTTTTTCTTATGTTAAATTCTTGTGCATTATTTCATTTAACTTTTAAAACCAAAAAAAAAAAATTATATATGAACATTTTAACAGTGTACCTCATTTTCTTATATTGCTTTTTGTGTGTGTGTGTTTTTTTTTCAAATCCGCTGATTTGTTTGAAAGTGCAACAATAACAAAAATGCGAAGCAGCATCCAAGCTAATGACATAATTTTTGGCTGGATATTTTTGGTACAACAAAGGAAACTCGTTGTTGTTGTTGCCAAAGATCGGTGGCATGCGACTGTCGGTTGTCATGCGTCCGTTTGTTGCCATGCGATGATATAGGGTAGCAACGAAAAGTTGTCCTTGAGAAAGTGTGTGTATACGAATCGTAATTCGTTATTGTTGTATTCTCATCTTTCTGTTTGTGTTCACTTTGTAGCGTTTGAGTTTGTGTTCGCAAAGATAAATGTTACCTTGCAAGATAGTGTTTATGTAGCGTACGTTTTTTTTTATCTCTGATGAAAACAGAAATATGCCAATACGAAATATTACTTATATTTATTATGTATTTGTTCATTTTATTATGACCTTGAGATTTTTAATTGTCTCGTGATTTGATTTATACAATTTATTTATATGTTAATTTTTGTTTAAATATAATTCATTTTATAATTTATTTTAATAATTTATTTTTTGTTGAAGACATTGGAAATATGGAAAATAAGTAACCTAAGTATAATTGGTGTTCAAATTCTATTAGTTTTTAAAAATAATATGCAGTAAAGGATATTTGTATACCATCTTTTATTTAAAATTTAAAAAGTAATATTTTGCAAGATTCTTGCAGCAAGAGCAAAAATGGTATTGCAAGAACAAGAGCAGGAACAAGATCATATTTACCTATGCAAGTGCAAGAGCAATGCTTAGTGTGCAAGAACAAGAACAGAAATACCATTTTTTGCCTTGCTTTTGCTAATGAAATGTAGGCGATATTTTCACACGTGCACATTGGCTCAGAAATTCTTTTAATCTGCACAGAAAAAAAATTCTTCAATATGATGAATTTACTCATAATTATTATGAATTTTTTCACCAACTACCAGATTCATCATATTGATACCACCGTTCATTAAATGACATATTAATGAATGTACTCATTATATATATGAACAAAATATTCAATACAATGAATTTGAATTGTCATATTGATGAATTTGTTCATAATATATTTTCAAAAAAATTTTTTTTATAAAGTAATTTGAAAAAAAGTGTAAACATTTTTTTTTTAAATACCAGTAAAAAAAATAATCCCAAAAAAAATTTTGGACAAAAAAAAAATGTAAAAAAATAAAAATTTCGAAATAAAAGTTTGTTCGAAAAAAAAATGTCGAAAAAAAATTTTGTTCGAGAAAAAAAATTCCAAAAAAAAAAAATTGTTCAAAAAATAATTTAGTTTAAACATTTTTTTTTTTTCAAAAATATATTTTTTTATAAATATAACTTTTCATTAACAAAAAGTTGTAATTATAATAAATATATTATTAAACATTTTACTAATTTATGCATGTCGAGCAAGCATTATAAAACTACTACTTGAGAATGGAGAAGTACGGCAAAACATGAACGAAAAAAAAAAATATGTTGATAGAAATTTGGTTTAATGAACAGCATTCTTTAATATAAAGAACATATATGTTTTATTTTATATTTTGGTTCCTTAATATGATGAAACGTATTCTTCACATACAGTTCATCATATTGAAGAACACTTTTTCGACAGTTACCAAGCGTTCTTCATATTTATGATAGCATTCATAACATTGATGGCGTTAGTCATTAATATTATGAATGGCTCTTCAATACAATGAATCCTGGTTTGAAGAACGGAATTCATCAATAGGATGTGTGTATGTTTTGATGAAGTAAATATTTTTGAATTATGTTTTTGGACGTTGGACATTGATGAAATATGATTTTAAGGTATTAAAAAGAGAAATTAAATTCATAATAAGCCAAAGATGATTTTTTTATTGGATTTTAGTATATAATATGTGGCATGATTGATAATGTTAGATACTCAAAAATATAAATTCTATAAGTAAGCATTTTTTTGTTTGAAATTTTTAACCTCTAAACTGTTTGAAAAGTGTGAATTTTTGAATTCGTTATTTTCACATTGAGTTCTAATATCAGCATGAGTTTTAAAAATATTGCACTCCGGTTACATTTTTTTTGAATATTGGATATATTATTTGTATTTTTACGAAACAATCGATTATTTTTCTATTTTAGTTGTTATGCTATGGAAGATATATGAAATGTCTCTTATTTCTAAATTTTTGATTTTGAACCTTTAAAAGTTTTGAATCTGAAATTAACTTTAACTTATAGCTGAATGAATAAAATTTAACACTATAATCACTTTTACTGCTCAATAGTTCCAAATCTGGCTGATAGAAGCGTTAGCGCCGAATTAAGTCTGATTTGGAGCAGTAAATTTGAGAGATTTTTAGTTATGAATGTTCAAAATCAAAATTTTAGATTTTATTTAGCTCTAATGCTTCTAGCGTACAGATTTGGAATTGTGCAACGATATATTTTTGATCATATCCACCTCCTGAATCCATTAAGAGATGTCCGTTTGTATGTCTGTTGAAATCACGATTACAGGTAATTTAAGAGAGCTAGATAAATGAAACTCTAAAGTAAGATTGCTTGTACAACTACGCTGTCTGTTATTGAAACTAGGCAGGATCGGGGTTTATTGTTAGTTTTTGTATGTTCAAATACCTCATTTTATGTCTATAGCTATGAATAATCATATCTTAAAATTATTTTTTTTTTTACATTTATTTCAAATGTTTATGCAAATATTATAGCAGAACATTTTCATTTCACTATATTGCTGCTTTAAGTGAGGTTTTGTGATTGGTTTTAATTTTATCTGATTTTAAATTCAGCAAACATTGCATTGGCTGTAGTATCTGTTTTTTGTCGTTGACCCAGTGAGCATTACGAACCACTAAAAGAGCAAAAAACACAGCAAAACTTAACATTTTCGATGTCAAAAATCAACACACATACACAGCATTAGATTAGCAAAACCAAATGGCACACACATACACACAGTAACAAATATATACATGTATTTGGCACACCGACACCAACATCGCTATATGTGCAGCCTCAAATGCCAGAAAGACTTTTATGCTACATTAGCAAAACGACCCCGTGGGGAAAACAAGCAGCAGCATCAAGCAACAAACAGCAGCCAGCAAGAGCAAAAATAGCAAGAGCAGCAGCAACATCGGCAGCAACAACAACCGGAGCAGCCAAAGGCTTTCACTTTAATCGAAAATGCTGCCAAGGAAAACTTAATGAGATTTAATCTGAATCCTTAATTGTCCTTGTGGCTAGCAAGCGGACACACTCAAATGCACACACACACACACACACACACATAATCACAACTACAAACAAATATTCAGTCACTCATACAAATACAAACAGAAGAAACAAAAAAAAAAGCGACAAACTCATTCGAAGCATAATTCGTGCGGTGAATGTTTGCGTTTTCAAAACGTTGCTGGCTTCATTTTGGTTGCTAATGACTGTCCCGCGTCTTTTCGATGCTTAGCTTAACCCTCATTTTCCTGTCGCTCCACTACTACAAGCCTTTTAAGCGCACAAAATACGGTCGTGTTCGCGGTCACCATAGTTCAACGAAATGCTGACTCGTATAATTTAAAGTGGCACAAAATTTTTGCTGCAGACATGCATTCAACCCACCCTGTCCTAATCAAAATGAACTTTTTTTTTTCTATTTTTGCAATAGTTTGTGAAATTTTGTCAAAAGTTCTGAAAATGCAAATAAATTTGAAGATGTACGTATCAATTGAATTTTTTGTCGGCTCGGAAATCAGATCACATTTTAATAAGTATTAATTAATTTAATTTTATATATATATATATATATATATATATATATATATATATATATATATATATATATATATATATATATATATATATATATATATATATATATATATATATCAAGGATTGAAACCGTAACCGATACCGATATCCGTTTAAAACCGTTTCATTTTGAAAACCGAAACCGTAACCGAAACCGTTATACGAAAATCAGAAATAAACCGATATCCAAAACCGATATAAACGGTTTCGGTTTTATACCGGTTTAAAACGGTTTTTAAAAAAGTATAAAACGAAAAAGAAAAACATATTTTATTTTATATAGAAGTTCTTAAGTAAAATATCATTAATTAAAATTTGGAGTTCCCAAAATAAACGTTTTTGGTTGTACAAAAATTCACATGTTGTTTTTTGAGAAACGATATTTCCAAAACAACGGTATTTGGTCTAAAATTTGTTTTTTGTTTAATTAATCGAATTTAAACATTTCAAGTATAAGGCAGATATTTGTTTACATTAGTGATGATTAAAAATTTCTTGTTCTTGCATTTTTTTGCAAGAACAAAAGCGAGAACAAGATCGAGATTTTGCTAGAAAAAGAACAAGAGCAAGTGCAAGACTAAGACTGCAAGAAAAGGAAGACTCTTGCGTTTTTTTATGAGTTTAATGTATTTATTATGTTTTTAAGGTAATAATAATATACAAAAGAATTCATGATATTACTAAATATTGAACAACAAGTGACAATGGAAAGCGTGCAAAATATTTACGTGTTTTTTTTTTTGTTTTTGTCAATTCTAAAGAATATAAACATTTTAAAAATAAGGCCTGTGAAGCACTTTTGAAGCGGTAAATAGCTTTAAAAGTGCTTCAAAAGTCGCTTCAAAAAGATAAAATAAACAAAAAAAATGTTTTTTTCTCTTTTCTTCGCTACGCAAGTTCGTACATCGATTGTGCATATGCACTGTGCTATGCACATTATTATTTTTGTTTTACTTTTATTTATAGTTTTTTTGTTAATTGTAAAATCATGTTTAGTTTGAAAGTTCAACAACAACAAAAATGCGAATAAAGCAGCATCCATCCAAGCTTTTGATAGAATTTTTGGCGGGAAATTTTTTGTACCACAAAGAGAACCAACTAGAGAGCTGTACTAAATATATACATGTAAGTGTGGTGCCATGCGTCTGTCCGTTGTCATGCGTCTGTCTGTTGTCATGCGTCTGTCCGTTGTCATCCGTCTGTCTGTTGTCATGCATCTGTTTGTTGCCATACGATGATACAGGATAGCAACGAAGAGTTGTCGTTGTGAAAGTGTGTGTATACGAATAGTTATTGTTATATTCTCTTCTTTCTGTTAGTATTCGCTTTGTAGCGTTTGAGTTTGTGTCCGCATGGTGTTCGCAAAGAAAAATGTTACTCTGCAAGATATTATTTGAGTTCTCTTGACATACGGTACGTGTAGCATACGGATTTTTTAATCTGTGACGAAAACAGAAATATGCCTATACGAAATATTCCTTATATTTATTGTATATGTATATCGTATAATGTATATCGTTGTAGAACGAAAAGTCACCAAATACATTTTATGAAAGACTTAATTTTCGAGTTTGTTGATTAATATTATAAAAAATAAATTGATGCATATTTAAAGTTGAAATATCAATTGATAGATTTACATTTTCTTATCATGTGGTAAATAAATGGAGATCATCGATTAAAAATTGACAGATACATAAAAATGTTTGTAAAAAATATTTAGCATTTAGAAAATGTATTTGGTGACTTTTCGTTCATTTTATTATGGCCCTGAGATTTTGAATTGTCTCGTCAACATCACTTGATTTAAAAAATTATTTTTTGTTAGTTAATTCTTGTTAAAATATAATTCAAATTTTTATGTTATTGGATTTTTTTTTTTTAGTAAAATGTTGAAGAAATTGAAAATATGGAAAATAAGTAACTTAAATACAATTAGTGTTCAAATTCTATTCGTTTTCATAATTAATATGCAGTTTAAGATATTTGTCTTCGATCTTTTATTTAAAATTTAAAAGATTAAGATTACCATATCTTGCCTTGCTCTTGCAAATGATCATCAGTAGTTTACAATTATTGCAGTTCACAGAATTGTTGAAATTTAATTTCTTTGGCTTTATGGATGAAAATTGTACAGAATTCATCTTCTTAGCAATTCAGTTCATATCTCAGGTGAAGTCAAAATCATTTTTTGAATTTAATTAATTCAAAATCAAGTCATTGGTTTGTGGTCAAGAAATTTTAAATTAAATTTTTTTCTTGGCGTAATCTATTAAATAATTCATATAATACAATATTTTTACTAAAATAACAACAAACATTGTTTAAATTACGTTTCCCACTTTACCCCAGTATCATAATTTGACCATAATTTAGCACCATATAAAAAATGTAAAATTATTTGAAAAATATGGAAATAAAGAAAATTTATACAAAAACCGAAATCAAAACCGAAACCGTAACGTTATAAAAACTTAAAACCGAAACCGTAACCGAAACCGAAACGCGGAAAAAACCGAAACCGAAATCGAAACCGTTATTCGTTTAGGTTTCAATCCTTGATATATATATAAAATTTTTTGGGTGAACGAAAATATATGCAATTGCGTATTTTCGATTGTCCAATGATATACTTTTCCCAACCTACGTATATAATTAAAAACTAAAACTTTACCACTTTTTATCGATAAATTTTGAAATTATCCAACGAATTAATTTTTTAACAAAAGTACAAAATTTTAAATAAGGTACGGATTGGTTTCATATAATATTAAACATTTATGTTGTTAATGTTCCGTAAAGAGTCACGAAACAAAACTAAATCCAGTGGCCAGGTTCCCACTATCTCCTTGCTAAAGCTAAAATTCTAATGCTGAAATGCCATAAAAACACACCAAGTTTCTGCTAAAATTCGATTCAAAGTTTCGAGCAGATAAGCAACAAAATATTTTTTTAGGTTTAAGCAATAGAATTTTAGCTTTAGCTAGGAGAATGTGGGAATCCGGCCCCAGATGGGATAAATGGTAAAGAGACATGATATGTACGCCCTCTAACGGTAAATATTAGAACTATGATTTAGCCTAAGTAAACCTGTGTAACGTGTCACAAATCTTATTTCGGTTTAGATCTAATCAGTGATAGTCGTAGGGTGTCAAATGGATGAGGCAGCAATTCGTAACATTTTGTTTTTGCAATCTTGTCATTCCGAATATGGACTTGTGTGGCGTTGCGTTGTCATGCTATAAGGAATCTATTTTATTTGCAAAATATGGTCGTTTTTTGCTTCAAATCGGCGTCGAATCGATCCAACAGCTCTGTATAATATGCGCCGGTGAATGAGAACCGATGTGAACCGACTTCAAACGCATCAAAAATAATATATTGTTACGAAAATTCAGTCTACGGAAAACTGTCCTACAAGTTCGTATCTCTGGATTGTGTACAAAATAAAAACACTCTTATGTTTGGTTTAAATTATAACAATTCACTTTAATAAACAACTATACTAATAACCAATTCTAACAACTGCTGCATGTCCACAATTTAACTTGACATTTGTCACACGAAATGCACTCGACCACTTTCAATCACTACTGAAGTGCGGTGCCTCAAATGCGGCACCCTTATTTACTGCATGCATCAGTTCGACACGTTTCGTCAAGCTTCGACATGTTTCGAGAATCTTCTATTCGTTTCGTGAATGACGCATACATTTGGCATCTCATTCGCACATATGTGTTTTTAATGCGCTGATCATCTATCTCTTTCTCGCACATTGCCTCAGTGCGCTGAATTGTCTTGCGTCTTATTTACTCTTGCACAGTGAAGCAAATTACCTCTTTTCGTAACAATATCTAACTATCGCCAATACCTTGTAGGCCGACAGACCCACCCTGTCTTTTACTTCAATTCGCCTAGAGAAGTCCACTGTTTTGCCTGTTCCTTGGTCTCTTGTGTATTGTCCACGGTTACGAAACGTCATAAAAAATTGTTCGGATTGTCATTGAACATCGCCAAAAACTCCCCAGAAGTTGTCAAAAGATTGTGTCTATTTTCAATTGTGAGCAAACACGACACACATCTTGCGAATAGCTTTTTTATAACAAAATATTTATGCAAAACTGAAAACACTGATACATAAGCCTAAATTATCTTGAAATTCGCACACATACACTCGCCGATATCATACCGTGGATTTTATGGTGTGGTGACCTCAATTGGGCGACCAAAACAATCAATTGTGCTGGTACGACCGCACTCAAATTAGTAAACCAGGGTTGAAAAGTCCTCATAATACTGTTCAAGCTTTTGTTTGGTTTGCAATGAGCACACGAAACTAACTGTTTTACATTTTTACGAAAAAGCGTCTGTTTTAAATAAGTGTCACAAGAAAACTACTTGACTGATCTGATTTGGGTGCGTTCCTTTTGACTCTTGACTAGCAAAATGTTTGATTTAAGGTGGCATCGCCATCTGTTGTAATTTTCAGGGTCTTATGGACCCTCGTATTAAGTGTGGTTCAAATCGACTTTATGCTTTCAGTGCTTTCAGAAATAAACAAAATTAACGCCCACTTGTATGAAAATTCCTAACTTTTTTGAGCCTATGTAAATCGTTTTTATATAAAGAGTCATTGTAACGCCCCTTAGGAGGCGTATAGGTATGGAAAAGTATAAATATTCTTGTTCAGCATAACTACCCGAGTCCGTTTTGCCAAGTCCGTCTGTCTGTCCAACTTCATGATAACTTGAGAGATACTGGTCGGAATGCGATGAAATTTTGTTGCCATATGTTTTACTCAAAAAAAACCGTTCTATGTATGGAAATGAGCCAAATCAGTAAACGGATACGCCCACCTTCCAAACAAGTCACCAAAATATAACACTTTAGGAAGCAATTACTCGGAAAAATTATTGTTAGATTTTACCTAAAAATATGTGTTCCAAAAATAGGAGTTGAAATTTTAGTCGTAAATTATTAAAAACATATCAATGAAATGAAATATTTTTTTGATTAGTTTTTTTATAAAGGGTTTTTCAATAAGAGCAATACAAAAGTTTTTTTCAAGGGTTTTTCAACAGGGACGCTACAAAAGTAGAGCGACAGGGACAGCAAACGACGCCATATTTCTTGCCGATCTTTTGACATTTCTCTTCAGTAAGGTTTGACATTTCATGATGGAAAGATATACGAGCCAACAACGAGTCGAAAATATTAAAATTTACTACCGAAATTCGAATTCGTATATCTTTCCATCATGAAATGGCAAACCTTACTGAAGAGAAATGTCAAAAGAGCGGCAACAAATATGGCGTCGTTTGCTGTCCCTGTCACTCTACTTTTGTAGCGTCCCTGTTGAAAACCTCTTTACATTCATATATTTTTGATATGTTAATAATATTTGAGGAAGTTCAGTATAATTCGGAACTCTAAATTTTAGATATACAATTAAACATCCCACGTTAGTATAGAGTACTGCAATCCAAACCAATGTATAGGGTATTCCATATTCGGCCCCTACCGACTATAAAAGTCCGTCTCATGTGGCCGTACTTACCCATGTGACCTAACGTTCCCAACTCGTTTTGTATAGATTGGATTTCGCTATCTGTCGGTGAACTTTAATACTACATTTAAATTTAGATGACTCGGTATTTAACAAAAAAAAGTGCTCTGTTAAATTTGGTCTAACATTTTCGCTAAATTTGAAAAGGCGTTCTAAACAGTTTTATCACTCTTAATTTCTGTATCATATCGTAAACGTTTCTCACATTTCTTGCATTTTTTTTCAATCTCTGTCCACAGTATGCCTAAGTAATTTTTTTTGCCACAAGGCGCACACAGTTCGACCCATGATCCGGCCACATTGGTAACTGCATGCGGTTGCCACTGACACGAGCGCTGTCAAAAGTACTACTGTCACTACTAGTAGTAGTTATGGTTGCCCTGCTGGTAGTAGGTTGTGGCAAAAAGCAGCAGGCCAAAAAATTGTTTGGTTGGTTGGTTGTCGGTTACGGAAATGCTTGCCAAAAGTGTCAAGTTGAGAGTCAGTTTTTGAATTTTGGTTACGTCGCAAATTAATGCGGCTGTCTGTCAGTCGTCCTCAACGTCGTTGTGTGGTAAATTTTTATTTTCTGACTGAGTTATAACTACATACATATATTGTGTTATGCCAAAAATTTGCTGTTTTATGCATTTTGAACAAGTTTGAAAGATGTGAAAATGTGCGAATTTTAAGCAAGTTTAAAAATGTGCAAATGTGTGCATTATGATTCAATACATCAGTAAAATGTGTTTAATTTATACATTATTTAATTTATACAATTTAATTTACACAAAATACTCAAAAAATATTAACCTGCAAAATCAAACGATATTCGAATGATATTATTTATAGATTCTTTTCGATAAATTATAATGATGTGAAAATAATAGGGTTTGCGGTCATTTCCAGCCTTTAGTCTTCCTTGTTCCTCTTAGTTCTAATACATAGAAAAAAAAAAGTACATCATATTGATGAATTCCGTTCTTCAAACCATGATGCATTGTATTGAAGAACCATTCATAATATTAATGACTATAGCCATCAATGTTATGAATTCTATCATAAATATGAAGAACGCTTGGTAACTGTCGAAAAGTGTTCCTCAAAATGATGAACTGTATGTAAAGAATACGTTTCATCATATTAATGAACCAAAATATAAAATACAACATATATGTTCTGCATATTGAAGAACGCTGTTCATTAAACCAAATTTCATTCAAAAATTTTGTTTTCGTTCATTTTTAGACGTTCTTCTCAAGTAATTCTTGTATGTTATTTCGACATGCATAAATTAGTAAAATGTTTATACCCTACACCTATGAGGTACAGGGTATATTAACTTTGTGCATATATTGTAACGACCCTTAGGAGGCGTGTCCGGTATGCAAAAGTATATATATTCTTGATCAGCATCACTACCCGAGTCCGTTTAGCCATGTCCGTCTGTCTGTCTGTCTGTCCGTCTTGCTGTCTTGCTGTCCGAATACAGAAGAACTTAAGAAATACTTATCAGAATGCGATGAAATTTCGTCTCAATATATTTAGCCAAAAGTAGGCACTGAGCTTGAAAATGAGCCAAATTAATCAACGGACATGCCCACCTCCCATACAAGTCACTTTTACATAACTCTTTCGGAACTAATAACTCGAAAAGTATTCAAGGTATAGTTATAAAATTTAAAAGGTATTGTTAGAATTCACCTATAAATGTGTGGGTGGTCCAAAAATGGGCGTGTTACGCCCTTTTTTTTCATTATTTCCCGGGTTTTCATAGTGGAAATTTGATCCGTAAATTATTAAAATCAAATCTATGAAATATTAGCCTTTCAAAATTTTAAATATAGGCGTGTTCCGCCCAATTATATTTTTCAATTTTTTTTTTAGTTGTTTATACTTTTACATACATTTTTTAATTTATGGGGTTATAAGACGTAAATTTCTGATATATGAATAATATTCTGAGGGTGGGAAGGTTCAGCAAAATTAAAATCTTTAAAATTAAAGTATGCAATTAAATATCCCACATTAATATACCCACCAATGGTGTAGGGTATTCCATAGTCGGGCCCGACCGACTATAAAAATCCGCCCATGTGTCCGAACTTACCCATGTGACCTATCTTTCCTATTATATTCACAAATATTATGAACAAATTCATCACCATGATGTTCGATGGTATGATAACTTCATATATATAATGAATCCATTCATCAATATGTCATTGAATGAACGGTGGTATCAATATTATGAATCTGGTAGTTGGTGAAAAAAAAAAAAAACGGTCACTGAATTGGAGTGAATTAGGGGTGTCAATTCAGACTTTGGGATTGACAAAAAGCGGAAATTCCAGCGGCTCTATCCAGCTGTCATACGTTTAGTAATAATAATAATAGTTTGGCACTACAGTCCTATAAGAACTTAGGCCGAGCTCTCTCACCATTTTGAGCTGTGCGTGTTATATTTGTACTCAAAGTTGTGGGACCTACAGTATATTGCTGTATCCGAACGGTGGGTGAGAGCTTTTCATAGAAAATGTTTTACTCTTTACTGCCGAGAGGTAGCCCGGTATTGAAAATGTTTCTATGAAAAGATGTTGTTAGCCCCAGTCCATGCTTGAACCGGGGACCTTTCGGCTCGCAGTCCAACGCACTAACCACTGAGCTACCGCGGCTTTGATGTCTTCTAAAAACTGAGGTCGAAAAACATAAGGTAAACACGATTTTATAACGTTTAAAAAAAACCCAAATGGAGTTTGTAAATAATAAAAGAATCAGAGTAAGGTTTAAGTAAGGGATGTTTATTTAATTTCTATATCTGGCGCTGTTACTAACTTTAGTGTAACTTTAGATCACTTGAATGTTTCTCATGCTGGGCATTATTCTTTGATCACCGATAGTTAATATACATAATTTTTCTACATTGACAATACTGATATCCTTACAAAGACCTTACAAAGGGACATACAAAAATCACGTTTTATATAGTATAATCTTTTTATTGTTCGGTAGTTTCTGTGAAAAAAAGTAAAGTGGCAGTTGTATAGAATTTTAATGTGCTCTGATTGTCAAGATATCCGTATTTTTCGGTTTTCATTTTTTTTTTTTTTTTTTATTAAAAAGAGAAATTTTTATTTATGACACTCCACTACAGTCAACTATCGGCATACTGCAGTTATTATGCGTTTCAGTATTTTTCTTATAGAGGACAAATAATTTTTTTTTTTGTTTGTTCATCTTGTTTAAAATTCACTCTGTTTGTAGAGAGGCATTTATGCATTGTCTGCTACACCCAGCATCCATCCAAGTGCTGAATATTATTTATGTCCTGCGCTAGAAATCTATTTGCGCCGCACCGCAAATCTCAGCTCAGCCGACTGCGGAGCAGCCTCCTCGACAGACACCCGATCGATGTGCTTGCTGCCTACGCTACTTCAGTGCTGTAGTCCTTTTTGCTAGTTTTTTTTTTTTGTGTGTGTTTGTTTATTCGCATGTCCTTTGGTAGGACTTGCATTCGTTTGGATTAAATTGAAATGTAAACTTTGCCATTTCGTTATTGCTGTTGTTGCCGCTGTAGTTTTTTTCCAGTTTTTGCAATATTTTTTCCTGCGCTCCATAGTATCTTTGTTTGTTTGTGTTGGTGTGTGTGTGTGTGCGTAACTGTGACTATGCCGAGATATCTGTGTCTATGTTTGTTCTGCGCTGTAAATCGTCCATACCAACACAAACACAAAATATCTGTCTTTCACGCTGTATGTGAAAGTTCGCCGCGTGTCCGTATTGAATTTCTTTTATCCGTATCTGTGCAAATTTATGATTGCTTCATTTCCAACTTTGGCCCACAATTCTTCTTTTTGTTTTTTTTTTTTTTGGTACGCTTATCCAAAGTGTTTTATTTTTACTGCCATTTGTTTGTAAATTTCATTGTTTTTTTCACTGCCATTTGCAGCATTACTTGTTGGGCCCAGAGGGTCCTGTGCGGAGCGCATCAGTAGGTCCTTGACGCAACAAAAGCACTGCACTCGCAGCTACATGCATCGCATTGCCACTGAATGCGATTCAATTTTGACAGTTGCAAAATATATTGTAAAGTGTATCCACTCGTGCGAATAGAGTGCAACACAAGCGCCTCTTCGACTACCAGAATGATGAGGGGCTCTACTGTGTTTAGATGTTGGGGATGAGGTCCTTAAAGAACACACACACACACACAAGTGGTGCGCTTTTACTGCCGGAGGTGTAGCGCGCTAAGCAGCCGAGCGTCATTAATGCAATTTTCAGTTAGTTATTTGTTGTTGTGTTTGTTGTGTGCTGCTCACTGATGCGAAAGTGAGTTCAGCGGTTATTAAAACATAAATTACATTTTAGGAAGTTGGAGATTTACACCTGCGAGTGTTGACATCTCGTTTTCGTAAAATGTTAACCTGTTTCGAACTTTCAAAATTTAGGAACTTACAAAATATTGCTACGAGTAAGGTACAGGAAACAGAACTAATATTAATACCCAGCAGGAAATGGCCTCATTGACGACAAGGTCATCAATGAAGAATCGAGGACATTAGAAAATTTGTCATTGATGAATATGTCTACAACAATTTCATAAATGACATTGCATTAAAGACGTCATACACCATATGTCATATATACATATATCAATGACATTGTGAAAATCTGTCATTGATGAAATGTTATTGATGACGTCATTGATGAAAATTAACATTCACGTCACATGCTCTTAAAGCTATGCAGCATTTACGTTGTGAAATGGATTGTGAAATGTATACAACATACGGCTAGAGGCAGCATTTACGCGTAAAACTGAAAATTTGCGTTCGATGTCATCCTGCCATATAATTCATAGGAACAAATTGAGGAACCAATTTTTATAAAAGCAAGATAATAAGCAGTGATAATGATGATAGATGATGGCCGTTAGTGAAGTACGTTATTGACATTACCATTCCAGCAGAGAACAGAAGAAAATAATAAAATTGAAATAATCAATAAAATAAGATTAATAAAAAAATATATAAATTAAAAAAAAAAATATTTTTTTTTTACAAAAAACAAAAAAAATATGTATGACAATCATTTGTGACTTCATTGATGAAAGACGTGCATGACATCGTTAATGCTACATCATGCAGGAATCAGTGGATATTTGTCATCAATGCTTTGCAGGGTGAAAATGCTATCGGTCATCGATGTTTCTGACCTGACATAGCGGAATCATTGAGAAATCATTGGTGACATTTCCTGCTGGGTAGGACTAAACATTAGAGAATGCTATACGGTAGATGAAAAGATATCATCGATCGTTAATGCTACATCATGCAGGAATCAGTGGATATTTGTCATCAATGCTTTGCAGGGCGAAAATGCTATCGGTCATCGATGTTTCTGTCTTGTCATAGGGGAATCATTGAGGAATCATTGGTGACATTTCCTGCTTGGTGACATGCATCTGTAGATGTACATTGTTTGAGATATTTGAACATAATTGGTCGGTACGCAGGCAGAAATATTCCGATCGTGCCAATTTTCTTGTTGAGACAGCGTAGATATATAAGTAATATAAAGTAGAAGTTTCATAGATCTAGTTCTACTATTTTTTTATAATCGTGATTTTAACAGACAGACGGTCATCGCTAAATCGAGTCGGTCATCCTGATCCAGAAACTATATACTTTTCCATACCGGAGATTCTTCCTTCTGAGTGATCCAAACGGCGTACCAAACTGAATATACCCTTTCACTCTTAGTGTAGGGTATAACAACCCAAAAGGAATCAAGAAGTATACTGAGTTATATGCAGCTAAACAGAAACATTCAACATTTTTAATAACAGATAACATAATTATCATAAAAGTAATTAGCAATTATTATTGTTTGGTTTAAGTGTTAAGTATAAAAAATGTTGTTCCCCAACTTTTAAAGAACACTTGTTCGTATAACTTGGTTGAACGTTGTACGTCTTTCATCTGCATATCAAGAATAATTGCTCTTAGTTACATATTTGATAGATAAGAACATAATATCTGCATATTAAGCATAATTATTCTTAGTTAATTTGAACATGTCGACAGACAGGCATACTAACAAACAGATGGCGATGACGCAAAACAAATCATATGAGCAAATATTACAGACAAAGCAAGATCGACGAAAACAACAAGAGATACATGAACACGTGTTCTTTTTGCAAAGAGTACTGCAACAATTTTGCTTTTCCTTTTTGGTTTTTGATAGTCAAGTAATTAACATTTCAAATTCCAGAAGAATAATTCTAGTTACTTTTTAAAAACTTTGTAATTAGCTTTCTTAATATTCAGATGATCAGTTCAAGATTTTTAGTAGAATTTTATTGATATTAGTTTAAAAGATATGCATTTATATTGAAATTTCGAATTCAAAATCGTGTGTTTACAAAATTTCATAAAAAACCGTTCAGAATTCGAACGAATGCTGGAATATGCGCGATTATTTTTAGAAACTCTTGTTACTTTTAATTCCAATTGCATTTGAAATCAAGCATTACCAAATCGGAAGATGGACAATAATGAAAAATATCTGTATCTTTATGTATTCAATATTAGATGTAAAGAATCGGTTACTATATAAGTAGTTTACAAATTATCTTCTGTACAGGGAAAAAAATCAACCTCTAAAACTGGAGACGAATTCAGCTCGAATGAAAAGTAACAGAATTTCACTTGTATCAGAGAGTATATATTTGATATAGAGATTCCTTCCGAGTTTGCTGGCGTCGCTGCCGAAAACATTGGTTATGTGGAAGTGGTATTTTACAGATTGAAGTTAACAGAGGAAAACAGTGCACAAAACTGGATCTGTCCACGGATAATTTGCAACCAAACTTACCAAGATATTTTGCAATCCAACGCTTTATAAATTTTAATTATTTTTGTGGCAGAAAACATCAGAATATTGATTTGAAAATGTGTCTGTTGACAACATTTTCGTTTCAATTTCCACATAACCAATGTTTGAATTTATTTGACAAAAGTGGCAGCGAAGCCACCTGTATGGAAACTCTATATCAAATATATACTCTCTGCTTGTATCCTAAAATTCTAGAATTTATGATCTAAATATTAAGAATGATTCTGTCTTCCCAAAAACAGTATGGTTGGCAGCCTTAGTTATGAGTGACATATCTTACAATTACGAGAATCGAAAAAATGATAGGACATTTGGTAGTTTGTTATTAAAATATTTAATTGTGTTCATAATAAGAACTTATAAATTGTGATTTCTCGATGCTTGTCTAGTCCGGAATATTGAAACATTTGTGTACTCCAACTAAAAATGCTTGACATATCAATAACGATATCAGATATGTCAGAAAATGATTATTTATTAATGATATATTTCTTGTTATATAAATTAAATGTCATTTATGACAATTTAGCAGATGAAGTGAAATATAATGTTATCAATAGTCTGTAAATTTGAATTACTGATATTTAATAAATTTGTCATACAGTCTATTGAAAAGAAAATTACACAAAAGAAAATAATCGACGGAAATATAGCAACCAATATTAATTGCATTCATTAATCATTCCAGCAGTGGAATTCACTAATTTAATGAAAACATTTGCTATTCTTCTTTAAATCAACAATTCCGTTTGCTGATATAAATATTGCAGCAAATTAATTAGACGGCGCAGTTTCAGCAATTATATTTGCTAAAACTGCGCCGACTAAATTATTTGCTGCATTGACGTTGAAATATTCATATTAGTGAACACAATTGCTTATATAACGAAAAATAGCAAACGTTCTCATTAAATTGGTAAATTTAAATACAGGATTGATTAATGAATACGATTAATATCGGTTGCTATATTTACAACGATTATTTTTCTGTATACCTAATTCAAATTTTGTTTGTAATAATTATATAATTTTTATAATTTTTATAATTTTTATATATTTTATTTTTTTAAATATAACAGCATTCCCTTTTTAAGTATAATAATAATATAATAGTTTGGCGCTACAGTCCTGTATAGAACTTCGGCCGAGCACTCACACCATTTGAGTTGTGCGTGTTATATTTGTACTCAAAGTGGTGGGACCTACAGTTTATTGCCGAATCCGAACGGCGGGTGAGAGATTTTCATAGGCAATGTTTTACTCTCGTAGGTTTGCCATTTACTGTCGAGAGGTAGCGCGGTATAGAAAAATGTTTCTATGAAAAGATGTTGTTAGCCCCAGTCCAGGCTTGAACCGGGACCTTTCGGCTCGCAGTCCAACGCACTAACCACTGAGCTACCGCGGCTACTTTTTAAGTATAGATATTATTATTTCATATTTATTCTAATTTAGCAATTGTTTTGAAACAGAACTTTTTTTGTAATATTTGATAAAAAAAGTAGAATTTTTTTCAATATTTTATATCAGTTGTGTTCGCTTTTTATGCACTTTCAAAAGATCCAATTAATCACGTTTTACGCTTGAAATTCACAACAAGTTTATCTGACAATTTTCGAGTCATAACTCTTTTTTGTATTTTTTTTATTTTATTTTTATTTGAACGCGAATGAAAGACATTCATTTTTTCACCAGATTTTTATCATTCAAACTTTCATTTTTCATCAACCTTTTTTTTTGTATTTAACACAACGCCTGCGTTTTTGTTACAATTTATGTAAATATAGAAACTTTTATGATGAAATTGTGGTTTTTGTTTTGTTTTTTAGTTTTTAGTTGAGGCTTTTATCTTATTTTGCTGTTGCATGTAATTCTAGTTCGGTGTAGTTCAGTTGTATCTGTGTGTGCATCTCTACGTATTGTGAATGTGTGTGTGTGTGTTTGTATGTGAAGCTATGTGTGTTGTTGGGCGTGTCGTTATGTTGAGTTCAGTGCTTAAAGTTAGCACTTCAAGTTGTAATTTTAAGTTACAACAAAGAACAAACCCATAGATACATGTGTCCGTCCGTTTGTGTCTGTCTGTCTGTTTGTGTGACTGAGTGATTGTGTAAGTGTGCATCGCTTAGTAGTTGCTTCCGTTTCCGTTGCGATTGCTGACGTGCATACAATTATTATGTCAATATACATAGTATCTATGAATGAATACATGACAGTGTAACACAAATTTGTAGAAAAGTAACATTGAGTTTAATTTCAGGGGAGTCAGGTGAGCTTTTAAGGGAACTCCTATTTGTTGGATTTGGTGATTTAACGGTCTGTCCCCAAAATTCGGCCATATTACTAAAATCCTGAATATGACAAAAAAACTACACCATTTCCAACTGAAATTGAGAAAATTCGAAATGAAATTGAGATTTTCCATTTGAAATGGCGAAAATTCCGAATGAAGTTGAGATTTTCCATTTGAAAATGAGAAAATTCTATATGAAATTGAGATTTTCCAGTCTCAATTGGGAAAATTCCAAATTAAAATGAGATTTTCCAAATTAAAATGAGATTTTACATTTGACATTGAAAATATTCCAAACAAAATTGAGATTTCCCATATGAAATTGAGAAAATTTAAAAAGAAATTAAGATTTTTCAATTAAAATTGATAATTTTCAATTGAAATTGAGAAAATTTCAAATGAAATTGAGATTTTCCAATTGAAATAGAGAAAATTTCAAATGAAATTGAGAAAATTCCAAATGAAATTGATATTTTCAATTTGGAATTGAGAAAATTCCAAATGAAATTGAGATTTTTCCATATGAAATTAAGTAAATTCCAAACGAAATTGAGATTTCCCATATGAAATTGACAAAATTCCAAATGATATCGAGATTTTCCATTTGAAATTGAGAATATTTAAAATAAAAATTAGATATTTCATTTGAAATTGGGAAAACTCCAAATGAAATTGAGATTTTCGTTTCAAATTGAGAAAATTCTAAATGAAATTGAGATTTTCCAAATGAAATTAAGATCTTCCAATTGCAATTGCGAAAAATCCAAATGAAATTGAGATTTTCAGTTTAAATGGAGAAAATTCCAAATGAAATTGAGATTTTCCATTTGAAATTGATATTTTCCATTTAAAATTGCGAAAATTACAAATGAAATTGAGATATTCTATTTGATATTGTGAAAATTCCAAATGAAATTGAGATTTTTTAATTGAAATTGTGAACATTCCAAATGAAATTGAGAGATTTTCAATTTCAAATTGAGAAAAATCTAAATGAAATTGAGATTTTTCCATTTGAAATTGAGAATTTTCCATTTGAAATTTAAAAAAATTCCAAATGAAATTCAATCATGTTTTTTTTTTTTTTCATTTCACTCCAAATACCATTACTTTTGGGTGATCAAATGCCTCAAATAAATAAAAAAAAAACCGTCACTTAATATTACTAAACCAAATCTATGTATTATTTTTTGAATTTGTTCTCATTTTCAAAACATATTCGAAGCCCATTAATTTGTGAATCGCTGCACACTTTTGGATACCCTCCTCCCAAATATTTTTCGTCCTGCATATTTTACAGCAGTCAAAACTTTTACTTATCATGCAGTTCATGCTCGATTATTTCGATTTATTCATGCATTTATGTACATGTAAATAATAATTTAGAGTCAAGTACGATGCATGACTATACACAGTAAGAATGACTGTGTTAAAGTCATGGTGTGAATGAGCCATAGACCAACTTTTGCTCCAACTATATGGCCGTGTATTGTGGTAAATTTTGTACAACTCGGTACAGGTGCATGTTTGAGAAACAGTGCTCGAAATTTTACAGCTTCAAAAACTTAGTTACCGGCCTCGAGATACTCGAGAGCAACAACCGAAACTTGCTGACTTGCACGTAAAAGTTAAACGCCACGTTTCACTTGAATAATTTAGACCGATTAAGAGATGAAAGTTTTCCCATTGATTAAGGCTTAAGGATAACCAAGAATAACTTTTGCGGCGTTCCACTTTCACCCTATTCGGTAATTCGAGGCGCAGCGTACGCTTAAGGCGCTCGTTGGCGTTTCCGCTATTAGCAACAACATCCTTAACTTGTCGAACATGCGTTGAATATTTGTTGGATGCATGGACTGGTTAGTTGGTTGGTTGGTAGGTTTCGGTACGATGCGGTACGGTTCGATTGTATTTTATAAGTTTCTATGTTGGCCTAATAAACGCGTTTGCTACGCTTGTTTGTCAGGAAATGACCCAAACAATGTTGTGAGTCGCTGTTTGTGTTCAATATGTGATGATGGAGTTGGAGAAGGTGTCGCTGAAGTGGCAATATAAAAACGTGCCACAATATGGCAATATTGCGATTACGATTAACATTTAATAGTTTTGTTTTATTCTAAGCGCGCCATAAGTGAACAATATTAACTTGGGGCGCTGCTGTTAGATTGTTTCGTAGGTTGGGCTCTGAACAATATGTCGTTGTACATTTTTATGCAGGAGATGTATTTTTACTTAATATAAATGGATATGCTATTAGAATTTGTTGAATGTGTTGGGCATTGATTATTAGAAGCTATTAGTTTTTATTATTCCTAAGACTTTTCGAATATTATATTTCTAGAACATCAGAAAGAGCAAAAAAATATTTAATAAAGTCCAGTTTCGTTTTCGGAAAATGGTATTTTAAAAAAGGATAAATCAGCAGTTAATAATATTCTAAATTATTGTATTTGTATTAAAGTAAATAAAAATTTAGGTTAGTTCGAATTGAATTTCTTTAGCTTATTTGAAGCTTATTCTGCACAAACCTCTAACAAAGTATTGTAAGGACATACAGTGGTGGCCACACAATTAGAAACGTCTTTTTTTTTTTTAATTTTTAAATATATATTTATTGAAGTACGACACTTTATACGCACACCCAGAAAAAATACTATATAAATAATAGTTTTTTACTATTAAAAATAGTCAATAGGATAAATTTTTATTTTAATTGGAAAATACCATTAAATACTTGATAATACCATGACATTGCCATTGATTTTATATGAAAAGATTTATTTTTTGTATACTATTAAATCAATAATTGTCCTATTGACCAACTTTAATGGGATTTGAGGGAATTTTTTTCTGGGTGCATGTATAGTAATTTTGGTTTTTAGTTTGGACTATGTTCTTAACAACCAATAATAATTTTCTTGTTTATCGTTAGATTATAAATGTTTAATAAATAATTTAAAAATTATCTAAAAACCACAAAAGTTTCAGACTTCATATCTTAAAAACGAATAAGAATATTAATGTTCATTGGTATATTTAAATTAGTCTGGACAATTATAAAAATAATTGCATTTAAGGTTTTTTGGGAAAACTATTTTCAACAGTATTAAATTTTGTATCGTGGGTGAACAACAATTTTAAATTACGGCAGCACTTTTCTTAAAAACGTTAAGTTATATGAAAAAACTGAGTATGCAGTCAAAATCAGCACCTGTGATTTATTATAAAAACCCTGTTTTTTTTTTTCCTAATACGTAACGTTTTTAAGAAAATTGCAATCGTAATTTAAAGCCATTTTCATTGAAAGCTTAGAATGTATAAAAAATATAGTAGTGTTAAAAAATAGTTTCCCAAAAACCTATAAGGCAATTTTTATTATAATTGTCAACTCTAGTTTTAATATACTAAAGAATATACTAAAGTAATTTTCTCACACGTTTTTAAAATATTTGGATATAAACTCGAAAGCTTTTATTTTGATTTTAACACTTTCTTAATTATTTTTTTAGGCATTTATAATCTAACGATAAACAAGATATTGATTTATGGTTATCCAGTGCATAATTCAAACTAAAAACCAAAAAAGTATAAGTTTCTATTAAGTATCGTACTTCATTAAAAATATATTTAAAAATTAAAATAAAAAAATATGATCGTTTCTAATAGTGTGACCACCAGTGTACATCTGACAAAAGGTTTTTGAACATTTATAAGAGAAATGTTAAAATATACAATATTTAAAATGCAAAAGTATTTAAAAAAAAATATAATAAAACTTTAAGGATCCAATAAATTATATTATCTACCGCAATACGTTTCTTTTAAATCATACTAAAATTCACATTAAAAAAGTTTTACATTAAAAAATATAAAACTATATTAAAAAAAATATATTAAAAAAAATGCTCAAACTTAATATACCCTGTACCCCACAGGGTATATTAAGTTTGAGCAGATATTGTGACGCCCCTTAGGAGGCGTGGCCGGTATGGAAAAGTATATATATTCTTGATCAGAATTACTACCCGAGTCCGTTTAGCTATGTCCGTCTGTCTGTCTGTCTGTCTTGCTGTCCGTATACGAGGAAACTCGATAAATACTGGTCAGAATGCGATGAAATTTGGTCACAATATGTTTTAGCCAAAACTAGGAACTCAGTTTGAAAATGAGCCAGATTGGTCAACAGGCACGCCCACCTCCCATACAAGTCACTATTATATAACACTTTAGGAACTAATACCTCGAAAAGTATTCAAGATATAGTTATAAAATTTAAAACGTATTGTCAGAATTCACCTAAAAATATGTGGTCCAAAAATGTGCGCGTTCCGCCCTCATCATTTTACATTATTTCCCGGGTTGTCATACTGAAAATTTTAGCCGTAAATTATGAAAACCAAATCTATGAAATATTTTCCTTACAAAATTTTAAATATATTTTTCTAAATTTTTTTATTAGTTATTTTATACTTATATATCAATTTTTTAAATTATACAAGATGTACATTTCTGATATGTGAATAATATTATGAGGGCGATGGCGTTCAGCATAATTATGAACTTTCAACTTAAGATATACCAAAGGTGTAGGGTATTCAATAGTCGGGCATGACCGACTATAAAAGTCCATCCTATGTGACCGAACTTACCCAAGTGACCTAACTTTCCAAACTCGTTTTTCTTATTTTTGGTGTAAGTTAGATTTTCGTCTGACAAAATTCAAAAGGTCTAATATTATTAACATTCATGTTTCAAAGTGTCTTTGCTATGGAACCATGGCGATAGAACCATGATGAACCGGATGGCAAGTGATCCAGTTCGAGGCAATATTTAAAATACCAAGTCTGTAATTCATCGCGAATGTAGTTTAAAATCACTTACGAAATTTGCACCGAACAGACAGACAAGAAAGCAACCTAAAAAAATCATTATCATTTGTCAAAATAAACGATATTTGTCTACAGTTTGGAATCTTTTAATATTTGCTATATCCTTCAGTATTATATTTAATCGTATAATTTGAAAAGCTAAAACAAATTTGAATTGAAATTATCAAATATACCTACTAAATTTGTATGTTAAAAAATTACGATGCTTTTTGGAAGAAGACCTTAATAGGAATTTTGTGAACCTGTCTTATGAAGTTCATTACAATAATTTACCAAAACTCGTATTATGTAAATTAAAATAAATATTGAATTATGTGTATTATGAAATTTAAGTTGTTTTTTTTTAGCATTGATAAAAGAGTATTTTTGATTTTGAAAATCTTGCAAAAATGAAAATGTAATTTGTATAAAATATATAGCAGCCACTTACCAATCGAAACATTTTATTGTTGTTTTTTTTCCCCATTTATTAATTACTAAGTCACACAAAAAAAACAATTGTTGCCTTTAAAATTGACGACACTGTGCTTCGACATGTTTTATTCTTTATAAAGTTTCACAGAGACTCCCTTGACCACCACTTGAATTGAGTGTAATATTAATAAACTGCGACGCTGCACGTCGTTCTCTCGCTGTGCTTTTGCATAATTGCTGGAGACGACGAAGCGACTGCGCTGCCTCAAACATTTGTGCATGCGCTCTCGTGCATTTTTCTTCTTTTCTTTGCATTGCATTAAATAACACGCATTTACTGCCACTGTCTGTCTGTTATTTCACGCAGAATCACAAACAATTTATTTATTACTTTCAAAACAATTGAAATATTTTTAAATACTTTGATACAAAACACTTTTATAATTAAAATTAGACCGATTAAACAATTCATGCGCTTTGCACATCAATTGTTGCCTTTAAAATTGACGACACTGTGCTTTGACATGTTTTATTCTTTATAAAGTATCACAGAGACTCCCTTGACCACCACTTGAATTGAGTGTAATATTAATAAACTGCGGCGCTGCACGTCGTTCTCTCGCTGTGCTTTTGCATAATTGCTGGAGACGTCGAAGCGACTGCGCTGCCTTGAGCATTTGTGCATGCGCTCTCATGCATTTTTTTCTCTTTTCTTTGCGCTCATTTCATTGCATTAAATAACTCGCATTTACTGCCACTGTCTGTCTGTTATTTCACGCAGAATGACAAACAATTTATTTATTACTTTCAAAACAATTGAAATATTGTTAAATACTTTAATACAAAACACTTTTATAATTAAAATTAGACCGATTAAACAATTCATGCGCTTTGCACACCGCGACGAACACAACTGATTGAAAAATGATTGCAGACTCACGGTGGGGTGAGAGATGTCAAATTGATTTCGCGAGAGTTACAGTTACTCTATGCACAGGGTACTCGCACAATGTTAATGTTAGACAATGTATTAAATTAAAATTATTGGCGCATATTCATAAACAATTTAAAGCCGACTTTAAAATTAAAATCATCTTTTTGACAATTTGTTATATGTGTAAATTGTCAAAAAAGTAGACTTTAATTTTAAAGTTGATTTTAAATTGTCCATGAATATGCGTGGTTGTTTTTTTTATACGTGGCAGAAGTTGTAAATTGACTATGCTAAAAAATAAATAAGCGAAATAAAAAAATATATTCTCAGCACACCATACAGTATCTTAACGATATCGAAACGATCGGTTATTAGTCTTAATTATCGTTTTCGATAATCTACAATGATACGGAAATGATAGGATTTTCGATAAAACGAACCTATCTAGAACGATATTGATTTTTTATCGTTATAGTTATCGAGTTCATATCGAAAAGGTTTTCATTTTCGATAAACAAATATTAATTGTTCAGAAGGTGATTTCTGTTATTTTGTCGATCAAAGTAGTCGACTAATATTATCGATTTGACATAAAAACGATACAATTTTCATTTCTTGTCGAATAATTTTGTTGACATTTGAACTATTTTGACGTCACAGAAATAGACAATTTTATCGCTTGATTTACAGAATCGAATTTTCTAAAGAACACACAATTCAGTATTAAAATATTACAGTTTTATATCGAAAATTTGTCATTATTATATCGGACTTGAAATTGAATTATCCTCAAGTGGTTTGTAGGGTTGCGATAATTGTTTTTGAAATAGGCATTTTAATTTTATTTTATATTATTGTTCTAATTATTTTTAAACTAACTAAAAAGAAATAAAAAATATATTATAAAAGAATTTAAAAAATAAAAACTTTAAGATTTATGGAAGGTTCTGTATAAGGAAAAGACCACAGAATAACTTGGAATTAAACACTTTCCGTATTTTAAATTGCTTTTCTGTAATTATAATTCTTGTTTTATTTTAAAAATTTAGTTAAATTCAGATTTTCTGCGTAAATCGACAAAAAATGCTAACTGCCTTTAATATATTTTATTGTTTTAATCATATCGCTCATGTCCCACAAGAGTGTCGTAACTAAAAATACCCGATTATTGAGTTAATGATGCAGAATTATCCCTTATATCATGTCTCATCTTGTGTAAATAATTCGTATTCATATATTGTACACTCACCGCTTGAGAAGAGAATATGCCGTTACCCATTACATATGTGCCATATATTTCATATGCAAGGTGAGAGTCAATTGAAAACTTTGAAAGCGTTTTGGGAAAAATCTTTTATTTTTTGATTTATGATTAAATGCCCAATATACAATTTCTATTTAATTGTATACCATATTTGTGGTGTCGGTAGCTCAGAGGTCAGTGCGTTGGACTTTGTGTGGAAGGGTCGCATGTTCAATTCAGGGCTGAGGTAACATCATCTTTTCATAGAAAATATTTTTCTATACCGCGCTAACTTTCGGACAATGGCAAACCTCCGAGAGTAAACACAATGAAATTAATATTATTATAATTATAATTATTATTATAAGTATTAATAAAATTATAGCTGCTTTTAAATTAAACAATTGCATTTCAAATTATGAAGACAGTTGGGTCCAGGCATTCTCGATTATTTATTTATGGAAAGGATTTAGTCTGTTCAAATCCTTACCAAAAAAATAAATGACGGAGTTTATATCAAAAGTTGCTAATTTTCAGTATGATCCCAAAATATTAGTTAGCAATTTTTCGACAGTACCCTAGTAATATTGTTAGGGTAGACATTGTCACGGTCATATCAAGTAACTGGTCGGGCTTTGACAAGGGTGAAATAAAATAATTAGTTCCCGATTATGACCCAAGTACTTAGTATTGAAAGGGAAGAATTCGCCACTGCAACATTTTTTATTAGAATTTTAAACGCTTTTAAACCGATGTCGGCTTTTTGAAGTGACATTTTTGATAAAGTATTTATTTTTTATGTATGTTTGGTACACTTAGAAAATAGTTTTCTTATAAAAAGAATTTTGAACTTGAAATAACATTTATGAAAAAAATTACCTCATATTAACCCTTAAATGCCTACTGACACCACCAGGAACCAACCGACAAAAATATTGTTAATTCGACAAAATCGAAGTTAAAAAATATATTCATGATCGCTGCATTATTTAGAAGCTATTATGAGTGTTTAAAATAAATGTAATATTTTATTTTAGCATTTTTTTGAATTTTTGGTTGGTTTTTTGTAGAACCGTCAGTTTTTTCAAACAAAAGAATATCAGATTTTCGAACAGAACATGTAGCCGCGGTAGCTCAGTGGTTAGTGCGTTGCACTGCGAGCCGAAAGGTCCCCGGTTCAAGCCTGGACTGGGGCTAACAACATATTTTCATAAAAACATTTTACTATACCGCGCTACCTCTCGGCAGTAAATGGCAAACCTCCGAGAGTAAAAACATTGCCTATGAAAAACTCTCACCCGCCGTTCGGATTCGGCAATAAACTGTAGGTCCCACCACTTTGAGTACAAATATAACACGCACAGCTCAAAATGGTGAGAGAGCTCGGCCTGAGTTCTTATAGAAGTGTAGTGCCAACTATCTATATATATAAAACTCTTGGTCCGTCCTGTCGGTCTGTCTGTCTTTTTGTTCCAGCATCACGTCTAAACCGCTGAACCGATTTAACTGAAATTTTGCACCAGGATACTTTGGAGTCGGGAGGGTGTCATACGCTATATATGAGCGGGATTGGACTAAGGGGTGTGGCACCTCCCATACAACCTAAACCTTCAAAACCTACACAAGCTAAAAAGATGGAACAAAAAACTCAAATACAAAAAAAATATACAAATGCAAAAACACAAAAACAAAAGCAAAAACACAAAAACACAAAAATAAAAACAAAAATCAAACACAAAAACAAAAGCAAAACATGAAATTTTACAACGCGGTAACAACCATCCCAAATTCTCTTAACTCGCCACACCAAAATTCACCACAAAGAAATTCACCACATTAAAACTCACCACAATGAAACTCACCACACCAAAATTCAGCACACTTAAACTCACCACAATAAAATTCACCACACTAAAAATCACCACACTAAAACTCACCACACTAATACTCACCACACTAAAACTCACCATACTAAGTAACTACACTAAAACTCACCACACTAAGATTTACTACACTAAAACTCACCGCAATAAAATTCACCACACTAAAACTCACCACACTAAAATTCATCATACTAAAACTTACCACATTGAAACTCACCACACCAAAATTCACCTCACCTAAATTCACCACACCGAAACTCACCACACCGAAAATCACCACATTAAAACTCACCACACTAAAACTTCTACTGGGAAAAACTCTGCGGGGAAGAATTCTACGGAAAATAGTTCTACAGGGAAAAATTCTACCGGGATGAGTTCTACGGGAGGAATTCTACCGGGAAGAATTCAACGGGAAAGATTTCTACAGGGAAGAATTCTAAGGCGAAATATTCGACGGGAAGCACAGTCTGAGAAAGAATTGTATATGAGAAAAGTTGTTTTAGCGGAGAATTAGTTTGATTTTGGTTACTACATTTATAAAACCAATAAAAAATACGTGCACGGGTTCCTGATATAAATAGTAAAAATGTTTTTTATATTAATAAAATCGCTACATATCCTTTCAATCACAAAATTTTGGCACGAGTCGTGCACGGGTCCAGTTAGTAAAAATATAAAAAACATGTGCTTGGGAATAAGGTTGTGAATATTTTTTTTGTACATCCTGTCAAAAACTGTTTCGCATTAAAAATGACCGAAGTAAAACCTTATCTCTTGGCCAATGGTCAAATTCCCGAGAATACACCAACCATGGAGCGATAAAAGGGAATAAAAAGGTAATGGAAAGCATTCAATGTCCAAATGTTGTTCATTAATAGAACAACATATACAAATGCATGTGTGGTGTTTACCTTCGAGACAAATCTTTCGAACGTAGTCAGAAATATTGTTTCACCAAAAATTCGAAAGTACAAAATGTAATAGAAGTGCCCCATGATTTTGCAAGGAACCAAAATTAGGTATTTTTGTTCTGGTTCAGATAAGTATCATCGATGAGCAAAGTCGTAGAACAAACGTTGCACAGTTCTATAGCATAGTTTTTTTTTTAACCCAAAAAAGTCAGGTTTTTAAGGGTAACAGAAATGTTCCCTATTCTAAGGAAACATTTTCTTATAAAAAAAAGTAATCTTCTTCTTCTAAAACCTCTCTTAAAATAAGTAAAATTGAACTTGACGCTATTTTAAGTAAATGTTTCTTAATATTAGGAAACTGTTTTCTAAGTGCACTGGACGATTTATACGTTATCAAAATAACAATAATATCAAATATTCTATTCGAAATACTAAATTCATTTATTTTTGATTGGTATTTGCTTCGTATTTCCTTAGTGTTCATGCTTAGTAAAACAAATAAATCCTTTTTACGTAATATTCTACTTTACCATTGATTCATTAAGTGCTTCTTAAAATCATTAACCATCAAAATATATAAATATTATTCCTTTTATAAACTTTTATAACAATTTTCAATAGAAACATGATTTGATTATTATTGGATTTTGCTGCTTCCTTTGGTAATTACTGAGTTTTTTTTCGATATTCCATAAAATTTGTCTTCTCTTTGTCGATTACAAATTGAGGGAAATTGTATAAAATGGATGATGACAATTATGATTACTCTTGCTACGGATAATGGTGGTTTTAAAATATTGATTAAGCCATCAGAAGGACCAACTGTTTGAGCAGTATAATTAAGCATTCTTAAGAATAGGAACTGCAATTACAACACCTTATTAAAAGCGCAAGTCGTAGAATTTTAATAAAATTATGTTTTAAACTAGTTATAAAATTTCTACGTAATTGATTAAGCTAATAATAATCATACCATATAAAGTTGTTAACGATATATATTATAATTATTGTGATTAATGTGATTTTCTGCAATCGAAAAAACAAAGAGACCACAAAGTTATATGTGAGACTAACAACTAAATTATTGCCAAACAACGAAAGGCTAAAATTAATTCACATAAGCACCAACCGGAATACAAATGAACAAAAAATACGAAATGTGCGGAATATTTAATAAAGAATGTGCGTTATAGAGCAATGATTGAAATAAATGAAAGCCACAAAAGGACCAAAGCTATAAAAGGAAAGTATGGCTGCTACATAAGAAACATATGACGCGGCATGAGAAAGTCATGACAAATGTTGAGTCCCAGGAATGCATGATGATTAGCACAAATGATTAAAACTTGCTTAAAATGCGCAATGAAACAAGGTAAACGCTAGAAATAAATAAAACATGTGCAACAACGAAAAACACGCGAAACGGAAACAATGAATAATGATGGTGAACAAAAGGATATAAGGAAGAAAGGTAAGATGCTTCATAAATTTTACAAACAAATGCAAGGATAACAAATTAATTACTTGCCAAATATACGTCTTCTGCAAAGCACAAAAACCAACAAAACAGGAGACTTATGAGCACGTACATGGCGAAAAAGCGGCAATTAATACTTGGCAAGTCATGTGCGTTAGTTGAAACGGGGGGGGAGGGCGCCGGGCCCAAAAGGGTGTCAGAACTTTAGGTAAGAAATCTTTAGTTAAAGTATTGGGTCTACTGGACTTTAGTGGTGGCAGGCTAGTGACTAACATTGCATACGTGCGTCATTGCGTGGCGTCGGACGACGGACGGCAACATAAAACACACTCATAAATCTTATGACAACGTGAAATATTTCAGATCCTCAAAACGTTTATGATTTCTGATTTTTCACATGGTTCGCATAGTAGTATTAGTACCGTGTTGTTTTTGTTGTAAGTTAATATTAATGTTGTTTTGGTATTTTTGCAGATTCTTTTGGTTGGTTGTTTTTCGTGTTTTGTTATTTTTTTTGTTTATGTCAACGAATTTCTTGGAAACTATCAACAAAAACAAATAAATCTTTTATTGTTTGGCTTTAATTGAAATTGGTAAAGATGTTGCATCGTAGCGTCGGTAGCTCAAGGTTAGTGGGTTGGACTGCGAGCCGAAAGGTTCAAGCCTGGACTGGGGCTAACAACATCTTTACATAGAAACATTTTTCTATACCACGCTACCTCTCGGCAGTAAATGGCAAACATAAACTATTCCTACTCATTTTGTTGAAGTTCCCTTCAGGAGCGAGTGAGAGGGCTTATGTTTGCCACGTCGACTCCAAGGGGTATAGTAGCCGGGACAGGTCTTGGACTGGACTATAGAACAGTAAAAGAAATACACGAGCAACTACTGCAGGCAGAACGCAGTAGAAATGAAGATCGGGCAATACAAGCAATATGAGGCAGCAATAACTGATCCCGCCCTGCGAAGCTATACCTTACGGGGCAGTCCCGCGGGGTCGTCGATGATGAGGGAGGTGGTTTCAGTCGGTATGAATCCGACATAACTTTTTGAAGAGGAGCTTATCAGTATCTTTGAAAGATTTCCATCTCCCAACGTTGAAAAAAAGGTCCTTGGACGAGTAGTCATACTATACGGGCCATTACACACCAAATCGACCAAAAAATTTGACATTTTATCTTTTCGATTTCAATAAAATGGGCAGCTGAGAAAGCGTATTGAGATATGCATTGGCCATTTTTTTTTTCGATCACTACTTCCAAAGATACAGTGCTTCAAAGTTACAAAAAAAGGTCCAAAATCACTTTTGTATGGTTGTTCATATTTAAATATCTCTTAAAGTAGATATGCTAGAATCTCCGTTGATGGCTCGTTTTAAAGCTAATAGAACAAGCTTTTAGAGAAATTAAGTTGTTACTTCTAAACTTGAACATGTGGCCCGTCGGCATTATCCTTGCACTTCAAAATCGATGTCCTTAAAAAAGACCCTTTTTAAAATTCTGAAAAAAAATCACATATTTTGGTTTAATTAATACAAATGTTCTTTTTAAATTTCAAGATGGTATTTTGATCGCATCATATTTTAAAAAATAATTTTCTAATTTTTTATTTATTTTTTGCATTGAAAGTATTTCTAACTCTGACTTCTAAAATGGTGCCAGTTTTATCATATTGACTCTAGTTTTTGAGATATTGATTTTGGAGTATATTTTTTACATATTTCGTAAAATGGTATATATCTCAAAAACTAGGGACAGTTTGATGAAACTGACGCCATATTTGAATTTAGAGTTACAAATATATTAAAAAATTATTGCAAATTTTACTTTTGAAAAGAATATTTTATTCCAAAAAATATTTTATTCACATCTACGCACCAGCATTTGGTGCCAATCAGGAGCCGTCTGTTCCTTGAAGGGTGGTCCTTTCTTTCGACCGTACGGCCTCTTAACATTTATAGGCGTCTGAACCCCTTGGGATGACATTCGTTCAGACCGAAGGGTCGTTAAATACGTGCAACCGGAGGGTTTGGAAACACTTCGACTTCGACAATTATTAGGTCGACTTAAGGTACATATCTACGATCCAGGGGTTTAGATATTAGCCCCACCGTCTAGAGCTATCTCCATGCAGCTAGGCGTAAGCCCTTGCAACTCGACAAGCCGACTCATTTCGGTTGGGCGGGCACTAGGGGTGACCTGCGAGGGTAATTCTGCAGCTGAATAGAGACATGCAGGTAGTAACTCCTCCTAGAGTACGGTAAGGGCGGTAGACATGCATCCTTCCGCAACTCAAGACGGTCTTGGGAAGAGATACTCGGATGGGAAAAGGCGACTTTTGGACGCGGCAAGTCGACTAGAAGCCAAGCAATGTCCAAGAGCTGTCTCTCATCGGTTCCCTTCACTGACAGTAAAACAACAGCCGACATCAGAGATCCACAGTAGAGAATGCCTCAGGATACTTGATCCGCAAGAACCGGGAAAGCGACTGCAAAGGAGATTACTCAGAGTGGACAGGCCAAGAATAATGCAATTTTGCCTTAAAACACGGGACCTCGCAATTTTCCCCAGTTCCGACACGGATTATACCATGGAGAGGGCCGATGTCACGGACAGTTTGGAGGTGCAGGCCTTGCCCGATAATTAGATTTCAAAAATCACAAAAAAGATTTATACAAACTTTAGTGAAAATTAAACATATAATACTAGAATTGAATTTTTTATAATATATTTACTTAAGTTAGTAAATAATAAGAACATATAATGGAAATATATATTAATTGCCAAAAAATTGCATTGTAAAATTCAACTTCTTAATTCACATGCTTGTTGCTGTTGCAATTCGTACGTGACAATGTCAATAAAATTAAAATATTCGTTGTTTTGTATTTTTTATAGCATTTTACTTGCCGTGTGCTGTGTATGTTGATGATGCTGGAAATGAAATAATGTAATTACAACCCTGCCAAATGCCATTACGTTGCATGACACAAAAACAACATTAAAAACAACAACAGCAGCAACAACAATTCCGACAACAACACCAACATTGTAACAAGAGTAACAGTGGTTCTGATAGCGCCTGATACTTATGCAAAGATCCTCAGGATAACAGGAAACCATATACACTCGCATGTAGCACACACACACACTCCTCACTTGTACCGATTCTCATTTTATTGTAATGAAATTAAATTTTCCAATTTGGCAAAATGTATGCAAAAAAAAAGCAACAACACTGGCAACAGCTGCAACATAACAAAAACAACCAATGCGTGATCACTGAAGCAGGTACTTTTGGCAGCTGTACTTGATGCAACAGAGTCGAAAAATACCCAGTGGTAAAATATATTTGGAAAAATGTACTCGTTTTAAAATCAACATTTCCCGAGACAAAATTGTTGATATTTTTCTGCAATATTTCGGGCAGATTTCAGGCAAACGCACAGATAAATAGAATATTTTGAGAAGTGTATAGCAGGTTGTACATTTTTGTGTACAGATTTACGTCATATTTGGGGAACGGCAGTAAACAGACAGCTTTTGATACAAACTACGTATTTGTTTGTTTGAAATATGTCGAGAAAATGTTTCAAAGCTACCTCGACACTGCCAAAAATGTTCTCTACACGAAACAAAATTGTTTGCATTTTTATGGAATATTTCTGGCATATTTTCAGCAAACGCACGGATAAATGGAATATCTGGAAAAGCAGGTTGTAAAATTTGATGGCATTTTAATGGCAGATTCACGCCAAATTTTAGGAATGGGCAGAAAACAGACAACTTTTGATACAAAGTCCACCTTTGTCAGTTTGAAATATGTCGAGAAAATGTTTCTGAACTACCTCGACCTTGCCAAAAATTTTATCTGCGGCATTAGAACCGAATAAATAAGAATTTGTGATTTTTAATTAATTGTTTGATGATATTTCCAAAATATCCGCTTTTTTAATCATAATTATTACCAGGATCCTTCTTTAATTTACATCCAAATATTTATAACCACAATTGTTAACTCACACAGAAAATAATAATCGTCGTAAATATAGCAACCGAAATAAATTGTAAATAATCGACGTAAATATAGCAACTAATATTAATTGCATTCATTAATCAATCCAGCAATAAAATTAACTAATTTAATGAAAACATTTGATATTCTTCACAAGCAATTGAGTTCTCTAATATTTGTACGTCAATGCAGCAAATCATTTAGTCGGCGCAGTTTTAGCAAATATAATTGCTGAAACTGCACCGACTAATTAATTTGCTTCATTGACGTACAAATATTCAGCAAATGTTTTCATTAAATTAGTGAATTTCATTGCTGTATTGATTACTGAATGCAATTAATATTGGTTGCTATATTTACGTCGATTATTTTTGTCTGTGCAGTAACTTGGAGGTTAATTTAAATGTTGCGGAAGTGAAAAACTAGAAACCCCCTCTTAGGTGTACTCCTTAAAAACAAATATTTTCTTGGGAGGGTCTACTTTTTTGGTATATAGATATTGTTACGAAAATAGGTAATTTGCTCCACTGTGCAAGCAATCAACAATAATAAATGAGACACAAGACAATTGCACTAAGCAATGTGTTAGAAAGAGACGGAAGATTATTCAGCACACTGAGCAATGTGCGAGAAAGAGACGGAAGATCTGCACATTGAAATACATGAGTGCTAATGAGATGCCAATAGCATGCGTCCTTCACGAAACAAGTAGAAGGTTCACGAAACATGTCAAGGCTTGTCGAAACGTGTCGAACTGATGCATGCAGTATATAAGGGCGCCGCATCTGAGGCACAGCACTTCAGTAGTGATTGGAAAGTGGTCGAGTGCGCTTCGTGTGATAAATGTCGATTTAAATAGTGGACATGCAGCAGCTGTTAGAATTTGTTATTAGTAAAGTTGTTTATTAAAGTGAATTAATAAAGTTATTTGTTATTATTTAAACCAAAGAGTGTTTTTATTTTGTACACAATCCCAAGATCGGAACTTGTAGAACAGTTTTCCGTAGACTGAATTTTTGTTACAATAATATTTCATGGAATGGGTATTGAAATACCCACTTCGCTGTTAGAGGGTTCCAAAATATATGAAATTGGAAAGTTTTTAAGTCAAAATTTGGGAAATCACATTTTTATTCAATGTAATTTTTTAGTGTTTGAGTACTAAAATGTATGAATGAGTAATTGTACCGAAATTCGATTGCGTATGTACAGCTTGGTTCGCGAGGAAAACATTTCTTTTGTATATTTGCCATAAAATATATAGGACTCTGATAAAAAATCACTTCTTTCGGTAAACATTTCCCGTAGATATTATTTTTATAATGCGAATATCTACAAAATTTGCTAGAACAGAGGTCAAAAGTTTGGTTTATTGATGAAAGAGATGGCACAATCAGCGTGTTCGTGCCAAATTATCTCTAAAAGTGCCGTTTTTATACCACGTCTCATGGGACCCGGTTATTAGCTATAAGAATGAGTGCAGGATCAAGATGAATATAACTTTAAATACATTTTGACGGAGTTTTGGAAAAAAACTAATTCGTCAATGAAGTATTTACAAAGTGCATTTGCAGTTACGACAATGTGTTTTAAAGGGCGAATTGCCCCCGTCTAAATGCTTGTTCCATCATTGTGATAAGGCAACGTTGATATCTTTTGCATGATCATTAAATTAAATCGCTTTATCTGTCTGTCTTTTCTGGTATAGATCTTTCTGGAGATGACTCAAAAAACAAAAGCCTTACCCACATCATTTTAATTATCGAGTGATAATGAGAGAATAAGTTTTCTTTCACAACTTTCAGCGTAACAAATATTTCCTCCACTTGGGAATCTGAAGAGTGGTTTCCAACAGAAACCACTCTTCTGCGAGACAATTCTTTCCCAGATAATTGTTCTGTGGACATTTTTTTATACCCGGATATTCTTTAGGAGACAATTCTTCCCAGAGATAATTCTTCCCTAGACAATACTTTTAAATGATAAATCTTCTCCAATAACATTCTTCACCAACCATTCTACCCTCGAGACAATACTTCCCACGACAATTATTTCTCGAGACAATACAACCCAGTGGCAATTCCACTATTATTCTTCTTCGTAACAACTCTTCCATGAACGATTATACACTTCGAAAATTTTTATCCTAGACAATACTTTCCAAAGACAATTCCTTCCCGATAAAATTGTCATCCGAAACAATTCATCCCTCGAGAGTAGACTTCTTAGGGACTATTTTTTTTCCCGAGACAATTCTTCTTCCACCAATTATACACCAGGACTATTCTTCGATTCAAATCTTCCTTGAATGATTATAAACATCGACAATTCTTACCCGAGACAATACTTCCCAAAAGAAACAAATTTTCTGCGAAACAATTCTTTCCCAGATAATTGTTCTGTAGACATTTTTTTCTCCCCGGAGATACTTTAGGAAACAATTCTTCCCAGAGATAATTATTCCTCGGGTAAAACTCTCCACAGATAATTTAACCCTCGACACTTATTTCCCTAGACAATACTTTTCAATTATAACTCTTCAACGAGAACATTCTTCATCCCCAATAATTCTACACTCGAGACAATACGTTTCAGAGACAATTCTTCGTACGACAATTATTACACGAGACAACACTTCCCAGTGACAATTCATATATTGTACTTCTTCGTAACAATTCTTGCTTGAACGATTATAAACTTTTACAGTTCTTACACGAGACAATAATTTCTAACAAAACCAACTCTTCTGCGAGACAATTCTTTCCCAGGCAATTGTTCTGTGGACATTCTGGAGATTCTTCCCCAACAATTATTTCTAGAGACAGGAACTTCGCAGAGACAATTTCTTCCCAGACAATATATGAATTTCAAATTCATATATTTAGAATTTTGCATTTTTGAAAATATATAGACAAACATTTTAAACCATATTTCTTAATATACCATAACCTTCAAGGTTATAGATATAAACATATGATATGATTAAATCAATTTTCGACTGGGATAAAGCCCTTACTCAAACACATACACCCAATCCTATACACCTATATATCCACGAATACAATTACAATTACAAAATGTCTATTCAATTTCGAAATTGAAATTCTATGCCAAACGCATTGCGATACACGAGTAGATGTCACGAATATCTCTCTGACTGCTGTTTGTCTGCCTGTCTGCATGTATTTGTGAGCATTTTAATGTATTTGTATTGGCGGATGTGCCAATTCTAAAGTACGTGTCTATATTTGTGCCACCTACACGTATCTAACACATGCAAAGTACAAATCGTATTGCAGCTGAGTATCGAATTTTCAATTTAAGCGCCAAATTGCACTTTTCCCTCAGTACGTTGTAACAAATACTTTTGAGAAACTTAATGACTTGGTCGTTGTTTTGCAGACAATTTGCCAAATTAGTAATGAAGGCGAAAAGTAATAAAACTACAAGAAAATTATTAAATGGAAAATTTTCACATTTCAAATAATGTTGAACATATCTTCTGAGAGGAAACCTATTTTTGATTTATTTCTAAAATTTTGTTTAGAGTTGAGTTGCATATATGATTTAGTGCAACTTAAACATTGATAAATTGTAAATGAGATTTTATTAAACTTTACGTTAAAAGTTATAAAAACTAAAATGTTTTTTAATTAAACAGACAAATTCAGGTACTAACACAGACGATATCAATATATAAAATTATAGATTTGAAATAGAATTTAATAGTCACTAAATAAATAAATGTGTATGCAACAAAATCACTACAAAATTTGATTTACGCCACATGAAAACATATTTCGGGTGTTTTGGAACATTTTCGCTGAACTTGATTTCAATTCCTGTACATGAAAAGAAACGACTAACAATATAATAACCAATGAAATTTCCGTTGGTGATTATATAAACGATATAAAACATCGGCATCATGTTACTGCAGACATATGGACCCACTGAACAAATATCGACAGTACATACCTATCTACACTGAGCAGGTAATTTGTGAAATGTTTTCAGTTAACACTTTTTTAGATTAATTTTTAATTTAACAAACTTTTCTTTTTGGTTTTAATTCATAACTGATTTATATTTATAGAAATGTATACTTAATTCAAATTATGTATAAGAATTTTTACAATAATTGAATCCTACGATTGTCGACATTAAAATATATATATTTTTTTATATAAGGCACCCACTCTTGGCACACAAACCACAAACCACCAACCTCTAAACCTCGGCAAATCTCCAAGATTTAACATTGCCTTTAAAAGCACTCTCAATTCCGACGTTTAGTTTCGGCATTATGCTGTTGATCGCACTATATGTAACTGTCCTGTCCGTTATGTAAAAACGTTACTTAGCATAAATTATAGCATAAATTCCAATGCCTCCCCAAGAAAATTACTCCCTGTTAAATCTTCCTCGAGGTTCTATAAGGATACAATACCAGATATAATTCTTCAACGAGATAACTCTTCCACGGATAATTTACCTCTTGACGATAATATTTCAAATAATACTTTTAAATGATTAATATTCTTCTCAAACAATTCTACCCACGAAACAATACTTTCAAGAGACAATTCTTCCCACGGCAATTATTCCTCGATACAACACTTCCCAGTGACAATTCCTCTAGTATACTTCTTCGTAACAACGCTTCCTTGAAAGATTATAAACTTCGGCAATTCTTACTCCAGACAATACTTTTCAACAGAAATAACTCTTCTGCGAGACAATTCTTTCCCAGATAATTGTTCTGTGGACATTTTTTTCTTCTTGGAGATTCTTTAAGAGACAACAATTCCCAGAGATAATTCTTCCTCTGGATAAACTCTTCATGGATAATTTACCCGTCGACGATTATATCCATAGACAATAATTTTCAATAATAACTCTTTCCCGAGAACATTCTTCCCCAACAATTCTACCCATACTTTGCAGAAATAATTCTTCCCACGACAATTATTCCTCGATACAACACTTCCCAGTGACAATTCCTCTATTATACTTCTTCGTAACAACGCTTCCTTGAAAGATTATAAACTTCGGCAATTCTTACTCCAGACAATACTTTTCAACAGAAAGAACTCTTCTGCGAGACTATTCTTTCCCCGATAATTGTTCTGTGGACATTTTTTCCTCTTGGAGATTCTTTAGCAGACAATAATTCCCAGAGATAATTGTTCCTCTGGATAAACTCTTCACGGATAATTTACCCGTCGACGATTATATCCATAGACAATAATTTTCAATAATAATTCTTCCCCGAGAACATTCTTCCCCAACAATTCTACCCTCGAAACAATACTTCGCAGAAATAATTCTTCCCACGACAATTATTCCTCGCGACAACACTACCCAGTGACAATTCATCTATTATTCTTCTTCGTAACAACTCTTTCTTGAACGATTATAAACTTCGACAGTTCTTTCCCGAGACAATAATTTCCAATAGAAACCAATCTTCTTCGAGACAATTCTTAACCATATATATGACTGTACACATTTTTTCTTCCCGGAGATTCTTGAGGAGACAATTCATCCCAGAGATAATTCTTCATCGGGATATACTCTCCACGGATAATTTACCCCTCGACTATTATTTTTCTAGACAATAGTTTTCAAGGCTAACTCTTCCCCGAGAACATTTATCCCCAACAATTCTACCCTCTAGACAATACTTTCCAGAGACAATTCTTCCCACGACAATTATTCCTCGTGACAACACTTCCCACTGACAATTCCTCTATTATACTTCTTCGTAGCAACTCTTCTTTGAACAATTATAAACTGCGACAATTCTTCCCCGAGGTAATACTTTCTAACAGATATAACTATTCTGCGAGACAATTCTTTCCCAGGTAATTGTTCTATGGATATTTTTTCTCCCTGGAAATTCTTCTCCAACAATTCTTTCTGGAGACAAGAACTTCCCACAGACACTTCGTCTCCAGACAATTATTCTAGAAAACACTTCTCAGTGACAATTCCTCTATTATTCGCTGAAACAACTCTTCCTTGAATGATTATAAAATTCGACTCTATTTCCCCAACACAAAACTTCGCAAAGACAATTCTATTCCGAAACAATTCATCCCTCGACAATTCTTGCACGAGACAAAACATCCCAGTGACAATTCTTCCTCGAGACAATTCATCACTCGACAATTTTTTCCCGAGACAAATCTTCCCCCTGACAAAACTTCCCAAAGACAATTCTTTTCCGAAACAATTCATACCTCGTCAATTCTTTCACGAGACAAAACATCCCAGTGAGAATTCTTCCTCGAGACAATTCATCCCTGGACTATTTTTTCCCGAGACAAATCTTTCCCCTGACAAAACTTCCCAAAGACAATTCGTTTCCGAAACAATTCATACCTCGACAATTCTTTCACGAGACAATACTTCCCAGTGACAATTCTTTCCCGAGACATTTTCTTTACAAGTGTTATATCCCACGCCAATTCTTCACGTGACAAGTTGAGTATGACTCAAAAAACTTCCCTAAAACAAATATCATTGAAGCAATTAATCTTCAAACAGTTCGTCTTCGAGATAATTCTTCCCTCGCTTTGTTTCACATTTAAACATCTACATATTTAATTCTTTGTTACTCTATAAATTGAATTTTAATACATTTTTCCCAGTGTACATCTCAGTTGAACACACAATTGGTGGTGTAGTAGATGTTCTACGATTATGGACAACTAGCCACGCGCAAATTGGTGAAAATTGGAAAAAGCAATTTGCTGTGCAGCGAATGGTGTACAACAGAAAAAAAATCCAAAAGAATCAACGGCAATAAAACTTCGTGAAAATGAATTTTATTTTGCATATTCGGTGTTAATTCGTTGCGAAATTTAGGACAAGCCAATGAAAGTGTACCAAGTGCCAATTTGCAGTGTCAGTCAGGGTGCAAAATGGTTGCAACAAAAAAAAAACTAAAATGATGGTCGGCGGGCAGCACTCACTATAAACGAGACCAGCAATTAAGCTAAAAAAAATGTGTTTTTTTTCGATCTGATGCATTTTTAATTGTTAAATTGAACAGAGAACGAACCAAAGAAGATAAAACTAAATTAATTTTTACAAAAATATGTTGCAATGAAGAATTAAAAAAAAATCTCTAATGAATTTTATGTAAATTAATTTAATGAAAACAGAATTTTATAAAATTATAAAGAATTTTTGTTTAAAAACTTTCATAGTGGATATTTACACTGCATTGGAGTCAAATAAAAAGAAAAGCACATTTATCACACAGCACTTAATCAAAGCATAGAAATATGAAGCGTTTATTTTTCAAAAACGTTTTGGATGGTTAGCGCTTTCATTGTCATCTCGTCGACTGTCAGTTTCAATTGGAATTCATGCTGGACGCAACTGGATATGATGCAGGAACTAACCGAAGAAATGTTTTTCTATTTTTTGTTATTTTTGCTATTTCCTTTTTAGAGAATTTATGCACGTTTTTATTTTTTTTTGGTAATACGAAAATGAACCAAAAATAAAAATCTTCGTAAACGAAGCGTATCGAAAAAATAAGTTGAGTCATGCTGAGTAAGTGGTAAGAATTGTCCGTATATAGTGAAAAGCAGCCCACAACACGTGGTTCTTTACTTCATTTTCAACATTGAACAACAACTCATGGCAGTGCAATTCTTTCGATTTACTGTTTTTTTTTGGACTGTCATTTTGACGATTATTTTCACATGATTTGAAATTCAATGCAGGTAGAATTTTTGTCGAGATTGCGAAAATAAAGTGACTTCGCTTCGGTTGCCACAGAATGGGGAGTGTGAGTTATGGTCAGCGCCCGAAAACGCTGCAGCCACATGGAATAAATTAGTTAGGTGAGAGACAGCGAAGCGATGGCTGACCAGATGAAATATTCGAAAATATGATATTGCAGTAGAAATGAAAAGATATAGGATAGAGTAGGGTGATATGACACAGCGTATATGGAGGAAAATCAAAAATTGGTTCAGTTTGGTCTTGAGATAAGAAATTTATAATTTATTCTCCGTTTGATTAGATAATATCGTAATTATCATGCCAAAGGGGCGAATGTGTAATTTTTGATATTTGCGTTTTTTACATTTTTGTATGTAGTTTTTCCTCAAGTATACTGTGCCAAAATGGTGTGTGATTTTGTTGGATATTTCTAGACACAACCAAAAGGGCGAATTCGAAAAATGTATAATCTTGTCATGCCAAAAGGGCGCATCTTTTCATTTTTTTGTCATAACTTTTCATTGGTAAAAGATAAAATAGTAGGGTAAAAGCATTAATTGTTTGTTTTTAAAGCACCTATCGATTGACATCATTATTTAAAATATTTTTTTTTGAATTTTTATCATTTGCAAGAAAAATGTTTGGCAAACTATTTTTAAGTAATGATGCAAACCAATAGATGCTTTCAAAACAAACAATTAAAGCCTTCACACTACTATTTTATCTTGCACCAATAAAGAGTTATAGCAAAAAAAAACAAAATATTCGCCCTTTTGGAATGACAAGATTTAAATTTATTTAAATTTTTCGTTTTTTTGCTATAACTCTTTATTGGTACATGAAAAAATAGTGGTGTAAAGGCATTAATTGTATTTCTTAAAGCACCTATCGATCAACTTCATTAATTTAAAATGTTTTTATTGAAGTTTTACCATTTGCAAGAAAAATGTTTGTCAAATTATTTTTAAATAATGATGCCAATCGATAGGTGCTTTAAAAATAAACAATTACTGTCTTTTTCGTCACTATTTTATCTTTCACAAATAAATAATTATATCAAAAAAAAAAATATATTTGCATTTTGGTCTGGATATAACTATACAAAATCCATATTTATAATTCAGAAAGTTGTCCAAATTAAAAGATATTTTATATACGTTGATGATAATTGATGAATAAATCAAAAAAATAAAAAAAATTGAAAAAAAAATAATGTTACTAAACTTTTAAACTTTAAAATTTGATTTCCTAATATTTTTAAAAATGCACTTTTGGCATGACAATGACGATATGATGATGCTGGAACATAATAATGACAAAATAAAAATAATTTATCTTAATTTATTTTTCGTCTATGACTCGACTCTTGTTTGAAATTTCAAATTGGAATTGGAAATCTCAAAAATTTGGTACAAGAATTATCTTGAAGCAATACCAAAACATATTTTATGGTAGGTTGGGATCACCACACAATATTTTGAGCAGGCTATGGCATTTTAGAAACATTTTATTAAAAGCTTTCTAGCAGACAAAGGCGTAGTTTGTATAAAGAATTGCCTACTTTCCTGCCATATCTAAAATATACCGGAAATCTGTCTTTAAAAATCCATAAAATTTGGCAACGTGCCAAGATCTGCCAATTACCTATGTGTTTGTCGAGAATATATTTCAGAAAAATTATAGTAATTGTGCCTCGAGATTTCTCATATTTATATAGGTAAAACTGTAACTGTAATTAAAACTGAGATGCCTTTTGGTATGAAGTATCTTGTATTTTGAGATGCGGTGTCTAGTATAAGATGTACATTGATAATATTTGGGAATTTTGAGATGAGGATTCGTGATATGAGATTTCCATTTGTATGTGATATTCAATGATATGGCTACGAAAAGATGTAATTTTGCCCATAGTGCAAGCAATCAACAATAATTAATGAGACGCAAGACAATTCAGCGCGCGAAGCAATGTGCTAGAAAGAGACGGAAGATCATTCAGCGCACTAAGTAGTGTGCGAGAAAGAGATGGAATATCAGCACATTAAAACACATGAGAGCAAATGAGATGCCCATAGCATGCGTCATTCACGAAACGAGTAAAAGGTTCTCGAAACAAGTTGAAGCTTGTCGAAACGTGTCGAACTGATGCCTGCAGTATAGAAGGCCGCCGCATCTGACGCACAGCACTTCAGTTGTGATTTGATAGTGAACTAGTGCGTCTCGTGAACGAACGTTTTCAAAATAAATTATAGTAATACAGTAGTTGTTATAAGTGATTGTTATTATTTTATTTTTTAAATAAATAAAGTTAATTAATACTAGTTGAAATAATACTAGTTAAAACCAAAAATTAGTGTGTTTTTCATTTTGTACACAATCCAGTGATACGAACTTGTGGAACAGTTTTCCTTAGACTGAATTTTCGTAACAATATGTAGCCGCGGTAGCTCAGTGGTTAGTGCGTTGGACTGCGAGCCGAAAGGTCCCCGGTTCAAGCCTGGACTGGGGCTAACAACATCTTTTCATAGAAACATTTTTCTATACCGCGCTACTTCTCAGCAGTAAATGGCAAACCTAAGAGAGTAAAACATTGCCTATGAAAAGCTCTCACCCGCCGTTCGGATTCGGCAATAAACTGTAGGTCCCACCACTTTGAGTACAAATATAACACGCACAGCTCAAAATGGTGAGAGAGCTCGGCCGAAGTTCTAAACAGGACTGTAGCGCCATACTATTATATATTATGATATCTATTAGTATGATGTCGATTGGTATGAGGTGTTAGTATAAGATTTCTTGGTATGAGATGTCATTGGTATAAGATATCATGGTATAAGCTGTCTGTATGAAGTGTCCATTGGTATGAGAACTCTAGTATTAATAAGTATCTTGATATAAGATATAGTGGTATGAAGTGTCATGGTTTGAGAACGCCTTGGTATTAGGAATCATGGTATGACATGTCCATTTGTGTGATATATATATTGTTATGATATATCCTCCTGGTATGGGGTGTTTTTGGAATTTGGAATCTTCACAGGTCAATTGATAAGAAATATCTTAGTATTAAGTATTTTGATATGAAAAAATGTTGCCAAATATTTCACTAACTACCAGGATTCATCATATTGATGAATTCATTATTTTTTTTTTTAAATATGTTTTTTATAAATAAAATATTGTATTATAAACAAATATATTATAAAACATTTTACTAATTTATGCATGTCGAGCAAGCATTATATAAGAAATGACACACAAGAACTACCTGAGAACTTGAGAACGGCAAAAAATTAACGAAGAAAAATATTTTGATAGAAATTTGGTTTAATGAACAGCGTTCTTCAATATGAAGAACATATATGTTGTATTTTATATTTTGGTACATTAATATGATGAAACGTATTCTTCACATACAGTTCATCATATTGAAGAACATATATGTTGTATTTTATATTTTAGTTCATTAATATGATGAAACGTATTCTTCACATTCCGTTCGTCTTATTGAAGAACACTTTTTCGACAGTTACCAAGCGTTTGTCATATTTATGATAGTATTCATAACATTGATGGCGTTAGTCATTAATATTATGAATGGTTCTTCAATACAATGAATCATGGTTTGAAGAACGGGATTCATCAATATGATTTAAATTTTTTTGTTCTGTGTATCAATTGGTGTGAGGTTTCCATGAGTATGAAACGTTCATTAGTGTGAGATATATTGTAAGAGATGTATAGTATGAGATGTATGAAATGTTTTGGTATGAGTTGGCTTGATATTAGTTGGTTTGGTATGATGATGATGACTATTTACGAGATTTTTACTATTTACCAGTTTTACGCAGTTGATATGAATTCCCTTAGTAAAAGTGGCAAAAGAATTTATTACAAATTTAAATGTGTACTTAGGGTATGTGCGAGTTCGACTAAATTGTTGACTAAACTAAATTGTACGGGTTTTGATTCGATCGCCATTCGGTAACCGGTAAATGTTAAAGTTCCTAATAAATCGATTATCATATGTCTGTTTGCTGTCTTCCCATTTAGTTAAATTTAGGTTGCTCGAAAATTTTCTAAATTGAAAAGTAAACGCTTCATTACCGACAAAATTTAGTTTAGTCAACAATTAAGTCCAATTCGCACACACCCTTAAAAAAGAAAAATAAATATTTTAAAATAATGTCAAAACCCCAACCTCTGCCCTATTTATGCCATACAGAATCATCGTTCAATAAAGTACGGATAAGCAACTTATTCATCTCAATCAAAGGCACATTTCAGACATGGCAGCAGCATGGAACGTTTAAGAAGATGTATGATATAGAGATAAACGAAGAGTGGGGAGTAAAAAAAAGAAAGGAGTAGCACATAATGTGCATCGATGCAAGACAGAAAAATGGCGGACAGTTGGCTGTTAGTTAGTAAGGTTGATGTGCAAAATACGCAAAAGGTGAAAAGGTAGCATCAACATCCCAGCAAATCATTCGAAGAGTTGCAGCTGCAGGAAACAACCAACGACAATTGCAGCATTTTAAACTAAAACTGCTGCTGCATGATTATGCTGCCAATGGCCAATAATACCAGGATGGCATGAGGGCTTTTGTTGGTAAAGCAACATCATTATTATCATCAACAACAATAACAACAACATCATCATTATCTACAGCAATATCAGCAGCATGTGTGTCTTTGTGCTACAAAACGTTCAAGTGATTTTTCACATCATCAATACCGACAATGCGGGGAGTGGCAACAAAGGGGCATCGCCAGCACCGGAGCTGCACCATTAGCAATGATTCTGGTCATCAAGCGTCATTTGTTCTAATGCAAAGGTGCTCCATTAGTTGCGATCTAGTGGCAGGAAAAGACTTTGCTTTTGTTGTTGCTTACTGCAGAACAACAGGAAAACTGATAGAATGGGTTTGAAGTTTTAGGTAACCAATAGATGTACATTTATAGTATGTACATGGTTTGATTGCAAAACGATAGTTCCACTAGTGCAAAAGATTAATCAAGCATGTATGAAAGTGTTTTTGATATTTAGATAATTGAATTTTGAGAAAATACCATATATTCTTAGTTTAAAATTGAATTAAATAAATATTTTTCATATAAAGTTTTTAGATAGAATAATATAATAGTTTGGCACTACAGTTCTATTAGAACTTAGGCCGAGCTCTCTCACCATTTTGAGCTGTGCGTGTTATATTTGTACTCAAAGTGGTGGGACCTACAGTTTATTGCCCAATCCGAACGGCGGGTGAGAGCTTTTTCATAGGCAATGTTTTTACTCTCGGAGGTTTCTCTCACCGGGGGAGAGCTTTTTCATAGGCAATGTTTTTACTCTCGGTGGTTTGCCATTTACTGCCGAGAGGTAGCGCGATATAGAAAAATGTTTCTATGAAAAGATGTTGTTAGCCCCAGTCCAGGCTTGAACCGGGGACCATTCGGATCGCAGTCCAACGCACTAACCACTGAGCTACCGCGGCTACAAGTTTTTAGATAGGTTTACATAATACAAACTGGTACCTTTCTAGTGCTATACAAGTATTAATAATGAGACAATCCAGAATATTAACTTCATTCTTGAATTATTAAATGTTCTAAATATGGAATTACTACATATTCTAAATATTTAATATTCCTAATATGGGGCATTCCATTTCAGAAAGGCTACTTAGAGGTTGTAACACTTTATCCAAATTTTATTTAAATAAAAATATCGATATAAATATTCTATTTACCATTTCTTCATAATGTTCGACTATTTTTTTAAACTAAAAATCGATTAGTTCAATAATCGAAAATCCATTTTTAGAACCCTACGTATGAAAAATGCTAATGATTTTAAAAAATTGTGTCTGTCTGTGTAAATATTTGAGCTATACTTGAAATCAAGCACGCGTCCATTAAGAGTTGGTTTCAGTTTTTAATTCTATTTAGTTTTTACTCCTATATTACAAGATTTTAAATCTAGAAACTACAAATTAAAATTTTGTGGTATGTTAACCATGTCATAAAAAGATGTTTTTCTAGTTTTACTTATGAATTTAAGGGTGTGTGCGAATTCGACTAAATTGCTGACAAAACTAAATTGATGAAGTTTTTATTCGACCGCCATTCGGTAACCGGTAATTGTTAATGTCTCTAATAAATCGATTATCATATGTCTGTTTGATGGCTTACAATTTAGTTCCATTTAGTCTGCTCGAAAATTTGCTAAATTGAAAAGTCGAACACTGCATTACCGACCTAATTTAGTTTAGTCAGCAATTTAGTCGAATTCGCACACACCCTAAATTTATAAAAAGAACCAAACCTTATTTTGGAATCTGCACAAATGCATTTGAAACTCACTTCAAGACATTAATATTATTTCAAGACATGTATTGTCGTCGACGCTATGCTTGAAAATCTAATGAATGTGTTGCTCACAACAACAAAGCACAAGTAGTGTCAAAACAAAACACAAACAAAACGTAGTTGTAGTGAAGAGTCTATAATGGTGTACAATAAAAATTCAAACACTGAAATGAGCTGATTCTGACACTAAGTACTAGGCGCATATTATATTCTTTTTATCATTCTTACTCTAAAGAATTTTCATTAATATTGAAATAAAGAACAAATTCAAAGAAGGTACAAAATTTATCGAACAACATTTTTTTTTCATTATTTATTAAAAAAAAAAAAATTGTTGGATATATTGCTTTTCGATGAATGTGTGGTTTTTGTCGTACACCTTTTTTTTTTTTTTTTTTTTGTAAAAATAATATTTGGCGAGTTTTTATAAACAAATTAATGCCGTCAACAACATTACTGCCTTCGAACGGCAGATTTGTTGTTGTTGTTTGAAATGTTCATCTTCTCACTCAATACTCGTTGCGCTCACTCATTGAATGTATTGTTAAAAAAATTGTGCAGTGAAGCCGCTGGAGAGTCTTCACTGTAATACTGTCGACTGTCATTGCAATATGCACTTAATACTGTAGAGTGCAGTAGTGCATATTTTGCAGAGGGAACTTCAAATACATTTGTGCAGATTTCTATTATCTACATATTTTTTTCTTGTTTCAACTGCTTTATTATAATTTTCCGTGAGTATTCGTGCTTTATCATGCTAGTCGTCCAACTCTAAATCAATCGTCTTTAATCTAATACAAATATAAAATTAGCTGTACTTTTAACCCCCGGAAAAAGATATAAATTAAAAGTTATGCTGACCCTCACATTTCTTAAACATATCTTTTCTTCACACTTCACTGTTCTCACTTTCAAATTTAATTTTCATTGACGAGGCGATGCGGCATTTTCGAATTTTCCATGGCAAAGTCACAGTCAAATACGCACTACGTACGCCCTATAAATTTGCTGTTCACAGTGATAAAACTTTGAATTTGCAGTGATAAAAACTTTGGTACTTTGTTGCCCATTGCGATATGGTGCTGCTGTTTCTACTGCCGCCATTACGCTAAATTGTTGACAGTTTCTTTGACACACAAAATAAATGTTGCACATCAGCAGCTCTGCAACGCCCAAATCCCCCACAAATTATAAATAAGAATTCCCGGCAATATCGCACCCAAACTTGTGCCGCTTCAAGTAGCTTCAGCTGTTCCAAAACTGTGTTGCCTGCGGCCGGCCGTCTGCCCGCGCAGTCACTGATAACGCTTTATGAATGTTTGGCATTTATTTTCTCGACTCGCACTAAAACACAAAAGTTGCAAAGTTTCATCAACACGCTGCATAATCAACGCAGACGATGAAGACATTAAAAAATTAATGACAGCATAAATCAACACTAACTCACAAAATTTATGCTAAAATATATAATCTCTGTGAGACATACACGCCGCATCCGTACACGCATTTAAGCAGTCATTTAAATACACGTTGTCTATTTTGTCTGTCCTCTGCTCTGAATATGGGAAATTTGTCGTCGTCCTCCCCATCGCCATCAACGTCGCCATCAACGTCATCAACGTCGTCGTCCTCATCACAAAGACTTCAATCGTCTGCTCGCACATGAGTCGCAACGCACCTCGTGTTGGGAATTATTTTCAGCTCACTTCGTTCGTACTTCTCCCATGTGACTGCTATTTTAGTTGACACTAAAGCCAGTTTATTGCGTGGGGTATTTATGAAACTGTCTGCCTGGTTGTAGGCTTTTATAGTTAATGTTTTAAAATTCACTTTGACAAAGGCAATCTAATTTTTGTTGGGCTAATTAATTATTTTTTTCATAATTAGTGCAATAAAAATGTTTAAAATATGCATATTTTAAATCTAGTTTCAGAATTTTAATATAAAATTATATTAGGGTTGAACAATAAGCTTAGTTTTATGAATCAAATAATATGACAAAAAAAAATGATTTTTAGGACATAGTACCTAATACTGCGTAACACAAATTTGCCTCATTATTTTTGAATATTTGTCCGTTGCATTTTAACATAAGAATTCTATTAAGTCCAATTTTGGTAAAAATTTTAAATGTTAAAATAATTCATAAAATTATATCTTAATTATCTAAATTGTAGTTGAAGCTAGGGTAATGAAATGTTGCTTTCCGGGGAGACTAGATATCGGCAAAAATGTTTTTTGAAGTTTTCTCTGCAGATATGAACTATTGCACTATACAGTTTTGAATGCATTTTGAAAATATCAGTCGACAGTATTATAGTTAAGTCTCTCATGCGACTTCATTTCACTGCAGTATTTGTTTCATTGGTGTCAAGTACTGTCAAAACATCAAGCCATTTAAAACGAGTTGGGAAAGTTAGGTCACATGGGGCAGATTTTTATAGTCGGTCGGGCCCGACTATGGAATACCCTACACCTTTGGTGGGGATATTAATGTGGGATATTTAATTGCATACCTTAATTTTAAAGTTTTTAATTATGCTGAACCTCCCCACCATCAGAATATTATTCATATATCAGACATTTACGTCTTATATCCCCATAAATTAAAAAATTTATATAAAAGTATAAACAACTAAAAAAAAATTAAAAAATATAATTGGGCGGACCACGCCTATATTTAAAATTCTGAAAGGCTAACATTTTATAGATTTGATTTTAATAATTTATTTACGGATCAAATTTCCACTATGAAAACCCGGAAAATAATGAAAAAAAAAGTGGGCGGATCACGCCCATTTTTGGACCACATATTTATAGGTGAATTCTAACAATACCTTTTAAATTTTATAACTATACCTTGAATACTTTTCGAGTTATTAGTTCCGAAAGAGTTATATAAAAGTGACTTGTATGGGAGGTGGGCGTGTCCGTTGACCGATTTAGCTCATTTTCAAACTCAGTTCCTACTTTTGGCTAAAATATATTGAGACGAAATTTCATCGCATTCTGATCAGTATTTCTCAAGTTATTCTGTATTCGGACAGCAAGACAGCAAGACAGCAAGACGGACAGACAGACAGACAGACAGACAGACAGACAGACAGACAGACAGACAGACGGACATGGCTAAACGGACTCGGGTAGTGATGCTGATCAAGAATATATATACTTTTCCATACCGGACACGCCTCCTAAGGGGCGTTACAATATATGCACAAAGTTAATATACCCTGTACCTCATAGGTGTAGGGTATAAAAATTCAATGTTTTGAAAAGCATTGTCGGAGCAGAGATTAGTGGTCCTGTCTCTATGGAGAGCTAGTTAGCATATTCCGGATATAATATATAGAACTATAATAATTCCAAATTCTATAGAAATAAAAAAAACATCGCTGATAACTAGCTACCTCTGAAAGTAGCGGCCGCTCAGTCATTTTAGGTAGGGCTATGCCATGATTGATCCAAGTCCCCTTTACATGTGAATACACGTGTGAAAATTATTATAAAAAACTAGTAAGGCTCAGGCTCAGTCTAGAGGATGAAGAAAACCCAGATTCTATACTGGAAAACGTCAAACTATAATGCGAACAAGAATCAAAAAATCTTCTATTCGCACAACCAAGCCAAATCGATATTAGCAAAATGAAACCCAATGAATTAATCAGAATTCTTATTGTGATAGGGATGGTAGATATTATACAGAAGATGCTAGTACAAAATTAACCAGAATACGTACTATTTTATACCACTATTTATAAGCCAATCAGGCTATCATTGAGTACATTAGACATGTGTCACAGCTGAGAGGCTTATCATCTATGGTACCATGAGGTACACAATAGATCTTATAAGATTTAGTGGTTAACATCCTCACGAATCATAAAAATTGCCTGAATTCGATTTTTTTACGTTTCCTAAAAATGTATTATAATTAAAAAATACTTACCATATTCTTTGTATTCCTGACATGAGGTTCTACTATGAAACACATTTTCTCTGAAAGTAAAAAAAAAATCATGATGTTAATATAAAACTATATCGATCATATAAAAAAAACAAAATGGTTTAATTATAAATCTAAGATAGATTTTGTCATTTTCGGGAACATTGTATTACTCAACAACCCCTCCTTGTCGATAATTTTTCTCTAATAACACTACTCATCAAAACAAGAAAAATATATACATAAATTCTATATAATTCGCGGTTGCTGATTTTGACTGCATATTCAGTTTTTTTTTTCTATTACGTAACGTCTTTATGAAAATTGCTCTCGAAATTTGAGGCCCTTACTTTTTAGAATTAAAAAATACAGTCGTTTACACAACTAGATTTACAAAAACCTGTAAACGGATTTTTTCTTCCAATTGTCAAGACTAATTACACAAAAAAGAAAATCTTCAATATGATGAATTTATTCATAAATATTATGAATTTTTTCATTAACTACCAGTTTCATAATATTGATACCACCGTTCATTAAATGACATGTTAATGCATGCATTAATTATATATATGAACAAATTATTCAATACAATGAATTTGAATTGTCATATTGATGAATTTGTTCATAATATTATTAAAAAAAAAAATTATAAAATAAATCGAGAAAAAAGTGTTATAAAAAGTTTATTTGAAAAATAACATTAAAAAAATATCAAAATTAAAAATTTTCGGGCAACAAAAAAAAATGTTCTGAACAAACATTTAAAAAAAAAAAATAATACCATTAAAAAAAAAATATTATAAAATAATTCGAAAAACAGTTTTATGTTTTTTTTTTTTAAATAACAGTAAAAAAATGTGAACAAATTATCCGAAAAACAAAAAAATTTCGGACAAAAAAAAAATTTCGAAAATAAAAATATTACGCAATAAAAAAATTTTGAAAAAAAAAATTATGAAGATTATGAAAATTATCATCCCAGCAGATTTTATCGCAAGTGGTTCGGAAAAGAACAACTTCTAGAACTACATTTATTTGGAATGCAAAGATAAAAAGTCGATCCACGTTCGCTTCTAGTGAAATCATTTTAGGAATCACTTTATATTCCAGAGTTATAAAGAGTACACAAAATAAAATTTATCGGTTGAATATGGAAATATGAGAGAGAATTGAACCAAGTTCTGTATATCCATCCAATTCCATAGCAACCTATTCTAGAATAACTTCACTCCTGGTACTAATGGCAGAGCAACGAGAACAACTTCACATTGGGTTCCGATAAAAAGTCATTCCACGTTCACTTCTAGCGGAACGTATACGAGAAGCGAATACAGTTTTTGACCATTTAATGAGAGCGTAAAAGCAAAGGGAGATATGTTTCTTCATCCAATTCTACAACAACTGATTCTAGAATAACTTCTCTCTTAGTACTGACGGCACAACAACGAGAACAACTTCACATTGGGTTCTGATAAAAAGTTGTTCCACGTTCGCTTCTTTTAGAATATATTTCAGAATAATCAAAAAATTTCAAAACCTCTTTGAAATTTATATTTAAGCAAAGTGGCTGCGTATTTTAAATCAACAATTCAAACAAAATCAATCGTGTCATAGAATATTTAGCTAATTTAGTAAGTACTTAATAATTTAAGTTCAAAATATTAAAGTTAATAGTTTTATATTTTATTACTACAGGTAGCGTCGATGGCTCAGATGGTTGGTGCGCAGGAAGTCACTATCTTGGATGGGGACAATGAACATCAATAAAAAGAACAAGTTCAGGAGCAAACATTGCCTTCAAAATATTTTATTTTCTGACGTCTGAATCTGACGGAAAAGTACCTGCTCGTGTAGACATCGCTTGCGAAAATAACGACTTCTGGAATAATTTTTGGAGCGACTCCCTTAATACATTATAAATTGGTTGCAAAGTACTTCCAAAATCTGCTGGGATACGTTGTATTTTATATTTTGGTTCACTAATATGATAAAACGTATTCTTCACATACAGTTACATCATATTGAAGAACACTTTTTCGACAGTTAGACAGCGTTCTTCATATTTATGATAGCATTCATAACATTGATGGCGTTAGTCATTAATATTATGAATAGTTCTTCAATACAATCATGGTTTGAAGAACGGAATTTATCAATATGATGTACATTTTTTTGTGTATGTTTTACCCTGCACCCTAAATGAATGCGTCTTGTGTTTTTTTTATAATTTAGCTCATACAACCACCGCTTCTGCAGCCAACTTCACTTCGAAATGCACTGTCAAAAATTAAATTTCCAATAAACGCTGCGTATTTTATTAGACTCTATGCAAAATCTTTGAAAATGTTGCGAGTTTGAAAGTTAAACGACGCAAACGCACTCATTTAGGGTCTAGGGTGATATTTTTCTTTGAAAAATGTTTTAAACCTTTACAAAACCGAGCCCGTTTAAATAGGTTTTTGAAAATTGGTGAATTTACGATATGTGTACAACGGCTTCGGGTTTAAAATCCAACAGTTTTAAACGGGTGTTACGTTTTAGTCCCATATTTATAAAAGCCTGATACAGTTTTGTTTTGCTTTAAATCAGAATACGTAAATATAATTCTTAAATAATGATGTAATCCGTTTTGAATTTAATTCATAAAATTCCATTGACGTAAAAGACCATTTAAAAATCGTAAAATTTTTGAAGTATGCACACATGTGAATAATTCCAAGACCAAACATTATCTTTAGGTTTAATATTTTCGAGTACTTTGTATAGGAAGGGATCTAAATTAAAATTTAACGCCTTATTTAAGGCATTTAATTTGAAACACTCATCTAATTTAGAACACAACCGACAATGTCTTCACTGCTTTTGTATCCGGTTCCGTTGTAATTTCCTCAACAATTCAGCGCCACATCAATCATCGCACCGACACATATTCGCACAATTGACGTTGGTCGTGTCAGTGTCTATATGATCTATGCATGTGTGTGTTTGATATATGTGTGTGTTTAATAGATATACGTATTAGGTGTATGTTTGGGTGTGTCAACATAGCAAAGCCTTATGTTTCACAAATACCCGCAAATATTTGCAGCTGAAGCAGCCATTGAGAATTTTGCAAATTTGCGCGCCAAAGATTTATTTGCGAATATAGCGCATTTGTGTGCTGAAAACTCGCGTTTGATTTGAGTTGTGCATGGCAACGACAAAGTATTTGCCTCACACACACACACACCCAAATACTTAAAGCGTATTAAGCATGAATATTCTATATACGAATATGTGGCTGTCTGTAAAGGCTTCTCAAATTTATTACCGCCATATTGATACTTTTGCCGAAAATATGATTTGAAAATCAGGGCGCACAAATGTTGCCTGCTAAAGTGATGTGATACCGACCTCCCGGCCGCCCGCTGGCAAACACTTTTGGCTTAAATGTAATTCTTGCCAATGCCACAAATAACTTTGTTTGTCTGCTGTGTGTGCCCCATACTTTCGTATGTACTCCACACATTCGCATTTAAATTTTCACTTCAAACGCCGCATCAAAATCCATTGTTGAGGTTTTTTTTTTATGACTCAGCAATATTCTTAAAGTTCACTTGTGAAATTGGGCGACCTATTTGCCCTCCTCATACTCTAAGCCAGCAGTTTCTAATATCACTTTTTCCAATTTGCTTTGCCCTTCGTTCGAAACCTCAACGATTTTCAACCCATTCCAACCGCCAGCCAACTCAATCCAGCCATTATCTGCTTTGGTTATGTGAAAACGTAAACAACTTTTTGAATTATCGTCGTTGTGTTTGGGGCACGCGGTTCAGATATTTTATGCCGCTAAATTTATTGGCACAGATACTGCTTTTAGCAGCATATCGTATAAAATGGGATTGGTTTTTTATTCTTCTTCTTCTTGTTTTTCGGATAATTGAATCAATTGCCTCTAAATGTGCTGCGCTGTTATGTGCGAATTTAGTATTCAATTTTCGCAGTTTTGATTTAATATATTTTTTTATATATTTTAAAACACACGTTATGTTGTTTTGGCAGCTATATTCAAAGAAATGAAACTGAATTTTTTACGGAGAAATATATAGCAGAAAATTTACACTATTAGCAATGATAAAGTGATGATCATGTTTATCATGTAACTGGTTGCATGTTAAAATACTACAATCAGAAAAAACTATGAAATCCATAGAAATTCCTATTGATTTTTTATTTTTCCTATTGCTATTTTTTACTATTAAAATTAGTCAATTTATTTTTGTTTGTTTTATAAACCATTTTTTCATACTTGTACATTTTCCACTATATATTGAAGAAATGAAAAGTGTAATAACAAAAATATAAAGAATTATAAAAAAAGAAATAACATAATTTAGTTGTTTTCGTGTTTTTATTTTAGTTACATATTTTTTGTTAATGATTTTACTCATTATGCGTTTGCTTTTTATTTTGTTTTTAATATTGTGCTTATCTTTTGTTTTTTTTTTATATGTTACCCTCTTGTGTTTTTTCCGTTTTTGTTTTTTTTTTTTGTGTTTTTCTGTTTTTGCTTTCGATTTTGTTTTTGAGATTGACTTTGACATTTACTTTGTGATTTTGTTTATAAGTTTTGTTTTTAATTTTTTTTTTGCTTTTGTTTTTAAATTTTTCTGTTTGCTTTTTTTTGTGTTTTTAATTTTGTTTTTTACTTTTCTTTTACTTTTGTTTTTGATCATTTTTGATTTTTTTTTGAGATTTTGAGTTTTTGCTTTGTTTTTGTTTTTGTGTTTATGATTTTGTTTTTGTATTTTTGCTTTTGATTTTGTGTTTATGATTTTGTATTTTTGCTTTTGATTACGTGTTTGTGTTTTTGCATTTTTTCGTTTGTTTCTTAAGTTTTTGTTTGAGATTTTTGAATTTGTTTCTAATTTTTGGCTTTTTGTTTTTACTTTTGTATTTATGCCATTGCTTTTGTTTTTATGTTTAAGTTTATTTTTGTTTTACTTTTGTGTTTTTTCTTTTGATTTGACTTTTACTTTGTGATTTTGTTTATGTTTTGTTTGCTTTTGATTTAGTTTTTAAATTTTTCTGTTTGCTTTTATGTTTTTGCTTTGATTTTGTTTTTGAGTTTATATTTTAACTTTTGATTTTGTTTTTTATTTTTTACTTTTCTTTTGCTTTTGAGCATTTTTGTATTTTTTCTGATTTTTTGCGATTTTGAGTTTTTGATTTGTTTTTGTGTTTATTCTTTTATTTTGTATTTTGCTTTTGATTTTGTGTTTGTGTTTATGCATTTTTTTGTTTGTACCTTATGTTTTTGTTTTAGATTTTTAAATTTGTTTTTAATTTTTGGCTTTTTGTTTGTACTTTTGTATTTATGCTATTGCTTTTTTTATGTTTAGGTTTATTTTTGTTTTACTTTTGTGTCTTTTCTTTTGATTTGACTTTTACTTTGTGATTTTGTTCATATTTTTTTTTCTTTTGATTTTGTTTTTACATTTTTCTGTTTGCTTTTCTGTTTTTGCTTTGATTTTATTTTTGAGTTTTTACTTTAACTTTTGATTTTGTTTTTTATTGTTTTCTTTTCTTTTCTTTTGCTTTTGAGCATTTTTGTATTTTTTTTCTGTTTTTTTTTGCGATTTTGAGTTTTTGCTTTGTTTTTGTGTTTATGCATTTCTTTTTGTATATTTACTTTTGATTTTGCATTTGTGTTTTTGAATTTTTTTGTTTGTTTCTTATGTTTTTGTTTTATATTTTTGAATTTGTTTTTAAATTTTGCTTTTTGTTTTTACTTTTGTTTTTATGTTTTGGTTTATTTTTGTTTTGCTTTTGTTTTTTTTTTTCTTTTGATTATGTGTTTTTCCTTTGCGTTTTCTGCTTTTGTTATTGCTTTTGTTTGTGGCTTTGCTTTTGTGTGTTAGATTTTGTAATTTTGCTTTAATTTTTGATGTAGTGTTTTTTAATTGTGTTTTTCCATTTGTAATTGCCTTCGTTTGTAGCTTTGCTTTTGGTTGTTAGATTTGGTTTTGCTTGGGTTTTTGTTGTGGAGTTCTTTTATTCTGTTTATGTTTTTTCTTTTGTTTTTGCTTTTGTTGTTATTCCGTTTTTGTGTTTTATGTTGTTTTTTGTTTTTGTTTTGTTTTTTTGCTTTTGTATTTGTATTTGTATTTGTGCATTTATTTTCATGTTATGGCTTTTGCTTGAGTTTTTGCTTTTGCTTGAGTTTTTACTTTTACTTTTGTTTATGTGTTTGCTTTTGTTTTTTGTTTTTGTGTTTTGTTGTTGTGGTTTTGCATTTGCTTTTGTTGTTTTTCCGTTTGTGTTTGTTATGTCATGCTTTTGTTTTTGTGTTTTTTTCCAGTATTTGCTTTTGATTTTGTATTTGTGCTTTTGTTTTTGTGTTATTGCTCTTGTTTGTATTTTTATTTTTGTTTTTGCTTTTGTGTTTCGATTTTGATTTAGTTTTAGTTTTTGCTTTTGTTTTTTTTATTTTTCTTAGTTCTGTGTTTTGAGTTTTTGATTTTGAGTTTTTGTTTTCCTTTTTTTTTTTGCTTTAGCTTTAGTGTTTCTGCTTTTGATCTTTGCATTTTCTTTTGTTTTTTTCTATCAGTTTTTGTGTTTCTTTTTTATTTGGCTCTTGTTTTTGTCTGTTGATTTGATTTTCTTTTTCTTCTTTGATTTGTATTTTTTTTTCTATTTAAGTTTTTGGTTTTATCTTCTTAGCTGGTGTAAGTCCCAAGGTTTAACGCATCGAAAGTTTATTTTGTATGGGAGGTGCCCCGTCCCTTTGTCGAATTCCACCCATATATAGCCTATGTCACCATCCGGACTCCATAGTATCCTGGTGCAAAATTTTCATTTTTATTTTCTAAATTTTTGTCTTTTTGTATTTTAAGTTTAGACATTTTAAATTTCAACTTAACAAAAAAAAAAAAACCAGTCGGATTTCAATGAAATTCTTAATTTTGACGCTTTTTTGATAATTTTGATTTGATTTAAATGTTTTAATTGTAGCATCTTAAAACATTTTAGTAATTTTAATAATCAAACTATAATACAAAATTTGAAAATGTAGTAGTAATTGAAATTCATTTAAAGATGTTCACAAACAAAATATGCCCGCCGTCGTAAGTTTATTAAAATCTAACTTCACGCCATTCATAACATCTATTTGTCTAATAACTTAATTGAATTTCGTAAATTTCAATAACAAACATTAGCATCAAATTTTCAAAGAGAAAATATTTGCCAAAATAATGCCATTTAATTAATTAAATCACAGACGCGCGGCGCAAATTTGTCGCAAACAAGTCTTAAACAACAATACCAACAACAACAACAACAACAACAAAAACAACATCAACTTGAAATTTTCAATGTTTATCGGAAAATTAGTGGGATTCAATCGAATTCATAATAGAAGTAATTAGCGCACGTTCGAATGCACTTCAATGCAGATTAATTACGCTAAAACAAACACATCGTAGTTCTCAGTGTGCGGGAGGGATCTTTATCGGCTCAATTATGATAAATTATTGGAATATAAATACTTGGGATAGCAGCACCAAATTTGCATATTATAACAAATTTAATTAATTAACATAATTTATAGTTATTTTGAAAATTAAAGTCATTTATTAGACAACACAATGCAAAAAAAAAAAAACAATTTTTCAACCTATTTTTTTCAATTTTTCTTTCGTTTTAGTCAAGATACCATTTTCATTAGCATTTTTCCATTAAGCCATTTCTAACGTTCACTCGCATGGCTCATAAACTTTAGCACAAACTAGACTGTGCTAACAAAAATGACAAAAAAAAAGAGACCAACCAACAAAAACAAGAAGAGCATCATCAGTAGTAGTATCCTCATCAGCCAATGTCTAAAGTCAAGTACCACACAACCTCGAGTTGGCTGCCATATTCTGGCAGCGACACACCGACACACCGACACACACATTCACTCACTCACAAAAAATGCTATTTTCTTTGGAACTTATTTTCCGGAATAATAATTCACGCCTTTTTAATTACATGTCGCACAGATGTCCTCGGCACAAAAAAACCGTAATGTTGAAATCTCTGAAACTGCAGGAGTTCGAAAAGTTGGCACACATACATTGTAATGTCACAGTAAATCATCCCTGTAGTAAATGTTTTTATTCAAATTAATATTCGAGAAGGACTTGGGTGAGAGTCAGAAAATTAACTTCTGTAAATTAAGAGAAATATTTGCGTTTAATTTTCAAAAACTAAGAACTTGAATTCTGCGACTCAAGGAGAATATGATTACTGTAGTAAATCTATATATTAAAATTTATATTCAGGGAAAAGAATTTGTTTGATAGTCGCAAACTTTAGTTCTACAAATCATGAAGAATATTTACTTTTTTTAAAATTAAATACATTTTTTTTTATTCAAATTAGTATTCGGAAGGACTTGCATGATAGTCAGAAAATGAACTTCTATACATTAAGAAGTATATATTTTTTTAAATATTAAAACCAATAACATAAATTCTGCTACTCAAGAAGATTATGTTTCTTGTAGTAAATATATATCGTCGTTGTAGAACTAAAAGTCACCAAATACATTTTTATGATAATCTTAAATTTCAACTTTGTTGGTAATTATTAGAAAAAGTAATTGATACATTGTTAACTTTGAAATACCAATTGATGGATTTACATTTCCTTATCATTTGGTACCAATATTGAGCTCATCGATAAAAAATTGGAAGATGTATAAAAAGATTTTTGTATATGAACAATTGGCATTTTGAAAATGTAATTGGTGACTTTTAGTTTTTTTTTTTATGGAATATCTACTAAGATCCACAGCACTCAGACAGACTATATCCATTGTACTGTGAAATCTATTCCCTACAATTTTGTGGTTAATATCACCACGAGCGCCCATGCCCAAGCCGGGATTCGAACCCGAGACCTTCAGAATGCAAGTCCAGCGCGCTACCTCTGGACTGTTGAGGCCGGCTTTTAGTTCTACAACGACGATATATTCAAATTAATATTCAGAAGGACTTATTTAATAGACGGAAATTTTGTTTCTACAAATCAAGAAGAATGTTTGCTTTTTTTTGTTAAATCGAAAACTTGAATTCTAGGACTCATGATGAATATCCATGCAACATAACATCTGCCACTTTAAGAGACATTAAGAATATCAAAGAATATCATCTAAAATGAATTTTCACTATAGACAACATATTTTGCGTAAATTTTCTGCACCTCAAGAAAAACTAATAGGTTTTAATTCTGTAGATCAATCCGTATATCTCTTAATGATTTCTGTATTTGTCAGAAAAAATCAATAGGACAGTTATTGAATCGACAGTTATTGAATTAAGTAAAACAAAATAAATATTATCAAAATTAATTTAATAGAATTTAATATTATAGTATTTTGTAGTATTTAATGGTATTTACCTATTAAAATAATAATTTATTCTATTGAATATTTTGAATAGCAAAAAACTATTGATTTTATGGTATATTTTCTGAGTTCAGGGAGATGGTAAAAATATTCATCGAAATTTAAAACTAAACAGAGAATGATCACCTAGTGTGAATTTTCTGTAAAGGGAAAAACTTAAAGAATTCGTTAAAGATCTGAACTATTGAAATGTCGTCTTTGTAATAGTCTGAAATACCTCAGACAAAACATTTCTCAACATGCTATACAACAGTTCTCAACATCCCAATATGCCCGAAATATTTCAGAAAAATGCCAAAAATATTGTATCGGGTATTTTTTTCTTTAATTATTGAAACTTATTTGATTCGGTAAGAATGGCATGAATGTCTTTCACTCCAAAACATTATGGCGCATATAAACTTTAAATACTTTAAAGTCAACATCTCAGTCAGCAATGTCTCGAAGACATTCGATACCTCGAAGCTTTATAGATCTCGTTGCTTTATCGCTTATAATTTTGAAAATGTCTCTTATATTCAAATATAAGGACACACGCATTCTCTTAATTCCCATTAAAATTGGTCAATAGGATTTAATTTAATTGATTTAATAGTATAAAAAAAATAAATCTTTTCATATAAACTCAATGGCAATGTCATGGTATTTTCTAGTATTTAATAGTATTTTCCAATTAAAATAATAATTTATCCATCCGACTATTTTTAATAGTAAAAAACTATAACTTATATATATATATATATATTTTTCTGGGTTACGCATTCTTATTCGAAATAATCTCGAACTTTCATTTTCTTTGAAATCTTTTCGAAAAATTTATTGTACCGAGTCAACTCCGGTAGGGCGCATCGATATCTACCTACACTCAGAAAAAATCCCAAAAATTAGTATTAAAATTGATCTCTAGGACAATTATTGTTTTAGTAGTATAAAAGAAGAAATATTTTCATATAAACTCAAAAACAATATAATAGTATTTGTTGAATTTAATGGTATTTATCTATTTAAATAATAATGTGTTCCATTGAATAAATTTAATAGTATACAAACTATTTAATAGTATTTTTTCTGAGTGTACCTGTAATAAGTCGTGTGAGTTCTTTATTTATTCGCATTGATTTCGTAACGATATCGAAACAAATGTCATACGGGGTTTATAATGCACATTTTTGATGTTTATAATGCAAATTTGTTGACAAATTTTGAATAAATAATGTCGAAAAGCTGATTTTAATTTTAAGGTTAACTTTAAATTATCTATGATTATAAGGACTGCGTCGAATATAATTGTCCGCTACAAAAATGAAAAAATCTAGGAATCTAGTAATCGAATTTTTATAGAATAAAATATTTTATTTTGCAAATTATTTTTAGATTTAAAAAAAATATATAAAAAACCAGAAATTAATATTTTTTAATAAAAAGTTTTAATTTTTCCGGAACCCCTTCCATTAATGCTGTAATGGTAGTGTCCGACACCCTCACAGCTGCTGAAGACCACTTTCTTTTAAAGTCTTGAAGGTCTTTGGCCACTTTTTTTGTTGTCTTCATCTCCCTTTTTACTAAAGCCCAGTATCTCTCAATCGGCCTGAGTTCTGGACAGTTTGGTGGATTGGCTTCGCTAGGCACCAAAATCACTGCATTTTGTTGGATCCACTCTAAGGCCCTTTTGCTGTAGTGACATGAAGCGAGGTCAGGCCAAAAAAATGTGGACACTTCATGTTGGCGTAAAAAATTGCAAGCATTCCTTCACATATATTTCGCTATTAATTGTACCCAAAGTCACGAATGAACTGCTCCTTTTTCCACAACTGCAAATTTCCTGCCAAACAAGGAATTTCTTTGGGAATTTTGCCATTTTTTTTTATTTGAATTTTTCAGCGACATTTCCTCGAGAATCGGCTGTATAAAATTCCTGCCCAGGTAGCTGAGAAAAGACCGCTAAAATATAAGTTTCGCCGTCCATTATGCAGCAATCGAATTTTTTAAAAAAATCTTGGTTCAGCTTTTTAGCTCGTTGTTTTGCGGTTTCATTCTTGACGGCATTTCTATCCGGAACTTTTTGGATCTTGTACGTCTTCAGCCCAGCTTCTTTCTTAGTCCTGCGCACGAAAGATTCTGAGCAATCCGCCTTTCTCGCCAATTTCCTTCCGGATATGCTTGGATCTTTCTTTAAAATATTCACAACCTTCTTCGACTTTTTACGATCATGTGGGCCTTTTTTTTACCAGAACCTTTCTTCCGATCAATACTCACGTCTTCCTTAAAGCGGTTGATAATGCGAGAAATGGTCTTAGGGTTAGCCCCTACCTCCTTGGCAATTTTTTTAAAAGACCAACTAGGTTGGTTTTGAAAAATTTTAATTATATTTTCTCGCACTTCCACTTCGTTTGCCATTTTCGCGTTAAATAAATTTTGTATTGACTATAACTGACACAAATTATTTTCTGCCATTTAATTCAGAGCTACTAAGATTTGAATCTTGCAATAGCACATTATGGGAAGATATGTAACGGACAATTTTATTCGACGCAGTCCTTAAACTCAAAAACAATATAATAGCATTTTGTTGAATTTAATGGTATTTATCTATTTAAATAATAAAGTATCCCATTGAATAAATTGAATAGTATAAAAACTATTGATTTAATAGTATTTTTTTCTGAGTGTACCTGTAATAGGTCGTGTGAGTTCTTTATTTATTCGCATTGATTTCGTAACGATATCGAAACAAATGTCATACTGGGTTTATAATGCACATTTTTGATGTTTATAATGCAAATATGTTGACAAATTATGGATAAATAAAATGTCGAAAAGCTGATTTTAATTTTAAGGTAAACTTTAAATTATCTATGATTGTACGCATATATATTGTAAATTAAGTTATATTTTCGTATATCCTTTTAGATAGATAGGTCAACATATAACATTTATAAGTCAACATTAAGTGTCCAAATTTAAGTACCAAATTTAAGTACCAAATTCAATACAAATATGAACACATTTTCCGACAGAGCTACCAATGTCATACCAAAACCAAAGTATTGCATGTTCTTTGTACTTATGCTCTCTATGCAAAGCTACAATTTCGAAGTTTGTGTCACAATATGTGGGTGTTGTCGACCGAGTGGCAGGTGTTGCTGATGCAGAGCTATTCTGTGCGATATTTTGTCTTTGTGCCCTAACAAAGAGCTGTTTGCAGAGGCGCATACAAAGAAAAAGAAAAAACAAAGTAAAGTCATACCATTTTATTATCACTCCATGCTGTACTATACACCATTCTTTAGATTTTCGACGCAGTACGTTACTGGTACTGATTTCAGTTGCGGTGCTTACTGAGTAGTGCTGTTTTTGATTTTCATTCTGCGAGCTGCAACAAAAGCCTCGTAAAACGTTGACTATGTCATAATTTTTGGTTCTATGTTACCTATGCGTCGTAATATTTACATATTCCTTTATGCAAATTATACTCATGTGGCATGTATTTTTTATATGTATTTTTATTATATATTTGAATGCATTCAAAAATACGTGCGATTTACATAAGAGTTACTAATTCTAGGTTTAATTATATTTTAAGATTGTGGGAAATGTGTATAAAATTGCGCTTTAATATAATGTAAAATTGTGTAATGTCACTAGAATTTGTTACAAATTACTTCTATAATTTTTGTGTGGGTTTTATTAATTCAACATAAAATTTCTGTTCAATTTAAAATAACTATTTTCATAAATTAAACACTACACCCAGAAAAAATTCCCTCAAATCCCATTAAAATTGGTTTAATAGTATACAAAAAATAAATCTTCTCATATAAACTCAATGGCAATATCATGGTATTTTCTGGTATTTAATGGTATTTCCCGATTAACATAATAATTTATCCTATTGACTATTTTTAATAGTAAATAGTATTTATATTTAGTAATAGTATTTAGTAATAGTATTTATAAAAATATTTGTGTATGGGTCGTCGAAGTTTGGAAACATTTTATCGGTAGGTTTTATGCAGTCAAAGTTGGACGTTCTACCAAAAGCTGCATATTTCGACCTAACGCAAAAATACAACAAATTTGACTTTAATATTCCAAACAGTTTGTATGATTTCGACAATCTTCCATGTACCTGTGTATTGCCGAAAAATGCATAAAATATTTCGTAGGATACCAGAAATTTTGTCTCGGGACAGTAGACAAAATTGTGGGGAGGCTCAAGACAGTTTAGAAACATTGTTTGAAAGGTTTAAAACAGGCGAACGCCAAATTTGTATCAAGAGCTGCCTTTGTTTTACCAGTACCCAATATATGCCAGAAATATTCCTTTAAAATTTCACATAATTTTATAACCTACCATATGTGTTATAAATTCATCCATTTATTTGTGTGTTTGTCAGAATAATTTTAAAATACGATTTAATCGATCATAACTTTATTGTTCCTGGTTTAATTTTGATAAATCTACAAGTTCAGAAAAGTTAATTTACTATTAATAACTGTCAAAATGTGTAAATCTTATCTTATAAGATCATTTTTTAATGATTTTGCAAAAATGAAAAATGTATAAAAATTTGATTTTGTTTTGTCGTATAATGACCTATAACATAGGTTTTTATAAACCGATTTAAATAAATTAAAAAGTTTTGCTAAGCCTAATGTATTGGTTCTTCAAAAAGTTATACAAGTTTTGAAATAACTTACTTTGATGCTTAGTTTTAATTACATAAGTAACTCAAGTTACGAAAATGCAAAATGGGCACAGAAGTGTAAATTAAAAAAAAAAATAACTACTTGGAAGAATTTCTGTAAATGAGAATAATCATTGTTTTTTCATGACTATCCAAAAATATAGGTGAGGCATTTTGAATACGAAATTTTTCGAATTTGTAGCACAGTGTACTTACAATTAGCCGGCCTCAGCAGTCCAGAGGTAGCGCGCTGGACTTACATTCTGAAGGTCTCGGGTTCGAATCCCGGCTTGGGCATGGGTGGTGATATTAACCACCCGGCTCGTGCTGATATTAACCACAAAATTGTAGGGAATAGATTTCACAGTACAATGGATATAGTCTGTCTGAGTGCTGTGGATCTTAGTTGATATTCCAAAAAAAAAAATTTCAATTCGAGAAAAGTAATAAAATTGTTTGGATTTGTTGGAAATTATAAAATAGAAATTGATTCAAAATTTATTGAAATTTCAATAGTAAAAAACAATTTGTACACCCATTTTCGGTATTTCGAAACAAAAATTTGTAGTAAAAATTGAAATTGAATAAAATCACTTTCGTATAATATTCATTCATTTCGAAATACAGAAAAATGACCTAATTGTCTTCGATACTAGAAATCGATTTTATTCAAATGTTGAATCTAATTTTATATAATTTTTCGTAATTGAAGATTTTTAGAAAAGACACCAAAAGAAACGTGTTGCGTTGTTATATCATTATTAACACTACCCAACAAGGTTTACGCCATGAACAATCCATACATCAATTTTATATAATTCGCAGGTACTGGTTTTGACTGCAAACCAGTGTTCTAATTCTACTCCGATCGGAGTAGATCTACTCCATTTCATTTGTATTTTTAAATTCTACTTCTCTACTCCGGTAGTAGCATTTTCTACACCTTTCTAATAATTGTCTACTCCATTTTACTGAAATCTATTCCCTTTGCTAAAATTGCTAACGTTTTTTTGTAATTTGAAGAGAACAATTTCTTGCGCTCCAAATAAATTGTTAATATAATAACTTTCCTAATAATTATGGTCAATTATCTGTTAAATAAATCTAATATTTTTGCCATGATCTTTAAATTGTACGAGTTATAACTAAATATACGCTTGTATACATTTTTTTAAAAGAAATTTTTAAAACGCCATGTATTTTATTGGGTGTTCCAGATACAACCCAACTCTAGGAAATCCCATCCTGAAAACATCAGCATTATAGAAAATACATGAATAAAATTTTTAAACATTGAAATATCTATTATTTTATTTCTTTTCATCAAATTTACTCCTATACTTAATGTTCTACTCCTTTTACATCAAATCTACTCTATTTTGCAATATTTTCATTTCTACTCTCTTTTAGTCATTTCTACTCCCCAAATTTTCCAAATCTATTCCATTTTCATTGGTGAAAAGTGTGAACACTGCTGCAACATGCAACGTTTTTTAAACAATTTCAATGATAATTTTAATCCCTTTTCACTCATTATTTGGAATAGTATTTCGTACCTGGGCTGCACAAAGGGGGTTCTTGTTTTTTTTTTTGTAACCCATTTGTTTTTTTTGTCATTCTTTAGATTTTGATTTTTCCTTTATGTATTTTTTTTATTTGTTTTTTCTTTTTTTGGATTGTTGTTTTTTACATTGAGTTTTGGTTTTTGCTTTAATTTTTTGTTTATTTGTGTTTTGGGTTTGTTTTTGTGTTTTAATTTTGGTTTTGTGCGTTTTTTTGTACTTTAGATTTTTTTCACATTTTTGAATTTGTTTTTTTTTATTACGATTTTGTGTTTTAATTTTTGTGTTTTGGCTTCTGTGTTTTTGATTTTGTTTTTGTGATTTTGCTTTTGTTTTTGATTTTGTGTTGTGATTTTAATTTTGCTTTTATTTTTTCTTTACAATCCCTCCCATATATAGCCTATGTCACCCTGCGGACAGTTCAACGGTTTAGACGTGATGCTTGCACTAACAGAAAGATGGACAGATGGACCAAGAATTTTATATACATATATAGATAAAAAAAATATAGTATTCTTCAAAAATAGTTTTTCTAAAAAACTTTAAAATAAATTTTCTTTTAATTGTCCAGACTAATCTATATATATAAAACTCTTGGTCCGTCTGTCGGTCTGTTTGTTCCAGCATCACGTCTAAACCGCTGAACCGATTTAACTGAAATTTTGCACCAGGATACTATGGAGTCCGGAGGGTGTTATAGGCTATATATGGGCGGGATTGGCGTGGTACCTCACATACATTCTAAACTTTCAAAACGGTACATACACAAGCAAAGAAGATGAAACAAAAAACTCAAATACAAAAGCAAAAACACAAAAACAAAAGCAAAAATCAAATACAAAATCCAAAGTAAAAGCACGAAACTTAAGTTATAACTCAAACACAACAGAAAAATAAAAATAGATAAAAAACAAAATCAACCACACTAAAATTCCCCACACCAAAATTCACCACACTAAAACTCACCACACTAAAATTCACCACACTAAAACTCACCACACTAAAATTTACCAGACAATTTTCACCACACTAAAATTCACCACACTAAATCTCACCACTCTAAAATTCACCACATTAAAACTCACCACACTTAAATTCAACACACTAAAATTCAACACACTAAAACTCACCACACTAAAATTCACCACATTCAAATTGACCCACTTAAACTGACCACACTAAAATTCCCCACACTTAAATTCAACACACTAAAACACACAACAATAAAATTCACTACACTTAAACTCACCACACTAAAATTCGCCACACTAAAACTCACCACACTAAAACTCACCACGCTAAAACCCACTAAAACTTCTACTGGGAAAAACTCTACGGGGAAGAATTCTACGGGAAAGAATTCTACTGGGAAGAATTCTACGGGGAAGCACAGTCTGAGAAAGAATTATTAATAAAATTGCTCAATAACCTTGCATTCACATAATATTTGCACGAGTCGTGTACGGGTCCAGCTAGTTTTAATATAATAACGAATGCTTAGATTCCAAATAGTTTTGAAGATAATTGGATCTAATTTGAAAAATAATGATATTAAAAAAAATATTTATATATTTTTAGAAATTAGGATTTTAACATTTATTTAGGGTTATATTGTACATAGATCACACTAAATATACATATTATTCATTTTTAACTGTATACATAGATAATTTTTAGTATTTTGTTATATTAATTTTTTCAATATGTAAATATCATTACTTTCTATTAAATGTATGCTTATTCTTATTACATACTAAGTACGAAGCATTTTTGAGAAAAATTCGGCTAAAGATTGGTATTTTCTGTAATAGAAGCGAGAATTTTCATAAGAGAATTATGTCCCAAAAAAATGAGTAATAGCAAAGAACTTAAATTTTTGAAGAGTAATTCATTTTAATTATTTAATATTTAAAATAAATGTCAATTCGATTTGTAAAGAATTTATTTGAAATTCACATTAGTAATTTCATTAAAAAAATGGTTTCTGGACTGTCAAATAAAAAAAAAAATATGAATTTTAAAAAATCCTTGTAATGTTACCCTGTATTTCCAATTGGCTTAATTAGCTAATTGGATAATATACCCCCGAATATGGTTGCAAAAAAACAAAAATAAAATAACACCCTCTCCCGGGGTTTATAACAAAAAAAAAAAAACAGTTTTTGTCAATATTAAAATGTTTCATTCATTTATCATCATGATAAGCTTAAAATATATAGCTGGAAACATTTTTGTTCTTGTCCTGTAGATATTGCTATGTTTAAGATATAATCTTAAAACAAAAACTGCCAAACAATATCCAACAGCAATACTACAACCACTCAGCACCCCCCCACCCAACCTACGGCCAACTTCCGAGCATCAATTCATGAACTTCATGCAGAACACTTGAAAATCGAGGCAATCGGAACGAATTTAAATTGCTTTACCGCGTTGTTTTTGCCATTGAACTAGTGGTATTGGGTCGAAAGTGGGTCGGTCGTTCGGTCGGTCGGTCGCTTGGTTGGTTGGCAGGGTGATGGCGCAGATATCAACCAAAAAACAAAATATAAAAAAAATACAAATATATATAAGCCTTCGAGCTACATTTCGTAAGCTCAATGGTTTGGATTTTATGAGCCTCTGCTTTCGGTTATTAGCTTTCGTGGCAATTGCTTTTGTTTTTGGACTGTTTTTTTTTTTACTTTTTTGTTTTGTATTTTATTTATTTCTGACTTCATTTATGGAAAGCCTCAACGTGGTCTCAAAATTTATAGCAGCCAATACAGAATATTCATTGTTTTGTTATTTTTTAAGTTTTATAACAACCAACACAAATAAGAGCTAAAAAAAAGTAATTTTACGAAAAACAGATTTTCTTAGGGTGGGTGTGAAAACCAACGGTCTAATGCCAGTTGCGCGGATTTAAATTTTAAAAGTTTCATACAGAAAAATGTGAAAATTCACTAAAATATGATGGCTCTTCTTTCAAGGCTTATTTTAAACTTGTAGGTTATATAAATATTTTTTAAGTGTTAAGACTTTTTTGTTGCTTTGTAAGTTATGGCATATTTTATTGTCGATTTTTTTTATTTGTTGATTTATTGAGAAATACAATTGTTGGAAATACAAAAAAAATAATTATGATTCTTTATTCTGTTTTGTTATTTATAGAGTAACAATATAAGTTTATTTATATTCAAAAAGTTTTTTATGATTTTTAACTTTTTTTATATTTTTAAACATAGAAATATTTTACATAAAGTAATAAAAAACTTTTATAAGATATTAAAACAGCACAATTTGAAATATGTATTGTGCCCTCCCTACAAAAATTTCCGAATTATATCGAGAATCTTGTAGAGCACATTGCAAAAACGCAAAAAAAAAAAAAGTATCCCCGAATATAGATTTTGACTGTCTCAAAAGCAGTCAATTAATGCATTTAAAATTTAAATTTTATAAATCGTATTCTAAAAAAAAAATAATTCTAAGAATCTGTCATGATTTCGTAACATTTCATGTACAAAAAAAAATAGCAATAAAAATCTCAACAGCATTCAGCGTCACCAGGCACACCAATGGCATAAATATTTTTCTTTTTTTTTTTTTTTTTTCATTTTTAAAATTGTAACTCAATATAAATTGCATGGCACTGTGACTTGCATTGTTATTGTAGTTTCTTTAGTTCTATTGTTGTTGCCCAAGTACTAGATGCCACGCTGTTTCTTCTTCTTCTTGTTTTTTGTATGCAAAATTGATCCGCCCGTTGCGGTTCCTGCTGCTTCGACTTCAGTTGGCAAAGTCGAAAATTCAATTTCCTGTTTTTGGTGAAAATGTGTACATAGGATACATTGAATTTTCTCTAAAATGTGCGCACATTGCCAAAGTCAGCGCCATGCCATCATCGTCGCCGTCAACGCGTCAGAGCCACACGCAGCCAAAAATACCACGCGAACCACTTCCGGCTACGTGTTACCAGAGTCCTGCCAGTATTACATTGTAGTGTATTGCATTGTGTCAATAACAACTGCAACAACAAGAACTACATTGCAATATCAATGCAAAAAAAAATAAAAATAAAGTTTCTTCAGAGGTTTTACTCAGAGGTTTTGCGACCAACCGGTAAATGAATATTTGAATTCAAATATGAATCTATACGCTTTCCACAACTACAATTTATAAGAATTTATTATCATATAATAATCTGACATTTTACCAAACAAGGATAGTAATATCTTGGCCGGTTTACTTTTCTTGGACCTAGATAGGTCCGGTGAGATTCGGTGTGGTGAGTTTAGGTGCGGTGAGTTTAGGTGTGGTGAGTTTAGGTGTGGTGAGTTTATGTGTGGTGAATTTTGGTGTGTTGAGTTTAGGTGTGGTGAGTTTTAATGTGGTGAATTTGAGTGTGGTGAATTTTATTGTATTGAGTTTTAGTGTGGTGAATTTCAGTGTGGTGAATTTTAGTGTGATGAGTTTTGTGGTGAATTTTAGTGCCTAAAAATATGTAAAATGAATATTTTAAGTTTGCTTCAATATTTTTCAGCCAAAATGGGTTTCAAGTTCGGAAATTAACCAAATCAATCAATGGATACGCCCACCTTCCATACAAGTCATTTTAATATAACTCTTATTAACCAATAACTCGAAAAGTATTCAAGATATTGATATGAAATTTAAAACTTATTTTTATTATTTAACTGGAAAAATGTATTTTAAAAATGTGCGTGATCCGTCGCATTTTTGACCATTTTGTTCACGGTTTTTATAATGGAAATTTTTGTCGTAAATTATAGAAAACAAATCTTTGAAATAAATATGAGCCCTACAAATCTGCATATATGTTTTAAATATAGGTCTGGTCTGCCCGTCTTCATTTAGAGTATTTTTTTTGTACTTTTATATGCATTTTTGGAATTAAGGAGATTATTAACATTTTTAAAAAATAACTATCGAAATTTTTGGTCTTTTTAAATCAGTTTTCATTAAAGATTCATACACGATATGTTCTTATAGCTATAGCAAGTAAAGATAGGTATGTGACTGAGCTTTGACTCACATTCACGGAACCCAATATACATTTATGCTTGGAAATACGCATATTGTACGCTTACTAAAGTAAATATTTCATTGAATATAAGCGTACGATTTTCTTTGGAAAACGGGTCTTAAATATAGCAATATTCAAGATATAGGAGCTTCACAAGTACATATGTGCTTTTTTGTATAAATAAGCATTTCATAAATTTTTTTAAAACATGTTTTTTATGTTTTGGATTTTCATAAATTGTACATGATTTACAGGTATATTTCAAAATGAAGTATACGCGTTTTGTATATGGTTTTACATATTATGTTCAGAATGTTTTACTCGTGTATTTTTGTGCAAATTGTAGTGGTTTTATAGATGTTTATATACACTTAATTAAAAACGTATATTAACTGTTTTAAATATCCATAGATGGGTTTTTAAAATATGTTTTTATAAATGTGTTTCAAAACCTGTTGTAAGATCAAAAAAAATATATATTGGTTAGTTCGAAGGCACTCGGAGTATTTTGGTGCCCTTAGAGTTCAGAGTGCACTGCCGGAACTGCACCCATAGTACGCATATCGCCATGAAGATTTCATACATAGCAACGAGAGATGAAAGCCCATGAGATTCGCTACATCGTCGGGCATAAAATGGGCATTTCGCCGAAGTGAAGCACCAGCATCAGCTGACATACTGCGGTCAAAATCGAATAAACGCCCACCACTTACAGCTCCAAAACTACCACCACTTTGTAATTTTCATTACTTTTATAGTTAATAATAATTGATGCCTTGCACAATTATATGCACAACGTATCACTAAATTAATTTGATTGAAAAAAATATATTTTCAATTTGATTTAACAACAAAACCTTTATGTGAATTTAAAATAATATCACCTTGCTATAGTACAAAATTTACAAAACACGTTTAAAAACTTATAAATGCACGTATATTCCAAATACAATAAAAATACGTGGACAAGTATTTGGAAGTACGTATATTTTAAAATATTATTCAAAATTGGAATCTCAATTTATAAATACATTTACTAAAAAAGAAATACGTGAGGATTTTTCAAGCATAATCAAAATTTCTATGAAAAATATTTGGAAGTACGTTGATTTCAAAACAATTTATTCAACAAGTTTAGAACTAAAACCGACATACAATAAATACGTGTGAAAATAAAAATAAGTGAGTTATTTATCAGGATTCTAAAAATAATTTATAAAAAATAACTGGAAAACATTTATTTCAAAACATTTTCTTATAATGGTTTCACAAATATTTTGATATTTGTAAATACATTTGTGAAAATAAAGATACGTAAATGTTACATAAATATTTACAAAATTCGAAATGTATTTAATAGTAAATTAATTTCCAAACAATTTTACTATTCGCTTATAAAAATGTTTATTGGGAAGGATTTCTATAATTGCTCACTATCACTCGCGGGCTTTTTTTGTTTTACTCACACTCACTCACAACCACGTGAGTAAAATAAGATTTAATTGCAATTCATGCTAAATCACGTGTTTTTTGCTTTTGTTGTCAGCATGAATTTATATACATATTTCATGATTTTTCATGGGCAGATTTAAGGGTATATCTTGGTGAGATTGGTCAACTAGGCGTGGCACCAGTCCAAATAATAAAGACACCAACATTTTGAAGAGCAAATAAAATGAAAGTTTGCTCAGCGCTATATTTCGGAATTGGACTACTGGGCATGACACCTCTCACATAACCTTGTTATAGGTTTTGATGAAATATATCTCACGGAAATGTTAACGTTAAAGACCTTTGATATGCTGTTCATATATAAAGGTAAAAATTTACACGAAAAATATATATTTCTCGGGATAGAATGATCAGTGGAGGAATAGTCCGGGAAAGAATTGTCCGGATATAAATAGACTTTAGGAAAAATTATTTTGGGATAGAACTTTTTTCTTTGGTTACTACATATATAACTCAAATATAAAAACATCGGCAGTGAAGCACTGCAATTAAATAATAGAATTACAAATATTTATCCCGCTGTGACACCGGGACTCCCTATACTAAGAGTGAAAGGGTATATTCAGTTTGGTACGCCGTTTGTAACACCCAGAAGGAAGCATCCTCGGTATGAAAAATATATATTCTTGATCAGCATGACCTCCTGAGTCGATTTAGCGATGTCCGTCTGTCTGTCTGTCTGTTGAAATCTTGATTACAAAAAAACTAGAAGAGCTAAATATATGAAACTCCTAATTTTGATTACTTATATATCTACGCTGTCTGTCAGTGAAAATGGGTATGATCAGTCCCTTGTGACCTGCGAACTTATGTTCAAATACCTCATATAAAACATACATCTACTAGTGAATTTTACTGTATATGTGCTTAGCTAAACTTTTTTGGTCAAATATATATTGACTTTATGTTCAAATACATGAAAATAATGATTTCCCGCGAAACGACTTGTGGTTCAAAAAAAAAAATCGAAATCGGTACACTTACTCATTTGTAAATATGGGTATGAAATTAATGGGAATTCTTCAGCGATTAAAATTTTGTAGGTATTTTCAGGATTCGTATACCCTGGTGACCTATATATCACTTTGAATGGTAACCACACATATGTGTAGGGTATTTATAGTCGGCTTAGACCGACTATAATTTTGATAATCCTAACTATCATAATTACACCTACTATAAAATGTCCCTACTTTAAAATTTCCCATGTGATCTAACCTTCCCAACTGGTTTTATTTCAAGACATGTACTGTCGCCGACTCTATGCTTGAATATCTAATTTATGTGTTGCTCACAAGAACAAAGCACAAGTAGTGTCAAAACAAAACACAAACAAAACGTAGTTGTAGTGAAGAGTCTATAATAGTGTGCAATTAAAATTCAAACACTAAACTGAACTGCTTATGACACTGAGTACTCATTGCATTTTACATTTTTTTATCATTTTCAATCTAAGTAAATTTCAATAAATATAATAAAACAATAATAAGAAAATCATATAATATTTTATATTATGCTTTTTATTTATCGAACAAAACTTTTTCATTATTTAATTTTTTTGTTAAAAACTAAAATCTTTTGTATATTGCGCTCACTCACCACACTCACTGTACTTGTTGCATTTTTAGCGACAGTAGTGTCATTTGGTTTTGTTATTTAAGACATTGAATGTCTTGCAAAAAAAAAATAATGTCTTGACACTACTTAACATCAATGAAAGAAATACTGCAGTGAAGTGTAGTCACTAAAGAGACTTCACTATAATATTGTTTACAGTCATTGCAAAATGCACTAAATACCGTCAACTGCAGTAGTAAATATTTTAAGAAAAATCACGATAAATTAAAAAATATAAATAAATATATCGAAATATATTCGACACAAAAATTGTAATCATTCACAGTTTTTTTTTTACTCACACTCTCAAATAAAGATTTAATTACAATCACGCGTGATCTCATTTTATTTTTAATACTAATTTATTTTTAATACTAATTTATTTTTTTATTCTAAGTAGTGGGTAAGAACGGCTAAATAATTGTGTAGTCTTATTAGAACTATAAACAGAATTTTAAATTTTCTATATTACAGTATTATAAAACCCACCTATAAATCACAATTACTACACAATTTAAAGGGAAATATGTCAAACCTAATCTCTCATGTTTAATTCAAATGTATATTATTTATATCAAAACTTTGAAAAACTTTTGAAGCAATTTAATTACCCTCTAAAATGCTGCTTTTTTATACTTAATACTTGACTTAATTCGCTAGCATTTCAAATATTCCTTTGTGCCCACGTTGCCACAACATGGTACGCTGAACAAATTCTGAATTAGATATTCATGTTTTGAACGTGTTTGAGGCGTGTACTACGCAAAGTGTTTTTTGTGCCAAAGTGTCAGAGTTGCCAAACGGAAGACAGGCGGCGGCGGCGGAAAAGGCAGCAGCAGCCACAGCGCTGAGACGCGTTTTATTTCAATTGAAATTCACTTTGTCGACAACGACGATGACGGCAACATCCACAAGGACTTCAATTTCGACGCGCATCGAATGAATGATGCTTAAGCTAAAGCTGATGTTTCTACTGCTACTGCTACCGCTTCGGCTGCTATTGCTATTGCTGCTGATGGTGATCATCATTTTCATCAGTATGACTTATCGATGTTTTCTACGCATCACAAGTTAAAGTCAGCCATGTGTAGTGTGTCTCTCTGTCTGTCTGACTATGCGATGTGTGTGAATTTTGCGGAAATTGACATTAGAGCGAAACGCAAATGCAACACTGCGAATGCTCTTAAAATGCAACACTGCCAATAAGAGAGTGAGACAGCAACAACGTTATAGGGTGACTGTGACATCGTCGTACAGTGAAAATGCTTGTCTTCGTTTAGAAAATGGCAAAAACAAATATTTTTAAATTGACATCTGCCTATTACACAAGAAATTTAATATTTTTACTTGCGTGGCATTCAAAATTTTTTCTTTATGTGTTTTTTATTAAATTCGCTTTCAATCTATTTCACTGTCTTGCCCCCCCCATCTCCCCTATTCATTTTGCAATTCATCGTGCAGATATCGCATGGCATCACAACGCATAGCACTGCGCGTTGCTATAAATTTCCGTATGCGGTTGGGTTTTTCGTATCTGTCAGACTCATTTGGAATGACATCTTTTCTATAATTTTTTTTGGCATCCTGTGCATATTTTGTCGCTTTCGTATTTGATATTCAAAGCATAGCACAGCGCATAACACTTGCAACACCCCAACCCACTCCATGCCACCGGAACTGGATACGGTTTTTTCGCATTTGTAGCTGGTGCCCAATTGTGGTATCTGTTGGTGAGCCTGGCTGTCAGACACCATGAATTATTACGCTCACATGCACGATGGTGCACGGGGTGTTCGGAGTTAAGGGTGGCCGCACCAGATCCTTTCAATAATTGCATCAAAAGAAGTACGCAGCTCTGTGAAATGCTGCGTCTCATGAATTGGAGTTCAAAAGAAATCATTGAATGCGTGTAGGGACAGAAAAAGACCCAGTGCGAATATGTCAAAACTTCCGGGAAAAAAATAAAGAGAATTTAGTAAGTTTTCCAAATATTTTTAGTATAAAAAGGTGGATTATATATCAAATATTTTCTATTTTCTACCTTTTCGCTAAGAAATATGTGTCCGGAATCTGTGATTAACTTTCCTATTTTAACGCGCAATGACAATTGATATCAATAACAATTTTTTACTAAATTTGCACAACATATTCCAGAACTATGCGAAAAATTTTACTTCCGGAAGATAATAAAAATTTGTATAATTAACATCGTTCTAAAAAAAAGATGAATTTCATCAAAATCTTACCATTTTTGTAATTTTGTCGCTTTCGAAAACTAAAATGTAGGTTTTATAAATGTTATTATTTCTATATCTTTATTAATATCTTAATATTTCTGAATATTTATAGAAAACAAACCAAACCAAAAATAATAAAAATCCGAAGATGCCTTTTATTGGTTGACTTAAACATAACTTTATAGTTATCTTTTGGGGTGATAAAAGTCAACAAAAACGTGAATATTCGTAAGCCTTTTATTTATAGAAAAATCTGATTTACAACCATAAATAATAAAACTCCGAAGATGCCTTTTATTGGTTGACTTAAACATAACTTTATAGTTATCTTTTCGGGTGCTAAAAGTCAACAAAAACGTGAATATTCGTAAGCCTTTTATTTATAGAAAAATCTGATTTACAACCAAAAATAATAAAACTCCGAAGATGCCTTTTATTGGTTGACTTAAACATAACTTTATAGTTATCTTTTCGGGTGCTAAAAATCAACAAAAACGTGAATATTCGTAAGCCTATCCATTTTGATTAAATTTACGACAACATTCGAATATCGTCAACTTTTAAAAGTTAGCATAAACTTAGGTTCTGGACATCGTTTGTATGGTTGGGTTACTACGAGGTTCTTTAATTCAAGTGACAAGTTACACAGAAAAAAAATGTACTTCACATTGATGAATTCCGTTCTTCAAATCATGATTCATTGTATTGAAATACCATTCATAATATTAATGACTAACGCCATCAATGTTATGAATGCTATCATACAAATGAAGAACACTTGGTAACTGTCAAAAAAGTCTTCTTCAACATGATGAAGAAGAATACGTATGTGAAGAATACGTTTCATCATATTAATGAACCAAAGTATAAAATACAACATATATGTTCATCATTTTGAAGAACGCAAAATATTTTTTTTTCGAAATTTTTTTTTGTTTCGAAAAATTTTTTTCTCGAACAAATTTTTTTTCGAACATTTTTTTTCGAACATTTTTTTTCCAACTTTTTTTTTTTTCGAAAAAAAATTTTTTTTTTTAGTAACAATTTTTTTTTGTCCGATTTTTTTTTTTTTTTTGATAATTTTTTTTACGTTATTTTTTAAATAAAATTTTACAAAACTTTTTTTTGATAATTTATTAATATTTTTTTTTTGATATTATGACCAAATTCATCAATATGACAATTCAAATTCATTGTATTGAATATTTTGTTCATATATATAATGATTGCATTCATTAATTTGTCATTTAAAGAACGGTGGTATCAATATGATGAATCTGGTAGTTGGTGTAAAAAATCATAATATTTATGAATAAATTCATCGTATTGAAGATATTTTTTCTCTGTGTACGTCGATATTAATATGCGTTACATAAAATATTTTATTAAACCTATGTTAAATTTAAAATTCTACTTTGTTATAAAAATACAAATGTCGTGTTTCACATTGTCAAAAAATGTTCTACTAGGGTGTTCCACATTTTGTGCGCCATATTTACGAATGTCTTTGTTTGTCGTGTTTGTCTGTTACTGCTACATTTACGACTTCGTTTGAAGTGTCCGTAGGTACTCGATGTGGTTTTGCGGTTGAATTTGTGCGTATTCTGCTAAATACTCAATTAGTCCACTCTGCCCAGCTTTCAATTTTCGAGTTGTGACCAGCACTAGTGTCATGATAACCTTTTGTGCGGTTTCGAAAATTGCCGAAGCAGTGTTCTTTATTTTTTTACTTGAATATAATGCTGTGAATCATTAGAAATGTTAGTAATTTATAAAATTTAATACTGATTAAAAAAAATTACATATTTCGGTTAATCTTATACGAAATAAATATAAGATTTGTTACTACACCGAAATAAATACTGTTTAAAAATAAATAAAAATGTATTAAAATAAATTAATATGTATTTGATTTACGTCCAAAAGTTTTTAATAACTTTATGTAGGTGTTTTTGTATAGGAAATACCTAAATACTTTGACTGCATTTCTATACAAAAATTTAATAAATTTGAAAAATTACTACATATGCTTTTAATTTTATTCTAATCTGTATTTATTTTACATTGTTGTAATAATTAATTTGAAAAAAATGTATATATGGACCAAAACGCTAAAAACAAAACAATAATTTCAATGAATAATTATAGTGTTGTTGATTCCTTAGAATTTCGTGTCAATTTCATGTAATTTTTCAAATACCTAATCGTAAAAATAATTAATCTGTTGTAAAATTTAACAATTGAACGATTTTTATTTTTTTTTTGTAATTTTTATCCTAAAAAATCGTATAAAATAGTTTTTTGTGAACCGTAAACGTCCGAACACTTTTGTCTTCCAGCGAAAAATTAGAAAGCGATCATTTGAAACAACAATTCTGTCTTTCGGCACCTTTACCAATAAGAAGCATACAAAAAATGATGTGTCTTCTCAGAGAGTATATTTTATATTACTCTCTCTGCAGAGTTGACAACTTTTATTTCCACGTTTTTATTTTCAACACCAAAAAGATTCAGTTGGTTGAATCAGTTTGTTCAATTAGTAGGTTCAATTAGTTGGCATCACTAGTTCTCGTTTCCACCAGATTATCAGACTGATGTTGTTTTTATTTTATGCCTTCTCACTTTCACAGTCGTCCGTCATGTGTCTGAACGTGTATGCCAAAGAAATCGTGTATACCTTTAAACGACGAACAACCTTTCGTAATATGTTCGACGTGTGTTTTGAAATATGTAGAGATCGAGATTGTTAATACATGGTGTGGAGACATTAAGTCAAATAAAATCAAATGTATTTAAAAACCAACAAAACGAAGAAGACCAACTTTTTTTAAAAACAAAGACAAAGAACAATTGTAATATAATTTATTACAGTAACTAAGATGTTTAAAGGATAAATTATTATTTTATTCGGAAAATACCATTAAATACTAGAAAATACCATCACATTTCCATTGAGTTTATATGAAAAGATTTATTTTTTGTATACTATTAAAGCAATAATTGTTCTGTTGACCAATTTTAATGGGATTTGAGGGCATTTTTTTCTGGGTGTATAAATAAAGGGTTTTTCAACAGGGACGCTACGAAAGTAGAGCGACAGGGACAGCAAACGACACCATATTTCTTGCCGCTCTTTTGACATTGGCAAACCCTACTGGAGAGAAATGACATTTGACATTTCTCTTCAGTAAGGTTTGCCATTTCAAGATATACGAATTCGAATTTCGGTAGTAAATTTTAATAATTTCGACTCGTTGTTGGCTCGTATATCTTTCCATCATGAAATGGCAAACCTTACTGAAGAGAAATGTCAAAAGAGCGGCAAGAAATATGGCGTCCTTTGCTGTCCCTGTTGCTCTACTTTTGTAGCGTCCCTGTTGAAAAACCCTTGAAAAAATTTTTATAGCGTTCTTATTGAAAAACCCTTTATATACGTACACTTATTAATGTTTGCCAACATTTTTAAAATTAAAAAATTATCAATGCAATGGGCAACTTTTCAAATACATAACATAAAATTCGTAAATGTTCCAAGTAATTTCCATAAGTGCAGACATTCCGCATACTAAAACTTAAAAAAAATATACATACTTGCAGGACGATGTTCAAAAAGCCAAGTTAATACGCTTTAGAATATTTTACACACATGGCAAGAAAGCATTTGTATGCTGAGTTTAAATAGAAATTATCTTAAAATTCATTGTACCTTCAGAAGAATTTGATTTTGTTTTTTTTTTAAGGGTAAAGAAACTCTGCATAGATTTTTGGCAAAATTCCTATAGTAATGCACACGACACGACAGGTTCTCATTTATTTGGCAAAGCTCCGTTCTGTTGGCCCTCGACTGGAAGACGGCGCATCATTGGCACCTTTTATAAAGTTCACATTACAGGCAGCCATGAGGATTTTTTTCTGCTTCATCTGGTACATTATAAGGTCTTATGCACAACCCTTTTTAGAATGTTATTGTCAACAGCAGCAGCGGTAAAAAAAAAAAAATTAAAAAGTCGACAACGAATGACAAACTAAAAAAAAATGAGTACAACAATGCTGAATAAATTTAATGTAAATTTTGGCAGCGAAACGCATTGGTGTTGGCCAAATTCGTTTGCCATTTCAATGTTTTGTACGTTGTTCTTTTTTTTCTGTGTCTCTTTTATACTCACATTGCACTATTTTAACCCCATGTATGGGGGGGTTTTACGCTGTTTTTTGGAATTAAATGCTTTTGTTCGCTTTAATTAGATTTTTGTTGGGTACTTAATGAGTAGTCAAAATGAATGGCAGTGGGAATGTTGGGAGTTTGGGTTGGCGATGGGTGTTTATTTAATTTTTAAAGTTTGGAAAAGGGAAATATATATATTTTTTTTGAGATTTTATACTATATTTTGTTTGATGACATTTTAAAATACCTTAATTACTTGTTGAATGGATAGGTATATGCGGAGATATGTGAGAGCAGAAAAGTAGTAAATTGTTAAAATATAAAAGAAGGTACAAAAGGGTACAAAATGTTTTTAATAAAATTTAAATACACTTTTATCAGTTTAAATAAAACTAAATAACGAAAAGAAATGCAAAATATAAAGTTACGAAAAAAAGGTTTGATATACAACAAACATCTGCACAAATACATTTTAAACCCACTTCAAGACATTAATTTTGTTTTTAAACATTTACTGTCGCCGACTCTATGCTTGAAAATCAAATGAATGTGTTGCTCACAACAACAAATCACAAGTAGTGTCAAAACAAAACAAGACGTACTTGTAGTAAAGATGCCTATGATGTAGTGCAATAAAAATTCAATGACTGAAATGAAATGCTAATGACACTGAGTATTCAGTGCATTTTACATTTTCATTACTATTGAAATATAGATAACAATTTAAAAATGTAAAAGAAATCATTTAACATTTTATATTAACAACATGTTTTAAATATTTAATTTTTATGAAAAAAAAAAAATAAATATGGGCCTTTCCACACCAAATCGGCCAGCGGTTGGAACTCACCTTCTTCGATTTCAATGAAATTTTGGCAACTGATAAAGGGTATCGAGACATGCAGGGTATCGAGACATTTAGAAAATATTTTTTTAAAATATGATGCCATCAAAATACCATCTTGAAATTTTGTATGGACATTTATAATAAATTGACGAAAACTTAGGATTTTTTCATAATTTTAAAAAGGGTCCTTTTTAAGGACATCAATTTTGAAGTGCAAGGATAATGACCACGGGCCACATGTTACCGTTTGGAAATTACTACTTAATTTTTCTAAAAGCTTGTTCTATTAGCTTTAAAACGAGCCATTAACGGAGTTTCTAGCATTTCTAGTTCAAGAGATATTTAAATATGAACAACAGTACAAAAGTGATTTTTGGCACTTTTTTTCCAACTTTGAGCCACTGTATCTCTGGAAGTAGTGGTCGGACAAAATAAAACAAAATTGTTTAGTGCATGTCTCGATACCCTTTATCAGTTGCCAAAAGTGAATTAAGATCGAAAAGGTAAAATCTCAAATTTGACTTTTTTTGCTCGATTTGGTGTGGAATGGCCCATATATATTTTATTGGATATATTGCTTTTTTACGTGTATTGTTTTTTCGTACACATATTCAAATTTTTTTTTTTTAATATTGTTTTTTGTATTTTTTATAAACACATAAATACCGACAACAACATTACTATCGTCGAACGCCGAGCGACAGATTTGTTAGTGTTTTTCAATGTTCGTCATCTCACTTGTTACTCGTTGCGCTCAATTGCTGTACTCACTGTATTCATGGCATGTGCAGCGACAGTAGTATCGTTTGGTTTAGTTTTTAAATACATTGAATGTCTTGAAAAAAAATGTCTTGAAAAAAAAATGTCTTGACACTATTTTACACCAATGAAACAAATACTGCAGTGAAGTGTAGTCGCTAGAGAGACTACACTATAATACTGTCTACTGTCATTGCAAAATGCACTAAATACTGTAGAGTGCAGTAGTGCATATTTGGAACAGGGAACTTCAAATACGTTTAAAGGCGAGTTTACACGATAGAGAAAATAGTTAGAGATATAGCAAAATAGAGCGAAAAATCTCAAAGAGTTGTGTAAACACTACTGTAGGAAGCTCTACGGTAGATTTTTTTCTCTATCTCTAGCTAATTTCTCTATCTTGTTTTCGAGCGTTAAGCAGATGTAAAATATACAATATATAGATGGGGAAGGAAAGTTAAAAAAAAATGGATTATAATCAATTTTTTTTATTCATAATATTTTTATTTTAAAAAATTTTGTTTATTCATAAAATTTGTTATTTAACTTTTTTTTTTTTATTCATAAAAATTATGAATTTATTTTGCTTATATCTCGTAAATATCTATTTCTACTCTTAAAAGCAAGTATTAGTACAGCGCAAATAACCGAAAAAGTTATTTTATTATTTTCTTTTGTTAGAATTTTAAGAACAAAAAAATTGAGAAAATAATAAATGAGCTGTATCTCAAAAACTAGAGCGAATTTGACAAAACTGATGACATTATCGGAATCAGCGCCACAACTATATGCATTATTTCCTGAAAAGTTACTGTATCAATATGAGTGTACTGCTATTTAACCCCTAATTCTAAAACAAAGATCGACTAGGGCCCCGTTCGCGAGTTCATACTGGAATTAATACTTTATATTTTATCTTTTTATTTTTTCGACTTTATTATATTCGAAATAGTTCGCACGAGAACTATTCATTATTAAATCGAAATAACCAGACTAAAATGCAATTCCAATTCGATATCATTTGCATTTAGCTGTATAATAATTCGATTTGTCAGAACAAAGAAAGTGAATGGAAGATGGAAAAATTCAAGTTTTATGTGAAACAATTTCAAATATTTTTGAGTTGAACCAAGTAAATGTTTTAATTAACTAGCTTATTGAGATAACTTATCTATTAACTTAATTTAAGGATATGCTATTTATCTAAATGTCTACAAATACTTCGCCTACAATCCATACAATCAACTACAATGAATAACAAATGCATTCCTTTATTATATAATTTATTATATTTGTCTATTTGTCTGTCTGTCTGTCTGTCATTCTAATTACAAACATTTTATTTATCTTTTGTTGTTGACTCTATATTGCCAGGCAACATGCGGAATGAACACGAATTCTAAGCATCATCATCTTATTCAAAGTCTCGTCTTCATCATGGGTAACCAACTTTAGAAGTACAACGTGGAACAAATAAAAATTAACTTTTAATGGTGCTATAAAGAAACATTAATGCAGCAGCGTTTATTAGAGAATGGTTTTTGAAAAGCACCTGTGCGATAACTTATGTTTGATTAATCATTTATACTTATGATCCACTTAGGTTTATAAGGTTTTTGTTTTAGCAAATTAAAAAAGAATAATACTACTATTTTATTTATTCTAGATATTCATTTTATGCCGTTTATTTGTTTCGAAATTTATGCAGAATTCTCATGGATTCTATAACTGGCAACTGGCTATAATTATATGATCCTCAGTGAAAATAGTACGATTTTCTAGAACCATACAATGGTCCTCAGTGACCATACGCCGATTCCACACAACCATACTAATGTTGTCAGTAATCGTATTTCGAATTCATACAACCATACTATGGTCGTACGTGATGAGTAATCATATTATTATATTATGATTATCCTAAATTCCTAAAAAAGCAGATTGAAAAGAAATTATAAATAAGACACATGTTTAATTGATGATTATTTTATCTACATTTTTTATTATATCTATATATATAAAACTCTTGGTCCGTCTGTCAGTCTGTCAGTCTGTCTGTCTGTCCGTTTGTTCCAGCATCACGTCTAAACCGCTGAACCGATTTAACTGAAATTTTTCACAAGGATACTATGGAGTCGGGAGGGTGTCATAGGCTATATATGGGCGGGATTGGACAAGGGGTGTGGCACCTCTCATACAACCTAAACCTTCAAAACGACATAACTCAGAATATACACAAGCTAAAAATATGAAACAAAAAACTCAAATACAAAAAAAATATACAAATGCAAAAACACAAAAACAAAAGCAGAAACACAAAAAAAAATCAAACACAAAAACAAAAGCAAAACATGAAATTTCACAACGGGGTAACAACCATCCAAATTCTTTAAACTCGCCACACAAAAATTCACCACAAAGAAATTCACCACATTAAAAAAAACCACACCAAAATTCACCACAAAGAAATTCACCACACTAAAACTCACCACAATAAAATTCACCACACTAAAACTCACCATACTAAGATTTACTACACTAAAACTCACCACACAAAAACTCACCACACTAAAATTCATCATACTAAAACTTACCACATTAAAACTCACCACACCAAAATTCACCTCACCCCTCACCTAAATTCACCACACCGAAACTCACCACATTAAAACTCACCACACTAAAACTTCTACTGGGAAAAACTCTGCGGGGAAGAATTCTACGGAAAAGAATTCTACCGGGAAAAATTCTACCGGGATGAGTTCTACGGGAAGAATTCTACCGGGAAGAATTCTACGGGGAAGCGTTCAATGGGGAAGAATTTTACGGGAAAGATTTCTACAGGGAAGAATTCTAAGGTGAAATATTCAACGGGGAAGCGCAGTCTGAGAAAGAATTTTCTTTGAGAAAAGTTGTTTTAGCGGAGAATTATTATTTGGTTACTACATTTATAAGACCAATAAAAAACTTCCACAGCGAAGCACGGGTCTGTGATATAAATAATAAAAATGTTTTTTATATCAATAAAATCGCTACATATCCTTTCATTCACAAAATCTTGGCACGAGTCGTGCACGGGTCCAGCTAGTAAGTATATATTTTTAAATGAAAGACACAATTTTACAAACTCCGTGAAGCTGTACTCTGTGAGAAGTACTTGCAATTGCCGGACAGCATCGTTCGAGTATTATCGTGCACAAGAACTTTCGTGACAACGATGCACACGATTAATCACATTTGTATTAAACACGACCAGTTAATGTTATTTATAGAAATTTGTTTGAACTATATTGTCTTCATATTAAGCATTAACAATTAAAGTTTTAACTTTCGGATATATGTTTAAACATTAAAAGACACTTTGACACGACAAAAAAAAAACTCAACTGCACACCGCCATAGCCAACATCAAAGTGAGTAAGAGAGAGAGTAAAAAATGCCATTAAATGAGAATTATATGGTTGTAAATAATAAATTACTATATTATGATCAGTCTATATCATGGTATGATTGGTATTGACCATACTTTGTTCGTGGCAGTTTTTATCGTAATTACAACATGGTTCTTATCAACCATATTTTGGTTTTTCAGAAATACAATCATATTAAAATAAATTGTCTACTATAATATGATTTTAGCGTCCTTATTATTGTTGAAATAACATTGAAAATACTATACTTTGATTGTGGCAACCATGTAGGATTGTAAAGACCATAGCATGGTTGTCGCGATCATGTCGCAACCAAATTATTTCTCTGCGTGTAAGTAATCCTGAGGAAATTTCAACTTTGAACTAAAAAATGATGAAAAATAAAATTAACCAGTTGGGAAGGTTAGATCACATGGGAAATTTTAAAGTAGGTGTAATTATGATAGTTAGGATTATCAAAATTATAGTCGGTCTAAGCCGACTATAAATACCCTACACATATGTGTGGTTACCATTCAAAGTGGTATATAGGTCACCAGGGTATACAAATCCTGAAGAATTTCCATTCATTTGATACCCATATTTACAAATTGGTAGGTGTACCGAATTTCGATTTTTTTTTTGTGAACCACAAGTCTTTTCGCCGCAAAACATTATTATCATGTATTTGAGCATGATATCAATATATATTTGACCAAAAAAGTTTACCTAAGCACGTATACATAAAAATTGATCTTTATATGTACATTTTATATGAGGTATTTGAACATAAGTGGTCGGATCATAGGTCACAATGGACCGATCTCGCATGGACCGATCTCGCATGGACCGATCTCGCACATACAGCGTAGGTATATTAGTAATCTAAGTTATAAGTTTCAGCTAAATCGACTCAGGAGGTCATGCTGATCAAGAATATATATACTTTTCCATACCGGAGATGCTTCCTTCTGGGTGTTACAAACAGCGTATCACTCTTAGTGTAGGGTATAAAAACTATGTTTTTTCAAATGGAAACGAATGCTGGTTCGATTATTAATTGAAACATAATGATTTCTGTCACTAAATCTCGTTATTTTAATCGAAATAAACAGAAATTACGGAATATGGTTAAGGTGACCGATGCAACGTAGTTCAGAAATGCATTGCATCGGCCAAAACTCTGTATCTTTTGATGTAATGAATATTTTTGAATGAGTTTTTTTTTTGTTTGATTGGAAATTGATGAGATATCTTTTTTAGATACTAAAAATAAATATCGACCGATTATATTCCGCTTTATAATGAGCCAAAGTTGAACTTTTCTTTCTTTTACAATTTTAGAATATACAACATTTTTTTGTTCTTGTTTTAATAAATTTTTTTATTACTACTTTTCATGATTGATAATATTAGATATGTAAACAAAAATATTTTTTTTTGTTTGAAATTTTGAAGCTCTGAACATTTTTATAAATATAATATTTTTAAACTGTTTTTTTTACTTTGAGTTATAATATCTCCGTGAGATTTAAAGATATTGCCCTTAGGTTATTTTTTTTTTAAATACTGGATAATATCTGTATTTTTAAAGAAACAAAGTAATATCACATTTTTTTTTATTTTTGGTGCTATGAAAGATATAAGAAAAGTCTACTTTTTTCAAAACTTACTTTTTTTAACGAACATTACTTCTTCTATCTTATATCTTCAATATCACGTAAATAAAAAGTATGACAATCGCTTCTCTTTTAAAAATATAGGCAAAATAGCCAGTTTAAAAAAAATATAACCTGAGCCAAATATCTTTAAAACTCACGGAGATGTTAGAATTCAATGTGAAAAAAAAACTTTTCAAAATTTTAATTTCAAACCAAAAAAATATATTTTTGTGTATCTAATATTATTAATCTTGCAAAATAGTAACAAAAAAAAAACTTATTACAACCATTTTTTTTGTTGTATACACTAAAATTGTAAGAGACAAAAAAGTTCAACTTTGGCTAATTATACAGTGGAATCTAATCGGTCGATTTTTATTTCTAGTATCGTAAAAACTTATCTTAACAATTTTCAATCAAACAAATAAAACCGTATTCAAAAATATTCACTACATCAAAAGTTACAGAGTCTGAAACACAGTGCGATGGTGGTACACATTTTATCATTTTCCATTTTTTAAACTATATTTTTTTTTTGTAACGAACGAATTCCACGCCCTCTTACCCGCCCAAACGACCGAGATATCGCGCGGCACATCCGCATATCGCGCGGATTGGTGACCGTTTCTTGAGCAGCCCTAGCTGGTCAGATTCAAGAGAATTCGCGAGTTAACTACAGATAAATATCATCAGTTAACTAAAAAAAGTCTCATTAAAGTATACAAAGACTAATTAAGTATTTAGGTAATGAACGATATTGTTTTTTACTACGTCAACCGAGTCAGAAAGATATAAAAGAAAATATAATTCATTAAACTCATTGCATATCTTGAATTTAAAATAAATTAAAATAAATTAAACCCTACAAACAGAAAATCCTCTTTTGGCATGAGGTTGGAGTACCAACTAACTTTATTCGATTAAATCGAATGGTCACATTAGCCAATACACATGAAATGTTAGTCTATACACACTCCTAATGGTTCTAAATCTGTACTAAATTGTTCTAAAACAATTCGAAATTGGTTGCAGTACAAATTAAAAGTCTTTTAAAGTTGACAATAACAACCGACTAAGCGGTTAAGAGAACCGAATAAGTTGGTTGGGCAAAGAGTTGGTTGACGCAACAAATCTCTATTCTGTATGTATGAACAACTAGTAAAACCCAAATTAAACATTTTAATCTAATGGATTATGTGGTATTCTGTAAATTTCCGCGTATTTTATATTTTCACCATTACTGTCCAAGTTTGCAAAATTTTGTAGGATGTTAAATAATAAGATTCAATTAAACTCGACTAATCCTAATGAATATAATATGTATTTCTAACGCATTTCGCTGAATGCCAATGAATAAAATCAGTCAGTCAGCGAATTAGACTCAAAGTCAGGCCAGTCACTCTATAAGTTAGAGACCAATGTCGTGTTGTCGCCCAATGCAGTATAATTCACAACCGGAAAAGCTTTTAACCAATTTACATAATTTGCTAAAGAACAAAATGATAAATAACACCAACCAGTCCGTCAGTCATTTAGTCAGTCAGAGCTACCCATTATTCAGTCTGTTTGTGGAGGCTAACTTTTCATTTTTGAACAAATATTAAAACGAAGCGTACTTTCAATAAAAAAAAAAAAACATTTTAGATGGGGTGATGGTATCATGGGGCTAATGCTGCTGTTATTTTTGATAGAAATGGTCTAAGGCGACTCTTTTCGCGATGCAAATGTCATGCTTATCGCGAGAATTTGCTTCAAAGGCATCCGAATCATCATCATGGTCTCGTCTTCATTGTCATAATAATGCTGCTGGCTGATGTTATTTTTCTTGTCATTGTTTTTAGAGCCTCGGGATGGCAACACTACTTGGGCAGGCATCTTAAACGCTGGCTGCTGGCGCATTAATTAATGAAATGTTGATTAACTTTTGCCAGGACCAGCGCAAAGTCTTAGACTGTGACTGCGCCAAGCGCAGAACCGGAGCAATGCCAAAAGACAAGCAGTCCGGCGGCAGTTGAAAGTCTTAAGAACGCAGAAAGAGATTTATATGAGTTCGTTTATCAGCTGAAACAACAATTACAACAAAAACATCAAGTACAAGTACAACAAAAAAAAACTTTTCAAACGCAGGGATTAAATAAAGGATACGCGTAAAGGATACGCTGGATACATTTTGTTGACAACGCAGAAAGCAACTTCTTCAAATTGTTGGGGCGGTGCTTAAGTGGATTAGCATTGGTGTTTGAGGGGTCAACAGGGTGTTGGTGTTGGGTTTGACTGCTGAAAGGCCCTTTAAACAATTTCGTGGCGCGAATTAGTCTAATTAGCTAGTCGAGCGTAAATGTGAAAAGAGCTAATGTTACAAAGTAGTAGAAGTATAGAAAAAAACACAATTTTGTAATGAGTAAAATGAAGTTGTTTACAATTAATCATACATTGGAATGTAAATGGGCATTTGTGACCTACGGTCATAAATATTAAATTTGCGGTTAAGAACTGGAAGTTATGCCCGTAACTTCAACGAATAGATATCTACTGGTGCTTAGTTATCTATCGTGTAACCAAAATTTGGAATGAATATACCGTACACTGTCTGTTAGTGTAGGGTATTAAAATTCTAAAATGATGAAACTATGTTTAGTTGACGGACATTATGTTAATGTGTCAAAATAGTGTAATTAAACACGGTTACCTTTTCAGTCCAGAGGTAATCAGGATTTGTGGATTATTAGAATAATTGCAAATTTTTAATCGGGCGAATACTGTCTGTCATTTGAATTTAAGATGTCACTCAGTGTGCCAAATTTTTAAAATATGTTTACATGTAAATTGGATTGCGTTAAACGTTTTTTTTTTTTCGTAACTTGGAAATTGGAAATTGTGTTTTGCCGACAGAGACATAAAAGATGCGGCTTTAATAGTATAAAATATTATTTTTTTTATTAGGCATGAGGTCCCTCATATCTTCTAGAAAGATTTGCATTAAACCCAAGGTCCACTCTTGGTTTAATGAGACTTGCAGGATTGCAGTCAAATCAAAAGAGCAAGCCTTTCAGAATTGGTGTGCTAATAAAAATACTGATACTGAAAGACTTCGCATACTGGCTAGGAATCGCTGTAGTGCCGAGATCGTGAGCAAAATATTTCTTCACGAACAACACAAAAGGTTTTTCTCTACCAAAGAGGTAGTACAAATTTTTGGTCATTTGTAAATAGGCTGAAGAATCAGACGACGTCGTCTACTCCAACTCTTAATTTAAATGGTCAGACCTTCACTGACTCGGTTGATAAAGTTAATCTCTTGGCAGAATTATTTGCAAATAATCCGAGGCTCCCAGGTAGCAATCAACCACTGCCCGTGGTCGACTTTGTTTCTTCTGCAATGCCGGAGTTACATTTTCGAACGTTAAAAATGTTTAAAGAAAACCTCAATATTACCAAAGCCTCTGGGACAGATCGTATATCTGTCCATATGTTGAAGAAGTTTGCCTTCCTTCCTTCCTTCCTTCCTTCCTTCCTTCCTTCCTTCCTTCCTTCCTTCCTTCCTTCCTTCCTTCCTTCCTTCCTTCCTTCCTTCCTTCCTTCCTTCCTTCCTTCCTTCCTTCCTTCCTTCCTTCCTTCCTTCCTTCCTTCCTTCCTTCCTTCCTTCCTTCCTTCCTTCCTTCCTTCCTTCCTTCCTTCCTTCCTTCCTTCCAAAGAAGGAAGAAGAAGGAAAAAGACAAGAAGACAGATGGACATTGCTAATACTTTTCCTTAGCGGTCACGCTTCCTTCTGAGTGTTAAGAGGATCACCAAAGTAAATACACCATTACTCGTCTGGGACACACACGGGAAAGTCCACGTTCTTAGCAATATGGGTTTTATAGGAGAAGACCTGTGTAGGTGTTGCGGTGACATTGAGGCCAAAGCAAACAGCTTTCACGTCTTTTGCTAATATCCTGCACTATCAATCAAACGTAACAAAATTCTAGGCTCTTTTTTCTTTCAGCAAAGAGATATCATGAAGAGCCAATCCGCTAAAAATCATGAAATTCATCCGCGCATATGGATGGATGAATATGGAAACACGTCTATAGGACACCATATAGAGGGAACTATCGATCAACTCTAGTCTAAGTGGTCGGCAACTTAACAATTGCCGACACCTCTAAACCTAACCTTACCACGTCGGTATTCGAACCCTATACCTTTAGAATGGAAGTTCAGTGTGCTAATAAATTTTTTATTGTAGAGTAAAGGGTTTGGGAATGATTGTATGATAGTATAATATTATAATTTAAAATGTAGACCACTTCTTATTTATTCTTACTTTTTACCACTTCTTTTTTTCACTTTGATACATTATGCTTTGATACATTATGTGAAGAAGAAGACATTATGCGTACTCTTGCTCCATTGTAATATTTCTGGATTTTGATAAATTATATGTCAATAAAACACGCTGTAGAGCAATTCATACCGTTGTCACATTCATACAAATGGTCCTTGAACACCTTTTACCCACGACACTTCCCCAAGGGAAATACTGCCTGCTGTTTTCACTCCAGCGCAATATTTTTCGATTACATTACCGGTTCAATGGTTTTCCTTAAGTATTTCCCAATACACCGTTCCACTCTATTTTGGCTCCCACCTGATTATTTCGCATTTTTCACTCTTTCCACTTATCAAAATGATTTTGGTGCCATTTCCTACATATTTGTCAATTCGCAGGCCTATACGTATTTCCTACTCCAACTATAGTATTTCAAGTCCACTTTTTCATGCTCACAAATGTCTTCGCAAGTGCCAACTTAATTTTTTTCCGTTAGTACAATTCTTTCTTTACCTTCTTGGCATGTCCTTCTTTTACGAATTTTTAAAACTCCTATGGGTTTTTTGTTCTTCTGACACAAGGTAAGGCTGGCACAGCTTGCCGGCTCTCAGGCTGCAGGCGGCATAAAGCATTAAAATATCCCTCTGCACTTTGTAACGTCCATAAATAAAATGGCGCAATCTGAGGATATATTATTTGGCAATAAAATAGAAATCGATTTAAAATGCACAAAAACAAAATAATGGAATAAGCAGCGAGCAGAAAAAATAGAGGGGGTACACTCAAGAAATCATGGCAAAAATAATGGCATTGCAAAGAAAAATTATGTTTTCTTGCAAGTTTTTCTTTTCAATACGATGCCCCGCCATATTTTAAATTTTTCTCAAATAGTACTTTGCACAATTGGTAAATGTTTGTGCAATGAAAATGTGTTTATTTTGAAAAATTTGCCATTTGCAAATGTTTGCTTAATAAATATTGAGTTTTTAATGTCATGCAATAAAATTGAATTGTCTCTTTGTTAGGTTTTTGGCAAATTGTCATGGCATAAACGTAATATGTGCTATATAAATAACGAAACAAAAAAAAAACAATTACATTGATTTAAAAGGATATAAAAGGAAAAAAAGGAAAACCACAGAGTCAATAATCAAAATAAAATGCTTTTAAATTTATCATAAAGGTCGTTACAGCATTGTTGTGAGATGTAGTCAAATTTCAAAAATGTTATCGTATTTATTTTCTTTATAAAGGCATTTTTAGGTAACATTTAACCGAAAAAAACACACCAAAATCGAACCTTCCCTAATAGGAAATGCCTTGGTTAGTATAGTTATCATTATTTTTTATCAATAAAAAAAAGTATTAAAATTTTAACAAATGGTTATTTAGTTTTGTTTATAAGCTTACGTACATTATGCACAAAGTGTATTTTAAAATTACATAGCATATTATGATATAACTAGCTGGACCCGTACACAACTGGAGCAATTTTATTAAATAACATTTTTATTATTTATATCAGGGACCCGTAGACGTATTTTTTATTGGTTTTATAAATGTAGTAACCAAAACCAAACTAATTCTCCGCTAAAACAACTTTTCTCAATTCTTTCCCAGACTGTGCTTCCCCGTAGAATTATTTCCAGTAGAATTCTTTCCCGTAGAATTCTATCCCGTAGAGTTTTTCCCAGTAGAAGATTTAGTGTGGTTAGTTTTAGTGTGGTGAGTTAGTGTGGTGAGTTTTAGTGAGGTGAATTTTAGTGTGGTGAATTTGAGTGTGGTGAAATTGAGTGTGGTGAATTTGAGTGTGGTGAGTTTTAGTGTGGTAAATTTTAGTGTTTTGAATTTTTTTGTGATGAGTTTTAGTGTGGTGAGTTTTAGTGTGGTGAATTTTAGTGTGGTGAATTTTAGTATGGTGAGTTTCAATGTGGTGAGTTTTAGTGTGGTGAGTTTTAGTGTGGTGAATTTGAGTGTGGTAAGTTTGAGTGTGGTGAATTTTAGTGTGGTGAGTTTTAATGTGGTGTGATTGCTTTTGAATTTTTTTTTGTATTTGAGTTTTTTGATTCATCTTCTTATCTTGAGTATGGGCTGAGTTATGTCGTTTTGAAAGTTTAGGTTGTATGAGAGGTGCCACGCTCCTTTGTCCAATCCCGCCCATATGTAGCTTATGACACGCTCCGGACTCCATCCTGGTGCAAAATTTCAGTTAAATCGGTTCAGTGGTTTAGACGTGATGCTGGAACAAACAGACAGACAGACAGACAGACAGACTGACAGACGGACCAACGTTTTATATATATAGATTCCAAAGGGGAGAATGTATAACTTAACGACCAATCATTATATGCATTATTTACATTTAAATTTCACTTTAAAATAATTATTCTCGAATGGATTAAAATATAATGAACATTTTTACTTTCCAAAAGCATAATTTCTAAAAATGAATATTAAAATTTCTTAAACTTCCTAGTCAGTCTGCCATGTCTCGGAGAACTTCAATGCTTCAAAGCTTTCACGAATAACTACGATAAAAATGTTAGATCTCGTTGCTTTCTCAATTCTAATTTTGGTACATTCAAATTCATTGACAAGATACGATATTTAAACATTTCTCAAATTGATATCGCTATATTTTTCGTAGCAATATCGAATATTGATATTTTTTTTCTTCGTTATCGTATCGATTTTGAAAAATGTATCGTATCGAGAAAACTCCGACAGAACGTTCCGATATGTAGCTCAGAGTATGCCATTCGTTTCGAAATCGTTACGAGATCAATGCGAGAAAAAGGAGAACTCACACGATATCGGACCCTTTCTCGTACCGATATCAAGTGTAAAATTGGACCTACATAGTAGGTAGATATCGATGAATTTTGTCGGAGTTTTCTCGTTACACTAATTTTTTGAAATCGGAACTATAAATGATAAAAGTTCGATATTGCTTCGAAAAACATTACGATATCGATGCGATAAGGGTTTTTGTATCGTATCGTTTATAATGTACGAGCAATTTTAAAAATTAGAGTCTATAAAGCAACGAGTTCGAACTTTTTTCACGAAGTTATTTGATAAAAATTCGAGGCATTGAAGGCTACATGACCTTCAACCAATTTGACGCTAAATATTGTTACGAGAACGGGTCCCATATCGTGTGATTTCTCCATCTACTCGCATTGATCTCTTAACGTTATTGATACTGGGTTATTTAAGAAATATAGGTAAAAATTTCAATATATATAAAAATTAATTCAAAATATATACAATTCCAAATAGGTTTTTATAAACAATACCACCATGAATATACATCGATCCAAATGAAATTTTCTCTTGTTTGCTACCTTGAATTTGTATTTTAGGCAAAGCTTAATTATCCCAATTTAATAATTTCCCAAATTATACAAATCCCAATATAAATGTTTTTTCATAAATGATTCACCGAGTCAAAATTTTTAGAATTTGCAGGTATATTTCGTGCATATTTCCGGCAAACACACAAATAATTGTAATTTTTGGGAATGTTGTCAAATTTTGTGGAATTTTAAAATAAGAAAATAGACATCCTGTGATATACACTACCCGTTTGTCTGATTGAAATATATCGAAAAAATGTTTCTAAACTGCCTCGACCCTGTCAAAAATTCTGTCTGGAGTCAGTACAAAAAAAAAACTATACATGCTAATTTAATCAAATACAGAAAGAACGATGGAAATGGAGTTCTATGGAGTATAGACAATTTTTAAATTAACTAAAGTGTTTTTCAATAAGAGCGCTACAAAAGTTTTTTTCAAGGGTTTTTTCAACAAGCACGCTACAAAAGTAGAGCGACAGGAACTGCAAACGACACCATATTTCTTGCCGCTCTTTTGACATTTCTCTTCAGTAAGGTTTGCCATTTCATGATGGAAAGATATACGAGCCAACAACGAGTCGAAATTATTAAAATTTACTACCGAAATTCGAATTTGAAAAACCCTTTACTTCTCCAAACTCAAAACTTCAAGAAAAGCTTAGAAATTATAATTCTTAATTTCAATATACTTCAATTATTTAGAGCTGTTACGTAATATGTATTATAAAGAAAAAACCAAACAAATAAATTGTTTTTGAAATAGTTTTGTTTAGGTTGTAGTCCATATCAATAATGGAACCAAAACAAAAATAATAAATTTCGCCAAAAAAATAACACAACAAATATATTGTCGAATTCTTGCTATTTCGCAAATAAATATCGGAAACAACATCAGGGTACATTACTCAACTGCTGTCGCCTGTTAACATTTTGCAAATTGTGTGCAAAAGAGCAACAACAGCAGCCACAAACTAAATATATCGAAATTGCTATACAAAAATCGGGAATAAATATACCGCCCCCCTACCCCCATATAATACACAACCAACACTATGTAAACTATAGCGAAAAAAAAAAAAACGGAATGTGTCAGAATATAAAAAGAAAGTCAAGCATTTATTGTTATGATCCTGTTTACTTCATGTCTGCTGCTTGCACTCCTTCGCTGGTTGCTGGTCTAACTCGCAGGATATTGTGTGCGAATTACTTCGCTGCGGTGGTCCTGCAGACGGACTCCAATACAATTGAATTGAATTTTGGGGTTTAGCTAACACAATTATGGTGACACACCCTTTGCATTAGAGTTGGTCGGGGGTTCGAATCTGTTTGGTTTGGTTCGGTTTGTTTCGGATGGGTGTTAGAATGGTTCGAAATATAAAAATACTTTGCTTAACTTGGCTTGACACTTGGTTTATATTAGTTTTGGCTTTTGGCATCGTAAGTTGCGCAATCTGCTTGCTCCGAGTGTTATTTTGATTCAGCTGCTACTACTGCTTTTATTCAAGTGTTATTTCCGTCATTTCGCTATTTTGCTGAACAAGTAAATGTCATTGATGGCGACCCTTTTTCGATGCGAATGCATATGGTTCTAATATTTGGTAACATTGTGTATATTTCAGTGTCACATTTGTTTACGTTACGTTAATAAACATTTATTAGAGTTGGTTGGGAGTGTGTTTTGAGTGGCGTTAAATTAGAATGTTAACTGTCAGGGTTGCAAAACAGTAATAACAAATTGATTGATAATATGTAGAAAAATGAAACATATTGTAAAAGGGATTGGTGTTATTACAGAGTTTCAAAGTATTCGGAGATTTCATAAATAATATAAGAGACTCTTTAATATTTGTGTATAAGAATACACCGGGCAAACCATTTTCACACACAGAATAGAGATTTGTTGCGCCAACAACCTAAAGGGTATTTCAATAAGAGCGCTACAAAAACGGTTTTGGATATCAATGAAATTCTTTATTCCTGTAAAAGTACATTCGATGCCATTATGTATGGAACTCGATTTCTTTTGCATGGCCACCACGGACACGCTTGCAGAAGTCCAGACTGTGTTCAGACAATTTTCGACGGTTTTCAAGCATAAATCCGCCGATACTGCTGCAATTTCACGTTCGATATTCGTACGAAGTTCATCAATCGTCGCTGGCTTGTTGGCATAGACTATAGACTTGACGTAGCCCCACAGGAAATAGTCTAACGGCGTCAAATCGCACGACCGAGGCGGCCAATCGACTGGACCATTTCGTGAGATAACACGTTCTCCAAACTTGGTTTCCGATATATTGATTGTGGCATTCGATGTGTGGCTTGTGGCGCCGTACTGTTGGAACCACATGTCCTCCAAGTCCATATCATCCAATTGGGTTTAAAAATATTCGGTTATTATTGAACGGTAGCGATTCCCATTCACAGTAACGTGCCGGTCTTGATCATCACGGAAGAAGTACTGCCCAATGACGCCGCCGGCCCATAAACCGTGCCAAACCGTAATTTTTTCGGGATGCAATGATGACTCATGGAGTACGTGTGGATTGCTGTCTGACCAATAGCGCATATTTTGGTTATTGACGAAGCCATTCAGCCAGAAATGAGCCTCATCGCTGAAGATGATTTATCGATGAAAATCCGAATCATTTTCAAGTTGTTGCTCAGCCCAATTCACAAACATACGACGCTTCTGGTGGTCAAGCGGCTTCAGTTCTTGCATTAATTGGATTTTGTAAGGATGTAGACCAAGATCTTTTCGCAAAATTCGCCACAAGGACGTCACAGAGATGCCCAACGCTTGAAAACGACGTGTGAGAGACACACTTGGGCTTTCTTCAACTGAAGCCTCAGCGGTAGCAATATTCTCGACACTACGGCCACTTCTTTGTCTCACTGGCACTGTACTGTGCCTGTGGATTCGAATTTTTCACTAGACGCTCAATTGTTGATCTGCTAGGACGATTATGACAACCATAAATTGGACGTAGCGCTCTTAACGTTGAGGCCACTGACTCCGAATTTCGGTAGTAAATTTTAATAATTTCGACTCGTTGTTGGCTTGTATATCTTTCCATCATGAAATGGCAAACCTTACTGAAGAGAAATGTTAAAAAAGCGTCAAGAAATATGGCGTCGTTTGCTGTCCCTGTCGCTCTACTTTTGTAGCGTCTTATTTGTAAAACCCTTTACATATTCGGTTCTCCTAACCGTTTAGTCGGATGTTATTTTCAAAACTAAAAGTGTTGTAGTTTGTACTGCAATGAATTTCAAACTGTTTTAGAACAATTTAGCACAGATTTAGAACCATTGGGAGTGTGTATAGACTAATTTTTCATGTGTATAGGCTAATATGGCAGTTCCGCCAGCAAATTTGTAAACCATTCGATTTAACCTAATGAAGTTAGTTGGTACAACTATTTTGTTCTTCCCACCTAATGCCAAAATAATGTTTTTCAGTGTGTAGTGATTTACGATTACGTCTTTTAAATCTGATTACAAATCAAAATTTTTTAAGTGATTCGGAAGTAGCCATCAGAACCAATACAGACACTGCCTACGTTATTAAATTCGCTGATAAACCTAGTTCTTTATATCGTGATACAAATCCATATAGTGTTTATATAGTGTTCGTAGCTCCGATCGCGATGTTCCTTCGATATGGTAGGTGCTTTCGAATGTTAGGTGGACCGTCAAAAAAAAAAAATCTATACGTTTATTTATACAGCCACGTCCATATTCAACGATAAATATTAAAAATGAATACGCAACGACTTTTTTTACTTTACAGGTCAGGAGTATAGCATTTTAAATGTTGGTTATATAGGAGGTACCACATGCTTTTATCCAATATTGTCTGAGTTTGATAACGAGAGTTGATCGTCTATCTGTGGTCTTTTCTAGTATTTGTCGTAATGTGAATATGTGGTCTATGTTGGACTTTTCAGGTCTGAAGTCGCACTAATATGATCCAATCAGTCTGTTAACGATTAGCTTCAGTGCTTCACATAATACGGTCCCAATAACGTTATAAGCGATATTAAGGGGACTTATTTAGCGGTAGTTTCAGATCCTGCATATCCTCTTTTTTAAAGATTGAGCAGAGTATAATAAGATTTCAATTGTCAGGCATGGTTTCTTCTGACTATTTTCTGCTGATGAGCTTGAGTTGCATATATTATCGTCACTGGTCTAAAACAACTCAGTAAACAGTCCATCCGAACCTGAGGAAATGTTGTTTTTCAGCCTGGAGATGACTGTGTAGACCTCAAGCACGTTGAGTAACGGTACGTCAACGCGGTCATCGCAAACTGGGCTTGTCGTGCGGACTTCTTTTCGGCAATGACATAGGCTAGCTTTTCAGAGAAATATTCCCTCGATAATATCGTGAACATCTATTACGTTATTCTCTACCTCGTTCCTACAGGTAGTGCCTCCGGTTTACAAAGATTTGGCCATCTGTTGAAAGAATTTTCAAGTCATATTTATGTCGTCCTGCATCTCAGTATTAGCGATACCGAACGATATCGAGAGAAGAGAAGGGAAGAGGAACGTCTTTTAGTCACAAAAAAAGAGAAAAAGGAAAATCGGGTATGAGTTTTTTCTTTTCTCTTTCTTTGTGACTGAAATATGTCACTCGTTCCTTCTCTTCGCTCGGTATCACTCGTTCACAGCTCGTTCATTTACCGAGCGATTTGGGTGATGTGATTTCTCTGTTCTTTTGTTTATAGCTCTAAGTTCATAGGGAGCATTTGAATCCATGCACCACTTCGATGACCATACGTTTAGTACGGAAGACGTCTTCCACGCATATCTGATCTAGAGGGAGAGTCCTGATCAGGTGTAAGAGTTAGCATAGGTATGTATTTTTCTGACTTCCGTCTGTTGGCTTAAGTAAATATGTCGTAATGCATAATTGTGTACGAACCTTTCTTCTGACCAAATTCTGCTGTTGAGCTTGTGGATGCTCGTAGTGAGCCATCGATCTAAAACAACTCAGTAGGCGGCCCATCCTGTGTAGACATCAAGAAAGTTGGGTAGCGATACGTCAACGCATTCATCAGCAGCTTGGGTTGTCGGGCGGACTGCGTTATCGGCGATATTGTTGTCATCGTCACTGTATAGCATTTGAGTGATCGTTATGTACCGTGACCATCTTTTACGTTATTTCCTTACTATTTCCTACAAGAAGTGGTTCCGGTTTTCAAAGCTTCGATAATTTGTTGAAAGAATTTCCCTGTCCGATTTATGTTGTCCTTCATTTTAGTGTTATCACACTCGAGTTTTTCAATTTCTCTTTTGTGGCGACTGAAAAGTTATCCCTCTTTCCTTCTTTTCTCTTGGTACATATCATTCCGGCTCGCCTAACGGTCGACTGCTGGGTGGATTTATGTGGTCTTTCTGCACTCTTGCTTCTAGCTCTGAGGAAGCAATTGAATCCAAACATCACTTTGACGACCATGCGTTTCATACGGAAGACGTCTTCCACGCATATTTAATCTAGAGAGGTGTAAGAGTTAGCATAGGCTGTTTCGGTCTATGAAGCATTTAGTTTTCCAACTTCCATGAATGGGCTAAAGAAATTTTTCGCGATGTATAAGCGTGTGCGAACCTGCTAGAAGGGAGTTGTCCGAGTCAATGTTGGCATTTCGAATCGAATATACATCCATCTTACAAGAAGCGTGCCTTCCGTCAATCAAAACATGATCTATATGGTTATGCGTGTTTTAATCAGGTGACCGCCACAAGCCGTGTGCATATTGAGATGCCGGAATCTAGAACCGGTAACTACTACTTTCTGTGCTGCGAAGAAGTCAATTAGCAGCATGTCTTTATTTGAGGTGTGTTCGTTGAGCCGACTGTTTTCCGACTGTTGGACCAAAAATGCCCTCACTATACCTTGTAGTGTCATGGACAGCACTCATAGTCATCATTACGGCGTTAAGGAAGTGGAAGTCTGCTTTTCAGAGATTCAGCCATTGAAGGAATTTTCCAGTAACATTTATGTTGTACTGCATCTCAATATTATCACACACGAGTTTTTCTATTTCTCTTTTGTTGTGACTGAAAAGCTGTCTCTCTTTCCTGCTCTTATCTTAGCATCGCTCATTCGCGGCTCGCCTAACTCTCGAATACTGGGTGGATCTATATGATTTCTCTGCTTTTTTGCTTATAACTCTGAGTCCATAGGCGGAATTTGAATCCAACTCATTTGAAGTACTCACAAGCATCGTTGATGCATTCGTAGAAGAGTTGTTTGGTTTCATCGTCCTTCTCTTACGTCGGAACGTGTGCACATATTAGGCTGTTGTGAAAGTACTTGATGCCAAGCATTTCGTTCTTCGAGTGTGTACAGACCAGATCTCTTTCCGACTATAAATCCACATCAAAACTCGGACCTCTCCGCAGAACCAGAGAGTCACAGGATGACGGCGTAGAGCAGACCAATCTCGTCCATCGAGTTTCCTGGATTGCCGTGTTGTCAGCCTCGTATTTTTACGAGTAAATCAACCGATGAAGACATTTTCCCAATAAAGTGTTCGGACGTTATGGGTGCATGTGCGGTTCCTTTAACGCTTGAGTAGGTTATCATCTTGTTTTCGGATCGGTATTAGTGGCATATTGTCTATTTTTGCTGTTGATTCTTTTTGCATGGTGAGTACCAATCCAAGGCCAATATTCCCTTATGGAGAATCAATATTTCAGCCTCGTTTGTCTTCGACTAGATGTACCACCGGAAATTATAACCAATCTTCAGCTGGTTGAGCGGGTTAACCGGATTCACTAGTGGTAAAATGAGAATAGGAATTGTGTAGAGAGCCGATAAACTAACTGAAATCGGTACATTGTGGAACGGAACGCATGCCCTACTTTATTTTGAATCGCTGCCTAACATATTTAGCACTTTTTTAAGAAATATGTCCGCTATTTTTTTATCCTACTTCAAACTTTCAACGAACAACACAGACTAAAACTGCGCTGGGTACCGGGTCATACAGATATTCTACTAAATGATAAAGTGGACGAGTTAACAAAATTGGGGCGGAACAAACACCAGACCTCACTGAATATTCAGCAAAGCCACCTATAGCGGAGTATAGCCTACAAATAGCGTATACCCTTGAAAGAGACAAGACAAGGAAATGGGATGGCTCAATACTTATCTGACAATAAAAAGAATTGGCGGGGTCAGAGAAAAATTAGTAGTAGAGACATATTAGATTTAAAAAAGAGAGAGCTCAGATTATTAATTGGACTTATAATAATAATAATAGTTTGGCGCTACATTCCTGTACAGAACTTCTGCCGAGCTCTCTCACCATTTTGAGCTGTGCGTGTTATATTTGTACTCAAAGTGGTGGGACCTACGGTTTATTGCCGAATACGAACGGCGGGTGAGAGCTTTTCATAGGCAATGGTTTTACTGTCGTAGGTTTGCCATTTACTGACGAGAGGTAGCGCGGTATAGAAAAATGTTTATATGAAAAGATGTTGTTAGCCCCAGTCCAAGCTTGAACCGGGGACCTTTCGGCTCGCAGTCCAACGCACTAACCACTGAGCTACCGCGGCTACAACTGGACTTATAACAGGTCATAATACGTTAGGAGTCCATCTGAAACGAATGTGCTTCCAGATTAGTGAGACTAGTAGATGGTGTATGAAGAGTGAAGCACAAGAGGATAGCTATCACCTTATTTGCCAATGCCCGGCAATAGCACTAAGAAGGAACAAATCTCTAGGCTCTTTCTTCTCTCAGGAACTAGAGGACGTCAAAGAGCAACCGCTGCAACTGATGAAATTCATTAGCTCATCTGGATGGCAACAAAAGGAGGACAGAGGAAGATAATACATACATAATATCATACTTATAATAATACTTTGAAATTAAATAAATGTAAAATAACTTGAAATGTTAACTTTTTTTATATACATAAAAAACATTTATGAGGAAACACAATGGACCAGATATGGTCTAAGTGGGTTGGTAATTTTCTTCAACTAATGATGGAAATTGCCAACATTCCTAAACCCTACTCTATCCTACTATAGATTTTGTAGGTACTAAAGTAAAATAATTAGTTGAAAATAATTCGTATGGATTTAAATAAAAAGGTTAGGCAAATTCTCTTAAATAAATAAGTCTTCAGTTTTTTGTACAACTTAATGCGCTCCGATAAATTCCAATTTAGTTTTTATTCGGTGTTTATCTCGCTCGGTGTCTCTACAATACAAATTTTTATCACTTGGTGGACATAAAATACTTGGCAACTGTCGAGACGTTCCGCATATAAAGTAATTGTCCGTCGCCATGAAATACGAACCTGTTTAGATTTTATTCGTACTTAGCAACCTCAGCAAAATCGCATTTTAGTGCAACCGACAAACAACGTTGTTTGGAGCGCACGGAACACTAAACTCTCATTGTCAACGTTTCGTGTACCATGATGTCACGATACCGGAACGCAGTCCAAAGTGTTAAATAAACAATGTGCTATACCACAATACAACACAGTTACAACACAACTACAATAACAAACTACAAAATACAATAGCAAATAAAATAACAAAATCGCAATTTCCTTAGTTTTGGCGAAAATGTTAACCACAGTCTTGCCTGCTTCTTTTTGTACGCTATATCTACCAGAGGTGTACTATATGCCTGATGACATAATTTATGACTTTCTTCCGAGAACACTTTCGAGAATCATCTCTCTCGCAGCTAAGAAGAATATAAATGCCTTTGCGGTTGCTGGTTGTCTTTGTGGTGCTTGTACTCATACCCGTTTACCCGTTCGCATTTTCTTGACTCATCCTTTCTTTCTTTCTCATCTACTCATACTCATCCCATTTCTCGAAATCAAACAAATTCTGTAGACTACAGTCTTCAGCCCTGCCGGTAGCAGCTGAAAATGGTGTCGAGTGGGCGGGCGGGCCCCTGTGCCGTCTGTGGTTGTGGTCGGGAATTTTGCGAAATTGGTGAAATATAAAACTTTCCGCTGCATAAAGAGCTAACGATGTGGAAACCTGAAGAAAGTTATGTTATCAATTTCATGACAACAAATAAATTTGAATTTATCGCATTGTTGTAAAGTGGCAAAGTATGCGCATGAAGTGGTTACTGGAGTTGTATTTTTGGTAGGGTCTGATATGGTGTGGGTTGCCTTTAAATTCGTTGAGATTAAAATGAAAAATGCTCTGCTGAAAAGGATTACGTTGTAGGAAATGTCATCAATGTAAAAGAGCTTATATCTGTGAGGGGCCGTAAGAAGAGCTTTAGCTGGTACAAATCCTCCAAAAAATAAAAAAAAAATGCTGAAAATGTGAAACAATACCCAGTAGTCTTCAGAACGAATGCGCTTTAATTGAAATTGTATTTAATAAGTTTTTAAAAGCCTTTATGATAAATGATCAATTAGAAGAAACATTTGAAACACAGGTGCGACCAGTTGATTCTTTAAGTGTAATCCTTGTAAACACAATGAATGTATTTTTAATTTACAGCGGCTTAAAATTTATTCACGTACCTACTCCACAGTAATAGGTCCCATTAATCCCAAGTAACGAAGACGCCGTATATTCCGCTCTTTGCATCCTTTTCCTACAACTTTGTTTGCATTGTAATTATCTCTCTCTCTCTCTCTCTTGATAACGCTGTCTCTCTCTCTTTTACACATTTTCTTGTTCTCCATTACATTGCAGCAATTCCTCTCATCTCACAGTGCGAAATCAATTTCCGATAACGATTTTAATTTCCGATTGCAATAATTATTCGCTGTCAGTGATAATGAAATGAGCTTTTGTCTACCTTGTATGCAGTGCAGCAAAACTCGTTACCGCCATGTTTAATATGGGCGACATGCCTCGTTCTATAGCTGGTCTGCACGTGACGGTATCAGCGCAATGTGCTGAACGCAGAACTCACCAAACAATATTTCACTTGCAGACCAACTAATTTATTATTTTTTTATTTAGAGTCAACTTGCTCAACTTGATAATGATAAGAAAGACGTTCTTCTTGAAGACATTTTTTTAATTTATGATATTTTTATTGAAATATATTCTTAATTTACTACATTGTTATACGTTTTTTCGAATAAAATTAATATATCGTCACGGACATGCCAAAGGGGCGAATGTGAATTTTTAAAAATGTTGGGATATAAAATTTTAAAGTTTGAAGTGCTTTAAAAATTAGCAAAAATTTATATTTTTTTCAATTTTTTCTATTATTTTGGTATATTCGTCAATTATTACAACGTATATAAAATATCTTTAGATTTGGACAACATACTGAATTATAAATACGGATTTTGTGAGGCTATATCCTAATAAAAAAGAAAATATTTTTGTTTTTTATGCTATAACTTTTTATTAGCGCAAGATTAAATATTAATGTAACGGCATTAATTGTTTGCTTTAAAAGCACCTATCTATTGTCATCATTAATTAAAAATTAATGTGCCATTTGTTATTTGCAGGAAAAAATGTTTCGTAAAATATTTTTAAATATTTTTAAATAATGATGCCAATCGATAGGTGCTTTCAAAACAAACAATTAAAACCTTCACACCACTATTTCGTCTTGCACCAATACAAAATTATAGCAAAAAAACGAAGAAATTAGAAAAATTGAAAATCTTGTCATGCCAAAAGGGCGAATCTTTTCGTTTTTTTGCTATAACACTTTAATGGAACTAGATAAAATAGTTATGTAAAGGCAATTATTGTTTGTATTTAAAGCTCCTATCGATCTGCATCATTAATTATAAATATTTGAAAAACATTTTTTCTGCAAATAACAAATGGCAAAATAATTTAATTAATGACGCCGATCGACAGGTGTTTTGAAAACAAACAATAAATGCCTTTACACCATTATTTTATCGTATACCATTAAAGAATTATAGCAAAAAAACTAAAAGATTCACCCTTTTGGCATGACAAGATTTTCAATTTTTCAAATTCGTCCTTTTGGTTTTGTCTTTTGTGGCTAGAAATATCCAAGAAAATGACACGCGATTTTGGCACAGCGTACTTGGGGATGAACTACATTCAAAAATGTAAAAAAAAACGCAAATGTCAAAAATTGCACATTCACCCCTTTGGCATTAAACAAATCACAGTTCCTAGGAGATAATTTATTATGGCAGTCGGTATAATGTTATTCTTGGAATTTATGAATCTGAAAAGATTTTTTTTAACCAATGTCTAGATATTTAAACGGGACAAATAAAATATATGCGTAAATAAAATATATATTTTAATACGCTTGTCAAAAATAAATATAATTGCTCAATATTTATCACTTTTAAAACCAATTTGTCGCAATTTTAAGCATAAATATTCACTTTTTAATTACGGAAATCCTAGATGGTGTTCGTGTGTGTCTGTGTTAAGCGCTTCATTAAGTTAAACAAAGAGCTTTTGCTGTTTAATTTATTTGTATTAATAGGTTATCGTGAGCCAGCAGTTTTATGTGTGACATGTTTGCAAAAAGGTTGCAAATGACAGTTAAAAAATGATTTAAATGTAAAATTTTTAAATTTTGCACCAAAATAAAAAAAAAGTGAATCCAAAATTGTATTCCAAAAGAGTAAATCAAAAAATTAATTTATTGATAAAAAAAATATTCCCTATACATTTTTTTTTTCAATCGAATTCAAAACGTTTTTAAAAGTGCATCCTACAAACATTTGAAGTCTTTCAAGAACCTATATTTTTGTGAGTTACCCTCATATATGAGCAATTGAAAGAGCACAGAAATGCTTCCGAAACCTCGGTCTCTATGAGCTCAAATATCCCTATATATATGAGTCATTCGTAGCGTCGGTAGCTTAATGTTAGTGCGTTGAATGCGAGCCGAAAGATCCCAGGTTCAAGCCTGGACTGGGGTTAACAACATCTTTTCATAGAAACATTTTCCTATACCACGCTACCTCTCGGCAGTAAATGGCAAACCTACGAGAGTAAAACATAGCATATGAGAACCTCTCACCCGCCGTTCGGATTGAAAAACTCTATATTGTTTCGTGTACCTTCGTAAAATAAACTATATATATTTGTCGTATATTTTATGTTTGTTTTATTTTGAGTGTATACTCAGAAAAAAGATACCATACAAATTAATACAAAATACTATGAAATTCTTTGTGAGTTTGTATACAAATAAATATTTTTTTGTATACTATTAAATCAATAACTGTCCTATTGACAAATTTTAATGAAATTTTATAAAAAAATGTTCTGTGTGTATGTAAAGGATTTTTCAATAAGAGCGCTACAAAAGTTTTTTCAAGGGTTTTTCAGTAAGGTTTGCCATTTCATGATGGAAAGATATACGAGCCAACAACGAGTCGAAATTATTAAAATTTACTACCGAAATTCGAATTCGTATATCTTTCCATCATGAAATGGCAAACCATACTGAAGAGAAATGTCAAAAGAGCGGTAAGAAATATGGCGTCGTTTGCTGTCCCTGTTGCTCTACTTTTGTAGCGTCCCTGTTGAAAAACCCTTTATATTATTTGATTATTCATTTATTGCACATACATTTTATCATTGCTTATATAATTTCGATCATTTAAAGCAGTATTGTTTTATAACTTACCCAAGACTGATCTGAAGGTGCCATATTTAGGTACATAAAAATGCAATATTTCGGACCATTACATATATTGATGCTACTTAGGTCAGGAAATCAGATCTGAAAATCAAAAAAAAAAAGGAAATATTACTTTAGTATATATGAGGTGGTTAAAAAAATGTAACTTCTTCTTTTTTCTAGGTTTTAGAATTATATGATGATGTATACAAATGCGTTCGAGGAAAAAATATAATACGACCTAATGGGTTATTACGACCTAATACGACCTAATGGGTAGCCGCGGAGCTGAGTGATTAGTGCGTTGGACTGCGAGCCGATAGGTCCCCGGTTCAAGCCTGGATGGGGACTAACAACATCTTTTCATAGAAAACATTTTACATACTGCGCTACCTCTCGGCAGTCAATAGTAAACCTACACAGAAAAAAAAAATGTACATCATATTGATGAATTCCGTTCTTCAAACCAGAATTCATTGTATTGAAGAGCCATTCATAATATTAATGACTAACGCCTTCAATGTTATGAATGCTATCACAAATATGAAGAACGCTTGGTAACTGTCGAAAAAGTGTTCTTCAATATGATGAACTGTATGTGAAGAATACGTTTCATCATATTAATGAACCAAAATATAAAATACAACATATATGTTCTTTATATTGAAGAATGCTGTTCATTAAACCAAATTTCTATCAATATATTTTTTTTTTCGTTCATGTTTTGGCGTACTTCTCAATTCTCAAGTAGTTCTTGTGTGTTATTTCTTATATAATGCTTGCTCGACATGCATAAATTAGTAAAATGTTTTATAATATATTTATTATAATTTTTGTTAATAAAAAGTTATATTTATAAAAAATATATTTTTGAAAAAAAAAAATTTTTCGAACAAAATTTTTTTTTCGATTTTTTTTTCCGAACAATTTTTTTTTTGAAAAATTTTTTTTTCAAACAAATTTTTTTTTCGAAAAAAAATTTTTTTTTGAACACATTTTTTTTTGGAACAATTTTTTTGTCCAATTTTTTTTTGGGATAATTTTTTTGTAATTTTTTTTTACTGTTATTTTGTAAATAAAATGTTTAAACTTTTTTTCAAATTATTTTATAAATTTTTTTTTTTGAAAAAATATTATGAACAAATTCATCAATATGACAATTCAAATTCGTTGTATTGAATATTTTGTTCATATATATAATGAATGCAATAATTAATATGTCATTTAATGAACGGTTTTATCAATATGATGAATCTGGTTGTTGGTGAAAAATTCATAATATTTATGAATAAATTCATCATATTGAAGAATTGGTTTTTTCTGTGTAACACCCAACATAAAATTTAAATCAAGTAACAAATTTTGTTGTTTGGTACTATTTTATTGGGGATTATTTCGTAATGAAATAACACCCAAAGAGAAAACATTAAACAGCACCCAAAATCGCCAAAGATTTCGTACGAAATAACACGCAACATCTTATGATGCATTTTGGGCGTTATTCCATTTTTTTTATTATGGGGTTCATTTCATTTGGGGGCTACTTCAAGTGCCATTATTAAAACACACATGATTGAGAATTGTTTTAAAAACTCCGAGAAAAATTTTCTGTTAGGCATAGATTTTTTATGATATGAGATTTATGTCGTTTATGTTATTTTTGGTCGAATTAAAAGTTCAGGTGGGTGCTAAAGCTTTTCTGACGAAGTGTGTGTGTGTGTGGTGTCGGTGAATGTGGTGGCATCAATCAATGATAAGCACTGGAAAAACAACAACATTTTTGCAGTTGTTGGATTTTCTTATATGTTGTCGTAGTAGTACACACAAAAAAAAATAATTCACCAACTACCAGTATTCATCATATTGATGATTTCATTCATTGAACTAAAATTCTAATTGTTCAGTGTTTTTCATTTTAAATATTTTTTATATCAAGAAATTTCAAACAAAATTCATTGTGTCACCATTTACACATTGACGTATTTATAATTCTTATAGGATTTATGATATTTCAATTAATATGGCTTAAAGAACAAAATTCATCAATATGATGTTTACATTTTCATTAATAAGATGAAATGGAGGCTTCGAATAATTAGGAATTATATATTATAAATCATTTAAGAATTAAAAATACATAAAAGTGTAATGGAGATAAATTAGTGTTTGAAATTTGATGTTAAAAAAATATTGAAAATGAAAAACATTTAAAAAATACGATTTTAATTCAATGAATAAATTCATCAATATGATGAATCCTGGTAGTTGGTGAAATTTTTGGTAAAATTTTTTGTGTGTAGTTGTTGTTTTACCAATGCCATTGCATAAGTTGTGGTTTTTGTGCGCGCGTGCATTTATAGCCTTTAATTGGAACGGCGACGGCAGAGTCGGTGGTGAAAAACTTTTTAAACACTTAATGAGCGCAAATGCGGCAGCAGTTTGTTATTTAAGAGGATTGTGGTTGGGGTGCATTGGGGTTTTTCGACAGTGGTAATTAAATGGGCGCAGAATCGATACGCGCCTTCATTAAGGCACAATACCGATGCGTTTTGTGGCCACACAAACGCACAGAACACATGCAACTGGCAGGCATTTTATACATTTCTCTATGTATTTTAAGTGTGTGTATATATTAAAATATATATGTTTATGTGTGTGTGTGTTACCACAAAATGTTAATTGACCTTAACAGCAATGACTTGGCATTCGCGTTGCTGATTTATGCTGCTTCAAGTGTTTTTTTTTTTTTTTTCAATTTAGTTTGAAAAATTATTAAAATGTTTTTTGAAAAAATTAAATTTTAATGATTTTTTTTAAATTATACCGATAAAAAATACCGACTGTGTTGCCAATTAAATAAAACATGAAAATGTTTATTAACAAAATCCTTGCTTTGGCAATTAATAAACACGTAAGACCCTTAAATAGAGCGCCAAAAAGTAAAACAAAATGAGGAAGTAAAAATTAAGAAAACAAAAAAATAGCTCAAGTTGAAGAAAAATAATTACGTGTTCTAATCACGTAAGTCGACAGAAAGCTGAAAAATAGCTTCGCATTCCAAAGCCACTTTAGTACAACAACAACAACGGCTACAACAAAAATAGCAAAAACAACATGCACAAAATGTGGGTTTATTTGTCAGGCAGTTAATCTAAGTCATCAGTGGGTGCAGTTGCTATTATTGTTGTTGGAGGCACAGGTGCCACTAGAATTTGCACGAAGCTCTTGTAAAAACATGCAGCAAAAATACCTTCATTTCGCATTGAACTCGCGTTTCTGCCAACATCAACCCCTCACAGTTAATTCTATTCACAGCCCATCATCCAACCCCCATCTATTTAATTGAAGCAACCCATTCTAATACCTTTGGGTATCTTTTGGTTTATCTCTTTACCTTGCTCACTGTTTGCACGCCCCCCATTTTAAACGCGCGCGCCCATTTGTAATTCTTTTTGTTGTGTATTTTCTGTGTGTTTTTTGTTTTTGTAATCACTCTCTTTTTGTCTGTCTTGCTCGACAATTATTTACTTGTACTTAAAGCTAAAAGGCTTTAATTGCACGATTATTTGTCTTCTTCATTAGGTGAGACACGCTAGTCCTGTGCGACTCAAATCGCAGTCACAGCAGTAAAATCTGCTCACAGTGTGCGACACAATAAAAATAAATATATATTTTTTTCAATTACTGAAAATAAAAGGGATTGAAACAATATTTTTCATTGAATTTTTCAATAAAATTATCTTCAGGTTTCATATTGAAACCTGAACTCACCAATTCTAAGAATTTTTCGAATATGACGAGATATTCATACCCATTTAATTATTTATACCCATTTATTTAATTATTTATATTTTAAAAGAAAATAGTTTCAGATAAATCCATATATATTTTGTACAACAAAAGTCACCGATTTATGAGACCAAAAAGTTGCTTCTGACCCATACATCCGCTACACACAAATTAAATTCAAAATATTTAGATTACCGAAACTCATATTTGCGAAGTAGTCTTATATCACAGAACTTATACAGTGAACTACAAAAACAAAGAGGAAATATGGAATTACAGAATATAATTTTGTTAAATATCGTACATTCCAAATCGGGTGTTTTTCGAAAATAAAATAATCAAAAAATTATCTAAAAAATATAAATAATCAAGAAAAGGAATCTCACTACTTTTTTTGACAATTTTCAAATAATAATAATGGCACTACAGTCCAATAAGGCCGAGCTCTCGCACCATTTTTAAGCTGTACGTGTTATATTTGTACTCAAAGTGGTGGGACCTACAGTTTATTGCCGAATCCGAACGGCGGGTGAGAGCTTTTCATAGGCAATATTATACTCTCGTAGGTTTGCCATTTACTGCCGAGAGGTAGCGCGGTATAGAAAAATGTTTCTATGAAAAGATGTTGTTAGCCCCAGTCCAGGCTTGAACCGGGGACCTTTCGGCTCGCAGTCCAACACACTGAGCTACCGCGGCTACAAATAATCGGAAAATAATCTAAATTTTTTACGCCTACTAAAGAATCGTAATTGTTTAGTAGTCATTACATTTACAGCTCTGCTCCTAACAAAGTGGCGTGGCACCTTCCATACAACCTCAGCTTTTACTACGCTATACATTTTGACTTTTCTAAGCACTACGTTCAATGTGGGGGCGATAAATGTCGACATAGATATACAATAAAACGGAAAAAATGGGCGTGATTATTAAAAACGTTATAGTGTTGCATTTATAAAAACTTAACACGGGCGAAGATGTGCGCGGGTCCAGCTAGTAGTATTTCGTATGGAGTTACCCGATTATAATTTTTGGTATTTTTTTCATATTAAAATTAAAATTTAGGTATTGAAATTTCCAAAAAGTAAACCATTTTTTTACAGGCAAAATACCGTTTCATACCGGTATTTTACCGGTATCATTTTATATCGGTAACGGTAAATGGTATAGTGCAATTCCATCAATTCGGTAACAGTAACGGTATTGAATATGAAACTTTATGAAACAAATAACAGTAAAGATAACGGTAACGGTTACAATAACTGGTTAAGACACAAAGTGGTAACAATTATCGGGGTCGCAAGTGCCGTTTGCAAAAATACAAAATATACATTCTACACACATAAAAAAAAATTCTTCAATATGATGAATTTATTCATAAATATTATGAATTTTGTCACCAAATACCAGATTCATCATATTGATACCAACGTTCATTAAATGAAATATTAATGAATGTATTCATTAAATATATGAGCAAAATATTCAATACAACTAATTTGAATTGTCATATTGATGAATTTGTTCATAATATTTAAAAAAAAAAAAAAACTTAAAATAATTCGAAAAAAAGTGTTGTAAAAACTGAATTTAAAAAAAACAGTAAAAAAATTATCAGAAAAAAATTTTCAGGCAAAAAAAAAAATTGTTCCGAAAAAAAAGTTGTCAATAAAATTTTTTTTTTTCGAAAAAAAAAAATATTGTGAGAAAAAAAAAAATTTCAAAAAAAAAATAAATTGTTCGAAAAAAAATTTTATTTCGAAAAAAAATATGTTTGAAATAAAAAATGTTCAAAAAAAAAAATTTCTTCAAAAAAAATTTTTTTTGAAAAAAAATTATATTTTTCAAAATATATTTTTTATAAATATAACTTTTTATTAATAAAAAGTTGTAATTATAATAAATATATTATAAAACATTTTACTAATTTATGCATGTCGAGCAAGCACTATATAAGAAATAACACACAACAACTACTTGAGAACTAAGAAGTATGGCAAAAAATTAACGAAAAAAAAAATATGTTGATAGAAATTTTGTTTAATGAACAGCGTTCTTCAATATGAATAGCATGAATGTTGTATTTTATATTTTGGTTCATTAATATGATGAAACGTATTCTTCACATACAGTTCATCATATTGAAGAACACTTTTTCGACAGTTACCAAGCGTTTTTCATATTTATGATAGCATCCATAACATTGATGGCGTTAGTCATTAATATTATGAATGGCTCTTCAATACAATGAATCATGGTTTGAAGAACGGAATTCATCAATATGATATACATTTTCTTGTCTGTGCACTTTAATTGATACCAATTAGCCTGGATAGGTCAGGATAGCTAACAAAGATTTAATCTACTAGAGTTGGACATTCATTATATTTTAATTGTTACAATAAATTATTATTGTATTAATTTTTAACGACCTCTTATGAATATTAAGTTATTTGTTTTACGGGCTCAAGGTCCAATTGAAAATACTCTTTATTTGTATTTTAATTTTTATTTTGTCCAATATTTCGGCCTTCTAAGATATATCAAAAAGATACTTTTTCCGAAAATAAACTACTGTGCGCCGATTGTAACACCCAGAATGAAGCATATCCGGTAGGGAAAATTATACATATATTATTGATCAGCATGACCTCTTGAGTCGATGTCCTCCTGTTTGTTCATCTTTTAAAATCACGATTACAGAAAAACTAGTAGAACTAGATCAAGGAAACTCCTAATTTAAATTACTTATGTACGTACGCTGTTTTCTACATCCCTAGTAGAAATTTTGATAGGGCCATGGTCATGAAGTGATCATGTCATGATTTCGGATGATCGGGATATGACGAGGCCCATAATGTCCTTGTAACGCAGTGTCCAGATCATGTATTGACCTCAGCTCATGATCATGTACTGATCGGCCAATTCCCCATTTTATTATTTACCCAACAAGCCTTGTCTGAGCCCGAGCATAATAGGGTTTCTCTCATTAATCTCTATCATTGCCTGATGCTGATTTTGTTATGAGGAACAAATAATGTAGCTATGATCGGGAACATTGACTGTTTAGATAATGGAAACCTTGCTATGGCAAGCATGATAAGGGCATGTAATGACAATGATCATATTTTCTGTAATAGGGCTTACCCAACGAAAACCCGATCATTTCCCGATGGCGCATCGGGCAAATTTCTACTAGGGCTTATATGTTTAAATATCGCATATAACACTGACATCTACGGGTGAATTTTCTCTTAAATCGGCCGATGTAAACTTTTTTTACTCAAATGCTCAAATATATAATGTTTTTACCACGAAACGACTTGTGGTTATCGAAAAAAAAAAATCGGACACAACCATTTGTACATACATTATATGTATTCAAATGAAAGGAAATTCTTTCAAGATCGCAAGTTTGTTGTAATGTAGTGCCATGTGTCGAATAAAATGGAAATGAAAAAAAATTTGGTTAATATACTCATTGAGCCTGGGGTAATGTGGGAAATTGGAATATGTTGACATATTTTTCCATTAAACAAATGAATAACAATGGTCAAGTGCTTCTCAAATATGGCAACAAATCTTTCATCCATGGTCAAATCAAATTAATACCATTTTATTGCATTTCGAGAAGAAGTGAAAAAAGTTTTTTAGATTGCTGGTGTTTGCGATCAAAAAGTTAAAATTTTAAAATATTCGCATATTTTATATTTTGTGAAATTTAAATGGATTCTGCAAACAATTCAACATTGATTTTTTTAGTAATGTTCAAATTGTTATATTGTTGTAAAATGGAAAACATTTTCTGGGGTAAAGTGGGAAACGTAATATAAGCAATGATTGTTGAACAATTTCATTTCACCTGAGAAAACATTTCAATTGCAAAAGATAGTCGAGAAGCGAAAGTCGAGGAGCAAAATAAATAGATCAGTAAATATTCTTCAACTTCAGCAGAAGATAAAGAATTTAGGACATTTTGCAAAAAAAATAAATTTCAACAATTCAATGAACTGTCATATATTCAAATGGCCTGTATACTTGAAATTTTTGAATAAAGTAGCAATTTGGTAAAAATTACTCAATTACTCACATGGGTAAGTTCGGTCACATGGGGCGGATTTTTATAGTCGGTCGGGCCCGACTATGGAATACCCTACACCTTTGTTGGGGATATTAACCCTCAGAATATTATTCATATATCAGAAAATGTAGCCGCGGTAGCTCAGTGGTTAGTGCGTTGGACTACGAGTCGAAAGGTCCCCGGTTCAAGCCTGGACTGGGGCTAACAACATCTTTTCATAGAAACATTTTTCTATACCGCGCTACCTCTCGTCAGTAAATGGCAAACCTACGAGAGTAAAACCATTGCCTATGAAAAAGCTCTCACCCGCCGTTCGGATTCGGCAATAAACTGTAGGTCCCACCACTTTGAGTACAAATATAACACGCACAGCTCAAAATGGTGAGAGAGCTCGGCCGAAGTTCTGTACAGGACTGTAGCGCCAAACTATTATTATATATTATCAGAAATTTACGTCTTATATCCCCATAAATTAAAAAAAATATATAAAGTATAAAAAACTAAAAAAAAAATTTGAAAAATGTAATTGGGCGGACCACGCCTATATTTAAAATTTTGAAAGGCTAATATTTCATAGATTTGATTTTAATAATTTACGGATCAAATTTCCACTGTGAAAACCCGGAAAATAATGAAAAAAAAAGTGGGCGGATCACGCCCATTTTTGGACCACATATTTCTAGGTGAATTCTAACAATACCTTTTAAATTTTATAACTATACCTTGAATACTTTTCGAATTATTAGTTCCTAAAGAGTTACATAAAAGTGACTTGTATGAGGTGGGCGTGTCCGTTGACCAATATGGCTCATTTTCAAACTCAGTCCCTACCTTTGGCTAAAATATATTGAGACGAAATTTCATCGCATTCTGATCAGTATTTCTCAAGTTATTCTGTATTCGGACAGCAAGACAGCAAGACGGACAGACAGACAGACAGACAGACAGACAGACGGACATGGCTAAACGGACTCGGGTAGTGATGCTGATCAAGAATATATATACTTTTCCATACCGGACACGCCTCCTAAGGGGCGTTACAATATATGCACAAAGTTAATATACCCTGTACCTCATAGGTGTAGGGTATAAAAAATGTCTCAATTGAAAACTAATGAAACTGTGGCAATATAAAATAATAACATAAGTCAATTTTTTAAAATTCGAAAAAAAAATTAAAAAAAAATATATATATTTTTTTCAGTCTAGTTTTGAGTATTTATTTAATGTTTCAGTAAAAAAATGTATTTTTCTTTTAGAAAAAAATTAAATTTTTTAAAAACTAAAGATTAAAATACTAAATTTTTCACTAAAAATACAAATTTTCACTAAATATTAAAAAAAAAACACAAAATATAGCTTGAAAAAATTCTTTCCACTTAAATATATCATACACACAGAAAAACATTTCCTCAAATCCCATTAAAATTGGTTTAATAGTATACAAAAAATAAATCTTTTCATATAAACTCAATGGCAATGTCATGGTATTTTCTAGTATTTAATGGTATATTCTGATTAAAAAAATAATTTATACTATTGACTATTTTTAGTATCAGAAAACTATTATTTATATAGTATATTTTTCTGGGTGTAGTTTGTTCTGTTATTTTGGCAAACATTCTCATTTTGTTGCACTGTGTATATGAAATAAATTTTTCGAAATAATTATAATTTTTTGTATTCTTAATAGAAACTCTCTGAGAAATCGCTAATGCACCTCGCCCACTGTAAGGGTTTTGAAGTGTATTTAACGCGAACCGCACCGTGTTGGGTTCATAAATTATGGCAAGGCGCGAAAATGGCACGAGTTGCGCTCGACACGTCTTAAACAGCAAAAACATTGCATTGCTGAGAGTTTAATTTCAAATTTATTTTCAAAGTTAAACCCAACACCTGACACCTTCATCGAAAAACAGCAACCAACACCTCATAGAGACAACACCAAACAGACGGGAAAATGAAAAAAATTAAAAAAAAAAAACAACTAGAAAAACAGAAACAAAGGCTAAAACAACAATTATAGGAATAACTTCGCGTGCCGCAGCTTTTGCAGCCTTTCGTAAGCCAACAATGCCAAAGGATGACGATGAAGGACATGCAAGGAGCGGGTGGATAATAGTAGAACGCGTGTTGGTGTTTCTGTTAATTGTAGGCATGGAGAAGAGCTCTAATTCTAATAGCAACAACAACAACAACAACAATAACAAAAACAATACAAAGCGCATAGCATAAACCGAACGCCTACCGAAGTCCTTTAGAAATATAGGTTTGTCTATTGTTAATTTCCACCGACGCTCCTTTGAAATTTCCGCCATTTTTGTGTTTGCAAAAAGAAGAAGAAGAAAAAAACATACAACACAACACTTGCAATTGGAACTGCAGGAATTTTTTCCTTTGGCCTCGATACTCTTGAAATTTAAGCAGCCTATCCGACAGGCAGGGAGATAGACTGACAGAAAGACAGACACTGAAACTGCAGGCAACTCGAAAAAAAGTAGAAAATCCTGAAAAAAGAAAGACAAAAAAAAAAACTCTGCATATCAGGTAAGATATGTAAGACGACCTCACAGACACATCGATCGAATAATGGTTCAACTCCGTTTAGTTTGACTTCGTTTAGTTTCGCAGGACGGAGTTCTCGCAGTTTATTTCGTGTCGTTTTGTTTCACTTGAGTTCCGCACATTATGGATCAAGGTAAAAGTTTTGTGCGTGACTGAAGGCATTTATATGCGCCGGAAGCAGTTCCAATCTAAGTTAAGCTCTGCAGGATAACAACAAAAAACATGATTAGAAAAATTCAACCGGCAACCGGCAGCGGCAAGGACGACGACGTCAGTGTCCCGTCAGTCGTGCATGCAGACATTCAGCAAATTTCAGGGTGCAGCAGGCGTGGCTGCAATTCATTAAGTTGAATCAAAGATTTGAAATAGAAAAAAAATACAACGGAAAAAATTGATAAAAAAAGCAAAGCAAAAAAAAAAATTTTAAAGTTTTTCCACTTTTGCTGATAAGATTCTTAGTTTCTTTTGTTGTGCTTTCGCTTTGTATGAATTTTGAAAAGGGTTGCCTGCTGACTTGCACTGCGCAGCGAATTTCACAAATTCAGCATTTTCCATTTTGACTTAAAGCACTTTTGAATTTAGCTGAAATTCGCATAATTATTGACATTTAATAGACAGCAATTTTGTCTGCTCCAGTCAGCACTAAATGTAAAATGTTGTTTAGTGCAAGGAGCTGCAATTTTAATAAAGCGTTTTACAAATATTATAACTGGTTAAAGATTATAAAACTAAATTTATATTATAAAAATAAATGTGCATTATTCTAAATTTTGATAAAAATAATATAAAACTACTTTTGTATGCTTGGCAGCCACTATAAAGCAATTATAAAGCAACTTTAAATTCACTATAAAACCTTTTTGGAACCATCAAAACAACGTTTATACCAATATTATAATTGTTTTTAGAATATAGTATAAAAATAAATTTAACAAAACTCTAAATTTTGATTTAAATAACATATACCTGCTTTTTTATGCTTGGCAGCCACTCTAAATCAACCCTAAATCCACTATAAAACCTTTTTGCAACCATCAAAACAACGTTTTTACAAATATTATAATAGGTTTAAGATCAAAGTATAAAAATAAATTAACAACACTCTATATTTTGATTAAAATAACACGTAATTGCATTCTTTATGCTTGGCAACCACTCTAAAGCAACTCTAAATCTACTACAAAATTTTTTTGGAACCATCATAACAAAATAAGATCAAAAATTAGTTATTTATAAAATCATAAATTTAAAAAATCATAAATATTATAATCTAATTGTTTGATTAATTAATTTCTGAATATTTTATTAATCAAGATTTTTTATTAATCGGAACATTGATTAAAAAATTAATCAGAATTCAGATTAATCAAGAGTGTGATTCATTGATTAATCAGCATTTGTCTTAATCTCATTAATTAACTTATGCGTCACGACATATTTTTAAATACTTTACTAAATTACTTATGAACATTTAAATCATTTCCTTAAAGTTTTTAAAATTTTGAAAAATAATTTCCTTTTATTTAAGTTGGCAAAATTTTCAAATATTGTTGAGTAAATGTGTTTAATTTGCTGTTAAGTCAGCGTTCGGATAAATTGATTAATCAGGATTCTGATAAATCACGATTTTAATAAATTGATTAATCAAACATAAAGTTGAAAAAGCATAAAACAAAAAAATACTTAATGTTCTAAATTCGTAGAATCATAAAAAAATTGATATACGGGGCGTTCTATGTCAAAACGGGAAATGATTTTTTAAGGAAATGATTTTTTAAATGTTGTGGACGTAGTTCAATCTTTCATTGTGACTAGTACCCATGAGTCTTATAAATTGTCAAATATATTAAACCTTGATGATCCAGTTATCGACTATTAAATTTTAATAGAACCTGACTATTTGAAGAACCTGACTATTTCAAGGTTATCACATATTCATCAATTTTTATAAATTACATTGTAACAGTAGGACATAATTTCAAATGACGAGGAATGTACATTATTTGGCAATAATTCATTTCACATATATTTTTTAATTTATCTACAATCTATAAAAATGAAATGTCCAGAACAACACTAAGGAACGAACCGACGGTATTGCCTGCTTAAGGGAAAAAGAAAGACCGGAAGAACCCAAAGAAAAAGCCGGAAAATCGAAAAAAAAATCTAAATTTCACCCTAGAAACATGAAATTTTGACAAGATGTTCTTCTCCTGACTTAGTCACGCATAAAATGTAATTTTTGAAATTCTCCGACTAAGGTATAAAAATGGGCGTGGCAAAACTGAACTTTTAATTCAAAATATCTGTGTAGTTCAGATAGCCACAGTCATGAAATTTGACCCAGTGCTGTATGTTGTGGTTGTTTATCTTTTTAAAAAATGTTGGTGGGATTATGCAATGGGGCCTAGCACCTCCTATATAATCTAAACTTTAAAAATGATATAACTCGAAGAGCAAAGTTGTAAAAAATCAAAACAAAGGATTATATTAAAAAGTATAACGGTCACGTAGAATGTGGGCAGAATAAGAAAAGAGGCGTGGCACCTCTCACCACGAATACATCCACTAATTGCATGTACAAAAACTTTCTACGGCCGAAGCTGTGCATGGGTCCAGATAGTATTAATAAATTCAAAAATTCAGAAATTCATAAACTCATAAATACATAAATACATAAATACATAAATACATAAATACATAAATACATAAATACATAAATACATAAATACATAAATACATAAATACATAAATACATAAATACATAAATACATAAATACATAAATACATAAATACATAAATACATAAATACATAAATACATAAATACATAAATACATAAATACATAAATACATAAATACATAAATACATAAATACATAAATACATAAATACATAAATACATAAATACATAAATACATAAATACATAAATACATAAATACATAAATACATAAATACATAAATACATAAATACATAAATACATAAATACATAAATACATAAATACATAAATACATAAATACATAAATACATAAATACATAAATACATAAATACATAAATACATAAATACATAAATACATAAATACATAAATACATAAATACATAAATACATAAATACATAAATACATAAATACATAAATACATAAATACATAAATACATAAATACATAAATACATAAATACATAAATACATAAATACATAAATACATAAATACATAAATACATAAATACATAAATACATAAATACATAAATACATAAATACATAAATACATAAATACATAAATACATAAATACATAAATACATAAATACATAAATACATAAATACATAAATACATAAATACATAAATACATAAATACATAAATACATAAATACATAAATACATAAATACATAAATACATAAATACATAAATACATAAATACATAAATACATAAATACATAAATACATAAATACATAAATACATAAATACATAAATACATAAATACATAAATACATAAATACATAAATACATAAATACATAAATACATAAATACATAAATACATAAATACATAAATACATAAATACATAAATACATAAATACATAAATACATAAATACATAAATACATAAATACATAAATACATAAATACATAAATACATAAATACATAAATACATAAATACATAAATACATAAATACATAAATACATAAATACATAAATACATAAATACATAAATACATAAATACATAAATACATAAATACATAAATACATAAATACATAAATACATAAATACATAAATACATAAATACATAAATACATAAATACATAAATACATAAATACATAAATACATAAATACATAAATACATAAATACATAAATACATAAATACATAAATACATAAATACATAAATACATAAATACATAAATACATAAATACATAAATACATAAATACATAAATACATAAATACATAAATACATAAATACATAAATACATAAATACATAAATACATAAATACATAAATACATAAATACATAAATACATAAATACATAAATACATAAATACATAAATACATAAATACATAAATACATAAATACATAAATACATAAATACATAAATACAAAAATACATAAATACATAAATACATAAATACATAAATACATAAATACATAAATACATAAATACATAAATACATAAATACATAAATACATAAATACATAAATACATAAATACATAAATACATAAATACATAAATACATAAATACATAAATACATAAATACATAAATACATAAATTTATTAATTCATAAATTAACTTATCCATAAATTCCTAAATTCATGAATTCATAACTTCATAAATTCATATATTAGTAAATTTATATATTCATCAATTCATAATTTTATAAATTAATTAATTCATAAATTCTAAAAATAAAAAAATCACTTGTAGCAATAATTATAATTATTTTATATTGTCATATATGAAGTGTTGTTATGTTTAGTACATTGTCACTTGACTTGGTGACATTAAATACGTTTACAATTTATATATAAGGAATTTTCACTAATTCTAAAATACAACAATTGCTGACAACAGTTTAAAAATGATTGTGTGACTTTTGAAACATTTTATTTGTCAAATTTATTGTCACTTAGAATTTTAAGATTGAAACCTAGATATATATTTATCAAATATAAGTAGATTATGTATGTACGAGTGATCTTTTATTAAGCTGTTTTGAGAGTGCTGAAATTCTGAAATTCTGCTGCTTTTTGAGCACTGAACCAGCAGCTTACAACGAACACTCATATCTGATATTTAACATTAATTCACAAAAAGGGAAAACTTGTTCGTTGCCACGCACACGTTTTCTGTTAAAATGCCGTCGGTTATGCAGTTACAGGATGTTTCTGTGATTTTTTCAAATAGATAATATTTATATTTTTAAAAATATTTTTCATTCAATGAATCTTGATTATTTTAGAAAGCTGATATTTGTAGTACATTTAAAGTAAAACGCCATTTCAAGTATAACATTCGTTTCGATATTGTTACGAGATCAATAGGAAATCGGAAGGAGAATGTACCGATATCAAACACATTCTCATGGAGTTATAGAGTGTCAAAAAAGATCAAAATGGTTTTAAAAAGAAAATCTAATCGATATCGCAAAGATAAGTGATCAGAAATCGAGATTTCTACGAAAATTTGCAATATTTAAATGATAAATGTTAAATATCATATCTGATAAAAGAATTTTAATTTACGAGACAAAATTTAAAAAATTGAATTTAAATTGAAAAGTCTGTATAAATGTTTACTATACTATAAATAAAAAAAAAAATATAAATGTTACCCCGATAATGTTGAAATAAAATAACTGAAATGTCGGGAAAACAACAAAAAAAAAAATAATATAAAGTTTTTTTATTTCCTCTTTTCTAAAACAAGTTTAATACTGTCTACAATACAAAAAACAAATTGGTCAAATTTAATTAATTCAAATAAATTTTTATTATTTTCAATTATTCTGGAAATTACCCTGTTCTTGAAAGACAAATACAAATGCACTTGCGCGCACTGTTTTTAGCCTAGAAACAAAAGGTTTTTATGAGATTTTCAGCAGCGGCAGCATCGCTATTTTGCATTTTGGTGTCATCCTTAACGACAATGATGTCGGTGCTACTGCTGCTGCTGATGGTGATGATGCCGCGTAGGTGGAGCAGCTCGTTTGGGTGCATTTACAAAATTGATTGCATTGAAATAAATTCTTGGAAATAGACAGACAGTCAAAAAAAAAAAAAAACACGTACCAACAGTTGCTGCTGCTACCGCCGATGCCAGTGCCACTGCTGCATCAGTCAGTGTTTTATTTGAATTGTGTTGGGTTTGCACGACATGCACACTCGATGTTGTCTTAAAGACAAAAAAAGCAGAAATTAAAATAAAATTTTGAAATTCTATTTGGGTGACAAAATCAAAGCACAGTAGGTAGAAGGAGGTTCGAGAAACCAGAAAACATTTGAAAGTATTTACTAGACAAAAATTCTGTAAATTTTTAGAAAGAATTCGAGCATATTTCCGGCACACAGAAGTTAAATTTTGGGAACCAGTTTTCACTGAATCTCTGTTTCAGATTCAATAAAATCTCTTTGTTTGTTTGTTCCTCCTCTCCGTCTAAACGACTGATTCGATTTACTTGAAATATTTACCACAGAAACGGTAGGGTCTGGAAGGAATGATATGGGCGGGATTGGACAAAGGGGCGTGGCACCTCCGATAGAGCCTAAATTTCAAAACAATATAACTGCTACTTACTGCAGCTACAAATATGAAACAAAAAACTGAAATACAAAAAAAAAAATATTGAAAAGTAAAAACACAAAAACAAAAGTACAAAACAATATAAATAATACAAAATAGTACGGTTACGCCGAGTGTAGATGGGATTGAATCACTGGGCATGGCACCCCCCATAGAAGGTATATTTTCCAGATGGTGTATGCCAACAGTTATTATAGTGATATCAAGATATTTCACACCGGGGTATCAACCACCTCAATTTTTTTAAATTCATCATACCAAAATTCACCACAACGAAATCCACCACATTAAAACACACCACACTAAACTCACCACAATGAAACTCACCACACCAGAACTCATCACACTAAAATTCACCACACTAAAACTCACCACACTCAAATTCACCACACTAAAACTAACCACAACTCACCACAATAAAATTCACCACACTAAAACTCACCACATTAAAATTCACTACCCTAAAACTCATCACACTAAAACTCACCACACTAAAACTCACCACACTAAAATTCACCACCCTAAAACTCATCACACTAAAATTCACCACACTAAAACTCACCACACTACAACTCACCACAATAAAATTTACCACACTAAAATTCACCACACTAAAAAGCACCACTCTAAAACTTACCACTCTGCAACTCACCACACTAAAACTCACCACACTAAAACTCACCACACTAAAACACACTACACTAAAACTCACCACACTAAAACTCACGACAATAAAATTCACCATACTAAAACATCTACTGGGAAAAGCACTACGGGAAATAATTCTACCGGGAAGAATTCTACCAGTAAGAATTCTAAGAAGATTTCTACGGGAAAGCATTCTATGTGGAAGAATTTTACAGGAAAGATTTCTAATTGGAAGAATTCTACGGCGAAATATTCTACGGGGAAGCACAGTCTGAGAAAGAACTGTCTTTGAGAAAAGTTGTTTTGGCGGAGTATTATTTTTATTTTGGTTACTACATTTATAAAACCAATAAAAAAAAGTTATATTAATAAAATTACTCCACATCCTTGCATTTAGAGAATCTTTGCACGAGTCGTGCACGGGTCCAGCAAGTCCAAAATATGGAAAACATAACTTTATAAGAAATCATTTGAAAAAAAAAGTTTTCTGCAATTTTCTGCAGTATGCGCCCACTGTGCGTATTGACAAATTTTAAATGCAATTTTGTATGAAGTTGCAAAAGAGGGGTTGGTGCAAAGAGGTTGCTGAAACAGCAATTGTCAAGCGTGGGGTGTAGTCTAACTAAAGCAAAATTAAACAAAGTTAGGCTGCAGCATACTACGTGTGGCCGTAATCCTAGATACTTAGCGCCGACTTGATGCTCTAAAACTTTACGCCGCTGTCTTTTATGTTGTCCTTCGTCCTGAGTACTGGTGCAGCTGCTTTTTTTTTTCTTATATATTTTTTTTTTGTGAACTTTTTACTTTTTCTACTTTCTATTTGAACTGTTAAATCGTAAATTTAGCAAAAAATAGAAAAGTTTGCAGCGCCTACGTGACGCAGCAAATCCCGACACGCTGTGTCTCTCTCTCTCTGTCTGTCTCTTTAACGCTGCGCCTCCCGCTAGTTTTTGCTATGAGGGTTGCTTTCTTGTTTTTTTTTTTTTTTTCATATGGCTCAGGTGAAATTCACTTTTGCCAAACGAAATCAGTAAAAATAAAAAAAAGTGATAGTAAAAAGTTGCAAAGCAAACACACAAAATAAAAGTACGTGTCAGCTTAAAGTTTGTTAAACGTTGGCAAAGCAATTGCACGTTCATGCTGAGTAGCAGGCAGGCTGCTGCTGCTGTCTTCGTTCTTCGCACAACACACTCTCAATCATACCCAAATCACTCTGTTCCCCTTGCACCAACCACCACTCTCTATCTGTCGTCCTCATTTGCACTCTATCAGTGTCTGCTGTCAAACTACTTGTCATTGCGCTTCCCTCTTATTTTTGCAATTAAATAAAATCTTCTTGCAAGTACGCTCGAAATAAAAATAATACAAAAAAAAAACAAGATAAAAATAATAAAAACGTTGAAAAATTAATTTTATTCTATTTAACAGTCATTCGGTGTGCTTTGCTAACTTTTTACTGGCCTCATCGCCGCTTCCGTTTCCTACTGCTTCTTTTTTTTTTTTTTTGCTATATATTTTTTTTGCAATGCTGTTTGTCAACACTTTTCTTTGGTCGGAATTTTATTTTAAAAGGAAATTCGTGTGAATCATTTACAGGGTCGCAAAATATTGAATTTATTTACAACCTTTTATTATTACTATTAATACTAATTTGGATTCATATTTTGTCTACTACTGACTGATTTATAATATTTGGATTTATTAAAATTTAAATTTATACCTACACAAAAAAAAAAAAATCATCAATATGATGAACTTATTCATAAATATTTTCAATTTTTTCACCAACTACCAGATTCATCATATTGATACCACCGTTCATTAAATTCATTCTATGTATATATGAAATTATTCGTACTATCGAACATCATAGTGAAGAACGAAATATTCTATACAATGAATTTGAATAGTCATATTGATGAATTCGTTCATAATTTTTATGAATATAATATTTTTACGAAGTTTTCAAAAAAAATATTTTTTTTCTTAGAAAATAATTCGAAAAAAATGTTGTTGTAAAAATTTTATATAATATAATAAAATATAATATAATTTTATATAAAATGATATCAAAAAAATATTTTTTTTTTCGAATAAAAATTGTCCGAAAAAAAAAATTTGAAAAAACGGTTTTCCTTTTTTGCATTTCGAGCACGCATTATTTAAGATATAACATACAAGAACTACTTATGAACTTAGAATACAGCAACAAATGAACGAAAAATTAATATTTTTATTGACATTTGGTTTGATAAACTGCGTTCTTCAATATGAAAACTAATATGTTGTATTTTATATTTTGTTTCATTAATATGATGAAACGTATTCTTCACATACAGTTCATCATATTGAAGAACACTTTTTCGACAGTTACCAAGCGTTCATCATATTTATGATTGCATTCATAACATTGATGACGTTAGTCATTAATATTATGAAAGTTTCTTCAATACAAGAACGGAATTCATCAATATGATGACAATTTTTTTTTGTGCATTGACAGATCGTGGATAAATAAAAAAGATCAAAAACATAAATCTGTTAAAAGTTCAAATATAAAATACATATGAAACATATGAAAAACACGATAATTGCCGTATATTTGTTTTACGTAGTAGTTTAAAAACTTGAGGCAATATGAAAAAAACTGAGTATGAGGTCTTGAGTAGAATCTTAAAGTCCATTGAAAAATCACACTAAGATTGTGAATAGTTTTTGTTTGTTGTGCTTTGAAATCGCTCAGAAAATATGTGAGCATAATTTGAAAATATTCTTCTACACAATCATCTTATGGTAAAGTCAACGTACAAAGGAATTTCAATTATATTATTATTACACTGCACAAAATACCCCAGCAACAATTCATTTAAAACTACAAACATTTTAACGATTATTTGATATGCAGCAAATTGCGCTCAGAAGCCATTGACCATCATGGTCGTTGACATACATACTCTCTATGTAAATAACATTTTAATAATGTGTATAAAAGATGAAAAGAGATTTATTTTTTCACATTATTTTTTAGCAATTTTGTTATTTTTTTTTTCACATACAACAAATGCTGTAATATCACTGTTTTTTGCGATACTTCTTTTTTTTGTACTACATATATTTCCAGTAAACAGTACTTTTAAAGCATAATGCTTTTATATTCACATAAAAAAAAGAAATATTGCTATATGCAACACATCGCAGAATCCATCTGTAGAGTTTTTTTTTTTTGTTATGCATTTCCAACTATGCAAAGTCCTTTGCGTCATTGACATTTTGGTTGTTTTTTTAAGTTTTGTTTTTTTTTCTACCATACTGCTTTAGTTCTCTTTCGCTATCTTTTTCTTAATTTTACTCTTCCTGCATATTTAACTGTTTGACCCACTGTTTCGTTTTGCCATCCCATTTGGCTCATCCATCCACGCGACGCCCAATGCATCGCAAAATAAACACGAATGAAAGGACATCAACGAACTTAGCGTCGGCAATCCAAGCCAAAGCTAGTGAAGCATTGCTACATAAGCCATGTATCTATCCATCTATGCATCCATCCATTCATCTTTGCATCCACCCATTCATTCCTTTATTCGGTCATGTATCCGAACCTTTGCTTTTCCACCACCTTCTTGTTAATGTCCTGCATCCTAGCAGCCGCCATTCAACCATCCATCCATAGTATGTAGTCTTCGCATGGCACACTTTGTCATCATCATATGGTGATTTCTTGCGGCATAACTGCCCCATTGTAGGACCATTACTGGCAGCAACATACCGGCAAAATACGAGCATGTTTGCTGAGGCTCTTGTTGCGGACGAGCAAAGGATGACGCGACGAGCTACAACAGCAGCAGGCATAAATAGCATCACTCAAGTATCCTGGCAACATTGTCAGCCGCTTTAACTGCGCAGCGGTGCCATCAACATGAACAATGCTGATGATGAGCACAAGTACAAGTAGAACAACAAGTACAAAATACAAAATACAAAAAAATCAAATAATAAAAAATGATGAAACACATGAAAAGCTGCGCAAACAAATATGTGATAGAGTTCCTTTTATATAACCTCATATCCCCGACACAATTCCTAAGAATTCCTTGTCTCCTCCTACTTGAAGTGCCACATGTTCCTCGTTGACTTGGTTACCTTTAGCTCTAGTTGCAGCATCAACTAAAGAGTAGGAGCATCCTCTGCTCCATGACCACAACAGCAAACATGACAATAATTTAAAAATATGCTGCAAGACCCAATGACTTTGTGCGGTTAAGTGCTTTTGCTTCATAACGTAACGGAAACACAACGCAACGCAACCAAACCCCATAACATCATGCTGGCTTATGTGCTGACCGGAATTTCAAAATTATGTTAAGCCATTTCTTTTGTATTTTTTAATAACACTAAATATGCAAAAAAAGAGAAAAGACATGCAGCACATTGCATAAAAATAAAAATTAAATGACATCTATAAGTGGGATTTTGTGGCATACATGACGTATACGCAACTTAATGTCTTTATAAAAATGCACATTACTCAGTGGGATTTGTAGTTATTATTATACCCTACACTAAGAGTGAAAGGGTATATTCAGTTTGGTACGCCGTTTGTAACACCCAGAAGGAAGCATCTCCGGTATGGAAAAGTATATATATTCTTGATCAGCATGACCTCCTGAGTCGATTTAGCGATGTCCGTCTGTCCATCTGTCTGTCCGTCTGTCTGTCTGTCTGTCTGTCTGTCTGTTGAAATCCCTACTACTTTTAAAATTGAAGAGCTAGATACATGAAACTTATAACTTAGATTACTAATATACCTACGCTGTATGTGCGAAAAATTGGCGAGATCGGTCCATTGAGACCTATGATCCGACCACTTATGTTCAAATACCTCATATAAAATGTACATATAAAGATCAATTTTTATGTATACGTGCTTAGGTAAACTTTTTTGGTCAAATATATATTGACATCAAGCTGAAATACATGATAATAAAGTTTTCCGGCGAAAAGACTTGTGGTTCACAAAAAAAAAATCGAAATTCGGTACACCTACCCATTTGTAAATATGGGTATCAAATGAATGGAAATTCTTCAGCGATTGAATGTTTGTAGTTATTTTCAGGATTCGTATACCCTGGTGACCTATATATCACTTTGAATGATAACCACACATATGTGTAGGGTATTTATAGTCGGCTTAGACCGACTATAATTTTGATAATCCTAACTATCATAATTACACCTACTTTAAAATTTCCCATGTGATCTAACCTTCCCAACTGGTTTTGAAATGAAATTCTTTTTACAATATAATTTAATACATAATAATTTTAAAATGTTAACATAATAAAAACCACAAAGAATATATTTAAATAAATAAATAAATACAACATGAATATATAAATCCATTTTTTTTTTGTATCGAAAATATTTGATATTTTCTAAAGAAAATATTTTGTAACTTTCAAAAATAATAAAAAATATTATTTCAAAATGAAAAAGAAAAATAATTTTTTAACCAAGTGAAAATCATATAAAAAAATGATATTCCACACATGGACCTAAAGCGGAAGAGTTTATTAAAAATTAACATCAAATTTTGGCAGTCATGGAAGTATCTACTACATCAAGAATAATCTAGATGATAAGGACTGCGTCGAATAAAATTGTCCGCTACAAAAATGAAAAAATCTAGAAATCTAGTAATCTAATTTTTATAGAATAAAATATTTTATTTTGCAAATTATTTTTAGATTTAGAAAAAAATATAAAAAACCAGAAATTAATATTTTTTAATAAAAAGTTTTAATTTTTCCGGAACCCCTTCCATTAATGTTGTAATGGTAGTGTCCGACACCCTCAAAGCTGCTGAAGACCACTTTCTTTTAAAGTCTTGAAGGTCTTTGGCCACTTTTTTTGTTGTCTTCATCTCCCTTTTTACTAAAGCCCAGTATCTCTCAATCGGCCTGAGTTCTGGACAGTTTGGTGGATTGGCTTCTCTAGGCACCAAAATCACTGCATTTTGTTGGATCCACTCTAAGGCCGTTTTGCTGTAGTGACATGAAGCGAGGTCAGGCCAAAAAAATGTGGACACTTCATGTTGGCGTAAAAATGGAAGCAATCACTTTTGCAAGCATTCCTTCACATATATTTCGCTATTAATTGTACCCGATGTCACGAATGAGTTGCTCCTTTTTCCACAACTGCAAATTGACTGCCAAACAAGGAATTTCTTTGGGAATTTTGTCATTTTTTTTTATTTTAATTTTTCAGTGACATTTCCTCGAGAATCGGCTGTATAAAATTTCTGCCCAGGTAGCTGAGAAAAGTCCGCTAAAACATAAGTTTCGTAGTCCAATAGAATGCAGCAATCGAATTTTTTAAAAAATCTTGGTTCAGCTTTTCACCTCGTTGTTTTGCGGTTTCATTCTTGACGGCATTTCTATCCGGAACTTTTTGGACCTTGTACGTCTTCAGCCCAGCTTCTTTCTTAGTCCTGCGCACGAAAAATTCTGAGCAATCCGCCTTTCTCGCCAATTTCCTTCCGGATATGCTTGGATATTTCTTTAAAATATTCACAACCTTCTTCGACTTTTCACGATCATGTGGGCCTTTTTTTACCAGAACCTTTCTTCCGATCAATACTCAGGTCTTTCTTAAAGCGGTTGATAACGCGAGAAATGGTCTTAGGGTTAGCCCCTACCTCCTTGGCAATTTTTTTAAAAGACCAACTAGGTTGTTTTTGAAAAATTTTAATTATATTTTCTCGCACTTCCACTTCGTTTGCCATTTTCGCGTTAAATAAATTTTGTATTGACTATAACTGACACAAATTATTTTCTGCCATTTAATTCAGAGCTACTATGATCAAATTTTTTTAATTTGAATCTTGCAATAGCACATAATGGGAAGATATGGACGATGGACTTCAAGATTCTAATCAGGACTTCATACTCAGTTTTTTTTTAGATTGCCTCAAGTTTTAAGTTATCGCTATATCTTTTATGCTTAATAAAAATACCGTTATTTTCAAAGAAAAAAACATAGAATTATAGATCAAGTCTGATATATAATATATACTTTATTTAATTATGAAAATCATAGATGTTATGCAATAAATAATAGGTACACCTTAAAATTTATATTTTTTGCGTTTGACTGGTCATAGCTTTGGCAAAATCCATCCACATTTTATTGGGTTTACTTCAAAATGTTAGCTGAAGTTTTCTTAATGGGAGAGAAAACTCAAATCTGTAAAAAGTTGAAATCCAAAATATGTAGAAAAAGACAAGATTTGTCATATATTTATTTGACTTAATAACTCAAAAACTTGAAGCAATCTAAAAAAACCGGAGTATGAAGTCCTGATTAGAATCTTGACGCCTATCAGAAAATCATTCTTTGATATCGAATATTTTTTATGCTGTGCTGTGTTATTGCCTAATTTCTAAAAATAGGATATTTTTTGTTGTTTAATTTTAAAATCCGAATATTAATTAATATGTAACCAAATGTAAGAAGAAATATAGTTGAAAATGAATAAGACATTTTTTTTGAAAATTAAGAAATTGTTTGAAAATATATATAAATCGGTAGTAAAGAACGTATCGGGGAATGTTGACATTGCGTTAGCTAAGTTCTTGTTCTGGAATTTTAAGGCGCCGGACGTCTACCCTTATCCTGGGGGTTTCTTTATCTCTCATATTCCTGGAATTCTGTTTTTTGTCGGGTATCTCACTACGAGTGTGCGAGCGCTGCCGGTGGTCGAACGCCAACTTTTTTTAACTCGTAACTCCAGCTAATGCCGCCTTGACTTTCAATATGTTAAAGGGTGTCCAAATGCATTGTCCGCTGTTCGCCACTACAATGTAGTTAGTATTATTGGTGAGATACTGAACCAAGATCGCGCTGTCCTTCCTCACTGAAGGCAGTCAGACAATTTAACTTGTTATCCCCACCAAAATAAAGAATTGCACCACAGAACACACATTGAGCTTTTTATTTGGTAATTTTTTTTCCTAGATTCGAATTTTGGTGTGTCATTGGATACTTTTTGGAAAAATTCATCAATTATGATTTGTTTAGAAAACTACTGAGTCATTGAACATTTTTGTTTGCACATATTTGTTACTATGGAAACCGAGCTGTACAGTTTTTTTCACCAATGATGAGGGTACTGAGAAAATTCTACACATACTAATTTTTAATTAAAAAAAAAAGACGCAGATGTATTCCGAAACGAACAAAAGAATGACATTTGACGCAGTTGTTTTATATACAAATCCGAAAGGAACCAACTCGTCCAAAAAAATTCAATGACACAGATGAATTCTGTGATTTTTTTTTCACACTAATTTTCCAAAAATATGCTCATACTTAGGAAACAATCTTTCGAACAAAAAAAAAATAGTTTAACATATATATTTTTATATTTAATCCATAGAAATAGGATATCTCGAGAAACTTGGGCCGGCGAGTTCATATAAAAAAAAAAAAACGCTTCTGTGGTGCCATAAACTAAAAGCTTTAAAATCAGAATTCATATAATCCGAAATCTTTGTGTATTCCGATATTAGTGTTTTTGGATAGGTGGTGAAAGTGACTTTCCAACGTATTATGCTTGATTCACGGACCTCTAAAAGCATGGTCAAAATGCTTTATACACTTCTCACCACATTCACAATTGTAACGTAAAAAATCACATATTATTGGAACATATCTGCTATATCTGCTCAAATAAATATCACTTGTGTCTTTCCTAAATTCCCGACTTATCTAACTTTAAACCCTTCAAGACTTAGGAATTTTAAGATCACTTTCATTCAAACAAATGATTAAAGTACAATAAATGCAGTTTAAATAAAATATTTGATATTTCAAGAACTGATTTGAGGTTAAAATAATACGACAATATCGGTTAATTTAGACTAACGTTTAAACAGAGTTTAACTTATCGACATTAGTGGGTTAATTTATGTTTAAACTGCTTTTTAATTTCAATGAAAAACTTTATTCTATACCACAAACAGTCTCTAAAAACTCAGTTTAAGGGTCAGTTTACCTATCTGCAATAAATATATATTCAAATGTATACTGTGATTGGAGAAATCAAACTCACCACATTCGTTTATTTATTTGCAATTATATTTTCTCTATGTTTGCTGATTAATTTTATTTCAAAAGTAGTTAAATATGAAATTTATATATGTCATTTGGAAGACTAATATATTCGTATCAAGAGACAACATTTCGGAACTAATAATAATAATTCCACACTACAGTTCTGAAGAACCTAGACCATGCTCTGTCCCTTTTGGAACTGTGCTTGTTTTACGCTGATGCACAAAATGGTGGAACCAACAAATTAATGCCATGAATCATATCATACACAGAAAAAATAATCGACGTAAATATAGCAACAGATATTAATTGCATACATTAATAAATTAAGCAATGAAATCCACTAATTTAATGAAAACATTTGATATTCTTCGTTAAATCAGCAATTCTGTTTGCTAATATGAATATTTGTACGTAAATGCAACAAATTAATTAGTCGACGCAGTTTCAGCAATTCAAAACGCAATTGCTATATAATGAAGAAGAGCAAATATTTTCATTTAATTAGTGAATTTAATTGCTGGATTGATTAATAAAAGCAATTAATATCAGTTGCTATATTTACATCGATTATTTTTTCTGTGTAGGAAGTGTTTTAATCTCATGTGTTTGCCATTGACAGCCGAGAGGTGGCATTGTAGAGCAAATAATTCCAATTTTTAAAATTTTATAATTACAGACGATGTGATTCGAAACAGTGACCTTTTGGCTTATTGTCCAACACACAAACGAAATTCGGCTAATGGCATAATGATCTAACCAATTAAGTCAAAGACGCTTTAATGTTTTAAAACACCGATTAGAAATTATACGACATAAAGGGTTTTTCAATCGCTACAAAAGTTTTTTTAAATAAAACAAAAACGGTTTTGGATATCAATGAAATTCTTTATTCCTGTAAAAGTACGTTCGATGCCATTATGTATGAAACTCGATTTCTTTTGCATGGCCACCACGGTCACGTTTGCAGAAGTCCAGACGCTGAACCCAATTTTCGACGGTTTTCAAGCATAAATCGGCCGATACTGCTGCAATTTCACGTTCGATATTCGTACGAAGTTCATCAATCGTCGCTGGCTTTTTGGCATAGACCATAGACTTGACGAAGCCACACAGGAAATAGTGTAACGGCATCAAATCGCACGACCAAGGCGGCCAATCGACTGGACCATTTCGTGAGATAACACGTTCTCCAAATTTGGTTTCCAATAAATTGATTGTGGCATTCGCTGTGTGGCTTGTGGTGCCGTCCTGTTGGAACCACATGTTCTCCAAGTCCATATCATCCAATTGGGGCCAAAAATATTCGGTTATCATTGAACGGTAGCGATTCCCATTCACTGTAACTTGCCGGTCTTGATCATCACGGAAGAAGTACGGCCCAATGACGCCGCCGGCCCATAAACCGCACCAAAACGTATTTTTTTCGGGATGCAATGATGACTCATGGAGTACGTGTGGATTGCTGTCTGACCAATAACGCATATTTTGTTTATTGACGAAGCCATTCAGCCAGAAATGAGCCTCATCGCTGAAGATGATTTTTCGAATTTTTACTACCGAATTTCGGTAGTAAATTTTAATAATTGCGACTCGTTGTTGGCTCGTATATCTTACCATCATGAAGTGGCAAACCTTACTGAAGAGAAATGTCAATAGAGCGGCAAGAAATATGACGTCGTTTGCTGTCCCTGTCGCTCTACTTTTGTAGCGTCCCTGTTGAAAAACCCTTTATAAAGCATTTTGTAAACCCAATTATGAGATATTGAAAATCTAGTCAATATTTAAATTAATTTTGATAAGAAAAACTTCTATTAAAAGTATAAAAATAAAATTTACTCTACTCAACTTAACATTTTTCGGCATATGTACAAATTATAATTATTGGGATCCGACTTTTTGCTGTTACTCATGACGTATGAGTAACATATGTATAACCAGATATAAATTTGATGAAATAAAAGTTTTTAAATTAATTTCAAATAAATTTATAATGAAACTATCATGGCAACAGCTTTGTGTCTATCAAAAAACTGTATAATTTTAATTGAAACAATTTAATTCCACAAAACGCAGACAACTAATCAACTCTTGTGTGGGATTTAAACTGACGAATACAAAGCAAAGGTTTAACTGACAATTTAATCGCAACGCATTGTTATTTTTGGTTGTCAATCATATATAAAACATATACTGACAGACAGAAACAAACAAATCTATTTAGACTGACATACAACTACTTTGACATTTAATAACAATGTCTGTGTGTGTGTGGGTTTCAGTAACATCAAATTGCTGAACCGAATTAGTAGTGAATACGTTGCTAATTCATGTCGGCCCCACCAGAAACAAGCCAGTGAAAAGAGTCTCCTGCCATTCGTTAGGGTTTAGCGACTATATGAAGTTGGAGTTGATGAAATTGAGTTCGGCTGCGAGTGCGGTTGCTTAAACTTTGCTTTCAAAGTGATTTTTCCATTGACAACATGATGTTTTATTTTATGCTCGTTCGCAACACATTGAAAGACACACAGCGACGCACATTTATTAGATATTCGACATTTGACACATTGTCTGACATTGTGTGTGTGTATTTCTGTGTCAGCGTGACTGCCAAATACACATAAATTGTAGTGTATATTAAACCGGCAGCACGTGTGTCAAAGTGTTGTTCATAAATCGCAAAATTGTTTGCTTGCCTCACAATCAGCTAGGCTGAGCCAGTCGCAGTCAGTCAGTTAGTCAGTCAGTCAGTCACTGAGTTAGTCAGTCACTGAGTCAGTCAGTCAGCCAACCGGTGGTAAGTGCTTTGAAACACTTTTGCCAACGCATTTTAGTCAAACTTGTGCCAGCAAAACATCAACGACAACAATGACAATAAAAATGATACGTTGTCAAAAAGCAAAATCCCTACACTTTCCAACTGCTTTAAAGCGAAATCCTTTTTATATCATTCCAAGTGAGTAGAATTATTTAGTGGTACTGGGGTGGATTCAATAAATTACGAAATACTTTCGCCAAACAACGTGGTGCCAGCCAGCCCCACTGCCATGACATTGTGCCCCACCACGTGCTATAAGTTTTTATGACATTTCCAAAAGATAATAAGATCAAGATGCCAAATCTTCATTGAATGCGTCGTCGATTCGTTCGTATAGTATATAGATATATATTGAAGTGTCATCCAGTTCAAGTTTAATGCGTGCTGTGTCTTAAAGAGCAGACGAGTGCTGCCAGACTATTTGAAAGTTTTAACACTATATTTTGTTGTGAAATTTTATTTTAGAATATACAAATCCAGCAAGTGATGATTTAAGACATGGTATACATATCAGGGAAAGTGATGTTTTTAACATAGTATTTTATTTGAAATACTGGAGTTGTATAACGACAAAAGTTAAGCTCAACTGCCACTAGCAACAAAATATTCGAAATCTTGTGTATCAGCATGGAATATCCAACCAATGTCATCCAAGAACAAATTTAAGTCAGCGGTCATTCGTTTCCACAAAGCCCCTAGATCAGATTTGATTTAATCCGATAACTTTCCGAAAAGATTTGCCTTTCTAGCCTGCGTTAGCTATTATGGTTTATTTTTGATAGACTTCCAAACTTTGTCTTTTCAATCACTGCATCAGATGGTTTCTTCATGTCCATTAGATTCAATGATGGCTACTAGAAATCTGCACACATTCATTTGAAACTCACTTCAAGACATTCATTTTATGTTATAACATTTATAATCGTCGACTCTATACTTGAAAATCAAATGAATGTGTTGCTCACAAGAACAAAGCACAAGTAGTGTCAAAACAAAACGCAAAACTCAAGACGTAGGTATAGTGAAGAGTCTAAAATGGTGTGCAATAAAAATTCAAACATTGAAATACACTGCTTTTGACACTGAGTACTCAGTGCATTTTACATATTTCCTTATCATTCTACTCAAAGAATTTTCTTTGATATTGAAATATAGAAATAATACAAAAGGTATAACAAATCATATAATATTTTATATTAAGTTTTTTATTAATCGAACAACATTTTTTTTTATTATTTAATTTAAAAAAAAAAAATGTTTGTTGGATATATTGGATTTCGAATAATGCGTTGTTTTTGTCGTACACTTTATTTTTTAACAATTTATTTTTTTTTTTAAATAATACTTGTTGTAATTTTAAAACAAACATAAATACCGATGTTACTTGTTGCGTTTACTCATTGGACTCACTGTACTTGTTGCATGTTCAGCGACAGTAGTGTCATTTGGTTTTGTTTTGACATTGAATGTCTTGCCAAAAAAAAAAAGCCTTGACACTACTTGACACCAATGAAACAAGTACTACAGTGAAATGAAGTCGCTGGAGAGACTTTATTATAATACTGTAGACTGTCATTGCGAAATGCACTCAATATTGTAGAATGCAGTAGTGAATAATTTGCAGAAGGAACTTCAAATACATTTGTGAAAGTGTCCAGTGTCTACTGGAGTATCAAGTTCTACATATAAAGAGTTTTTCAACAGGGACGCTACAAAAGTAGAGCGACAGGGACAGCAAACGACGCCATATTTCTTGCCGCTCTTTTGACATTTCTCTTCAGTAAGGTTTGCCATTTCAGGATGGAAACATAAACGAATTCGAATTTCGGTAGTAAATTTAAATAATTTCGACTCGCTGTTGGCTCATATAACTGTCCATCATGAAATGGCAAACCTTACTGAAGAGAAATGTCAAAAGAGCGTCAAGAAATATGGCGTCGTTTGCTGTCCCTGTCGCTCTACTTTTGTAGCGTCCCTGTTGAAAACCCTTGAAAAAACTTTTGTAGCGCTCTTATTGAAAAACCTTTTATTAAAGGGAGCCCAAGTAACATCGAATTATCTGTATTTAATTGCATCTCCTTTGATGAATATATCACATTCTTATAATTTACTTCTCAAAACAGATTCGAAAAATATAATTAAAGTACGTTTTTATTTATAATTTACATAATATTTGTTTCTTGTTAAAAAAAAGCCCTCGTTTTATATATAATAAAAATGAAACGGACCTGTCTACCATCGATCACTTTTCTAGAAGTCTTCTTAATATTTCTAAAAGACGGATGTTAAAGGCTTAGCGTCCCGGGATTGCAGCCTGTGACTGAACAAATTAAAAAATGGACAACGTATGAAAGTAAGCATTGTCATCACATCGTCCTCCTATCGGTTGCTTAAAAATGTAACATGTACATTTTGTAACATGTACATTTTGTACTGGCAATGGATTTTTATGATATCAAATCGAGAAGAGGTTAACCTCTAAAAATACGATATTGGATGAGAAAGTCGATGTAGAGAATTTTTGGAGAAATCTGAATATGGAAAATGAACCCGCCGGAACCTCAAAGTTCGCGTTTGTGTACTCAAATCGACAGTTTAAAAATTATATATAAATGACGTCTCCCAAACGTAATAAAATAAAAAAAGTGAATACGACATCTTTTAGGAAATTTAATTACTTCTTAAACAAACTTCAACAAACGAAGAAAATCGGCTTAAAAATACAGAAGCCGTGTTTATTATAACAGGCACTTTTAGTACTTTTTATTTAGTATAGTATTTTAAAAATCGACAATAAAGACATGTTAGGTATAGAAAAGTTTATATAATATAATCTGACATATAATATAATATAGTTTTCGAATTTTGTTGGAAATGCATTATTTGAAAATTCGCGATCCGACGAATAGATCATCAAGAACCACCATTGCACTTTCAACAAGAGACAAACATGAATCACTAAATAAACTCAGAGTGTGACCCAGCATAAAAATATGCATGGGTCATTTCACGTCAGAAATATAAATCTTAGCACGATGTCTTTCGATTTTTATGAAATTTTATGGATAGAGAGTGGTCGAGAAATGAAAAATAACTATGCAACAAGCATCAAAGTACTATATTAAAAATTATTTATATCTCTGTAACCAATTAACATATTGTTACGAAAATAGGTAATTTGCTCCACTGTGCAAGAGTAAATGAGACGCAAGACAATTCAGCGCACTAAGCAATGTGTTAGCAAGAGAATGAAGATCATTCAGCGAACTAAGGCAATGTGCGAAAAAGAGATAGAAGATCAGAACCTTAAAAACAAATAAGTGCGAATGAGATGCCAATAGTATGCGTCATTCCCGAAACGTGTAGAAGATTCGCGTAACATGTCGAAACTTTTCGAAACGTGTCGAACTGGTGCATGCAGAATATAAGGGTGCCGCATCTGAGGCACAGCACTTCAGTACTGATTGGAAAGTGGTCGAGTACAATATTTTAATGAAGCTAATGGTTTATATAAGCTTTATGATCACACATTCAAATAACAATAATAATTTAAAAAATAAAATACATTTAACGTAGAAAAAGTTAAATATATTTTTAAAATCACTGTTACACTTTTAAAAATAAAAAAAATCCTGGTTTTTTTTTCCTCGTCGATTAAAAAATAATTTCAATGGACTCTCCCATAGTTTATGAACTATCGATTTATCTACATACGAAATTCTTTTTGCCTCATTGCTTTAATTTCATATTTTGCTTGTTATGTATTTCCTACAAGAAGTAGTGTGGAGAGAACTAATTTCGTATGGAGCAAAATCGGCAATCGAACTTTAAAATTTGTTAGTTAAATCTAAATATATAAAACTCTTGGTCCGTCTGTCGGTCTATTTGTCTGTCTGTCTGTTTGTTCCAGCATCACGACTAAACCGCTGAACCGATTTAACTGACATTTTGCACCAGAATACTATAGAGTCCGGAGGGTGTCATAGGCTATATATGGGCGGGATTAGACAAAGGGGCGTGGCACCTCCCATACAACCTAAACTTTCAAAACGACATAACTCAGCACATACACAATCTAACAAGATGAAACAAAAAAACTAAAATTCACCACACTAAAATCACCACACTAAAACTCACCACACTAAAACTCACCACAATAAAACTCACCACGCTAAAACTCACCACACTACAAATTCACCATACTAAACTCACCACACCAAAACTCACCACATTAAAACTGACCACACCAAAATTCACCACACTAAAACTCACTGCACTAAAACTCAACACAATACAGCTCACCACACTAAAACTCACCACACTAAAAATTCACCACACTAAAACTCACCACACTAAAACTAACCATACTAAAAACTCACTACACCGAAACTCCCTACACTACAACTCAACACACTAAAACTCACTGCACTAAAACTCACCACAATAAAACTCACCACACTAAAACTCACTACACTAAAAATTCACCTCACTAAAACTCACCACATTAAAACTCACCACACCAAAACTCACCACACTAAAACACACCACACTAAAACTCACCACACTAAAAATTCAATAAACTAAAAATTCAACACATTAAAACAAACCACATTAAAACTGACTACACTAAAACTTCTTCTGGGAAAAAACTCTACGGGGAAGAATTCTACCGGGAAGAGTTCTACCGGGAAGATTTCTACTGGGAAGAATTCTACAGTAAAGCGTTCTATGGGGAAGAATTTTACGGCGAAGATTTCTACTGGGAATAATTCTACGGCGCAATATTCTACTGTCTGAGAAGAAAAGTTGTTTTGCGGAGAATTATTATTTGGTTACTACATTTATAAAACCAATAAAAACTTCAACAGCGAAGCACGGGCCCCTGATATAAAAAATAATAATAATGTTTTTTATATTAATAAAATCGGTTTATATCTATGAATTCACAAAATCCTGACACGAGTCGTGCACGGGTCCAGCTAGTTAATAAATAAAATTTAATATTGATTTTATTTAGTAAAACAAAATTCTAAAATTAATTTTATATAATTTTTCTGATTCAAATTACAAAATCTACACTAAACACATGTTTTAGAGCACAAATGTTTTCAACACTTGAGTGCTGCGCAACCGTCAGTATTTGTAGACTGGTGGCAACACTCTAGACCAAATTCAAAAACTTTGCCAGCAAACTATTGAAATTTATCAACTGTGGAAATCTTATGAGTCAACTATTGTTGAACATTGACAATTTCCGTCACATTGAGGGTGCAAATGGCAAATCAATAAAAACAAATTGAACTCGAATTCAATAAAATACAAACACAGAGACAACAAACAAACACACACACACACCCATACACAAAGAAAAGAAATACAAACACATTGGACCAAAACAAGAGCCAACCGAAAACAAAATCAAAACGAAAAATAAAAACTAAAAAAAGGTTAACAATTTTGCAACTAGTGTTATTATGCGAGAGTCAAAGGATAAAACAACAATAACAACAAGCAAGCATCTTTTACTAGTCGGCGGTGGTAGGATTATGGCAATTGAAAAAATCTGCTACACATGGCAGAACGAACGAGGCGGCGGCGACGTCATCAATATCGCCGTTGTCTTTGGCGTCGTTTTCATCGTTGTCGATGTCGTCGTCGTCGCATCATCTAAACTCAAGCGAAACAAATAAAAATACAATAAAAATAAAATCAATGAAAAGCCAATAGATATTTGCTGCAAAATTGTTGTTGCTGAAAAATCGAGCAAAACGAGGTTAAAAAGCATTTTACAAGGTAATACGGTAAAGCTGTCCAAAGGACACCATTGCGAAGTAGGATATTAAAACAACGACAACATAATAATAAATAAATGGTACGATAGAGAGGAAAACGATAGAGAGAGCAAGAGTTAGAAACGAAGCGCGAAAGGGAGTGATAGCTAGAGTGGTGTCCAGTGAAGCATTTGTCAATAATTAATTTGGGTACAAAATAATTAAAATGGATAAAAGTGGGTAATTTTTTTATTTTTAATTGTATAATTTTTCGGGTCGGGTAATCCATTTAAAAACGATTTTAAATGCAATATCTTCAAGCGAAATTTTTTTGTACTGCACTTTTTTTTACAAAATATTTTCGAAAGATGGAATTTTGAACGAATTTTTTTATTTTGTAATTTAGAAAATATAGGAAAAAAAAAAATTAAATTGGGTAAAAAAAATTAAAAAGAGTTATAAAATTATATTGAGAAAAAAGGCATGTAATAAGATTTCAACTGGATACAAAAGTTCATATCGTCGTTGTAGAACCAAAAGTCACCAAATAAATTTCGAGTTTGTTGCTTATTATTATAAAATGTAATTGATACAATTTTAAAAATGAAACACCAATTGATAGATATATATTTTATTATCATGTGTTAGGAAAATTTAGCTCATCTATTAGAAATTGACAGATATATAAAGACTTTTGTAAAGGAAGAATTGGCATTTTGAAAATGTAGTTGGTGACTTTTCGTTCTACAACGACGATATACTTATCCCCTCAAAAGGCAACACTGGTGTGGTCAAAAGAGGTCGAACTAAATGAGAGTTGAAGCAGAAATAAAAACAACCATAATGAAAATATCTATTAATGGTGAATTTTGCACATTACGAGAATGCCTATTTCACAGTTGACTGCGTAATAAGAGTTTATAATGTAATAAATATAAATAACTGTTTGAGACTAATATTTTATTTGGTCATTAAGTAGGCTTTATATGTTCGCTCTCTTCATCTATATCGTTCTCTCTTTCTCTGTCACAGTGTACACTTGTTAACTACTAATCAGTCATTCATTCTCTTCTTGCCCATATTATTTACGTATGTGTCATTTTGTTAAGCATGTAATAAATCTGATTTTGATTTATTCAGCAGCTTCCGGGTAAAGTGTCCTTTATTCAGGCCTATACGTTGTTGCGTCTTGCTGTGTAAATCTCATCGAATTCTCATTAGAGCAAATGCATGTCATAGATTAGGCAAACACAAGTGTAGCAAGAAAACAAAAATAACAAAAAAAAAAAAAAACAAAATGTCGTACCATAGGATATGAACGACATACCCTAGTTTCTATTTTTCTTCTTTTTCTATTTTTGTTCTGTTTTCCTATTTATGCGGACAGAGGTTCACTAAAGAAGATAAGGTTGCTCTCGAGAAGTTCGCGTCTGCAAATATAAATTGTTGTAAACAAATCGAATTAATTTGATACATAACAAGGTGCTGAATATAAGTATGTTACAGGTGTGGGAAAATTTGTTATTAGCAAACGCTTCGCAAAACAGCTTTTTAATAAACCCCTTAATCTAATACATTTTTTCTTAATTATTTTTAATTAAAAATGTGCTTTTTGAGTTATATTTACATTTTTTCCATATTTTTGTACAAACATTTTGAAAAATATTAAAGTTTCAGAAAAAAAAATTAGACAATTTTATGACCATCGCTACGGGAATATATTCAAATAAAACCAAACGGCAATATTAATATACGGAAGGATCAATTAACACCTTATGCAACCCTTCAGACTTAGCACTGAATTTGTCTTCAATGGAAGAAAACCTCAGAAACCAACTGAGGAAACAAATAACACAGTACAACAGACTATGCACAGAAAAAAAAATTCTTCAATATTATGAATTTATTCATAAATGTTATGAATTTTTTCACCAACTACCAGATTCATCATATTGATAATAACGTTCATTAAATGACATATTAATGAATGTATTCATAATATATATGAACAAAATATTCAATACAATGAATTTGAATTGTTATATTGATGAATTTGTTCATAATATTTAACAAAAAAAAAAAAATTATAAAATAATTGGAAAAAAATGGTTAAAAAATAAGAGTAAAAAAATTATCTGAAATTTTTTTTTTTTCGAAAAAATAAATTTTTCGAAGAAAAATTTGTTCGAAAAAAAAATGTATTCAAAAGAAAAATTTGTTCGAAAAAAAAATTTGTTCAAAAAAAAAATTTTTTCGAAAAAAAAAATTTATAAAAATTTTTTTTTTCGAAAAAACATTTTTTTCAAAAATTTATTTTTTATAAATATAACTTTTTATTAATAAAAAGTTGTATGATGAGTATGGTGATTTTTAGTGTGGTGAATTTTTAGTGTGGTGAGTTTTATTGTGGTGAGCTTTATTGTGTTGAGTTTTAGTGTGGTGAGCTTTATTGTGTTGAGTTTTAGTGTGGTGAGTTTTAGTGTGGTGAATTTTGGTGTGGTGAGTTTTAGTATGGTGAATTTTTAGCGTGGTGAGTTTTATTGTGGTGAGTTTTATTGTGGTGAGTTTTAGTGTGGTGAGTTTTAGTGTGGTGAGTTTTAGTGTGGTGAGTTTTAGTGTGGTGAATTTTAGTTTTTTGTTTCACCTTTTTAGATTGTGTATGTGCTGAGTTATGTCGTTTTGAAAGTTTAGGTTGTATGGGAGGTACCACGCCTCTTTGTCCAATCCCGCCAAAACCCTTCGGACTCCATAGTATCCTGGTACAAAATTTCAGTTAAATCGGTTCAGCGGTTTAGATGCTGGAACAAACAGACAGACCGACAGACTGACTGACAGACGGACTAAGAGTTTTATATATATAGATAACACACAAGAACTACTTGAGAACTAAGAAGTACGGCAAACAATGAACAAAAAAAAAAACATTTTGATAGAAATTTGTTTCAATGAAATTTGTTTCATTAGTTCTTCAATATGAAGAACTAATATGTTGTATTTTATATTTTGGTTCATTAATATGATGAAACATTCAGTTCATCATATTGAAGAACACTTTTTCGACAGTTACCAAGCGTTCTTCATATATATGATAGCATTCATAACATAGTTTTGGAACGTTCGTGTAAAATTGGAACTGTTCCAGCATATTTACTTTCCTTTACCCGTTCATTTTCTACAACACTTTTTGATCTTTTCCAATTAGTTGCTTGTATTTCCATTTTTATAATAATTTTTAAAATATTTAATTATACTTAAAAACTGAAAGCAAATGCGTTGCCATGTTGAAAATTGCACTGTTCTCACATTGTTTTAATTCGATTCCTTTCATCAACTGAATCATGTTAAGTTATTCAAATGTGAATATGCCTCATTTTTAACTCGGGGTAAGCGTTAGCTTGGGCTAAACTCATACGGCATAAAAAATGTTTTGAAGAACAAAACAAACATTATTCTTTAAAAAAAAAAATGTGTTACAAACAAAAATGTGTACGACAAAAACATCGCATTGATCGAAAAGAAATATATCCTACAAAAAAAAAAATAAATAATGAACACATTTTAGATAAATAAAAAACTAATATTATATTATTGTCATTACATTTTGATTTTTTTTTCTATACATTTCAATATTAAAGAAAATTGCTTTGAATAAGAAAGAAAAATAAAATGTAAAATGCACTGAGTACATAGGTCATAAGGAGTACATTTCAGTATTTAAATTTTTATTGCACATCATTACAGACTTTTTCACTACTACAACGTCTTATTTGTGTTTTGTTTTGACACTACTTGTGGTTTGTTGTTGTGAGTAACACTGAGTAAGAATGAAAAGAAAATGTAAAATGCACTGAATACTCAATGTCATAAGCAGTTCATATTAGTATTTGAATTTTTATTGCCCATCATTTTAGACCCCTTCACTACAACTACGTCTTCTGTGCGTTTTGTTTTGACACTACTTGTGATTTGTAGCTGTGAATTTGCCGACAGTAAATGTTTTAAAAGTGGGATTCAAATGCATTTGTACAAATGTCTAATATATATATATAACAAATTGCCTTCCGCTACATGTATGATACGAGAAGTGAAATGTAAAAATGGTAAAAAATGTTAAAATTGATAAAAATTGCGAAATTGGTAAAAAAAAACATAAATATTATTATTATTAGAAGCAAAACAAATTTGATTTTAATTTGATCACAGTCTATTGGTTTTATTCATATTTGTTCAAATATGTACAAAAATACTAGACACACTAGTATTATTTGCAGTTTTGATTTTAAATTACTAGTAATTCAGTAGTATCACTTGGTCTAGCGTTTTTCGGGACAACAAACATTACTGGACGTTTTTCTTATGTTCGGATTGTACACTAGTGCAGGTTATTTGCAACAATGTTTTACTACTAGGTCCAAATAATTACATGAACCCAGTCTGCCATGGCTCGGAGACCTTCAATGTCTCGAAGCTTTCTCGAATAACTTCGATAAAAAAATACGATCTCGTTGTATTCTCGATTCTAATTTTTTAAAATTTTCGTACATTAAAATTTTTTGACAAGATACGATATTGAAAAATTTATCAAATCGATATCGTCATATATTTCGCAGCAATCGCGAACTTTGATCATTTTTTTCTTCTATATTGTTCCGATATCGAAAAATTTCTCGTATCGAAAAAAACTCCGACAGAATGTTTCGAGATCTACCTACCATCTAGGTCCAATTTGACGATTGATATCTTTACGAGAACGGGTTCGATATCGTGTGATATCTCCATCTACTCGCATTGATCTCGTAACGATGTCGATACGAATGGCATACTGGGAAGTAACACTCACATAAACATGGGATTTAGAGGGGACAATCTGTTTAGGCGGTGCGGTGATATTAAGGTCGAGGAGATCAACTACCACTGTCTTCCAGGAAATTGACGATATCAAAAACAAAAAGCTATTTGAAGTCATGAAATTTTTCCGAGCATCTGATTGGAAAAAAGTGGAAACACATTGATGTGATGATACCATAACAGAGAAAATACGATGGATCAACTGTGATCGAAAATACAACAATTGTCGACCTCTTTTAAACCTTAAGTCCTTAGACGTAAATTTTGTTTTTCTAATCTTAGAAACAAATTTTGTCTACCAGCACAACATTATTATTTGTTCCTCTCTGTAGAAAATCGACTTTTAAAATTGTACTCCCATTCTTCTGCAAGTTACATTAAATTTACTATGATACAACAAATATTCCTGACTATGAGAGTATTTAGAACTTGTCGGCAGATTAAAAATTAAGTCTGTGCTAAACACTAATTAAAGCTGATGGTGTTGGCAACATCATTAAATTGGCAACGTCTAGGCTAGACCTTAAATTAGGCTACACTGACAGGTGCCACAATATGTGACACGGTGTGTGTACCTAATATTTGCATAAATTATGACAGTGCGCCTAAAGTTCATTACCTTTTTAATAATGCAGTTACAGTAATTAACTAAAATTGCGATGTTGTTGCACTTAACTATAGTTCGAAAGTCATTTGAGCTTATGTTGTTTGATAACAAAATATTAAATTATAATAATTATACATTTATTTGCCACAAATATTTCAATTAAATTTATTTCAATTTAATATAAACAAACTGTTTTTATTGCATTTTATGCGTTTATATTATACGAGTGTGCTCGTCTATAATTTTCGATAAAACAGACGTAGCATATGTCTGTCTGCGTAATATATATTCACATATACAAACATATATATGTTTGCATGCGTTTGTTTGCAGCATGTTTATCGTCGTTGAATTTATGTTCATTATTACACAACATGCGAACAAATTGTTTTCAAAAGCATCTTAAAATTATTTATGCCCGCATAAATTTCTATAAATTTAACATACACAGTACTGGCAATGGGTGACGACGATTAATTTGATAAATTTCTGTAATTTTCACATAATTACGAAAAATGGCAAATTGTGCGAGACAGACAGCAGGAGAGATGAATGGACGGAAGGAAGGAATAAGAGATTCTGATGTCTATAATTAACATAATATAATTTTAATTGCGTGCGAAGAGCTTGCAATTAGACTTAAACAAAACAAGAAATACAGGAAAGAAATACATGTTATGTACTTATTAAGTACATTTATTTCACTTACATATTCAAGTGGATAAGAGGTCCCCAGGGAATAGTTATACTGAAAATATCTGCTAACTAGCGATCTTGAAAGCATTTCCAATCATTTGAATATCATTTTAAGTGCACCGAATTTAGATTTTTTTTCAGGCACCACAAGTCGTTTGTGTGAAAAACATAATTTTACATATTTGAGCCAAAAATATTCATCCGGATTTTTTGGATTTTATCCACTTGAAAAAATCCATCATTTTTGGACTTTTTTTTTATTTTTTTGGATTTTATTGATTTTTGTACATTTTTCGTATTATAACTAAAGAAATATATTTGTGGTTTTCAGAGTAAGATTTATTTTTTGAATATTTAAAACTTGTATATAAACCACCAAATCGAAAACAATTATTTGAACCACTACTAGAGAAACTCTCTGGAGAAGTTAATAATGAAATGGTTCATATTGTTACAAAAAGAGATAATTTACCCCATAGTGCAAGCAATCAACAATAATTAATGAGACGCAAGACAATTCAGCGCACTAAGCATGTGTTAGAAAGAGACGGAAGATCATTCAGCGCACTGAGGCAGTGTGCGAGAAAGAGGTTTGAAGATCAGCGCATTAAAAAACATGAGTGCGAATGAGATGCCAATAGCATGCGCCATTCACGAAACAAGAAGAAGGTTCTCGAAACAAATCGACGCTTGTCGAAACGTGTCGAACTGAAGCATGCAGTATATAAGGGAGCCGCATCTGAGGTACTTCACTTCAGAAGTGATTGATTGTAAAGTGGTCGAGGGCATCTCGTGTGATAATTGTCAAGTTAAATTGTGGAACTGCTGCAGTTGTTAGAATTTGTTATTAGTAAAGTTGTTTATTAAAGTGAATTAATAAAGTTAATTGTTATAATTTAAACCAAACATAAGAGTGTTTTTATTTTGTACACAATCCAGAGATACGAACTTGTAGAACAGTTTTCCGTAGACTGAATTTTCGTGACAATATATTATATTAGCCAACATAGCCAACATACTTATTATTTATTTAAAACAAAATATTTTAATGATATAAATAGCTGGATGTAGTCTCCGAAACAATGGATTTAATTCAAGCCAATTTTTAAAGCGGTAGACATTGATTGAATCTATTCGGTTCTGAAGAGTTGTGCTGTTATAAAAAATACATTCAAAATAGATTTGATAGGCTGTTTCATTTTATCGCCCATATGGCTAATTCAGTATATGAAAGAATACGGCTTCCAGATCCGATGAATTTTTTCCACAAAGAATGTTTTAACCAAATGATACAGCCGTTCTTGGCAGCGAAAGGATGGTAAGGAAAACTTTATAAACTGATAAATCTTATTAAAATTATATATTGTTTTTTAATTCAATAAAATCCAACAAAATCAAAAAAAAAATCAAATAAAATAGAATAGAATAGAATAACAACCAAAAAATTGGTGGATTTAAAAAAACACACATTTTTTTCCAGCCCTGATATATTTGAACCCTGAAAAGTTTAGGTCGAGGGTTATAAATGAAAATGCACCCGTAGAAGGAAGTGTGGTAGGTCGCAATAGACCGATAATTCAGTCACAGACAGCGTATGTATAAATTAGACATATGCTCAAGTGCATTTGAAATCCACTTCAAGACATTCACTTCATTTCAAAATATTTACTTTCGTCAACTCTATGCTTGAAAATCAAATGAATGTCTTGCTCACAATAACAATAGAGCACGAAGTACTGTCAAAAAAAGAAAACAACACAAACAAAACAAAACTGCAGTGAAGAGGTCTATGATGATGTGCAATAAAAATTCAAATACTGAAATGAACTGCATATGACACCTAGTACTTAGTGATTTTTTAATTTTTTTTTTTATCATTCTCTTTTCTATCTTACTCTGAGAAATTTTATCACTAACAATCAAAAGTACTAACTTGTTTTGAATTGATCTATTTTATAATATATGCCCTTTATCATAATTTTGGTAAACTTTTTTTTTTATAAAAATCCATATAAATAAAAATGATATAACCTGTGTGTGCTAGAGCATCACGGGAGAACGAACCGAGGAATTTCCCTGATTCTTTTCGTAAAGGGTTTTTCAATAAGAGCGCTACAAAAGTTTTTTTCAAGGGTTTTTCAACAGGGACGCTACAAAAGTAGAGCGACATTTGACATTTTTCTTCAGTAAGGTTTGCCATTTCATGAAATGGTTTATGAAAAAATAAAAGTGGGAAAAATCACAAGGAAAAGTCGGAAAATCGAAATAAAAATTAAATTTGAACCTAGGAACTTGAAATTTAGACAGGGTGTTCATGTCCCAACGGAAGCGCTCACTGCGAAGGGATTTTTTTGATATTCGACTCCTAAAGTACAAGAATGGGCGTGGAAAATGTGAACTTTTACTTCAAAATATCAGTGTAATTACCCACAGAAATGAAATTGGGCTCAGTAACGCTTAGTGTTATTTATCTTTTTGCTAACTGTGGGTGAATTTGATTAAAGGGCTTGGCACCTCCCATTTAATCATAAATTTAAAAATGCTATAACCTCTGACTTTCTAAGAGCAGAGTTATAAAAATGGAAACAAAGTTTGATATTAAAAACGAGTTGGGTAAGTTCGGTCACATTGGATGAACTTTTATAGCCGGTCGGGCCTGACCTTTGTTGGGGATATTAATGTAAAATACATAATTGTTTACCTTAATTTTAAAGTTTTTAATTATGCTGAACCCCCCACTCTCAGAATATTATTCACATATCAGAAATTTACGTCTTATATCCCCATAATTTAAAAAAAAATTATATAAAAGTAAAAAAAAAACTATAAAACAAATTTAGAAAAATAAAAGTGGACGGACCACACCACAGATTTGATTTTAATAATTTACGACTCAAATTTCCATTATGAAAACCCGGGAAATAGTGTAAAAAAATGTGTACGGATCACAACCATTTTTGAACCACGTATTTCTAGGTAAATTCTAAAAATGCTTTTTAAATTTTATAAGTATATCTTGAATAGTTTTCGAGGTACAGGGTTTTTCAAATGGGACGCTACGAAAGTAGAGCGACAGGGACAGCAAACGATGCCATATTTCTTGACGCTCTTTTGACATTTCTCTTCAGTAAGGTTTGCCATTTGCCAACAATGAGAAATTATTAAAATTTACTACCGACATTCGGAGTCAGTGGCCTCAACGTTAAGAGCGCTACTTCCAATTTATGGTCGTCATAATCGACCTAGCAGATCAACAATTGAGCTTCTAGTGGAAAAATTTGAATCCACAGGCATAGACAAAATGTTCCCGTGCCAGTGAGACAAAGAAGTGCCCGTAGTGTCGAGAATATTGCTACCGCTGAGGCTTCAGTTGAAGAAAGCCCAAATGTCTCTCTCACACGTCGTTCTCAAGCGTTTGGCATCTCTGTGACGTCCTTGTGGCGAATTTTGCGAAAAGATCTTGGCCTACATCCTTACAAAATCAAATTGACGCAAGAACTGAAGCCGCTTGACCACCAGAAGCGTCGTATGTTCGTGAATTGGGCTGAGCAACAACTTGAAAATGATTCGATTTTCATCGAAAATCATCTTCAGCGATGAAGCTCATTTCTGGCTGAATGGCTTCGTCAATAAACAAAATATGCGTTATTGGTCAGATAGCTATCCACACGTACTCCATGAGTCATCATTGCATCCCGAAAAAATTACGGTTTGGTGCGGTTTATGGACCGGCGGCGTCATTGGGCCGTACTTCTTCCGTGATGATCAAGACCGGCACACGTTACTGTGAATAGGAATCGCTACCGTTCAATGATAACCGAATATTTTTGGCCCCAATTGGATGATATGGACTTGGAGGACATGTGGTTCCAACAGGACGGCGCCACAAGCCACACAGCGAATGCCACAATCAATTTATTGGAAACCAACTTTGGAGAACGTATTATCTCACGAAATGGTCCAGTCGATTGACCGCCTCAGATGTGCGATTTGACGCCGTTAGACTATTTTCTGTGGGGCTACGTCAAGTCTATGGTCTATGCCAACAAGCCAGCGATGATTGATGAACTGCGTACGAATATCGAACGTGAAATTGCAGCAGTATCGGCCGATTTACGCTTGAAAACCGTCAAAAATTGGGTTCAGCGTCTGGACTTCTGCAAACGTGCCCGTGGTGGCCATGTAAAAGAAATCGAGTTCCATACATAATGGCATCGAACGTACTTTTACAGGAATAAAGAATTTCATTGATATCCAAAACCGTTTTTGTTTTATTTTAAAAGCGCTCTTGTAGCGCTCATATTGAAAAACCCTTTATTAGTTCCTCAAAAGTTACATAAAAATGTCTTGTATGGGAGTTGAGCGTCCCCGTTGATCGAGTTGGTTCATTTTCCAACTAATTTTCCAAGTATTTCTTAAGTTTCCGTGTATCCGGTCAGACAGCAAGACAGACGGACATCCGAACATAGCTAAACGGACTCGGGTAGTGTGCTGATCAAGAAATAATACACATACCGGCCACGCCTCCTAAGGGGCGTTACAATATCTGCACAAACTTAATATACCCTGTACCTCATAGGGGTAGGGTTAAATTAGAATCGTCACGTAGAATTGGATAAAAGGGCGTGTCACCTTCCATATAACCAAAACATTAAAAATGCTATAACTTCTGACGTGCTAAGAGTAGAGCTATAAAAATCAAAACAAATCTTCATATTTAAAACTCCAACCGTCACGTAAAATATGGGAGGGATTGGACCAACACCTTAAAATTGTTATAACTCTTTACCTACTAGAGCAGAGTATTAAAAATCGAAGCAAGGGATCATATTAATCATCGTCACGTAGAATGTGCGTGAGATTTTACTGAGGGGTGTGGCGCTTTAAAATTGCTATAACTAAGGACTGCGTCGAATAAAATTGTCCGCTACAAAAACGAAAAAATCTAGAAATCTTGTAATCGAATTTTTATAGAAATAAATATTTTATTTTGCAAATTATTTTTAGATTTAAAAAAAAATATAAAAAAACAGAAATTAATATTTTTTTAATAAAAAGTTCTAATTTTTCCGGAACCCCTTCCATTAATGCTGTAATGGTAGTGTCCGACACTCTCACAGCTGCTGAAGACCACTTTCTTTTAAAGTCTGGAAGGTCTTTGGCCATCTTTTTTGTTGTCTTCATCTCCCTTTTTACTAAAGCCCAGTATCTCTCAATCGGCCTGAGTTCTGGACAGTTTGGTGGATTGGCTTCTATAGGCACCAAAATCACTGCATTTTGTTGGATCCACTCTAAGGCCGTTTTGCTGTAGTGACATGAAGCGAGGTCAGGCCAAAAAAATATGGACACTTCATGTTGGCGTAAAAATGAAAGCAATCTCTTTTGCAAGCATTCCTTGACATATATTTCGCTATTAATTGTACCTGATGTCACGAATGAGTTGCTCCTTTTTCCACAACTGCAAATTGCCTGCCAAACAAGGAATTTCTTTGGGAATTTTGTAATTTTTTTTTATTTGAATTTTTCAGCGGCATTTCCTCGAGAATCGGCTGTATTAAATTCCTGCCCAGGTAGCTGAGAAAAGTCCGCTAAAACATAAGTTTCGTCGTCCATTATGCAGCAATCGAATTTATTAAAAAAATCTTGGTTCAGCTTTTTAGCTCGTTGTTTTGCGGTTTCATTCTTGACGGCATTTCTATCCGGAACTTTTTGGACTTTGTACGTCTTCAGCCCAGCTTCTTTCTTAGTCCTGCGCACGAAAAATTCTGAGCAATCCGCCTTTCTCGCCAATTTCCGTCCGGAAGTGCTTGGATCTTTCATTAAAATATTCACAACCTTCTTCGACTTTTCACGATCATGTGGGCCTTTTTTTTACCAGAACCTTTCTTCCGATCAATACTCAGGTCTTCCTTAAAGCGGTTGATAAAGAGGTTGTTTTTGAAAAATTTTAATTATATTTTCTCGCACTTCCACTTCGTTTGCCATTTTCGCGTTAAATAAATTTTGTATTGACTATAGCTGACACAAATTATTTTCTGCCATTTAATTCAGAGCTACCTACTATTTTATTGAATTTTTTTTTTATTTATAAATAACATAATTTCAATAGAATGTATCGGTTTTTAAAAATATTACTTCTCACCCTTTCGCTGCCAAGAACTGCATACAACCTCTGTTTAAAACATACTTTGTGGAAAAATCTGGATGGTTTTTTTTTTTTAAATGGAGAAAATATTCCAGCCTGCATAGAATGTGGACGGAATTGGACAATGGGAGGACGTGACACCTCCCACATAACTAATATTTAAAATATACTGTAACTCCCGATAGTTTAATAGAAATACTAAAACATATATATACCGTCAGTTTTTTTATAACATTTTTATTTGATTATTACACTCAGAAAAAATACTATTATATTTAAATCCAGAAATAATCTAAAAAATTCAAAATTTTTCGAGTTTATACACGAAGATCTTAAAACCATAACGAAATATTATTTGTTGGTATATTTTATTTAGATTTGACAATGGAATGAAAAATTATACTATTTATACATTTCAAATATTATTTTTATTATTTTAAAATGTTCTCTCAGTGCATAAGGGACCCCCTTGCGGTATCAAGACACTGCATATTGTTGGTGTGTTAGTGACTTTATCTGTGTATAGTATGTAAGTCACACACACACACTCACGAATGCCATAACATATATCCTTTTCATGCAGTGAAATATAATTGAAAATAATTCAAGCGCGGTGAGCGCGTAATGAGGGAGAAACTTTATTTCTTCTACTGCTTTATTTTCATCCTCTACAACGACTATTTTATCTTGGTATTATTTTACGTACTGATTTTATTTTTTCAATGCGGGGCAACATTCTACCGTATGCGCACTGAAACCGTATGCGTACCGTCGTATAAAGACTGAAAGAAAAGATGCAAGTTGATGAGGCTAAAACTGTTGGTGGGAAGGCTCTGCCAGAATGACGAGCGTGCACATGAAAAAGCATACTAGGACAATGCTGGCAAACATGTGCGGAAGCAGATGATAATGATGCAAAAACCAAGACAAAAAAAAAATGTAGAATGAAAAATTTACCAAAGATAAAAATTTCATAAAGCGATAAGACGTTGAAAATGAAGAGAAAAAAAAGTGAACTCATACAAACCATGCGATTCATTCATCTTCCGTTTTTGGGGAAAAATTCCACGCATTTTCTATGCGTGAAAAACTGCGGCATAGCTTTTTATCGGATGCTGCAGGTTATAGAAAAATTTAAAAAATGCGCACATAAATTAAGTGTCAACACTTATGAGACAAAAAAAATAGAAATAAGCAGAAATTGATAAAATAGGAAAAATAAAAATTTTAGAATTTCTTCATGGTTGCCGCAGGACATGTTGCTTATTATAAATTCCATGTCACTTAATTGATTATTAATTACATTTTATGTTTATCGATAGAAAATTTCAAAATTTTACCAAATCACCACATTCTTATAAGCTGCCGTTGTATATTTATTAATATATATTTTTGACAATTGTTATTAATTACAACATAATTTATGGATTATGCTCACATAACTCCTAGGTTGAGTGAACTTCGTGCATGTCGTCAAGTGTCGTGAAATTAATTCATCACGTATAAAGTGCGCTTCCGCTATGACTCTGTGTGTGATGGTGTGTTGAAATTCATTACGCACTTCCGACGTTGAAGGCGCCATAATTGAAGTGATCATTAAAAGGCAATAAACCTCGCAACAAAACATTAAGGAAACATAGTAGAACAAAAAATAACACCACCTCATAAATAAGTCGTGTTTTGCGTGTTTGTTGTTAATATTTATAACATTGCGTTACTTGTTTTTCACTATTCAATAAAAACTTTTTTTTCGGTTTAAAACAACAAATGCTTCTGAGTGTTTTTTTCCAATATTTATATAAAAATGTATTTGAAGTTCCTTCCGCAAAATATGCACTACTGCACTCTACAGTTTTGAAATCATTTTGCAATGACAGTCGACAATATTATGGTGAAGTCTCTCGGTCGACTTCACTTCACTGCAGTATTTGCTTTATTGGTGTCAAGTACTGTCAAAACGTCAAGACATTCAAGACATTAAATGTTTTGAAAAACAAAACCAAAAGACACTACTGTTGCTAAAAATGCAACAAGTACAGTGAGTCTAGTGCGTGAGCGCAACCAGTAACGAGTGCAAAGACAAACATTAAAAATAGCATTTGTTACGCATCATTATAGAACTCTTGACTACAATTTTGTTTTGTTTGTATTTTGTTTTGGCACTACTTGTGCTTTGTTGTTGTGAGCAGCACACTCATTTTCAAGCATAGAGTTGGCGACAGTAAATGTTTTGAAATAAAATAAATGTCTTGAAGTTTGTTTCAAATGCATTTGTGCAGATGTCTGCATTACGATATAAATGTCAAACTTCTCATTACTGTACTTAGCGAAACGAGAAAAACATTTGCCAAAGACATCTCATACATCAATTCTATATTGCTCGCGGTTGTAGATTTTGACTGCATACCCTGTTTTTTCTACTACGTAACGTTTTTAAGAAAATCGTTATCGAAATTTTAGGTCCTTTTCGTCACTTTTTCGAATAAAAAATACATTCCCTTACCCCAATAGTTTTCCAAAAAACTATGAACGCAATTTTTCCTTTAATTGACATGACTAATTACAATATACCAACAAATAATATTATTCCTATACGTTTTTTAGATATTTAAATCTCGAAAATATATTGTTTTTTTACGCTTTTTGGAAGATATTTTCAGCATTTTTAAGTAATATTATAAATAAGAAAACGATTTGTGATTATGTAGAGCTTCGGACAAGCAACATTTTTTTTCGTCTGTTCTAGTTTGTGAAATATGCCCTATCAATATAGTAAAATATACGATAATTTTTCTATAATTTTGCTCAAAAAGAAAACATAATATGAAAAAACTGAGTAAGCAGTAAGAATAAGCATACTTTAAGTACAGTAATGATATTTTAAAATTATATGCATAAGTATTTTTATTAAAAATGGATTATATAATTGAATATCGAAATTACGTTTACAGAAAATATTTTGTAAAGCATATGGAAAAAGTTGGTAATTTTGATCGTTAGTTGCAAATTTGCTCTGATTTGTCATTAGATTCAAAATACTAAAAAAAATATAAAAAAAAAAATTTCTAAAGAAATCAAAATTTTCGAGTTTTGACCCAATTATCTTAAAAACGTATTGGAATATTAGCAAGCATTAGTATACTAAAATTAGTCTTGGAAATTACAAGAAAAATTTAACTTAAGGTATTTTGTATAACTATTTTTCATCAGTATTATATTTTTGTAGTCGAAGACCAGTTTTAGAGTTCTAGTTTAAACCTAGTTTAACATTTGTTTAATTAAACGTCTCATAAATTTAAACGACGTTTAACTTTGATAGCTGTTTTACAGTGAATGTTTAAAATGAACTGAGTTAAGTCGTATAAATATGGCATCACTGCCAAATATCAACAAATTATCGATTATTTCTCTCATTTGGAACAGCTGATAATTGTATGCCAACATTTTGTAAATCAAGACATTGAAAATAGATTTTAGATTAATAAAATAAATGAAATATACAAAAGATCGAGCAACTTCAGAACATGTGAGGATAGAAGTTGGATTTATACAATACTGAAATACAACAAAACAAAGTCCGTGAAAATAAATACGTATATAATTTAGCAGAGACTCAAACCAAAATTTTTAACAGAGCATTTACAGACCGTTAACAGAGGCGGGTCAATGGGAATAATTCATCAATCGGTGCATCTAAATGGGCACGGTCAAGTCGGGGATGATTGTGCACTAACCGAACCTAATACATTGGACAGATAATGGATAGGGCTTTCTAAGAATATATACCAATAGTTTGGGTCGATCTTCCAAACATTTTTCATTATTTTTTGAAAATGGGTCATATTTGGTAGAAAAAGTGGTCATGATGAAGTGGCCACTGTCCAGGTGGGTATAACTGTGTACCAACCGAACCTAGTACGTTGGATAGGCAATGGATAAGGCTTTCTAGAACTATATACTAATAGTTCGGGTCGATCTTCCTGACATTTTTAATTATTTTTTGAAAATGGGTCTTATTTGGTAGAAAAAGTGGTCATGATAAAGTAGTCCCTGTCCAGGTGCGGATGTCTCTGTACTAACCGAACCTCATATGCTGGATAGCTAATAGATAGAGCTTTCCAAAAATATATACTAATAGTTCGGGTTGATCTTCCTAACATTTTTAATTATTTTTTGAAAATGGGTCATATTTGGTAGAAAAAGTGGTCATGATGAAGTGAGCACTGTCCAGGTGGGTAAAACTGTGTACTAACCGAACCTAGTACGTTGGATAGACAATGGATAAGGCTTTCCAAAACTATATGCCAATAGTTTGGATCGATCTTCCTGACATTTTTAATTATTTTTTGAAAATGGGTCATATTTGGTAGAAAAAGTGGTCATTATGTAGTGGTCACTGTCCAGTTGAGGATGTCTCTGTGCTAACCGAACCTCATATGTTGGATAGCTAATGAATAGAGCTTTCCAAAAATATATGCCAATAGTTTGCCAATAGTAAGGCTTTCCAAAACTATATGCCAATAGTTTACATCGATCTTCCTGACATTTTTAATTATTTTTTGAAAATGGGTCATATTTGGTAGAAAAAGTGGTCATGATGAAGTGGCCACTGTCCAGGTGGGAATGACTGTGTACTAACCGAACCTAGTACGTTGGATAGGCAATGGATAAGGCTTTCCATTTCATTTTCAAAAAAAAAATTAAAAATGTTAGGAAGATCGATCCAAACTTTTGGTATATATTCTTGGAAAGCCATATCCATTATCTATCCAATATATTAGATTCGGTTAGTACACAATCATCCCCGACTTGACCGTGCCCATTTAGATGCACCGATTGATGAATTATTCCCATTGATCCGCCTCTGTTAACGGTCTGTAAATGCTCTGTTAAAAAAATTTGGTTTGAGTCTCTGCTAAATTAAATACGTATTTATCTTCACGGACTTAAGAAAACAAACAGAACACAAAAATGCCGACAGACAATGGGGGAATAATAAACATAGAGCGTGGACAGACAGTTCAAAAAGGTTGCAACTCTCAATCTTGTGGATAGTATCTGTTAAAAACATTAAGATTTTAAATGTAGTTTAAACGGCCAACGTAAGACGTTTAAACTGATATTAAACGACGTTTAAACTGATATTAAACGACCGGCCCTAAGTGGTGGCCAAAAAGGTTAATTTACAGGATCGATTGCAATTTTCTCAAAAACGTTACGGAAAAACATGAGTATGCATTCAAAAGCAACGTTATCAAATTATAGAGTATTGATATAAATCTAGTGGTATAGTGTTATCTAAAGTTAATCAGTTTAGTTTATTATTTTGAGACAATGTTCGATAAAATGTTAAAAGTCGTATTTAACTTTTTAATTTCTTAAAAGAAACCAACTAAATAGTACAGTGCACTCATAAAAAAATATCAAAGAATCATAGTTAAAACTATTATTTTAATATTTAAATACCATTAAATTCTATAAAATACTATTAAATACTATTAAATTATTTTCCAGTTTATATGAAATTATTTATTTTTTATACACTATTGAATCAAAAACTGTCCTATTAACTAATTTTTATAGGATTAGGTGTGATATTTATTTAAAACCAAATATAACTTATTTGAAATCATTTAATACGGTTTAAAAAAATCAAAAGTTCCCAAAATTGGCAGAAATTCGAATATTTGTAGTGTAAAATTATTGCAGCAAACAAATGTTATCGGTTGCAAATAGCAAAATTCAAAAAATGGAAAAATCCTGTCATGTCAAAAGGGCGAATCTTTTCTTTTTTTTGTCAAAACTTTTTATTGAGACAAGATAAGATAATAGTGTAAAGCAATTAATTGTTTGTTTTTAAAGCATCTATCGAACATCATTATTATTTTAAAATGTTTTTTTGAATTTTTATTATTTGCAAGAAAAATGTTTGGCAAAATATTGTTTGCCAATCGATAGGGGCTTTGAAAGCAAACAATTAATGTCTCTACATCACTATTTTATCTTGCACCAATAAAGAGTTATAGCAAAAAAACGAAAAGATTCGCCCGTTTCAAGATTTTCAATTTTTCAAATATCAAAACAAATGTTTTGTATTATTCAATAAAAACCCTTGTGTCGGAATTACGATTAGACTTAGGAGTACGTTGTTATATTTACGTCTACCTTTTTTTTTCCAACATTTCTTCATCTAACTGAACCCAAATAAGAAAAACAAATTGAAGAAGATTTTCTGCTCAAATTGTCTTTAGGAAAAATTTTCTTGGGAAAGACTTATTTGGGAATGAATTGTCAGATAGGTTCATAAGAAATTTTGATCTAAATACAAAAATTGTATTTATTGCTTTTCCCATTTTTCTTCTGTTATTTCTGTTAACGGAATGTTATCACTCATCAAGATGTTACTTCCTGCACGTCTTCTTCTTCTACTCTATTAAACATTGGCCCAACATTATTTGCCATTTCTCTTTTGCTGTTTTTCTTGACACTCATTGTATGTGTTGATGTGCACTTGAATATTACATGAAAATTGACTCTGCTGTGTGGCAAAAATTAACTCAAGTCTGCGCCTGAGACCCACCTTTAGCCAGTCTATACATATAATAAAAAAAGCAGTGATATACACAAACACACCTGCTTCCTGTAGGCAGCAGCGCAATTCTTATTTTATTCGCATGTGTGTCTTTGGCTTTGTATGTATTGCTATATATCTGTGAATGTGTGTGTGTGTGTGAGCCTCTTTCAGAAGCCAAAGAATAGCGTTCGCGTGAAGCAAGTAATTTGCATACCGGATCAATCTTGAAAATTAATGGCTTCCCAGACAGATAACGGTACACCGCAGCAGGGAAGCGCGTTGGCGTTGGCTGTTGCAGTCGACTGCGGCAGCAAAAGTCAGCAATGTTGCGTATACGCGACGTGTTGTATGTTCTACAATGCACACACATACATACATGTAAATACACACACACAATTACACAAAAAGGTAGCTTTCTCAGATTAACGTATAGTTGAAGTAGGTGGAAATGATTGAGGTGGCAGCAGGTCTGAGTATTTGCGAAAGCAGTTCGCGGTTTTCGCTGCTTGCGTAAATCTTAATTCCAACATGTTTGCCAACATGCTGTTCTCGCAAAACAACACTAAAAATTATAAGTACAACAATAGCATGATCAAGTATTACATACAACATGTAAAGTAGGTAATTTTACGAATGGTTCAACATTATACTGGGCTCTTTTATAAATGGTACGCATTTTCACTCCCACATTGCTTTTGATTAAGTAAGAAAATTAAAAGAACTGTTTTAATACCATAGTAAGCAAAGATGCATGAATTCTTCATTCATTTTTTATAACTCCAATGAACGATTGAGAGAATATAGTTAAAACCCGTTTCTATAAAATATCGTTATATAATACATATTTCAAAAAACAAAATAAATGATCTACCCGAGCAGCTCAAATATTGCTAAGTTTCTAAAGAGTAGGTCCCTACCAGAAAAACTAGTCAAAAACTGGGCAAAAACTGGTGTCCTACCAGTAAAACTAGTCAAAAAATTGTAGGTATTTGAAAAGTAGATCCCTACCAGTAAAACATGTTAGAAACTGGCGAAAAACTGGTCTCCCAACAGTACAACTAATCAAAAACTGGTCGGTTACTGCTAGAGATTTGAAGAGTAGATCCCTGCCAGTAAAACTAGTCAAAAACTGGTGAGTTACTAGTAAGGGTGACGGGCACTCACTTAGCGAATATATATTGAATATGTAGCAACAATTGTTTTTATGTTATTATGTGACAACAGAAAATATCAAAAGAAAATATTTTTTAAATGTTATCTTTTTAATAATTTTTAAATATATTATGTAATTTAAATATTCTGAATCGAGAAATATTAAATTTATTAAAACTAAAAATTAACTTTTAACACTACCCAATATGTTTTTTACGATGGACATACCATACATCAATTCCATATAATTCGATGGTACTGACTTTGAATGCATACTCAGTTTTTTCCTATAAAATATAATGTTTTAAAAAATTTCAGTTTTTCTTCTAATTATACCCTACACTAAGAGTGAAAGGGTATATTCAGTTTGGTACGCCGTTTGTAACACCCAGAAGGGAAACATCTCCGGTATGGAAAAGTATATATATATTCTTGATCAGCATGACCTCCTGTGTCGATTTAGCGATGTCCGTCTGTGTGTACGTCTGTCTGTCTGTCCGTCTCTCTGTTGAAATCCCTACTACTTAAAAATTTAAGAGTTAGATAAATGAAACTCATAACTTATATTACGTATATACCTACGCTGTATTGGCGAGATCAGTCCATTGTGACTTGTGATCTGACCATTTATATTCAAATAACTCATATAAAATTTACATCTACAGATCACTTTTGCTCTATACGTGCTTAGGTAAACTTTTTTGGTCAAATATATATTGACTTCATGCTCAAATACGTCGAAATAATGTTTTCCCGGTAAACGACTTGTTGTTCCCAAAAACAAAAAAAATCGAAATTCGGTACACCTACCCATTTGTAAATATGGGTATCAAATGAATGGAAATTCTTCAGCGATTGAAAGTTTGTGGTTATTTTCAGGATTTGTATACACTGGTGAGCTATATACCACTTTGAATGGTAACCACACAAATGTGTAGGGTATTTATAGTCCGCTTAGGCCGACTATAATGTTGATAATCCTACTAATAACACCAAATTTAAAATTTCCCATGCACTCAGAAAAAAGTTTCCTCATAATAAGGAAATTTTACTTGAAATAGCGTCAAGTTCAATTTTACTTATTTTTAGGAAGGTTTTTCCTTAATAGTAGTAAAATATCCTTATTATTAGGAAAATTTTACTAAAAGTAAGGAAAATTTCCTAAAAATGAGGAAGTTTTTTCCTTAACGCTATTTCAAGTAAATTTTCCTTATTATGAGGAAACTTTTTTCTGAGTGTGTGATGTAGTAACCAAAATAAAAATAATTCTCCACCAAATCAACTTTTCTCAAAAGCAATTCTTCCACAGACTGTGCTTCCCGTAGAATTCTTCCCGTAAAATTCTTCCCGTAGAATTCTTCTTGAATATTTCGCCATGGAATTCTCCCATTAGATATCGTCACTGTCATGCCAAAGGGGCGATGTGCATTTTTAGAAATAAATTTCTTCGAAAAATAGAAAAATTTAGTTTTTATTCCATTTTTTCTGTTATTTTGGTTTATTCGTAAATTATTATAACGTATTTAAAATAACTTTAGATTTGGGCAACCTACTAAATCATAAATACGGATTTTGTGAGGCTATATCCTGTTCAAAACGCAAATATTTTTATTTTTATGCTATAACTTTTTATTAGTGCAAGATAAAATAGTAATCTAGAAGCATTAATTGTTTGCTTTTAAAGCACCTATCTATTGGCATCATTAATTAAAAATATTTTCTCAAACATTAAATTGCCATTTGTTATTTGCAGGAAAAAATGTTTGTCAAAATATTTTTAAATAATGATGCCAATCGATAGGTGCTTTAAAAACAAACAATTATTACCTTTACATAACTATTTTATCTTGCACCAATTAAAAATTATAGCAAATAAACAAAGAAATTGGAAAATTGAAAATCTTGGCATGCCAAAAAGGCGAATCTTTTCGTATTTTCGCCATAACTTTTTATTGATACGAGATAAAATAGTGGAGTAAAGGCAATAATTGTTTGTTTTTAAAGCACCTTTCGATTGGCATCATTATTTAAAATAATGTTTAAATAAATTTTCGAATTTTTGTTATTTGCAAGAAAAATGTTTGGAAAATTATTTTTAAATGATGATGCCAATCGAAAGGTTCATTAAAAACAAACAATTAATGACTTTACACCACTATTTTATATTGTATCTGTAAAAAGTTATAACTTGCAAATAGCAAAATTAGAAAAATTAACAATCTTGTCATTCCAAAAGGACGAATCTTTTGTTTTTTTTTTACCATTACTTTTTATGGGTTCAATATAAAATAGTAGTGTAAAGCAATTAATTTTTTGTTTTTAAAGCACGTATCGATTGGCATCATTATTTAAAAATATTTTTTGAAGTTTGGTTGTTTGCAAGAAAATTATTTTAAAAAATAATGATGTCAATCGATAGGTGCTTTATTAGCAAACAATTCATGCCTTTACACTAATATTTTTTCTTGTACCAGTAAAAAATTATGGCAAAAAAACAAAAAGATTCGACTTTTTGGCATGACAATATTTTCAATTTTTTAAATTCGGCCTTTTGGTTTTGTATTTTGTGGCTAGAAATATCCAACCAAACCAAACGCGTTTTAGACACAGTATACTTGAGGGAAACTTAATTCAAAAATGTTCCAATGGGGGAAATTACAAAATTGTTTAAAATTTAATGTATGGGAATTTGATACACAATATTTTTAGTTTTCGTAATTTTTCGTCTATATTAGCGGACGAGTTATTTAATTTTTTTTTTGTTGGTGAAGAAAATTCAGCAAATAAATTAAATGAAAAATGTAAAAATAAACAGACAATTTTGAAAGTAGTTAAAAATATTATGTGTTAAATAAATAAAGTACCACTTACCAAATATTTTAAATTACGATTTGTATCAATATATATGATTGATATTTTAATTCGATGTATTAATTCAATTTGTCTTATATTGCACGAACAATTTAATTTTATATATTTTTTTTGTTTCAGCTTCGACATGTTTGATATTGTCTTAAATTTTTCACAAATATTTAGTATTACAGCATTAATAACGCACTCATTAAATAATTATCACATTAAACACAAATATTAATGAACTAAAATAAAGTAATTCTCAATCATTGACATGCAACAGGATCGAACAAAACTTGGTCTGTTTTTTTTTCTTTTGCACAAGCGCAGCTGACGTCGGAGAGACTGCGCTGCCGTGAACACTGCGACGCTCTTTCTCTCTTGCATTGTTTTTTTTTTGTTGCAATTTTTTCAACTGCTTTATTTACTGCGTAATTTCTCAAACAATGAAAAAAAGCGAAATGTTTGTGATTCACTAATACTTTTTACTTTTAATGTTTAAAATAGCTTTCAATTTGATAAATATATTAGAATAAAACTCTTTATTAACAACGTTTAACAATTTAAGCAAATTATTTATTTTTCACACCGCGACGAACACGACCGAACGACAAAGAAGAACTCAACAAGTGAGAAATGTCAAACTGATTTAGGGGTATTCACAATAACACGCTGTTAGGGGTACTTGCGTAATACATACCGATTATTTTTTGATGTTGACTTTTAATGTTTCCATCAACAATTTTCAAGAATTTTGTCGGTATTGTTATATACAATTTTTAATTCAAAAATATATTTTTTTTTATTTTTTTTATTGGAATTCATTTTTAATGTAGTCGACTGCATAGTCTACAATTCGAAAAAGAAATTATATTACATTTTTATAAATTATTAATTTAAAATTATTAATTTTTAATTTAAAATTTCTACAAATTTTCGTTTGATTTATGAATAAATAATATTAGAAAAATTTATTAATAAAAATGCATATTACATTAAAATACCTAGGGTGAATTCGGAAATTCTCGGTAGTTTATTTCTCCTGTCAACCAATTGACATACTAAGGATGCTCCTAAACCATTTCCAATTAAAATGGTGAAATTGAAATTTTACATTTTATATTGCGGAATTTCAAATAAATTTGAGAATGTTTTTAAATTGAGACATTTTATTAAGATTTTTTATTAAGATTGAGATTTTTTTAATTAAATAAATTTCATATCAAAATTTTATTTTATAATTTGAAGTTGACAATAGCTGCGTTCCCGTGGTTTTTGATCCTGAGCCAAAACAATTAGAACCAGGTTCGTTTTTGAATTAATTACAGATCTCGTACTGTACGTATCAAAAGTAAATTGTGCGTATTGATGTTATGCTATTGTGAATAGCACTTAATAAGAAGAAGAGTTAGTGTTGAAAAAAAGGGCAAAAGAAAACAGTGCTGCCAAATTTATTAAAATAGAGCGTTCCCGTGAAATAGTTCAAGGACCACGGGAACGCTGCTATTAGCTGATATATATATTTGGCAGCACTGTTTTCTTCTGCCCTTTCTTTTTAAACACAAATTCTTCTTCTTATTAAGTGCTATTCACAATAGTATAACATCACCACAAACAAATTTACTTTTGATACGTACAGTACCAGATCATCAATTGATCCAAAAACAAGCCTGGTTCTAATTGTTTGTTTTGCTTTTGTATATGAAAATGATCGACGGATCAGGATCAAAAACCACGGGAACGCTGCTATATACAAAACCAAAACAAACAATAAGAACCAGGTTCGTTTTTGGATCAATTACTGATCTGGTACTGTACGTATCAAAAGTAAATTTGTGTGTGGTGATATTATACTATTGTGAATAGCACTTACTAAGAAGAAGACTTCGTGTTGAAAAAGAAAGGGCAGAAGAACACAGCGCTGCCAAATTGGTTAAAATAGAACCGATGGCGTTCCCGTGAAACAAATCAGGTTCAAGTACCACAGGAACGCAGCTAATATTGCAAATTAAAATGAGATTTGAATTTCAAAATATTCTGAGATTTTCCTTTTGAAATTGGGAACAAATAATATTGAGAATAAGGCTGAATCAAAGGATTGAAAAACCGTCCAACAAATATTAAAACAATTTTAATAACAATCGTGTGATTGCCCTATTTTCTATACCAATCTCAATTTCATTTGGAATTTTACAAACTAAAATATTAAAAATCTCAATTTCGTTTGCAATTTTCTTTATTTCTAATGGATAATATTTAATTTATTTGGACTTTTCCCAATTTTAAATAAAAAATCTCAAATTTATATAGAATTTTGTCAATTACAAAGGGAAAATCGCAATTTGATTTGAAATTTTATCAAATCAAAATATAAAACTAACAATTAAAATTAGAAATGTTGTATTATACCTATTTCCAATATCTTAATTCAAAAATTCAACAGCTTCAATAAAAATCGTAAAGTTATCAGCATCTTTGAGTAACCATTGGGATAATATGATACAGAAATGTAACTGTATTGTAACATCTAATTTGGACTAAAACTTTTAACTCATGGCAATGTTGCATTTCTCATAATTATTACTATTGCCGACTTTGATGTCGATGCTGAGAAATATTTGCCATTCTCTCCATGGAGGGTCGAATTGCACTAAAGATTCCATCGTCGTCATCATCGCCAAAGCTAATTTATAAACGTAAATTCTGCAAAAACACAGCACTAGACGAATTGTCGAAGAGGAATCTCAACAACAGAATATATACAGGACATGGCTGCTGCGGTAGTACACTCAAAAAAATGTTTTCTATTAATAAAAGAAAAAAAACTTTAAATTAATTTAAGTTTAAAGTTCCTTACGATTTATTTCAAATAAAGGGTTTCACTCAAATATATAAATTGTAACTCAGTTTTACAAGTAATTTTTTTATATTAGAAACATTAAACGCAAAGAACCGAAATAGGAACCGATACCATTTCGATTATTGGAACCAGAATCGGTTTTGTTATTAAAAAAATGTTTTATACCGAAACCCGCTATTTTAAAAATCTTGAAACCAGAACCGGAACCGAAATTTAGTACCTGTCAGGGAACCAGAGAACCGGTATTGAACCGGAATCGGAACACATATTTGAATCGGAACAGGAACTGCTGTTCTAAAAATCTTAGAACCGGAATTTTAGTCCCTGTATCGGAACCGTTTAAATTTTTAGAACCGGAACCGTTATTAGAATTTTTTCGATTGGAATCTTAATTAAATCCGGAACCGCTGTTTTACAAATTTTGCATCCGTTTGGATCCGGAATCGTTTTAATTTTTGGAACCGGAATGGAACCTCTATTGAAAAATGTGTGGAACCAGAATCCGAATGCAAAATTTTTTTGTGGAACCGGAACCCGCTTTTTTAAAATATTGAAACCAGAACCGGAAACGAAATTTAGTACCTGTCAGGGACCCAGAGAACCGGTATCGGAACCGTTTTGATTTTTAGAATCGGAACACATATTTGAAACGGAATCGGAACAGGAACTGCTGTTCTAAAAATCTTAGAACAGGAATTTTAGTCCCTGTATCGGAACCGTTTAAATTTTTAGAACCGGAACCGTTACAGAAATTTTTTGAATGGAATCTTAATTAAATCCGGAACCGCTGTTTTACAAATTTTGTACCTGGATCCGGAATCGTTTTGATTTTTGGAACCGGAATGGAACCTCTATTGAAAAATGTGTGGAACCGGTATCCGAATGCAACATTTTTTTTGTGGAACCGGAACCCAGAACCGGATCCGATTCGATTTTTGGAAAAGAAATAGGAACCGTTATTAAGAAAATAGTTGGAACCGGAATCGGAACACACATAATTTTTTGTTTGTAAACATAATCGGAACAGGAACCGCTATTTTCAAAATCTTAGAACCAGAAATTTAGTTTCTGTATGGAAACCGTTTTGATTCGGCATCGAAAACCATATAATTTTTTTTTTGTTGGAACCAGAATTAAAAGCGCTATTTTAAAAATCTTAGACCCGAAACAATTACCGGAACCGTTTGATTTTTGGAACCGGAATCGGAACCGATATTGAAAAATGTGTGCAACCGCAATCGAAATCCAACCACTTTTTTTTTGAACCGAAGTTGGAACCGTTATTTTTAAAATCTTATTTTTGAAATCTTGAAACGAGAACTAGAATCGATATTCCGAAGGATTTTAGTCCCTGATTAGGAATCTGGTCTCTGGTTGTAGTAGATGGACTGCGTTCAGAGACTGCAAACAACCCGAACTGTTTTGATTTATGGAACCGGAATCGGAACCGCTATTGAAAAATATGTGGAAACGGAATTCAACAATTTTTTTTTCGGGGAACCGGATTCTGCGGATTCGCTGTTTTGAAAATCTTAAAACCAGAACATGTACCAGAAGCGTTATTCCGAAGGGTTTTAGTCCCTGGTTAAGAATGTATTTTCTGGGTGTAGTAGATGAGAGCAATAGATGTATTTGTACAATCGCCAGCTTGGATTGTTGACTGGCCGTTTGGAAATTTTTACGTTGACTTATTTTATTTGATTATTTCACCAAGATGAAAAGACGCTGAGGTGAAAATAAGTTTGGTGTGATGTGCTGCTGCTGCTGCCAAAGTACATAGTTCTGGGGAATCGGCAAAGTTTGCACATAAATTTTTTGCGTAATTTATTCATGAAACTGTCTTATCACCGGTATAACGAAAGACAGTGGTATAACGAAAGACAGAAATACAAATGATTTGAGAGAAAGGACATGGCGATAAAACGTAGAGATTGAATGTGAGAAGATACCAATGTTAAAGCAGATAATTTTGAAGTAGTCCGAAGTTTGTGCACGAAACGATATAAGTTGGAAGTTTAAGTGTGAAGTGTTGAAGTCTTGAAGCAGCTTAAAGAGATTACGTTAAGGACACTGGTACTGCTTTGCACAGGTAACTGCATTTGTTATTTCTTAAGTGTTTTTTATATCAGATTTTTTTGTTTTTTATATCAGATTTTTTTTGGATGTTTTATGTAGGTAAATATATTCTTGACAAATTAGTATTTAAAAAACGCTATGTTTCGCAAAGACTTTGCTTAGTAAGAAGTATAATAAATATACTTGAGCTGACAATACTACTAAAGATTAACGTTATATACTTAAATTATCAACTGTTCCAAATCTATATATATAAAACTCTTCGTCCGTCTGTCTGCCAGTCTGTCTGCTTGTTCCAGTATCACAACTAAACCGATGAACAGATTTGACTGAAATTTTGCACCAGGATACTATGGAGTCCGGAGGGTGACATAGGCAATATATGGGCGGGATTGGACTACGGGGCGTGGCACATCTCTTACAATCTAAACTTTCAAAGCGTTATAACTTGGGACTTATACCCGCTAAGAAGATACAGCAACACAAAAACATAAGCAAAAGCAGGAACTAAAGCAATCACACAAAAACAAAACAAAACAAAACAAGAGATGGTAATACAAAAACAAAAACAGAAGCAAAAACACAAAATAAAAATCAAAAACATTAAAGCAAAAACAAAAACACAAAAGCAAAAACATAAAAGAAAAACAAAGCAAAGACACAAAAACACAAAAGAAAAAGCAAAAGCTAAACACAAAAGCAAAAATACAAAAACACAAAAGAAAAAACAGAAAAACAAAAGCAAAGACACGAAAAAGAAAGCAAAAACAAAATCAAAAACGAAAGCAAAAGCAATGCAAAAACACAAAAACTAAAACAACTAGCAAATCAACTAAAGCAAAGCAAATCAAAACAAAATAACAAACACTAAAACAAAACACAAAAACCTTAAAACCAAAGCAAAAACAAAAAAGCAAAATACAAAAACAAAAAGCAAAAGCAAAAACACAAAAACAAAAGAAATGCAAAAACACAAAAACTTAAGCAAATCATAAAAACAAAAGAAAAGACACAAAATCAAAAGCAAAACACAAAAACAAAAACATAAAATTAAAAATAAAAATAAAAGCAAAAACACAAGAGCAAAACACATTAACATAAAAGCTTTGCACGAGTTGAGCACCGGTCCAAATACACAAAAGCAAACACACAAATGTAAAAACACAAAATTAAAAACATAAACATAAAAGCAAAACACAAAAAAAGTAAAAACAAAAACCTCTTCACAAAATTTACTTAAAATTTGGAATATTTAGTAGGACCCACCAAACAAACTCAATTAGACTATCGAAAATCTATATATATAAAAATGAAATGTCCTGTGTGTGCCAGAGCATCACGAGAGAACGATCTGACGGATTTGACTGATTCTTTTTGTATTTTATTCGTGTCAATGCAAGAGTGGTTTAGGAAAAAAGAAAAGTCGGAAAAACTCCAAGGAAAAGCCGGAAAATTGAAAAAATCTAAATTTGATCCTAGGGACTTGAAATTTGGACAGGGTGTTGATTTCCCGTACAAAAATGGGCGTGGCAAAACTAAACTTTTAATTCAAAATACCTGTATAAGATAGCCACAGTCATGAAATTGGGCTCAGTAATGTATTTTGTTGTTGTTTATATTTTTGCTAAATGTGGGCGGAATTTGATAAAGGGGCGTGGCACTTCCCATAAAAATGCTATAACTCCTGACTAGAGTTATGAAAATTGAAACAAAGGTTCATATTAAAAAGTAGGATCGTCACGTAAAATGTGGGCGGGATAGTATAAAGGGGCGTACTAAGAGTAGAGTTATAAAAATCAAATGTTCATATTTAAAACTCCGATCATCAAGTAGAACATGGACGGGATTGAACAATGGGGCGTAGCACCTCCCATACAAAAAAACTTAAAATTGCTATTACTCTTTACCTACTAAAAGCAGAGTTAAAAAATCGAAACAAAAGATTATATTAAACATTGTTATCGTCACGTAGAATCAGTGCTGGAAAAAAAATCCGGATACTTTGTGGAAAAATTTCACCGTCTTGGATCTGGAAGCCGTTTTCTTCTATATACTGACTTAGTCATATGGACGAGAAAATGAAACGTGCCGGAACAAATCTATTTTTAATGTCCTCTTTATAAGACGACAACTCTTCAGAAACTATTAGATTCAATAAATATCTACCGCTTTAAAAATTGGCATAGAATTGACTTGAATTAAATCCATGGTTTCGGCGACTACATCAATAAATTATTTGGATCATAAAGGCCTAAGTTGGGTAATATGTAGGTTGACTATGATGGCTAATATAATATATGAATCATTTCATTACCATCTTCACCAGAGATTTAATTCAGCAGTGGTTCAAATAATTATTTTCGATTTGGTAGTTTATAACAAATTCTTATATTTTCAAAACATAAATTGTACCCTGAAAACCACAAATATATTTCCCAAGTTATAATTCGATAAATGTTCAACAATCAATAAAATAAAAAAATCTAAAAATCTTGGAATTTTTAAGTGGATAAAATCCAAAAAACCCGGATGGATTTTTTTGGGAGTGGATTTGGACGGTATTGGAGAATGGGGCGTGACACCTTCCATGTAACAAAAATGTTTAAAATGCTAAAACTCATGACTTACTAAGAGCAGAGTTGTACAAATCGAAACAAAGGATCATTTTTAAAAATTTTAATAGCCATGTGGAATGTGATCTAGATTGGAAAAAGAGGCATGGCACTATTATCAATGTGGGCGGGAAAAAAGCGACGTAAGCAAGCAATAAAAAGCGAAAAGGGGCGTAAATGTATCCACACTTTATAAACGATATATTTTTACAATTACAAAAACTTATCACGGGCGAAGCTGTGAACGGGTCCAGCTATAAATAATAAAAATGTTCTTTTTTTTAATAAAATCACTCCATAAAATCGAGCACGGGTCCAGCTAGTCTCATATAAACTCGAGATGTTACCATTTGATATTGAGAATATTCCAAATAAAAAAGAAATTAGAAACTTCCTAAATATATTTTCGTGTTGAAATTAATAACATATTAAATTGGAAATCGTCGTTCTTAGCATCCTCAAACAGCTGTAATTCTTAAATTGTACTGACCCTATTTAAAATCCAATGACGCACAATAATCACATCAAAATATTGATATCATTGCTTTTTATGACATTTTCTATCACTTCGCTACCCTCTCAAATGCTTCATTTATCGCACGATTGAACAAACGCGCAGTTGCCGTCGCTGATTCAATTTTAATGCAATACAATTATTTGATTTACCTGCTGCTGCTGCTGCTGCAGGTGTAAATGTCAGCCAATTCAATTGCAAATCATATCCGGTGCCCAAAATGTCAACTACCTTCTGCAACCGTTCAACTCGTGATGATGGCTGCAAATTTATGCTGCTGCTGCACATTTCAACGTTTGTGATGATTCAATCGTTCGCATAGTTATCAACGCATTCAACACAACACACAACGCAATGCAACACAGATGTGTGTGCGGGACAATGCGAAGAGGTTGCAATGGGCGCGTGCGACCCATATACAATATGTCGGGCAACAAAATGGGACGATGTCAAATATACATAAATATTATGCAGCCATTGTATTTCCGTGACGTGTAACGTGCGACCTGCGTAGCTGATGAGACGAGTTATTGCGACACCGAGGACGATAACGACGAAACCGACCATGATACACTCAAAAAATACAGTAGTAAAAATATAAAAATTACATTTAATTAATGATGCAGATCGATAGGTGCTTTGCAAACAAACAAATAATGCCTTTACACCACTCTTTTATATTGTATTAATAAAAAGTTATGGCCAAAAAACGAAAGAATTCGCCCATTTGGCATGACAAGATTTTCAATTTTTCAAATTCGCCCTTTTGCTTTTGACTTTTGTGGCTAAAAATATCCAACAAAACGACAAGCGATTTTTGCACAGTATACTTGAGGAAAAACTACATTCAAAAATGTAAAAAAAACCCAAATGTCAAAAATTGCACATTCGCCCCTTGGCAATTTTCCCCGTAGAACGCTTTACCGTAGAAAGCTTCTCGTAGAATTCTTCCCCGTAGAGTTTTTCCACATATAAGTTTTAGTGTGGTGAATTTTATTGTGGTGAGTTTTCGTGTGGCGAGTTTCGGTGTGGTGAGTTTTAGTGTGGTGAGTTTTGGTGTGGTGATTTTAGTGTGATGAGTTTTAGTGTGGTGAGTTTTAATAATTCGGGGTGGTTGATACCCTGGTGTGAAATATCACTATTATAAATGTTGAAATACACCATATGGAAAATGTACCTTCTATGGTGTGCCACACCCAGTTTTCCAATCCCGCCCACATTCGGCGAGATGAAAACATTACGAAATCCGCAACCTTTTTCTGACTACACAGTGGCATCACAAGCATTTTAATATTGATTTCTTTTGTACCAAATATGAATTATATAATATGCGCGTTCACCGAAAATTCCTTGTGTTATTTCTCGTTTGTCTTTACCTTTGCGTTTCTTATAGTTGCTTTGGTCTCTTTTATGCCCACATTCTCTCTGATATCGTAAAATGGAGCTTTTAATACATTGTGTCGTAAAATCAAATCAAATAAATACAAATGCACTTAAAAGTATGTAAATGTAGTAGAACCACATACAAACCAATACAAGAATGTATTAAATTTCATAACATTTATTTTTTCGGTGTGCTAATGACGTTGGTGTTGATGAGCGCGATGTTTGTGATAATGTAGCTGAAGTTGGTATTGTTGATGTTAGTATTGTTGATGTTGGTATTGCTGATGTTGGTGTTGCCGTCATGTCGTTCCGCTATTCTATCTAATAACGTATTAAGGACAACGAAACGCAGCGTACATAATAATTTGTGAACAGCCATAGCAAACAATGAAGCCTCGGCAACAGCTGAGTGATGTTATGATAAATTTTGACAAGTTTGATGCTTTGCACTCTCTAATGATATCACGTTTTCGGACCCCAGCAACACAAAGCACGGTTCATCATTCACGGCATATGCAACTCCTCCATTGCCAACTCCATCTATTTAAGAGCCCAGACATCCAAAAAACAACGTCAACATCATCATCGCAAATGTCATCATTTACTAAGGCTTGACATTGTTCGTTTTTTTTTTTTGCAGTTGTCCTGCGTCTTTTGTTTGCCGTACATCACCCAATTCTCTGTGTCATTTATATGCCATCGTTACCTCGTTTCTTTTTTCGTTCACTCTATACATTTCACAGCAACGATTATTATAATTGAGTGTCATCATCGTAAAAGTGACATATACAAGTGACAACTTATTGGATGCGCAAATATTTGAAGTGTTTGTATTTTCATTAAACATAGTACGTAGTAGTACCAACCATCACCGTCGTCGTCGCTGCCATATTGCAGCTGCTCCTGTTGTCGCATTGAAGTAGAAGAAGCAGCAACGCATTTTCAGTTTCACTTCCTGTCCACGTTTCGTACGCGCTGAATGCGCAAACAATTTATTTACATTGAGTCACATTTGTTGCCACCACCTTGCAGTAAAGTGTGGGGGGCTTTTCTGTGCTGGTACTCGACGGGACTGGGCAGCAGTGGAGTGGGTAACAAAACAAAATGATCAATTGTGTTGGCTTTCTGTCAGTCGGAAGGACATTTAGACGGACGCACTGGTCTGGTGCTCGTTGTTGTTGGTCCACCGCATGTCATTCGTTTGTCATTTAACTGTGTATCTGTTTGTTCTGTTTGACGTTTTGCTAATTTGCTTGTCAAACGATTAAATATTTACGCGGGGTGTGCAGAAATTGAAGTGAAGAAGCCCCGAATGAGATGAGTGGGACAGCTGGTATTGGTAGGATGAATAAGACTGGTTGAATGAACGACACAAGTTGAACGTCTGATATACGCAAAGGATAGAAATTAAAGAGATATAAATTAAATAATTTGTGGAGAATAGAAATGAGATGAATCGGAAAGACATGATGAGTTGAATACACGGAATGTACAGACATTTATGTATAAAGAGATACAGGTTGAACAAACAGAACCCATAAGAGAAATATAAAAGTTAAATAAATGAAATCGAAGAGAATTGACTGGAGAGCTGTATAGGCTCTATTGATTATTACGTTGGACGATGAGTTAAAAGTTTCCGAAGCCCAGTTTTAAATCTCGGCTGAGGACTGCCAATATCTTCAAAAATAACTAACTCTCTGTCAACTAAAAGCAGACAACCACAAATCCTCGATAGTTAACATTGCCTTGAAAAGCCTCTTTTCCCGCTTTTCGGATTGTTGATTGAACTGTAGGTCTCACCATTTGAGTACAAATTCAACCCAAATTATATCACCTTATCGGAATATTGAATAACTTTTGCAAACGGTGGTAACTGTGAGTTCTGTTCTTATATTTGAGAACTAAGGATGCAGAATAAACATCGAAAAAGCCATGAAATGCTATACTCCGCAAGAAAGTGGAATACTTATGAAGGATGTATTTTCGGGTCACCTAATGTTCCGTTTTAGAGATTTACAATGAACGGTGAGATTGCTCGTTTAGACCGCTCCAGACTTTCTTTGGTGCTTTTGGAAGTCACGGGCCTATGTGAACAATATGGAAACTCCCAAAGAGAATAACCGAAAAGTGTGCGAGAAATTATCGCTCGAAGTTCCTACAAGAACGACGATTAAAAAAGCGGTTACAAAAACGTAAATGGTCATAAATAATGGCGGCAAACAATTGCCCGACATCTTTAACAAATAATGGATAAAATTATGAAACTATGTCGATTAGTTTTAAAGAAATAAGTGATTACAGAAATCTTGTATGACTATTACTATTCGTCATTAGTTCTTCGGTACTCTAGCACTACCTACTATTTATATTAGTAAATAATGCGATTAAAAATATAGATTTGACGTAAAGGGTTTTTCAGTAAGAGCGCTACAAAATTATTTTCAAGGGTTTTTCAACAGGGACGCTACAAAAGTAGAGTGACAGGGACAGCAAACGACGCCATATTTCTTGCAGCTCTTTTGACATTTCTCTTCAGTAAGGCTTGCCATTTCATGATGGAAAGATATACGAGCCAACAACGAGTGGAAATTATTAAAATTTACTACCGAAATTCAAATTCGTATATCTTTCCATCATGAAATGGCAAATCTTACTGAATAAAAATGTCAAAAGAGCGGCAAGAAATATGGCGTCGTTTGCTGTCCCTGTCGCTCTACTTTTGTAGCGTCCCTCTTAAAAAACCCTTTATATGAGAAGTTGGCTAACCGGAAGTGCTTAACAAACCATATTAATTGAAGTAGAATTAATATAGACAGGCGGGACAAATTAAAGAACAGTATGGAAAGGCCAAATCGAAGTCAACCTCGTTACTCTAGTTAGTGCGACTGGCGGGGCTTTTTATTAGCGCCCAATACCGATAATAAGGACCATATTTGTGAGATTATTAATCGGCTTATTAATCGCCGACCAATTTTATGTTCATCAGTATTCGTTCAAGACTCGGCCACGTTCAAGACTTGGTCTACGTTTACATTCATTAGTCTGGACCCAGAATTAGACCAACTGGCAGTTGTGAAGTCTGGATTAATCATTATTCGTGCAAGACTCAGACAGACTCTTCAAATAAGACTCGCCCATGTCTGAGTGGCTTAGTTTAGTATTCTTCTACCAATGCGGCACCTTTGGTGTACATTTAGAGAAATATATAAGATGGGAAATAAATAGATCAGTTTTCAGCCAATTTTTATTTATTTTTGTTGCATGAAATAAAGTCATACTCTCTAATATTGTTTTGAAGTACTGCACTCTATTTACCATCCCAAGGTTTGCCATGTATTTGACCCCGGAATGAGTAATTTTCAGCGAAAGAAATGAGTAAAACCCATGTAGGAACAGCTGGACTTGACAACGTGGCCAAGCTTGCTTAGCCAAACTGGGCCATTTTTGAACTGTCAAATTTTGGTTTATTTGTCTTCGCCCGAAACTTTGGGCTACCATGTCTTGGTGAATTAGTCTACGCCCAAGACTCGGCCAACCTTGAGCTGCCAAGTCTTGGTAAATTAGTCTTCGCGTAAGACTCGGCCAACCCTGATATGACAAGTCTTGGTAAATTAGTCTTCGCCCAAGATTCGACCAACCTTGAGCTGTCAAGTGTTGGTGAACTAGTTTTCGGCCAACCTTGAGCTGCCAAGTCTTGGTGAATTAGTCTTCGCGTAAGACTCGGCCAAACCTGAAATGCCAATTCTTGATGAATTAGTCTTCGCCCATGATTCGGACAACCTTGAGCTGCCAAGTATTGGTGAACTAGTCTTCGCCAAGTGTTGGTGAACTATTCTTCACAAAGACTCGGCAGACCTTGAGCTGCCAAGTGTTGGTTCATTAGACTTCGCCTAAGACTCCGCCAAACCTGATATGCCAAGTCTTGGTGAATTAGTCTTCGCCCAAGACTCGACAAACCTTGAGCTGCCAAGTCTTGGTAAATTAGTCTTCACCTAAGACTCGGCCAACGCTGATATTCCCAAGATTCAACCACCCTTGAGCTGCCAAGTATTGGTGAACTAGTCTTCGCCCAAGACTCGGCCAACCTTGAGCTGCCAAGTTTTGGTAAATTAGTCTTCGCGTAAGACTCGGCCCAACCTGATATGCCAATTCTTGATAAATTAGTCTTCGCCCATGATTCGGCCAACCTTGAGTTGCCAAGTTTTGGTGAATTTCTCTTCACCCAAGACTCGGCCAACCTTGATCTGCCAAGTCTTGGTAAATAAGTCTTCGCCTAAGACTCGGCCAACCTTGATCTGCCAAGTCTTGGTAAATAAGTCTTCGCCTAAGACTCGGCCAACCCTGATATGCCAAAATTCAACCAACCTTGAGCTGCCAAGTGTTGGTTCATTAGACTTCGCCTAAGACTCGCCCAACCTTGAGCTGCCAAGTCTTGGTAAATTAGTCTTCACCTAAGACTCGGCCAACGCTGATATGTCCAAGATTCAACCACCCTTGAGCTGTCAAGTATTGGTGAACTAGTCTTCGCCCAAAACTCGGCCAACCTAGAGCAGCCAAGTATTGCTGAACTAGTCTTCCTCTAAGACTCGGCTGATCTTGAGCTGCAAAATCTTGGTTCATTGACTCATCCAACACTTCATTGGATACATCATGGTTTATTATACTTGCCGAAGTATACTTCAGAATCGGCATGCTTAACACATGTTTCACGCAAGACTAGGCCAAACTTCACAGTCTTCTATTCGATTCGTTGTCGCTTCGAGACAGTTTCGAAATGTCGCGAAAATCATTCGATCTCGATTACGATTTCGTAATCGATTACGATTTTGTAACGAGATAATGAAGTTTATTCCAAACGAGAAAAAACGATTCTAGATTGACATCGAATCGAAAATCTAGATTGATTCGTAAAACGGTGCGATATCGATGTGATAAATATTTAAATATTTAAATAAATATTTTATCCAATCATTTTTTCCCACAAGGATAGGAATGTCAGGCTTGATAATTAAGTATACGTCCTTATGATTTTCTAGCAGGGTTGAGTTTTACTGGCGCTAGTCTATGCGAATAAACTGAACAGCATTGATTTAGTTCAGGGCCGGTTTTCCGACATTGGGCCATACCTTGCACGCCAGTAAAGGTACGAGGTATTCATGCCAAAGTTTGACAAGACTTGAGCCAACTTTGAATTTCGTACTTGACCCAGTGTTGAGTACTACATACGCAAGTCTGGGCCAACCTTGATCCAATCAACTGAACAGCATTAATCCCGTTCTGGATATGTATTGGTGTCTGACATTGGGCCTAGCTTTACACGCCAGTAAAGAACGAAAGAAAGAACGAAAACTACTAGATTAAATATAGCAAGGTACGTGTTAAAAGCTATCGATTTTTGGAGTTCAGTAAACCAATCAGTTCGACTGAATCATATAAATTTTCAACTTAAAATAAAAATCTGATCTTTCTTAAATAAAGAATGGAATGAAATAGATCAACGTGCATGACCGGTACGAATTCATGAAGATATAGAAAATAAATAACCATCCAACGTAAAATTTCTAGGCTCTTTTTTCTTCCAGTAAATAGACGACAACTTCAAGATCCTGTTCTTCAAGATCTTGACGTTAGTCGGTCGCAATGATACCGGTCACATGATAGGTAGTTTTAAAGTAATTGACATCTTTTTCCCGCAAGATTAGGTTTTGATGTGTCGGCAATTGTTGAGTTGTCAACCACTTAGGCCAGAGTTGATCCATTGTGTTCCCTCTAAATGGTGTCCTATGGACCCGTTTCCATTTTCGTTCATTTGTTTCTGATGTCGTCTATTTACTGGAAGAAAAAATAGCCTAGAAATGTTACGTTGGAGCGTTATTCATTTCCCATATATACATGAATTCGTACCGGTCATGCACGTTGATCAGGACTAGTCCTGTGATAGGTCTAAAGGTCTACAGGAGGTGTTAATTGACCCCTTCCTAGGACAACGCCATGTTAAAGTTGTCGGTTGGTTTCATATGCAAGAGCCAGATCTAGGACCGGTTAACTATCTCCGAGGAACCAGTCACGTGCCTAATCTAGGATCGATTCGTTAGAGTAGAATTAAAATTTTGCTTCGATATTTTTTGGAACTCATTTGAATGAGCTGTTGACAGATCAGAAATGAAATATGAACCTATTTGTATTAAGACCAAATTTCATATAACATAATATAATATGAAGGTCGGTATAATTTTTTAGTTTCTTAAAGGCTTAAGTAGATAAGAAAGGCGAGTTAAAATCGATCCATAAATCAATCGGAAAGTACATGAGATGAATACAAAGAACTAGTTTAAATAGCGCTATTAAAAGCTACATATTTCTGGAAATATACAGATAGACTGATACAAAAGTTCTTTAAATAGACTTTTCTATTTATAGCACTACAATTACATAGCAATTTGAAGATAATATGAAGCTTGAAGATAACACGAATTAATAGCTGACTAAAACTCGACTCGATGTATCATAAAATTAGTAATGATACGAAATATATATATTTTTTTTATTATTATGGCTATTTTTCTGCTACGTATTCTCTGAAGAGTTCAAGAGCATGATGCGTGTGTGAATCTGTTTGGAAATCTCAATAAAAGGAAATTAAGTCATTTCCACATAAATTAGCTGCAAGTATTACTTCTTCTGCATGGACTTGCTGGCTGTTTGTTGGCCCATTATGATTAACGATGCGCCATAAATAACCGACTTTCGGTTACGCTCTGTTACCGCCCATTCCAGTTTTTTTTTTCTGTGTGTTGTACTCGCAGGATATGCGCAAATAAGGACACACGCTGTCCAGATAATATTTACGAGAACTTTTTGCAATGCAGCATCGTGTAGGGTGAATAATAAAGAGCACCACTGAGAGTGCATCTATGCTGTGTCATAGTTTTTGAAGCATCATTTACAAAATATAGGCACGACAAAGAAACTTCAAATAATTCATAAGTTTTCCCAATGCCACAAGCGAGAACACCACAAGACATGAATAAATTTTGAAAATAAAAATGACAGCTATTTTCTTGCTGGTGCCTAATGGCAACGCAGATTTATTAATCAATCAGTTGCCAATGGAAGATTTTTCTTTATAAGATATATATATATTTTTTTTTGGATTGCTTCCCAACAAACTTTCGATTATTTGCTCACAGCTGGTCATAGATTTCAAAGCAAGTATAGCAGAATTATCACAAGTGCTAAAAACACCAGGACAAAAGCTGCAATTTGCACCACATGACATGAAACAGCAGCAGATTGGTAATGGCAACCGAAACAACTTCTTAAATTAAGTTGCAACAATTTGTTAAGAGTTCTGTTTACTTGACATTGCAACCACGCAACGCTTATTACTCTGGTTGTTGTAGTTGGTTGGTTGGTCACTCTGGCAGCAACATTCCCCACATATAAAGTCGGTAGAAACTTTTGTGCGAACACACCACATATCACACCATCATCTACCCACCCATAACATCGTTAGCAATAGCTGCTGCTGCCGCCAGTCAGCAGTCTGTCAGCCCAACTGTGACGGTTTCTGAAGTCGTCTGGCTTGAGAATTCTTTGTTGAAATTATGTGACACGTAAAATTTACACCACTTCAATTTAAAACATTAAAATATGTGGGTTTCTTACATTTTTTTTCGTTGGGTTATAACGCCTTGTATTTTATATTCAATTGTGCACATTTTTAGGGTGGTAAAGCACATTTTACATCTTTTGGTTATGGAGCTATCAGTAACAGGAAACAGATGAGAAAATAATTGGGATCATAATGTTGTTTTTTCTATATTTTTTTTTTTTTTTTTTGCTTCATTTTTGTACAGAGTGACAGTAATTGACGAGTATTTTTTGCTGTGGTAATTTTCAAGTTTAAAAAGTTAGATGAAATTGGGTCGCAGATGTGGTCGATTTCTACTGCTATTAAATTTTGCAATTTTTTCGAAAATGAGTGATATTTGAAAACAGCTGTCGCGCAGACTAAAGTAATATTATTTTTGATAAAGTGAGCAATGTAAATGGTAAATTAATTATAAGGTTATTTTTTTACCGATATTTCTTTGTCAATAAAATTTGTCCAGGAAATAATTCTCCTTTGCACAATTCTTTCCTATTAATTATTATATATTAGTATAATAACACTACCCAACACGATTTTTGCCATGGACATCCCATACATTAATTCTATATAATTCGCTGGTGGTGAGTTTGACAATTATTTTTAGATAATTATTTTTTAAAATATGATGCCATCAAAATACCATCTTGAAATTTGGCATGAGCATTTATATTAAATCAACGAAATTGTACTATTTTTCTCAGAATTTTAAAAAGGATCCTTTTTAAGGACATCAATTTTGAAGTGCAAGAATAATGATCACGGGCCACATGTTAAAGTTTAGAATTTACAACTTAATTTTTCTAAAATCCTGTTCTATTACCTTTGAAACGAACCATCAACGAAGTATATATCATTTCCACTTTAAGAGATATTGAAATATGAACCACCATACAAAAGGGATTTTTGGCCCATTTTTTGTAACTTTGAAACACTGTATCTCTGGAAGTAGAGGTCGAAAAATGTAAAAAAAACTGGTCAATGCATATCTCGACACCCTTTATCAGTTGCCTAATTTTTATTGAAATCGAAGAAGGTGAGTTCTAACCGCTGGTCGATTTGGTATGGAATGGCCCATATATATAAAAATGAAATGTCCTGTGTGTGCCAGAGCATCACGGGAGAACGAACCAACGGATTTGCCTCATTCCTTTTGTATTTTGTTCGTTTCAATACAAGAGAGGTTTAGGAAAAAATAATGGTCGGAAAAACCAAAAGGAAAAGTCGGAAAATCGAAAAAATCTATATTTGACACTAGGAACTTGAAATTTTGACAGGGTGTTGATTTCCCGACGTGAGAGCGCACTACGAAGGGATTTTTTGAAATTCGCCTCTTAAGGTACAAAAATGGGCGTGGCAAAACTGAACTTTTAATTCAAAATATTTGTATAAGATAGCTACAGTCATGAAATTGGGTTCAGTAATGTATTTTGTTGTTGTTTATATTTTTTCTAAATGTGGGCGGAATTTTATAAAGGGGCGTGGCACTTATCATAACTTTAAAAATGCTATAATTCCTGACCAGAGTTATCAAAATTGAAACAAAGGTTCATATTAAAAAGTAGAATCGTCACGTGGGCGGGATTGTATAAAGGGGCGTGGCACTTTTCCTATAACAAAAACATTAAAATTGCTATAACTCCTGACATACTAAGAGCAGAGTTATAAAAATCAAATCAAAATTTGGGAGTGGAGAGCCCTGTGTAGAATTTTGATGGAATTGGACAATGGGGCGTGAGACCTCCCATATAACACAAATTTTAAAAATGCTAAAACTTCTGCCTTATTAAGAGCAGAGTTGTACAAATCGATACAAAGAATCATTTTTAAAAAATTTAATAGCCACGTGGAATGTGAGCCAGATTGGAAAAATGTGGGCGGGAAAAAAGCGACGTATGCACTAGAAAGGGAAAAAGGGGCGTAAATGTATTCACACTTTATAAACGATATAGTTTTACAATTTCAAAAACTTAGCACAGGCGAAGCTGTGAACGGGTCCAGCTTGTATATTTATAAAATTAAATTTAATGCATATTTTTTTGTGGAAGAATTGTCTCGTAAAAATGTATATAGGGAGGAATTGTCTCAGGGAATATTGTGTTGTCCGGCATATCGATTAATAAAAAATTACTATAAAACTCACGTTATTATAACTCAAAATGAAAAAACATTATTTTCATGTATTTGAGCATGATGTCAATATATATTTGACCAAAAAAGTTTACATAAGCACGTATACAGTAAAATTGATCTGTAGATGTACATTTTATATGAGGTATTTGAACATAAATGCTCGGTTCTCAGGTCACAATTGACCGATTAGATGGATAGAAAACAAAAGGATAGAAAACAAAATCAACCACATCAAAATTCACCACACTATTATTCACCATACTAAAACTCATCACACTAAAATTTACCACACTAAAACTGACCATACTAAAATTCACCACACTCAAATTCAAAACACCAAAATTCACCACACTAAAACTCAACACGATAAAATTCACCACACTCAAATTCACCACACTAAAACTCACCACACTAAAACTCATCACACTAAAACTCACCACATTGAAATTCACCACATTGAAACTCACCACACCAAAAATCATCACACTAAAATTCACCACACTAAAATTCACCACATTAAAACTCACCACACTAAAATTCACCACACTACAATTTACCACAATAAAACTCACCACACTAAAACTCATCACACTAAAACTCACCACATTGAAACTCACCACATTGAAACTCACCACACCAAAAATCATCACACTAAAATTCACCACACTAAAATTCACCACACTAAAATTCAACACACTCAAATTCACCCACTTAAACTGACCACACCAAAATTCACTACACTTAAATTGAACCACACCAAAAAAATTCACTGCATTTAAACTCACCACACTAAAATTCACCACACTAAAACTCACCACACTAAAACTCAACACACTAAAAGTAACTACAATAAAACTTCTACTGGGAAAAACTATACGGGGAAGCACAGTCTGAGAATGAATTGTATATGAGAACTGTTATTTTAGCGGAGAATTAGTTTGGTTTTGGTTACTACATTTATAAAACCAATAAAAAATACGTCCATGGGTCCCTGATATAAATAATAAAAATTAATAAAATTGCTCCATAACCTTGCATTCAAAAAATCTTTGCACGAGTCTGTACTGGTCCAGCTAGTTGTAATCTAAATCTAAAGTTGCATTGCTCTAGCTCTTCTACTTTTTCTGTAATCGTGATTTCAACAGACTAACAGAGGGTCAGACAGACGGACATCCCTAAATCGACTAAGGAGGTTAAGCTGATCAAGAATATTTTTCATACCGAAGACTCTTTATTCTGGGTGTTACCAACGGCGTACCAAACTGAATATACCCTTTCACTCTTAGTGTAGGGTATACAATTTGTTGTATATACTAAAATTGGAAAATTAAAGTTCAAGTGTGACTTATTATACAGAGAAATCTAATAGAAAGAATTTAATTTTTAGTATCTTAAAAGTTAAATTCATTAATTTCCAAGCATACAAAAAACAACCGCATTCAAGAATATTCACTACATCAAAAAGAAAAAAAAAACAGAGTTTTGGCCGAAGAAAAACGTTTCTGAACCACAGTGAGCCGCACGTATAAGACCCATTTATCTAACATTAGACCGACCGTTTGAAGCACTCTCAGTGTAGCTGAGGCTGCCATTTAAATCATGTATATTTCATACAAAATTTCATGAATGTAGCTTCAAAATAAAGCCATAATTACTTAATTTGATATCTCACTCCGTATATTTCTTTTCTTATCGTTCTTATTAAAAATATTTTGTCAAACATTAATTTGCCATTTGTTATTTGCAGGTAAAAAAGTTTGGCAAAATATTTTTAAGTAATGATGCAGATCGATAGGTGCTTTAAAAACAAACAATAAATGCCTTCACACTACTATTTTATCTCGTACCAATAAATAGTTATGGCGAAAAAGGAAAGATTCGCCCTTTTGGCATGACAAGATTTTCAATTTTTCCAATTTCTTCGTTTTTTTGCTATAGCTTTTTATTCGGTATTAGTTGTCTGTTTTTAAAGCACCTATCGATTGGCATCATTATTTAAATTTGCCAAAAAAATGTTCCTTCAAATAACAAATGGCAAATTAATGTTTGGCAAAATATTTTTAAATAATGATGCCAATAGATAGGTGCTTTAAAAACAAACAATTAATTTCTTTACATCACTATTTTATTTTGAGCTAATAAAAAGTTATAGCATAAAAAACAAAAATATTTGCGTTTTGGTCAGGATATAGCCTCACAAAATTCGTATTTATAATTCAGTAAATTGTCCGAATCCAAAGATATTTTATATACGTTATAATAATTCATGAATAAACCAAAATAACAAAAAAATTGAAAAAAAACTAAATTTTTCTAATTTTTAAAGCACTTCAAACTTTAAAATTTGATTTCCCAACATTTTTGAAAATGCACATTCGCCCCTTTGGCATGACAGTGACGATATATACTTTGGATAAATATCAATTTTTTTTGTAATATTGTCGTAAAAATATGAATATGACTTACCTCAGTTGCATTTCTCATAGTAGGCCTGAGCATTATATTTTTAAAGATGATTTATCAAATAACCATTCCTTCGACGAATGAAATATGAAACTAAAAATAAAATAAAGTAATAAAAAACACTAAATGTATAAATTGAAAAATTCATAAAACATATTATTAATAAAATATATTTGCACGGACAGAAAAGTTTTGTTTGAATATGTTTGAATGTAATTATAACGTAATTCGAAATCACCATATAAATATTAGGAGTAAAATCTAATTACATTATAATTGAATTTTATAATTATTTTGTTTAGATTGAAATATTATTATACGATATTTAAACTTAAATTGCTTTAATCGCGGATTTACATGAATTTACTATATTAATGTTTCTGTAGAAATATATATTTTTCATCAGATATTAATATATGTATGTTTGATATTTTCGCTATTTAACACATCCAAGGTCAATAAAAGGTTCTTTGAATTATATGTATTTGGTTATTGGTGATTGTTACTCGGTGACAACGAATTTAAAAATAATATCATTATTTTGATTATATGTATGTTTGGCATTATGAAATCACCTACTTTTAGCACTACTTTTAGCACTCAGTAATACTCACATTAATACTTTTCATATAGTTCACAAGTTCTTTTTGGTGGAAGAATTTGTTTAAGTTAATACCAGATAGTGGATGTTTGTGAAATATCCAATTAATCCGTAATTCACTGAACTCAAAATAGGAACAATAGATGGAAATAAAATTATTAGGTATAAATAAAAGATGTGTAATAAAAAAAAAATAGAAGTTTAAGTTTATAATTATATAATATAAATAAAAAAAAATGTAATTTTAAAAAGAAGAAAAAATTAATATTGTGTAAAGAAGTTATTAACACTAAATTTACTTTTTTTTACATTAAAATTAAATGCAAACATAAATATGTTTACATGTAAATAGAATGTTTTTCACATTTAATCATATATATGTTTGGAATAACTCCGAAAATATTCATTCTGTACATAAATATGTTTGAACGAAAACAAAAATATGTTTGGCTCTTATTATAATAATGTTTGGCAATGAAATAATACTTGTATGTGCATAAAGCTCCAAAGATATAAGTAATGCCTGCAAAATTATGTTTGGGAGAGCCCTTTTTTTTGCAGCGTGTAGAATAACACTGCCACTGTTTTAGTAAAAGTTTCAGCAAATATCATAATAATAATAATAGTTTGGCACTACATTCCTATAAGAACTTCGGCCGAGATCTCTCACCATTTGGAGCTGTGCGTGTTATATTTGTACTCAAAGTGGTGGGACCTACAGTTTATTGCCGAATCCGAACGGCGGGTGAGAACTTTTCATAGGCAATTTTTACTCTCGTAGGTTTGCCATTTACTGCCGAGAGGTAGCGCGGTATAGAAAAATGTTTCTATGAAAAGATGTTGTTAGCCCCATTCCAGGCTTGAACCGGGGACCTTTCGGCTCGCAGTCCAACGCACTAACCACTGAACTACCGCGGCTACAAGCAAATATTGGATACATTTATTGTGCTGATTCCGAAAATGGCATCAGATTTATGAAATTGGCTCTACTTTTTGAGATATAGCACATTCTTTTATTTTCCATTAATTTGGTATTATTTGATTTTTAGAATTTCAACAAAAGAAAAGAGATACATTTTCTTTTCGATATAAGACGCAGAAAACATAGCGCTGAAATATCAAAATTAGCTTTTATGTGGGTAAAAGTTATTAATTAGTGGACACAAATATTATAAATGAGTTTTGGGTCATTCCACGTCAGAAATATAAATATTGGCACGATTTCTTCCGATTTTAATAATATTTTGTGTATAGATAGTGACCGAAAAGTAAAAAACAACTGTGTACATAGTTTTTTTGATTTCTCCTTATGCGAATCGAAACATCATAGTACTATATTAGATAATTATTTATATTTCTGTATTTTATTAACATATTTTAATGAAACTAATGGTTTATATAAGCTGTTTAATCACGCATTCTAATAAAAATAACAATTTAAAAAAATAAAATACTTTTAACTTAAGAAAGTTAAAAATATTTTTTAAATCACTGTTACGTATACGCTCTACTATTTTAAAAATCAAAAATAATTTTGTTTTAAAACGCTGGAGTTTTCCCCGTTGAATAAAAAATAATTTCGATGGAGTCTTCCATAGTTTCTGAACTATCAAGTTTTAAATATCAATTGCCGATTTTTCTCCATACGAAATTGCTTCTCTGTCACACTATTTAGGTAGAAAATTGTAACAAGCAAAATATTAAATTAAAAAAAATGAAAAAATGAGGCAAAAGCAATTTTGTATGCAGAAAATCTACGAAATAACTGTTATACGTGAACAGAAAAAAATAATTGTCGTAAATATAGCAACAGATATTAATTGCATTCATTAATCAATTCAGCAATTAAATTCACTAATTTAATGAAAACATTTGACTAATGTATTAGGTGTATTGGGTGTATTGAAATCTAACTAATCATTAAATGTAGACACAACCCATTCTTTGAAAATGTAAAGTTCAAAAAGTAAAGATATAAAAAGCAGTATTAAAAAAAAAATTTACAAAATTCTTGTTAACTTAAAAAATTGCACAGTTTTTTTATATTATAGTTTATAGTTTAAAATATAATTAAACAAAACGTCACGCAAAAAGCTATTAATATTAAAGGCATCTCCTTGAATTTTAATTCATTGCGCTGGGACGTTCCATTCACCAACCAGACTTTCATCAAATAAGAATTTTTAAAATTCCATAAATTAAATTTATTTCTTTTACAGCGACGCGATGACTATTTGCGAAGCACACGGTTGGCTGCACCGGCGAACCATACTGAATATTACTTACAAAAAGAACCAAACAAACATAAATTTAAAAAAAACCGAAAAACCTACAACGACAGAAGAAAATGCAGGAAATAATGAGATTCCAGCACTTTGCAGCAGCACCAAATAAAATAAATCATTAAGTCCTTAAAGAAGACAAAGAGTACGAGGCGTGCAAATAAAAAAAACTCAAAAAAAAAAATAAAAAAAACTGAAAAACAAAATTTGTAAAAATTGCGGTCTCTCGCAAGGACATCATGTCACAACTATGCGAGCATGAAAAATGTAAAAATAACTGCGTGACCGAAAAAAACCAAGGAAAAAAGTAAAAAGTAAAACAAAACAAACACACGGTATGAACAAAAAAAAAAAAGATAAACGAGTCGTTGGCACCAAAGGTACTAGGGTCCTGTGCTGGGTTTAACATGCTGGATATTTGATGGCGTGTACTATTTTAAGTGACCGCTCCCACGTTACTTATTGTCGAGGGACGCACGTTGACCACCCCATCATAATCATCAGCATCATCATCGAAATGAATGAAGTGAGTAAAGAAAACATTTGGCGTGCATATTAAGTCGGACGGTATTGTCGACGACAATGACGATGACGACAACTACGATGGCGGTTGTAGTTGTTGCTGTTGATAACCATGTGAGTGCGGAGGAAACGGATGTGGACCAGAGTGGCTGTATATTTCCACTTTATGACGATCGACCCAGCACATGTGCTGCCCGAGAGAGATTTAAGTTCGACCACATATTGTGTGGCTGCCATGTGGATGGATGGATGGATGTTTCGATGGATGGATGATGAATGTGTGCATGATGAATGCATGCCAAATGAAAGAACGAACGAATGAATGAATGGATGGTTAAATAAAAGAAAGAAAACATATTACAGAAGGAGGGTTTTATGAATGCACTTAAGCATAAATGCTATGTAGCATAAATGGTAATCGGATTGACATAATAAATGCAATTTAAAGTATTAAAGTCAATGCAAGAGCTACTTTGGAAGATTTTATCCAAAAAATACTTTGTTCTTTACTGATTTTATAAGTTCCTAAATAATAAATTGAGAAATTTAAATAAATATATTTTCTTTAAAAAGCATTAAATGTCTGCTGATATCAAATCCAGGAAATGCACCGAAAGTTTAGGGCGTATTCTTCAGCATACATGCGTTAGCTGTTGTTGTCCTCTCGAATTCATAACAGCAACTGCACGGAATTTTGGGTAGGTCGAATTAGTTCTTTGAAAAGTTGCTCTCTCTCTCTACATAGACTCCTTGGATTTTGCGCAAATTCATTTGGGCTCCCACAAAATTTTGCAGGTCAGGAGTATTTTCTGTATGACCTAAAATTCAAAAATAGATGAAACTTCAGAGTCGTGCTGTTAGGCTCATGTTAAGACCAGGGAACAGTGGTGGTTTTATTTCCTCAAATACCTGAAACTTACATTACTCAAACAACATTTTTTTTTTGTCAGACTTTTGAAGACTGTCTGAATACTGTCCGACTTTTGGAGTATTTCCAAATGAAACATTACATAAAATGGTGATAAATAGCAGTAGATATATTTAGATAAGTCTAAACATCAAAGAAAATTCAACCAAGTCCTAGAAAATACATCAAAGTTCAAAAATATTTAAAGCAAATTCGTTTACGCTTATACCAGAGTTTGTAGCATCGTCGTTGTAGAACGAAAAGTCACCAAATACATTTTCAAAATGCCAAATATTTATTTACAAAAATCTTTATAACTCTGTCAATTTTTAATCGATGTTCTCAATTTTTATACCACATGATAAGAAAATGTAAATCTATTAGTAGATTTTTGAACATTAAAAATGCATAAATTACTTTTTAAAATATTAATCAACAAACTCGAAATTTAAGTTTTTCATAAAAATATATTTGGTGACTTTTCGTTCTACAACGACGGTTTCTTCCGCCTATTTCCGCCTTTTCATACGATCAACACTGAGCATTGCATGTACTATTAAAATTTTATATACCAAGTACTAAAATTTTAAACTGTCATAGATCGCATAAGAAATAATTATCTAGGACATTCTCTTAAATGTGTACTAATTTAAAATAAATTCAATTCCATTTTGTTTCAATACAACATTCATTTGTCAAAGAAAGAGTATTTTTTATGGGAACATTCGAGTATTGCTTCTGCGCAAAGAATTCTCATATGCTGTACCATTTTTTTTTCTCACATGATATTTCTCTCATTGTCTCGTTCTGTCTCTTCCTCTTCCTATTCCACTCTTTCTCACACAAAGTATGCCTGCACATCAAGGCAAAATTCCGTTGCACAGCCATGTTGCAGCCAAATCAAAATGTGTCACAAATTCCTTTCTAGATTAGAGAATTTAGAGCAACGACACGAAGCTGCTTTGCCTTTTTACTGGATTTAGTTTGGTGTGTGGTTGCATTGTTGTTTTTTTCATAGCTACATAAATTTGTGGTTAACCTACAAAGAAACTAACTGTGCAATGGTGCGGCTTAATTTTAAGAATTCTGGGTGATCTTATTTGGCACTTGAGGTTTTCATAAATTTGTGGTTCTGTATTTCCAACGTTCTATAGGAATCATACACTTAAATCACAGAATCTTAAATCACAGAATATTCTGTAGAACGAATTTTATTTTATTTGATTTTTAATTTGATTATAGATCGAAGGGAGTTTCATACAATTGAATTTCCTTCTTCTCAAAATCCTAAAATTTAAAAAAAAATATATTTTAATTGCATTTACACCTATTCCATTTTCATTTTTGATTATTATTTTCCGTTAAATTTTGCACACTTTGTTGTTTTGAATATTGCTCTAATTCTTATCAGTTGGCTCTCTCAATGCAAGTGTCAAGTGCTCTGAAGAGCAACGTGAATTCCTCCAAATAGCATCGTCATGGTTTCCTTCTACATAGGGGTCATGCATTTAGTACTCGTTTATTCGTATTTCATCTCAGTTTATGGCACAGCAGATTCCTGCAGATAACTGCTCGAAGGACAAAATCGTACACAGTTTGATAATTATGCTCTTTAAAGTATTCTCACGCGCTCAATCTCTGCAGCACAGGATACTCGTTAGTTTTTTTACTTCCGTTTTGCAACACTCGTTAGTTTTGCCGTCGACATTCACCGTCTTTTACTCTCGACAATACATTTAAATTGACTCTCGACACTCTTTGCATTTAACTCTCGACACACATTATCCTTAGCGCTCGGAACTCGTTATCATCAGCTCTCGACACTCGTTAGTTCGTTATCTCGACATTCGTAAGTTAAGCTCTCTGTAATCGTTACCGTTACTCTGTACACTCGCTGCTAGTCTACTCTCGCTACTCGTTGGTGCTTGCTTTTCAAGAATCACTGCTCTAACTTTTGACTGCCGCTCTTTGAAAAATTTGACTCTCACGCGAACTGTGTGCCATTTCAGAACATTGACTGACTTTTACTAACTCGCAACTGCTGCTGCTGTACGGTAGTATCGTTCGTTATTGTCATCGCAGTCGTCCTCGTTGTCCTCTTCGTTTGTTCGATTCGTTTGTTTGTTTGCTGCTGTTGCTGCTACTGCTATACGACGATGGTACGACGAGAACGATGACGAAGCTTATTGCGCTCGTTTCATTCGCGCTGCTCGCACTTCTTAAACGGTCGCGTCATCAACAACACCGACACCATTGCCACCACCACCACCATCATCATCAGTACAAATACTACGAGCAGCATCATCGTAGTCGTTGGCGTCGTCATCGTCACCAACGCCATCGTTTCATTCGGTCGTTGAGCTTACTCTAGTTTCAGTTTCGTTTCCATTTTGTTTTGCAACGAAGCTTCTTCCTTGACTTCGTCTGCGTGCGTGTGCTGTTTTGTTGTTGTTGTTGTTATTGTGATTTATTTTTTTGCACTGCAGTCCTGCCGAGCAGGTCACTTTCCAATCGTGCGCTCAGTCGTTGTTGCTTGTTGTAGGTGGACGGTTGTTCGTTCGTTGATTCATTCGGTCGGTCGGTCGATCGCATGCACAGTAGCAAGGACAGACGTACGAACGGAGTTCGTGTGTTTTCGCAGCGCATCTTCTGCTGCTACAGCTCAGTCGGCTGCTGACACTGTGTCGGGTCACTCTTCTGATTTTCTGCGGCTGCTGTCGTTGATAGTGTTGGTGCTGCTGCTCAGACGCGCTAGTGGTGGCGGCGGTGCTGGTAGTGGTGGCAGTCATGGCTGCTGCCTATGGAATTTTGAAAATCATTCGGCTTGTTCAGTTTACTTTAAGCGTTTAACGGTGAAATGTGTTGCGTCGCTGCGTGTCGAACGACTGACTACTGTATGACTGACTGACTTTCGTTGATCGGTTTTTATATTTTTTTCTATTTTGCACTGATTTGCCACGCGGTTTTTTTTTATAAAAGTAGCATGTGTCGTTTTTGCATTTGTATGTGTGTCACTTACACATTGAAAGGCGCCAAAGAGGCTCGCGTGTCTTCAACGTCATCGTCAGCCATGTCGTCGTCCTCATCGTCATTGTCGTCGTCGTCAAGGTGTCTAAAGGTGCAAATAATTAATTGACACAAAAGAACTCAGCGTGCCTGTGTGCGTGCGTGTATGTGTGCGTGCGTGCATGTGTGTGTCGTGTACAATGTAAAAACATTTCCGCTTCCGTTTCCGCTTTGTTGTGCAAATTAAATAAAACATTATTTTACACAGATTTGCTACAAAAACTGGTCGCGTGTCTAAAATACAAAAACCTCAACAAAACATTTATAATAACACCCACACACACATCACTCACACACACGCAATTCGCACGCACACACACACACAGTTGAATAAAATACGCACTTCGTTGCACAGCCGCCCATTCCGAACGCATTTGTTGTGGTAAGTTTTGCATAGAAAATATTTCAAATTTAATTGTCGTCCCTTTTTTTGGGGTTTGGGTTTTAAACGTTATTTATTCGGTTGTAAATTCGTGGTATTTGGTTGGAATTTGGTTTTTAATTTATTTTTTCTAAATTGAATTTTAATTACATGTGGTCGGTATGTGTTTAATGTAGCTGATAACATTTGAATTAAATTTCAATAGAAAAAAATAAATTTCAATTTTAATTGAAATTTTAATTTATAAATTAAAAAAAAAAAATCTAAATAAAAAAAAAAATCAAATACCACGAATTTGCAACCGAATGAGTAAATTCTATTGTAGTTGCTGTAAATATTTGAGCGACCATTAATTATGATGATTTTCAATGATTTTAATTGAATGTATCCTTTCGGTTAAGAAATTAAAAGCTAAATAGGTTGTTTTGTCAAATTTAAATACCATTTTTAGAAAAAATCATTTTTATAAAAAAACATGACATTTTTAACATATCCCAATTTTTAATTAAAAAAGTTGTTTTGCATTTTTAGAAAAAAAATAAATTTTGAACACACCCCATCAAGTCATGATATGCATAAAGTTTTAAATATAACATATCGTCACTGTCATGCCAAAGAGGCGAATGTGCATTTTTAAAAATGTTGGGAAATCAAATTTTAAAGTTTGAAGTGCTTTAAAAATTAGAAAAATTTATATTTTTTAAATTTTTTTCTGTTATTTTAGTTTATTCGTCAATTATTATAAAGTATATAAAATATCTTTAGATTTGGACAACCTACTGAGTTATAAATACGGATTTTGTGAGGCTATATCCAGATCAAAACGCAAATATTTTTGATTTTTATGCTATAACTTTTTATTAGCGCAAGATAAAATAGTAATGTAGAGGCATTAATTGTTTGTTTTTAAAGCACCTATCTATTGGTATAATTAATTATAAATATTTTGCCAAACATTAATTTGCCATTTGTTATTAACAGAAAAAAATGTTTGAAAAAATAATGATGCAGGTCGATAGGTACTTTAAAAACAAACAATTAATACCTTTACACTACTATTTTATCTTGCACCAATAAAAAATTAAAGCAAAAAAACTAAGAAATTGGAAAATTTTAAAAATCTTGTCATGCCAAAAGACGAATCTTTTAATTTTTGCTATAACTCTTTAATGGTAAAAGATAAAGTAGTGATGTAAAGTCATTTATTGTTTATTTTTAAAGCACCATCGATCTACATCATTAATTAAAAATATTTTACCAAACATTTTTTTCCTGCAAATAAATGGCAAATTAATGTTTGGCAAAATTTAATTAATGATGCAGAACGATAGGTGCTTTGAATACAAACAATAAATGCCTTTACACCTCTATTTTATCTTATTCGAATAAAAAGTTATGGCGAAAAAACGAAAAGATTCGCCCTTTTGGCATGACAAGATTTTCAATTTTTCAATTTCGCCCTTTTGGTTTTGTCTTTTGTGGCTAAAATATTCAACAACATGACACGCGATTTTGGCACAGCAAACTTGAGGATAACCTACATTAAAAAATGTAAAAAACGCAAATGTCAAAAATTGCACATTCGCCCCTTTGGCAATATAGTGACGATATTGGGACTTTCGATCGAATTCCAATAGAATTTCATATAAAATTTGTAAACAGACTTTTTCAATTCGATGTCTCACTACAAAAAAATATTTTTCAAATGAATTCAATCAGTTTGCTTTAAGCTAAACATTTCATTGGGAAATTTAATTGGGAAATCAATTCTTGTCTTCCATATAATTTTATACACAATAACGAAATTAGATCGAAGGATCTGTGTGGCCTTTACACATTTTCAATGTACTAAAAGCGAAAATTTGAATCCGGAATACATTTCCACCAACAATAATTTACAGTTAGTACTAAGGGCCGTTTTCGGGGCAAATTTAAACTACATTCATTTGTCGTATTTTTATATTATTATTCGTTTTTTTTTTTTTTTTTCTTTTTTTTCATTATTATTAAAGGACATATTTTTTCATTGAGATTATGAGACATATTACAATATATTTTTAGCACAGAAATAACACTACACAACAAAATGAGAAAAAAAGATTGCGCAGTAAATTCCATTATTTTTGTATTATTCGAAATGACTCGCAGAATTTGAATATATGTATTAAAAACTTTTCTACGGATAGGTTTACGAGATTTCGGACAATAACTTTTGACTGAGGTTTCGAAAAGGTGGTCACATATATTTGTAAATATCTCGCGTTTAATAAAACCCATAAACTAAATTGTTATATGGAATGAAAGATAATTAAATATTCAATAAACATTTCTTACAATAGTTTGGAATTGGTTTACTGGTTTAAGAAAACTCTATAGAAGAAATCGAAAAATGTAAATTTTATCGACCAAAATTTTATTAAAAAATGCATTTAAAAAATGGCGACAAATTGAAAACGCAAGATGATGCACAGTTTGTAATATTGCAAAATTAGCCTGTACATTTTTAAAGAAAATGATGACAAAATAAAAGAAATCTATGTATACGTTTTGAGAACAGAAAAAATCATGTGAAAGCATTACAATTGGGTATTAACTAAAATGTTTATACCCTATACCCATGTGTTACAAGTTATAAAATATATGTGTGGATATTTTTGCGCCCTTAGTAGGCGTGACTGGTATGAAAAATTATATATTTTCTTGGTCAACATCACTTTCCGAGTCGATTTAGATATGACCGTCTGTCTGTCCGCCTATACACGATAACTTTAAAACTGCTATTCCGAATGATGTGAAATTTATTTTCAATGTATTTTAGTAGAATTGTAATTCGAAGTTCGAAAATGAGTCGATTTAGTCAAAGTAATCTACTACATCCACTACGAAATATGGTTTTACTTTTTAGAATCACATATCTCGTTAAGTATTAAAGATAAAGTTATAAAATTTAAAAATAATTAGAGGCAATCATCTATTAAAGGTGTTTAAAAAATAATCGTGATTCGCCCACATTTTTTATTTTCTATTTTTATGCCTATTTGTATAGCACTCAATTATATTGCTTTCACATAACTTTTTTTATCATCAAATGTTACTCATATATTTTTGTCATTTATAGCTCAATTTCTTCGAAAGAGTGTGAACTAATTTTGAAAAATTTAAATTTGTGTATCATCATACTTTGTCGATTTTTTTCCATTTTTTTAAAACAATTTTTTCTTAAATTTTTGTTGAGAAAATTTTTTTTTTCAAGTACTCCATTCTAGTTCTCTTAAACTAATGAACCAATTTAAAAATGTTCTAAGAAATGTTTATTTGATTTTGAATTAGCTTTCATTCGATATAACATTTGATTTGATGTGTTATTTAGAACGCGAGATATTTGCAAATATATGTGACCACCTTTATGAAAGCTCGGTCCAAAAGTTATTAGCCCATATTTTGTAAACCTAACCAAAGAAACATTATTAAACCATATTTTCGGAATAAGGGCATCATTTTACATAATATAAAAATAACTGTGACTGCTGCGCAGAATGGCAGTTGTGTAGTGTTATTTGTGCAAACCATACTAACTTATTAAGGTCTCTCAACTTCTAAAAAAAGTTCTTAAATTCAATACTAATAATATTTGATCGACGAATAGACCCATACAGCAACAGAAAATTGAAAAATGTCTTGTGAAGGTTTAAACCTAGTATAACTTGATCATGCTTTGATCATTTTTGTAGAAATTGGTACATGTTCCGTCTCGAATTCCGATCGAATTCCGATTGAATTCCATATAACATTAATAAACAAACGGGTTTGAATTCGATGTCACAATACAAAAAATGTATTTTTCAAATAAAAATCAAATCGTTAAAGTCAAAGTAAACGAATTGAATTCATTGAAAAAACAAATTTTTGTACTGACCCAGTTTGCCCTGTCTCGGAGGCCTTTCGAAGCTTTCTCGAATTAACTTCTCATACATTCAAATTTAAGGAGAAGATACGATGTTTAAACATTTATCACAACGATATCGCAAAATTTTAAGAAAATTTGAATCCAGAGTATTTCCTCCAGTTTTATTTTATCGGGGCTAATTTAAACTAAATTCCTTTAATCGTTTTTATATTATTAAATGACGTATTTTTTCGTTTTTTCTTTAAATATTGAGATATATCGTCACTATCATGCCAAAGGGGCGACACTTGCGTTTTTTTGCATTTTTGAATGTAGTTTATCCTCAAGTATGCTGTGCCAAAATAGCGTGTCGTTTTGTTGGGTATTTCTAGCCACAAAAGACAAAACGAAAAGGGCGAATTTGAAAAATTAAAAATCTTGTCATGCCAAAGGGCGAATCTTTTCGTTTTTTCGCTATAACTTTCTATTGGTATAAGATAAAATAGTGGTGTAAAAGCATTTATTATTTTTTTTGAAAGCACCCATTGATCTGCATCATTATTTAAAAATTATTTTGCCAAACATTTTTTCCTGCAAATAACAAATGGCAAATTAATATTTGCCAAAATATTTATAATTAATGATGCAGATCGATAGGTGCTTTAAAAACAAACAATAAATGCCTCAACATTACTATTTTATCTTGCGCTAATAAAAAGTTATAGCATAAAAAACAAAAATATTTGCGTTTTGATCAGGATATAGCCTCACAAAATCCGTATTTATTATTCTGTAGGTTGTCCAAATCTAAAGATATTTTATATACGGTATAGTAATTGACGAATAAACTAAAATATCAGAAAAAATTAAAGAAAATATAAATTTTTCTAATTTTTAAAGGACTTCAAACTTTAAAATTTGATTTCCCAAAATTTTTAAAAATGCACATTCGCCCCTTTGGCATGACAGTGACGATATTACAATTCATTCATAGCAGACATTTTTTGCGCCAACCCTATCATTGACTTATTTGGGTCTCTATTCTTCGAAGAATGTTTTCAATTTCAATACTAAAATGATTTTTGTTCAGACTTCAACCAATTAAAAACAATTTATAAAATATTTAAAAAAAAAATAATTTTTCATTGTGCTTTCATTGATACATTGATTTCAAATCATATTTTATATGAAATTCGAATACCAAAATATTATTTACTCAAAAAAAGTGAAGCTCTTTTTTTAATTTATAATAATGTTTTTTTTTAATTTTTTTTTTTATATTTTATATCAATTAAAGTTTTAAAACAGATATAGACCAATTATGTATTAAGAAATAATAATTTGTCTTCAACTGTTTTAATTCTTTCACTTGTTTATCCTAAATGTCTTGCGATTGGAAGTCAGAATGAATCTATTTTATAACGAATATTGAGAAAATTATATGTTTTATACTATTCCCTATTTTTAACCTTAGTCTTCTTAACAATAAAACTAAAAAAAAAAAACAGATTATGATTTATTTAACGTGTTCAATTCGCATAGAATTGTATTGAAATTCAGTACAACAATTGCGAACAAAAGACTAAAGAAGCTAAAAATTAAATATATCACATAAAATCAGATTTCTGAATGCTTCACTGAATTTAGAATGAAATAGTAGAAATGGAATGAAATTTTAAGAACAACATTCGCAAGACTAATAATCAACTCTACCAAAATCTGTTTTTTTTTGTAGCAAACATTTGGATTTTTTTTTTTTTTTTTTTTGCTAAATCCTTTGTGAATTAATTGTTTATCTATTAGATACAATGAAACATCATACTAAATATTCATCCAGTTTAAACAATAAACAAAAGGAGAACAACAGCAAAAATGTAAAGTAAACAAAAATATATTTGAAAACCACAACCACGTTAATTGCATGAGCACTGCGGGCGTTTTTCATTATATGAATTTTCTAAGTTGTTGAATTTTCAGTAACCACAATATTTACAATACATTAAAATATGTAAATTAATGAGAGATATTTTCAAATTATACAGCTGCATGCGTGGTGTTGTTTGTACAATTTAAATTAAATTTTAAACGGACTCAATAAAACTGGTTAACATTTTTTGTTTGTTTCAAGTTCAGAATTGTTTTAAAGTCATGAATTCGCTTGTTATTAATTGGAAATTAATTAGTTTTATATTTTATTGTATCAGAAACATAACTTAACATTTAGTTTTATAGTAAAAATCATTTTAAAACTGTTGTGTATTTCGTAAAAATATTTCTAACAAAAACAAAATTTACAAAAATACAAATAAGAATTCATTTTTCGATATCTATGCCAATTTCGAACCTGATATATTATAAGAATTATATCACAACGCTCGGCAGATATCATAGCGACATTTTGAAGTTATTTTATTCATATCGAAACTTTTTTCTACTTATTACGATATAATAAGTAGATCAAGTTTTGTTTTGTAATCACTTCGAAATAATTACATATATAAAACCTCTTTTTAAATTCGAGGATTCGAATACGAATTAGATTTGTTTTCTCGAAGCTATTTCGAGAAATTCTTGAGACATCTCAAATCCAGATTATGGATGTTACAATTTATATTATTCAGAGTACATTCTACAGCAAGAATTATTTTTTAAATGAGATTGTCAAATTTAATAATCCAAAAACTTAAAAGTTAACATCATATAGAACACAACTATTTTCTTTTAAAGCAGTAATTTTTTTACAATGGGTATATCATAAAAACTAAATAGTATACAAATTTATAAAAATAGTAGATATAGCTCTAGTCGTGAACAGATTATTGTTTTCTTTACATATTAAAGGGTTTTTCAATAAGAGCGCTACAAAAGATTTTTTCAAGGGTTTTTCAACAGAGACGCTACAAAAGTAGAGCGACAGGGACTGCAATCAACGCCATATTTCTTGCCTCTCTTACCCTTCGCTTCGGTAGGGCCATGATCATGAACTCATCATGTCATTATTTGAGATGATCCGGATATGACGAGGCCCACGATGTCCTTGTAACGCAGTGTCCTGATCATGTACTCACCTCAGGCAATGATCATGTACTGATTGGGTAATTCCCCATATCATTATTTATCTGACATGAGCATACGAAAGCACTACAAATACCCGATGAAATAAAATATCATAACTCATTGAAACCTGATCATTGCCCGATGAAAATTTCTTTATGAGGAACAACTAATATAGCTTTGATCGGGACCATTGGCTGTTTAGATAATGTAAACCCTGCTATGAAGAGCATGATAAGGGCATGACAAGGCAATGATCATATTTGCTCTAATAGGGGTTACCTGACGAAACCCCGATCATTTCCCGATGCCGCATCGGGCAAATTTCCGCTAGGGATAATCGGTTCTATATTTTATAATTTGTCGTACATTCAAATTCATGAAATACACGATATAAAAATATTTTTCGGATCGATATCATGATATTCTTCGAAAAAATGTCCCGTACCGAGAAAACTCCGACAAAATGCGTCGATTTCGAAATGACTGTCCTACTTGGTTTCTGTTCAGAACTATCAATAACATATAACACTAACGCACTATAAATCAGAACTGTTTTATTAAGCGGATATATTTTTAGAATTGAAATAGCTTTGGTATTTATAGAATAAAAAACAAAGGTTTAAAATCCTTTACCACCACTTATTGTGTTCAATTTTGACCCATAATGTCATTATTTCCAAACAAAAAAGATACTTTTATACTGTTAATTTTTTTTTTTAATAATGTATGTTCAAGTACAGAGTTTAATTATTTATTTTTAACCATTTAATAAAACGCGCTGTTGAGTATAGCCTTTTTTTACACAAAAATGCCATCTGAGCAATTCCTGGGGTTCCGGACGGGATATTCTTACGCTTAAAACTTTAATATCTCGCAGGAAAACAAAACAATTTACTTGATTTTGAAAGTAGTATTCAAATAGGAAAAAATTAGAGACTTCTTAATGGTTTATTAAAAGATACAAACGAAATAGTGGTCGTTCAGGACGGGACAAAAACAGAAAGAAGTGCATGTCGAGGTTCATATGGAAATTTCAAAAAGTCAACGAATTTTGCATATAAATTATTTTTTGAATTATTTTAAAAAATAGCTAAGATAATATGCTAAATTCATAAATTTACACTTTGTTTAAAGAATGTATACTTTTTACACAATAAATCACAGAAAAATTCCTAGCGGGAATAAATGATTTGGCTTTTTCTAAAAATACTTTTTGCGTACAAATATTTTTTTTTTATTATTTAAAATAATAAGAGATAATTTACTTTATTTTAGTGTATGTACACTTTTTTCCTAAAGTTTATGTATATTTCGTAATAAATCACAGAATAATTCCGGTATGAAAATTTGCACTACGATTTTCTGCTAAAAATAATTTTATCTCTGATAATATTAATAATCATTAATACGAAATAAAAAGTAATATTCGATTTTTTTTATATGAAAATAAAATATTATTTTAATATGAGAATTCTGCAAAAAAAAAAAAAAACTGAAATTCAAACTAAAAAATGTTGTATTCAAAATGTTACCTAAACCTGTCATTATGAGGTAAAAACATAAAACTTTTAATTGGTATCAAAAATACATATATTTATATATCATAATTATGCAATTAGTGTAAATTTCATTAAAAGCACCGAGACAGAAAAATAAACGAAACTCACTACAACTCTGTCATATGTGTTTTATTTGTATTTTTTTTTTTTGTATGCATTTAAATGCAAAGTACCTACCTACTATACACGGAAAGTACTGAACAAACAAAAACACAACAATTTTCCAGCACAACAACGTCAAAGTTGTTTTGAACAAAGTTTGTTTGTTTGTCATTGAAGCGTTTTTAATGGCCAACAAAATACCAAAAATTTTACATGTGGGTAATATACATTTTTATGTTTGTCTGTGTTACACACATAACCCACAGCGAAACAAATTAGAACAAGAACATCAAAACAAGAACGTCCGTCAATTTAACGGGCATATACAGTAGTCGTATTAGTACTTGAAGTCGTAGTAGTAGGCATTTAATTAGGGTAACGAATTGAAGCAAAATAATTACTACAAACCAAAAGGGCATAAAATACTTAGCAAGAGGGTACAGGGTATAAACTAAAAATAGCTACTAGTACATTAAACTAACAATCCTAACAAAGCGCCTATTAAAAGTACAACACTCAACCATAGATATAACTTTTTATTGTAGAGTTTGAAAATCAGACATAAAAATAAAACTTAATGTAAGAAAAAGCACCTTTTTTTGGGTATGTGAGGTTTTTGATTTTATTTTATGTTTTTTTTTTTTTTCTTTTTTGTTTTTTGTTTTCTTTAGGGTCTCTTTTGCTAAATACGCTTATCAGCAGCAAAACATAATCGAGAGGGTTTTTTTTTTATTTTGTTGTGCCAAAAGTTTTGCTCTACACAGAAAAAAAATGTACATCATATTAATGAATTCCGTTCTTCAACCCATGATGCATTGTATTGAAGAACCATTCATAATATTAATTAATGGTTCTCAATGTTATGAACGTCATCAATGTTATGAATGCTTTCATAAATATGAAGAACGTTTGTTAACTGTCGAAAAAGTGTTCTTCAATCAAGTGTATGTGAAGAATACGTTTCATCATATTAATGAAACAATATATAAAATACAACATATATGTTCGTCATATTGAAGAACGCTGTTCATTAAAACAAATTTCTATCAAAATATTTTTTTTTCGTTAATTTTTTGTCGTACTTCCCAGTTCTTAAGTAGTTCTTGTATGTTATTTCTTATTAATGCTTTATCGACATGCATAAATTAGTAAAATGTTTTATATTATATTTATTAAAATTACTACTTTTTATTAAGAAAAAGTTATATATATAAAAAATATTTGTTTTTGTTTTACGACCTCTTTTGATTATTTTAAGATATTGTCTTAACGTGCTCAAGGCAAATTGCTGCACGCAACAACAACTTTGGCAAAATCTTGAGTTGATGCAGTTTTTACATTTTTGCTTTTGGTTCTTTCTTCAATGCACATAATTCTTATTGTGTTTATTGGAGAAGGAAAACTGAGGTGACTTGAAATGTAGAATCTGCAGAGAAAGATCGCTGATGAAGAGGCTTGGCTGCCTCTGAAACAGCTGTACCTTTGTTTGTTGTTTTATTTGTTGGTACAAAACACCCAATTTGTACCGACTGGACCTTGAGCACGTAAGACAATATCTTAAAAAATATATTTTGGAAAAAAAAAATTTTTTTTTTCGAAATTTTTTTTTTTTTTCGAACAAATTTTTTTTCCAAAAAAAAAATTGTTTCGAATAAAAAATTTTTTCGAACAATTTTTTTTTGAAAAAAAAAAAGTCGAACTTATTTTTTTTTGATTTTTTTTTTTCGGATCAAATTTTTTTTCGCATAATTTTATTTTAAAATTTTTACTGTTATTTTTTAAATAAAATTTTTACAAAACTTTTTTTCGAATTATTTTATTAAAAAAAATTTTTTTTTTTTCGAAAAATTATTATGAACAAATTCATCAGTATGACAATTCAAATTCATTGTATTGAATATTTTGTTCATATATATAATGAATGCATACATTAATATGCCATTTAATGAACGGTGGTATCAATATGATGAATCTGGTAGTTGCTGGTAAAATTCATAATATTTATGAATAAATTCATCATATTGAAGAATTATTTTTTTTCTGTGTAGCTTAGTGCCACATTTTAAAGCATCCGCAGCGCAAATCCTAGCAAGTCGACTAAAACACCCTTTGACTGACAACATCCTTGCGCTAGTTATGTGCGCTTCTTAATTGTTTCTAAGCTTAGCTGAGGTCTTTATTAAAGCAACCCTTCGAATGCCCTTCACATACTTGAGTAGATATCTGTGTGTATGTGTGTGTCTATAAATTACACACACACAGCCACACATAGATGTATCGTGCGAAGGCTATTAAACAAAAGTAGTGCATAATTAAACACTTGCAATTAGGCGTAATTTACTTGGCCCTCTTTTGGGAACGGAAGCATCTTTGCTTCCGTTAGTGTTGCTATTTCTTCAGTTGTTACTTTTTCTCGTTACTGCCATTTTACAGTAGCAATAGCTACTACTAATGCTACCACAATTTATGTTGCTCAGTATATTTGGCTGCTTGAAATCTTTGTTTTGCCTTTTTGTTTGTTTGTTTTTTTTTTGTTTTTTTCATTTTGTTTTCCTGTATTGTTTTAATTTTCGCAACACGATTGCCATCATCATATTTTCGCTACATTAGTTTTTAATTAAAAATTTCCCTACGCCAACCCTCTTATTTTTGCTTTAATTTTTATTACTATTTCTTTTCAACACCCTGCTTGCGCTGCCCCATTTATTTGACTTGCAAAAAGGGTCTGTGCAAATATTTCCTGATAACTTTATTACAATAAAGTGTCGATGACTTTAGTTGTAAAATCGTTTTTGGTCTGCGGTTTTTAATTGCTCTGCTATTAGCGTACATCTCAAAATAAATGTGGGATGAACATTTTTATAGCGACCTCAAATGCTTTAAGAGGTGCTATAAATTCAATAAAAGAGGGTACTAAATTATAAAGTACCTCACTTAAATATTTATGTACCATGTCAACTTTTTTTGGATGTAGAATTCAATTATTTCTAAGTCATAAGAACGGAATTAAATAGACGAGAACGTTTATTGAATACAATGAAAACTGAATTAGTACAAAAACGAACTGATGACAAGAAATGTGGGACAATAAATAAACCGAGCTTATAGTCACTTCAAATTAGAATCCAAAATTCTGCACCTCCTTTGTACATGCCCAGTTCATTCGTCCAAAAGGAACAATCACTTCCTATAGCGCCTGAACAATATATCCAACATCGATATAAAAAATATACTTAGCTTTGTCAAAAGCGCAAATTGGTTCAACGAGAAGAAATCACAATCCCTGATATCACAATGGACCTCTTTTGGTCTAACTGTACATGTAGCAGCCATTACAACCTAACCTAATCTGAAACTCAAAATGTTCTATGTGATTTAAATTTATTTTTGCAATATTTTGAAACTTTAAGTTTTAATTTGGATCTTTTTGGACGATTTGATTGGATTTCTGTGAACGATTTAATTTTTAATTGGCGCTAACTCATTTCATATTTTTCTCTTTAGAATAGGCTATTTCGTTGTATCTACAAAAAGTTTTAGGAAAGAATTTATTTGATTAGTTTTAAATCTATAATGAAGAATTTCATTTGATACGTATAGAATAAAACGAAACAAATGTGCTGAAACTTGGTATTCATAATTTTTATATCTTTACGCTATTTTGTTCTGAAAACAGTCCTGTGATCGGTCACGCCCATATCTCATAGAACTTTATCATACAAATAGCCTATTTCAAAAGTTTATTTTGCATTATATTTCAAATTCTGAACAGTTGTAACAATAGGACATTTTACATCGTAAAGACAACATAGTTTTAAAGATATTATTTATTCTCTTAAACCGAGCGGACGAATTGATAAATCGGACTATAAAATGCGCTTACTTTTAACACTCAGGGACGTTTCGTTTAAATGATATGTGTATTTAAAGGAATCCTTGACAAATCATCAATTACCTCCTAAACCAATTGGACGAATTGAATTAGATTTACAGGAGTAAAATGACTTTGAAATCATTATAGAATTTCACTGATTTAGTTTAAACTTCGCAAATACTAACAGAAAATATGAATTTATTAATTTGTACAAGATATTGAAAACTTTGGTGATCCGCTTAGCGACTATCAAGGCGAAATTTTTTCTTTTTGAATCTAGACACTTATTCGTAAATTTTTAATTATATTTGTAGTTAAGATAAAAAGACAAATATTATATCGTCACTATCAGGCCAAAGGGGTGAATGTGCAATTTTTGACATTTGCGTTTTTTTTACATTTTTTAATTTAGTTTATCCTCAAGTATGTTGTGCCAAAATTGCGTGTCATTTTGTTGGTTATTTCTAGCCACATAAGACAAAACCAAAAGGGCGAATTTGAAAAATTGAAAAACTTGTCATGCCAAAAGGGCGAATCTTTTCGTTTTTTCGCCAAAACTATTTGTTGGTATAAGATAAAATAGTGATGTAAAGGTATTTATTGTTTGTTTTCGAAGCACCTATCGATCTGCATTATAAATTAAAAATATTTTGCCCAACATTAATTTGCCATTTGTTATATGCAGGAAAAAAAGTTGGCAAAATATTTATAATTAATGATACAGATCGATAGGTGCTTTAAAAACAAACAATAATTGCCTTCACATCACTATTTTATATTATACAGTTAAAGAGTTATAGCAAAAAAACGAAAAGATTCGCCCTTTTGGCATGACAAGATTTTCAATTTCATTTTTAAAAATTCACATTCGCCCCTTTGGCATGACAGTGACGATATAATCTGTAGAGACTTTGTTGAATTTTAAAACTAAAATATATTATTCAGTGTGGCCCTAATCAATGCAGGCAAAATGCAAATATGTTCGGACAACAGACTCAAATTTCTCAAATTTACTAAAATATATGTCAAAATGTCTATAAAAAGTCGTTTACCGCATCATGGGACTCATTAAACTGCAATTACTAGAAATTCCAATACAGAATTCTATGATAAAATGTATGAAGAATAATAATTTTCTGTGTGTCGGAAGCCAGCATAGTGGTTAATATTTACATAGGGCTGGTTTTCCCAAGATGAGATAAACAGCATTTTAAATATCTCAAACATTTAAAGCTACATTATTACATATGTGGAATTCCAGAAAATGTCAACCACGACCTATAAATTCAAAATGCTCAAATCTTTGAAAAATAAATAAAAAATAAAAATATAAAAAAAACCTCTTGAACTTCTAACAAGTTTTCATTTCGTAATAATGATTATTAATATTGTAAGATAAACAATTATTTTCTGCAAAAAATCATAGTGCAAATTTTAAAATTCCGGAATTATTCTGTGATTTATTATGAAATAACTATAAACTTTTGAAAAAAAAGTGTACATAAACAAAAGTAAAGTATAATACCTCAGCTATGTTTCTAAATAATTAAACAAAAAATTATTTGTACGAAAAAAGTATTTTTAGATAAAAGTTCGTAGTGATGATTTACATACGAATATATATTTTTGTTCATAAAAAACAGTGTTAGATCATAGAAATAATTTATGTTAAATGGTCAAGAAAAATTTAAATAGTGTTATGGGTCAATACCTTTAAATGCAATGAAAAACAGACTCAGTTAGTAGGTTCCGCAAACTTAATATGCGACGAAAAAAAACATGTAATTAATTTTAGTGGATATTTAAAGAAGATCCGGGATATATTTAGGAAATGAGCTGAAAATAGTCTAATGTTAATTATTAAACTCGGAATTTGAATGTATACAAAATTTTGAAAAATATGTTTCTATAGTAAACAGCCTGAGCCTGTCAAAAATTAGATCTGGTATTTATATTCGATCCATTAAACCCGAAAAAGATTTTGAGATCCCAGTCCTACTGTATTAATTCTATTATGTAAAATTTTTAATTTCTTCTCACAATTAAACAAATTCCTAAAAGAAACAATTCTGAGGTTTCCATAGTATACAATTTTCAAAATTGCCTTGAATTTATACATTTCCTATTATTTTTGTACCTATAGAACTTCTCAACTTATGAAACTCCCAAATAATTCTAGAAAAATAATAATTATACAAAATAATTTGCCTTGATTCTTGAAATTTAATGCAATTGAATTTGTTCCTCTCAAAGCACATTTTCTCCAATCCATATAAAACAAATTCTCATAACTTTAACTGCTTAGTTATTTAAGCCAATTTTAAGCTACTTGCTTAATTCTTACATTCATTCTAAGTGGATTTCATTTGAAAATGTTTTCTTCTGGACTGAATTGTATATAATATATACAATTTTTTTTTTTCAACTGCTTATTGTCTGTGCGGAGGCAAAGAAAACGAACAACTAACTCATTGCCAAGCATTTGCGAGTTAATAATTAATCCGAGAGATTTGCAAACAAAACTTAAAACAAATACGTAGATTTTTCTCTATATATAAAATACACAGAACATTGTGTAGTGCGTACTTTTATTGTTTTAAGTACTAATCCGAGCAAAAATTCAGACTCAAGTATTTGTGTGCAAATGAAGACGATGAAGAAGGCAAAGTTGAATGTCGGAAAGGCGGTGCAATCTGGTTGGAAAATGGAATTAGTGCAGCAGAGGAGCATGCTTTTGAGAAGGCGGCTGAAACGTGCTGATGTTGTAGAGGATTAAGTAGAACAGTTACTTAAGTCAAAAAATAAAAAATAAAAACCACTTGATGTATGATAGAATACGAAATTACTGGTAAATTTAGGAGGCGCTGGTTTTTAAGTATTCGGCAGAAGTGGACTGGATATTTTGCATTGTTAAATGGATGAATATTTTAAATTTAGAAAAAGAAAATAAAAAAGTTATGAAAGTAAAATAAAAATAAAAATTATAAAACAATTGCTGATTTCTTTTACTAAAGAGCAACCTAAGTTCCATCGTTTCCCATTTTATTCCGTCTCTCCTTCTTTTCTTCTTTTCTTCGTTCCTTCTTTCCTTCTTTCCTTTTTTCCTTCGTTCCTTTTTTCCATCTTTCCTTCTTTACTTCTTTCCTTTTTTTCTTCTTTCCTTCTTTCCTTCTTTCCCTCTTTCCTTCTTTCCTTCTTTCCTGCTTTCCTTCTTTCCTTCTTTCCTTCTTTCCTTCTTTCCTTCTTTCTTCTTTCCTTCTTTCCTTCTTTCCTTCTTTCCTTCTTTCCTTCTTTCCTTCTTTCCTTCTTTCCTTCTTTCCTTCTTTCCTTCTTTCCTTCTTTCCTTCTTTCCTTCTTTCCTTCTTTCCTTCTTTCCTTCTTTCCTTCTTTCCTTCTTTTCTTCTTTCCTTCTTTCCTTCTTTCCTTCTTTCCTTCTTTCCTTCTTTCCTTCTTTCCTTCTTTCCTTCTTTCCTTCTTTCCTTCTTTCCTTCTTTCCTTCTTTCCTTCTTTCCTTCTTTCCTTCTTTCCTTCTTTCCTTCTTTCCTTCTTTCCTTCTTTCCTTCTTTCCTTCTTTCCTTCTTTCCTTCTTTCCTTCTTTCCTTCTTTCCTTCTTTCCTTCTTTCCTTCTTTCCTTCTTTCCTTCTTTCCTTCTTTCCTTCTTTCCTTCTTTCCTTCTTTCCTTCTTTCCTTCTTTCCTTCTTTCCTTCTTTCCTTCTTTCCTTCTTTCCTTCTTTCCTTCTTTCCTTCTTTCCTTCTTTCCTTCTTTCCTTCTTTCCTTCTTTCCTTCTTTCCTTCTTTCCTTCTTTCCTTCTTTCCTTCTTTCCTTCTTTCCTTCTTTCCTTCTTTCCTTCTTTCCTTCTTTCCTTCTTTCCTTCTTTCCTTCTTTCCTTCTTTCCTTCTTTCCTTCTTTTCTTCTTTCCTTCTTTCCTTCTTTCCTTCTTTCCTTCTTTCCTTCTTTCCTTCTTTCCTTCTTTCCTTCTTTCCTTCTTTCCTTCTTTCCTTCTTTCCTTCTTTCCTTCTTTCCTTCTTTCCTTCTTTCCTTCTTTCCTTCTTTCCTTCTTTCCTTCTTTCCTTCTTTCCTTCTTTCCTTCTTTCCTTCTTTCCTTCTTTCCTTCTTTCCTTCTTTCCTTCTTTCCTTCTTTCCTTCTTTCCTTCTTTCCTTCTTTCCTTCTTTCCTTCTTTCCTTCTTACCTTCTTTCCTTCTTTCCTTCTTTCCTTCTTTCCTTCTTTCCTTCTTTCCTTCTTTCCTTCTTTCCTTCTTTCTTTTCTTCTTTTCTTCTTTTCTTCTTTTCTTCTTTTCTTCTTTTCTTCTTTTCTTCTTTTCTTCTTTTCTTCTTTTCTTTTTTTCTTCTTTTCTTCTTTTCTTCTTTTCTTCTTTTCTTCTTTTCTTCTTTTCTTCTTTTCTTCTTTTCTTCTTTTCTTCTTTTCTTCTTTTCTTCTTTTCTTCTTTTCTTCTTTTCTTCTTTCTTCTTTTCTTCTTTCTTTCTTTCTTTCTTTCTTTCTTTCTTTCTTTCTTTCTTTCTTTCTTTCTTCCCTTTTTTCCTTCTGTCCTTCTTTCCTTCATCTCTTCTTCCATTCTTCATTTCTTCCTTTCTTCCCTTCTACCCTTCTTTCCTTGTTTCCTTCTTCTCTTCTTTCCTCGTTTACTTTGTTCTTCCTTTTCTTCTTTCTCCTCCTTTCCTTCTTTCATTCTATGTGTCCTTCCTTTTGCCCTTTCCACTGCATTTTCTTCTGTACTTTCTTCTATCCTTGTCTGTGTCCTTCCATCTGTTATTTTTTCTTTCCCCTTTCTTTGCTTATATCCCCCAAAATCGAACATTCTAATTTTATTCCTATATATTATCCACTTCCTTAGAATGAAACACTTCCAGCCACTTTTCCTATTTAAATTATCCAATAAAATTCGTTATTCTACCCTCATTCTTTATAAATTTTCGTTAATAGGCAAAGCAAAACTCAATTTTTCTGCTCCAATTTATTCACAACTGTTGCATGTTGTAGATTATTTGCGCTTTCTTCGCCTATTTACCTTGTATCCTTTCGACAACAACTTTTTCGCATCTTTCGCCAATTAATGTTCATTTATGCAAAGTAAAAGTTTGCAGCCGTGCCATGTTACATTTAACCCCCCCCCAATTTAGCTATGTCTATTTTATAACTTATATTTTTCCCGCATATTTTTATCTCCTTTTCAAACAACCCCCCAACTCTTAAATTAAACATCTCGTCCTTTTTTTGCGCCTACAAAGTTAAATGCTTCTAAGTGCTTTCGCGGCTGCTGTTGTCGCTACCATTTTTTTTTTGCATTCAGTTCGCCCGCATTTTTATTACTTTTACTTTTTATACTTTTGTTACTTGTTTTACTTTTGCTACATTTTTGCTATTTTTTGCTACTTAATATCCTACTTGACAGCCTTATGCGCTGCTTATAATCCTTTCTAAGTTGTTTGCTGCAGCCGCTACCGCTACTGCCCTTCTTTTTCACTGCCTTCTCTGTTTCATTTTCAGCTCTTTTCCTACTTAGGTAGATTTTTTTTGCGGCTTCAATTATGGCGCGCAGCATAACATACGTTTTCATCTCAATATCCTTCATCCTGGCAAAAGACTTCCTTCCGTTCATTCCCGCTTTCATTTTCTTATGTTTCTCCTGCTTCGTTTCTCCAGAGCATTGCAGTGCGCATTATATGAATGTAAGCAATGAAATAATCTATTTAATTGCCTGTATAATGCGGCGTAAGTAAAATCCTCGAAAACCACTTTGACGGGTTTGCAATTTAATTAAAATGTATGCTACATGAAGGCAAAAGCGATAAAAAATGCTCGTAACCAAAGATAACAGAAAAAAGAAAAGTGCACAAATAGATTTGCCTGAAGTCAGGTTCTTTCCAACTCAATTGATTAAAAAATGGAGAACAAAAAATCGAAAATAGGTCAGACCGAACTTTTTAAATAGAGCGCATTTTCGAAATTTTGTTAAATTCGCTTGCTATTAGAAATATAAAAAAATTCACAAAATACGCAGTTTATAAAATTATAGGAATTACTCTGTCAACATTTGTGGTAGACTAAATGGAGACAAATTTGTTCGCAGTAATTTAAGCAGACAAAGGCAAAATTTGTGTCAAAAGCTAATAATTTTTTATGTACCCTACTGGTGCTAATTTTTTTCGATAAACAATTCGATAAAAATTCGATAAAAATTCGATAAAAAATTACATGAATAAAAATTTGTTAAAATCGTTTAGAAGATTATAAAATTTGTTTGAATTTTAAAATCATTTTTGGGCGGACCAGAAAATCTGCATCTTTTATTATAACCATGCATTTGTCCGCTTTAAATCTAGAATAACAATTAAATTGCCTTCAGCCAGCCAAAAACATGTCCATTTAATAAAGTTTTCCTTCAAATATACTGTGCCAAAATGGCGTGTGGTTTTGTTGGATATTTCTACCAATACATGACAAAACAAAAAATTGAAAATGTTGTCATGCCAAAAGGGCGAATCTTTACGTTTTTTGCTATAACTCTTTATGTGTTCAAGATAAAACAGTTATGTGAAGGCATTAATTGTTTGTTTTTAAAGCACCTATTGATTTACATCATTATTTTAAAATAATTTTTTAAAATTTTATCATTTTCAGGAAAAAAATATTTTTAAATAAGGATGATAATCGATAGATGCTTTGAAAACAAACAATAAATGCCTTCATATCACTATTTTATCTTGCACCACTAAAGAGTTATAGCAAAAAAACGATAAGATTCGCCCTTTTGGCATGACATGATTTTCAATTTTTCCAATTCTTCGTTTTTTTGCTATAATTCTTTATTGGTAAAAGATAAAATAGTGGTGTAAAGGTATTAATTGTTTGTTTTTAAATCAACTATCGATTGGAATCATTATTTTAAAATATTTTTTTGAATTTTTAACATTTTCAGGAAAAATGTTTGGCAAAATATTTTTAATTAATGATGCCAATCGATAGGTGCTTTGAGAACAAACAATTAATATCATTGCATCACTATTTTATCTTGCACAAATAAATAGTTATAGCAAAAAAAAAACCAAAAACATTCGTGTTTTGGTCAGGATATAGCCACACAAAATCTGTATTTCAAATTCAGTATGTTGTCCTAATTCAAAGATATTTTATACACGCTATAAAAATTGCTGAATAACCGAAATATCCGAAAAAAATGAAAAAAAAAATTTTACTTATTTTTAAAGCACTTCAAACTTCAAAATTTGATTTCGCAACATTTTTAAAAATGCACATTCGCCCCTTTGGCATGACAGTGACGATATTATGTTTGCAACATTTAACCAGGTTATAGATAGAAAACCTATAATAAGGAACTAAGAAAAATATCTAAAGAAAATCATTTAATTTATCATAATAAGATTTCTTCAATATAATAAATAATTGCTGCAACCATAAGTAGTTTTTCTGAACACCTAATAAAATGTATGGTTTATGATAAATACAAGTTAAAAAAAAAAATTATTTACAAAAGTATTGAAATTGATTGATAATTAAAATGAGTTTTTAAAGTGTTTAGCTAAGTGATTTTAAATTGTTGTGGTAAATAAATTAATGTTTGTAGCGAAAATTAGAGAATTTAAATGTTTGTAAGAAATATTTTCCGATAGTGATAGTTATAATAATTAGTGGAAATTTAAAAAAAAAAGTTTAATAAATGTTTTTTGTTGAGATTTTTTAAAATTAATAAATGTGGCAACAATGAGTAGATGTTATAAACTTTTATTAGAATGCATAGTTTAGGTTGAATAAATGTTTTGTAAACAATTTTTTACGACAATTATTAAAAATGGTTTGTAATTAAATTAATAGTTTTAACAATCAATACAAAATTGAAATGTTTGTAAGAATTATTTATAGTTTGTGAAAATTCAAGTGTTAACGAAAAAAGTAATGTATGTAAAAAAAAAATATACTGTCTACAAATAAGTCTCATTAGTGATATAATAAATTAGGAAAAATATATAATATTCAAAATTTACCATAACAACTTACTATTTTGAATAACAATATTCAAAATTAACCATAACAATTATAAATCAAAAAAATTAAATATCATAGATAATAACATTAGAAAAATGCAATAAACCTCCGAAAAGTTTCACGCCAAGTGTCATAGATAATAATGCTAACTCTAACCCAAAGCTGCTCAAAACGTCACTCAGTGTCACCGACTTAAGGCTTCAAATGAAACAAGGCTGCTTTTATGCCGAAAAAGCGAGTTAAAGTCCTGTCAAAAACTGACAGCGCACACCCAAAATACGTTAACTCATCGATAATACACAGCGACAGCAGTTTTCATGATAGCGACAGCAATAGCAACTGCAAGATATGCGAATGGCAGCAACAACAATAACCCAATACAAAGCTTAAGGCATAGAGATGTTCAGAGTAGCGCAATTTATTTGATATGATACCAAGGCAACAGTTGCTGCAATTAATTTTATTTTTTTATTTTTTAAAAAATATAATTATGAACAAATTTTGAACAAAATTAGCAGCGACAGCAAAACTTTCTGCCTGATGCAGCACATGCTGCTGCTGCATAATTATGTCACATATGCAGCAGGAGCAGCAACATAAAATTTGCAACAGCAACATTTTTGCAAACTACTAAATTGAGAAGCAACTTCACACACACACATATAGAAGAAAAAATGTAATTTATAATAAATTTGTACCAACGTGTGTGTGTGGTGTGTGAGTGTATGAGGTCCTGCACGTGTCACTGTCTCTATTGCTGCCTCATATATTTTGTGCCAGCAGCTGTTGCCAACACCAGCAAGTTGTAGCTGTTCGCAAAAAATACACTTTTTTTAAACTTTCTTCGCCTTCATTGTCTGCCTCTATGGCGTGTATCCTTAAATTTAATATTTTTTTTTTTTAATGTGTCGCATGTCTGCGTGCATGTGTTGCCAATCGGAGTTGCTGGTGTTGTTGGCTCGTAATTTAATTACAAAGTTAGCACCATTAATTTAAACTTTAACACAAGAAAAACTGCAGAGTAGTTTGTGTCAATGCGCTGCCACACTTTATATTGCTGTCATTTTTTTACAATTCGATACTTCTTTTTTGCTACTTTTTTTCTACCATTTTTAGTTTTTATATTCATTAATTAATTTATTTTCTGTTTTAATTATTTGATATTTTAAATTGATATTTTAGAAAAGTTTTTCGAATTTCTTTTTATACATTTTTTATATATTTTTTTATGCTTTTTGTTATTTTTTTTTTAATTACTTTCTTAGCAAACATTTTAACAGTTTAGAAAATTTAATTTTTATATTTTGAACGTGCAAATACGAAGTTGGCATCAAAAGCTGCCTATTACGTACCTTTACCCAAAATGTACCGGAAATCTGCCTTTACAACTTTTTAAAATTTGATGATCTGCCATATGCTTTCCAAAAACTTCCATTAATCAGTGTACATTTCCAGAAGTATGCCGGTAATATGCTTGAAATATGTCAGAAATTTTGTTTTGAACCAACACAAAATCTGAAAACTTTTTGAAAACAATTTTCAAAAGATTTCAAGCTGACAAAGAAGACGTTGGTTCTTTAGCTGTCTGTTTTCAGTCCGTTTTTAAAATATGCGGGGAATCTGCCTTTAAAATTCTATAAAGTTTTGATAATTTGTTGTATGATTCTCACAAAGCGGCTTAGTTTCGACCATTATCTGTGTGTTTGCCGGAAATATGCCAAAAGTATGACTGACAAAATGCCAGATATTTTGTTTCGTGTCCCGATTCAAGTTTTTCAGAAATAATTCAGTCAAATTTTCGTCAAACTCTTAGATAAATGGACGAAAATGGGCAGCTTTTGATACATACTTCAACATCGTTCATGTCAAGATTTGTGAGGGCTACCCGACCAATAATTTTAAATTTTCACTAAAAATTCTGAATTTTCACTAAAAATTCTGAATTTTCACTAAAAGTTATTAAATTTTCGCTACTAAATAAAATTTTCAATAAAAATTAAAATTTTCATTAAAAATTAAAATTTTCACAAAAAATTCAAATTTTCACTAAAAATTAAATTTTCATTAAAAAATCAAAATTTTACTAAAAATTCAAATTTTTACTAAAAATTCAAATTTTCACTAAAATTCAAATTTTCACAAAAAATTTAAATTTTCACATAAAATTCAAATTTTCACTAAAAATTCAAATTTTCACAAAAAAAATCAAATTTTAACTAAAAAATTCAAATTTTCACTAAAAATTCAATAGAATTCAAATTTTCACTTAAAATTCAAATTTTCACTAAAAATTCAACGTTTCACTAAAAATGCAAATTTTCACCTAATAATCACATTTTCACTAAAAATTCAAATGTTCACTAACATTCAAATTTTCAATAAATCAAAATTTTCACTAAAATTCAAATTTTTGAAAATTTTAATTTTTAGTAAAAATTTTAATTTAAAGTGAAAATTTGAATTTTAGTGAAAATTTTAATTTTATTGAAAATTGGAATTTTTAGTGAAAATTCAAAATTTTACTAAAAATTCAATTTTTTTCAAAACAAATTTTCATTAAAATTAAAATTTTCACTAAAATTAAAATTTTCACTATAAATTAAAATTTTTACTAAAAATTCAAATATTCACTAAAAATTCAAATATTCACTAAAAATTCAAATTTTCACTAAAAATTAAATTCAAATTTTCACTAAAAATTCAAATCTTCAATAAAATTCAAATTTTCACTAAAATTCAAATTTTCACTAAAATTCAAATTTTCACTAAAATTCAAATTTTCACTATGAATTAAAATTTTTACTAAAAATTTAAATTTTCACTAAAAATCCAAATTTTCACTAAAAATTCAAAAGTTTACTAAAAATTCAAATTCTCACAAAAAACTACATTTTCATTAAAAATTCAAATTTTTACTAAAAATTCAAATTTTCACTATAAATCCAAATTTTCACTAAAAATCCAAATTTTCACTAAAAAATCAAATTTTCACTAAAAATTCAAATTTTCACTAAAAATTCAAATTTTCACTAAAAATTCAAATTTTCACTAAATATCCAAATTTTCACTATAAATCCAAATTTTCACTAAAAATTCAAATTTTCACTAAAAATTCAAATTTTCACTAAAAATTCAAATTTTCACTAAAAATTCAAATTTTCACTAAAAATCCAAATTTTCACTAAAAATTCAATTTTTCACTAAAACTCCAAATTTTCGTTATAAATTAAAATTTTTAACATTAATTAAAATTTTCACTTATAATTTCAATTTTCAATACAAGTTCAAATTTTCACTAAAATTTTCAATTTATATCAAAGAATTCAAATTTAATAAAATCATAATCTTCACTAAATTTGACTCAAATATTAAAGAACATTTTTCTCGGAAACCGCGTCAAAATTTTTGGAGATTTAGAAACATTTTTTCCAAAGCCGGATTATGTATTAAATACAGCGTATATTGTGCTATATATTGAATTGAAAAAATACAAAATAACATTTGTTGTTAATTCATTTTAATATGGCCCAAAAAAACACTTAAAATTTACTTTATTAACCAATTAGATCTGATTTTTAAATACAATAAATATTGCAAAACAAAACCTGTTAAAACTGAAATTCAACTTGATACTGTTTAATTCCTTTTTTTTACATCCATATATTGTATTGAAATTCTTTTGCTTTATTACTTTTTTTGTTTTATTCTTCTTTTAACAACACTCCTCATGAATTTATGTAAATTTACGTCATTCAAATTCCATTCAATTCATTGGCAAATGATATTAAAATGGTTTCAAGTGAATAAAAATACGGAAAATACGGAAAATAGAGAGAGCAAAAAATGTTAAAAGCTAAATAATAGCGACAAATCCCATTGCAGACCATTAAACATGATCCATTTCGAATAATTGAATGACAATTTTAAAAACATTAGCGTTAATTTGTCCGAAATAAAATTTACATATCGGCTATATTTATTTTCAATTCTTTATTTTAATTTTGTTTTATACAATTTTGTTTTGTTGCTTTTTTTACATTTATTATTGAAATCACTTTAAATAAGCTGCCTTTAATCTGCTTTAGTGAAAATAAAATTTAAATAGTTATTTCTAAAAACATCATTTGGTTTTAAAGCGCATTAAATGACAATAGATCATGGCGTGTTATGTTATGCTTTATTTGAATCACATTCAGTATCCTTAACATAAAATAGAAACATGTTTAATATCTACTCAACGATGACGCAGTTTAAGGAGTGGTACTCAATGACGACAAACTGTCGCAAACCATGACAATATCATGTCTGAAATAGCTTTTGTTTCATTCGAAGGCATGGATTTTGACCACAATAAATCACATTTGCTACGCTTTTTTATTCATTTTTATTTTTTCGTTTATTTATTTGTTTTACTTAGTTCTGAGTTTATTATTTCTTTTTTTTTTCTTTTTATTTTTTTTTTCATATTGCTTTTTTTTCCTTATATATTTTATTCAAACATTTTATTGTTATCTTGTTTAATTTATTAAAATCACGATATCCACCTGAAATGTTTGTGCATTTCTGTGAGGCTCTCATTTTGATTTGTCATTTATTTTGTTGTCATTAATGTGGGGGATTTATATTTGGACTTGAGGATTTCACGTTGACTTGACAAGTTAAGGCCATAACGTATTACAGCTATTTTAATACGTTGCACATTGCGTTATATATTATGCGCAATTTGAAATAAGTTATGCGTATCTTATAAAAAAGATTTAACTAATATCACAGGTAAGCTAGGTGAATTTGTGCTCTGTCAAAGTTTGATAAAATATATTCATTATTGTAAAATATGTATCTTTGTTGTATTAAAATTAGAAGTATAATTGAAAAAATTCATTTTGATACGAAAAAGTGAAATTTTTCTTTAAGATATTTAGAGTAACGCTGTCCCGATTGGATATTTAGTTCATAAAGAAATCATTCCATCTATATCAGTATCTGATTCAAAACGTGACGATACTTGGATCCAGATCAGGTTGCCTGACCATGATTCCTAATCTTACTATTATCTATAACATTATTTTATTCGATGCATACTTAAATTCTATTCAAATACTGCTTATTTAAATACGTAACCTCATTTCATTCGTTCCATATTTAAATTCTTTTGAAACTCTTTTTACCGATTCGAGTCCGTTCAAATACAATAATTGCACACAATTTGATAATTTATAAAATATAACAATGAAAAAAGTTAACGCTTTGAGTAAAAATAAGTTATTTGAAATTATAAAAATATTAAAATTTGATTTTTTTTTTATTATTGTTTATAATATTTATATAATATAATATTTTTTTTTTAAATGTATTTATTAGCATATCGTCACTATCATGCCAAAGGAGCGAATGTGCAATTTTTGACATTTGCGTTTTTTTACATTTTTGAATGTAGTTTATCCTCAAGTATGCTGTGTCAAAATCGCGTGATATTTTGTTGGGTATTTCTAGCCACAAAAGACAAAACCAAAAGGGCGAATTTGAAATATTGAAAATCTTGTCATGCCAAAAGGGCGAATCTTTTCGTTTTTTCGCCATAACTTTTTATTGGAATAAGATAAAATTGTGTGTAAAGGCATTTATGGTTTGTTTTCAAAGCACCTATCGTTCTACATCATTAATTAAAAATATTTTGCCAAACATTAATTTGCAGGAAAAAAATGTTTTGCAAAATATTTTTAATTAATGATGTAGATCGATAGGTGCTTTAAAAACGAACAATAAATGCCTTTACACCACTGTTTTATCTTATACCATTAAAGAGTTATTCCGAAAAAACGAAAAGTTTCGCCCTTTTGGCATGACAAGATTTTTCAATTTTTCCAATTTCTTAGTTTTTTTGCTATAATTTTTTGCTATAAATTTATTGGTGCAAGATAAAATAGTAGTGTAAAGGTATTAAATGTTTGTTTTTAAAGCACCTATCGAACTGCATCATTATTTTAAAATATTTTTCCAAAAATTTTTTCCTGTTAATAACAAATGGCAAATTAATGTTTGACAAAATTTTTTTAATTAATTATGCCAATAGATAGGTGCTTTAAAAACAAACAATTAATGCCTCTACATTACTATTTTATCTTGCGCTAATAAAAAGTTATAGCATAAAAATCAAAAATATTTGCGTTTTGATCTGGATATAGCCTCACAAAATCCGTATTCATAATTCAGTAGGTTGTTCAAATCTAAAGATATTTTATGTACGTTATAATAATGGACGAATAAACTAAAATAACAGAAAAAAATTAAAAAAATATAAATTATAAATACGGATTTTGTGAGGTTATACCCTGATCAAAACGCAAATATTTTTGTTTTTTATGCTATAACTTTTAATTAGCGCAAGATAAATTAGTAATTTAATGGCATTAATAGTTTTAATTTAAAGCACCTATCTATTGGCATCATTAATTAAAAATATTTTGTCAAATTTTAAAATGCCATTTGTTATTTGCAGTAAAAAATGTTTGGCAAAATATTTTTAAATAATGATGCAGTTCGATAGGTGCTTTGAAAACAGACAATTAATACTTCAACACCACTATTATATCTTGCACCAATAAAAAATTATAGGAAAAAAACGAAGAAATTGGAAAAATTGATAATATTGTCATTACAAAAGGGCGAATCTTTTTGTTTTTTTGCTATAACTCTTTAACGGTACAATATAAAATAGTTATGTGAAGGCAATTATTGTTTGTTTTCAAAGCATCTATCGATCTTTATCATTAATTCTTAATATTTTGCCAACATTTTTTTCCTACAAATAAAAAATGGCATACTAATGTTTGACAAAATATTTTTAATTAATGATGCCAATAGACAGGTGCTTTGAAAACAAACAATGCCAATAAAATTTTGGCATGACAAGATTTTAAATTTTTTCAAATTCGTCCTTTTGGTTTTGTCTTTTGTGGCTAGAAATATCCAAGAAAATAACACGCGATTTTGGCACAGCATACTTGAGTATAAACTACATTCAAAAATGTAAAAAAACACAAATGTCAAAAATTGCACATTCACCCCTTTGGCATGATAGTGACGATATGTTCTAGAAAAAAAGAGAACAAGAATCGATACATCAGTCTACATCTACACCATTTACACCATTTACAAATGTAATTCAGTAAAGATCAATTGAAATTCAGAAATTCCATTTTTAATTCAGAAAACATCAATTGAAATTCAGAAATTCCGTTTAAAATTCAAAAGACTTCAATTAAAATTCAGAAATTTACATTTGAAAACCAGAAAATTTCATTTGATGTTCAGAAATTTCCATTTGAAATTCAAAAAAATGCAAATTCAAATAGAAATTTCTGAATTTCAAATGGAAATTTCTGAATTTCGAATGATAATTTCTGAATTTCGAATGGAAATTTCGAGATTTTAATTGATGTCTTTTGAATTGCAAATGTATTTTCTGAATTTCACTTTATGTGTTTTGAATTGCAAATGGAATTTCTAAATTTTAATTGATGTCTTTTGAATTTCAAATGGAATTTTTGAATTTTAATTGATATATTTTGAATGTCAATTGAATTTTTGGTAATTACATTTATAAATGATATAGTTACAACTTTAGGCAAAACCTTATATTGTATTTAGCAGTACGGTCCTAGTATTATTGCAGTATTTTATCAGCCGCGGTAGCTCAGTGGTCAGTGCGTTGGACTGCGAGCCGAAAGGTCCCCGGTTCAAGCCTGGACTGGGGCTAACAACATCTTTTCATAGAAACATTTTTCTATACCGCGCAACCTCTCGTCAGTTAATGGCAAACCTACGAGAGTAAAAACATTGCCTATGAAAAGCTCTCACCCGCCGTTCGGATTCGGCAAAAAAACTGTAGGTCCCACCACTTTGAGTACAAATATAACACGCACAGCTCAAAATGGTGAGAGAGCTCGGCCGAAGTTCTATACAGGACTGTAGCGCCAAACTATTATTATATTATTATTTTATCATTTTTATTCAAAAATAGTACCTTTAGAAATACATACACAAATTTAACTAAGCCCTCTTAAATTATTATTACCTTCTATACATTAAAATGCTAAAAAACATTTTTTAACATCCAATATAACCCATATCAACATTTCTGTATAAAAACCAATAGGTACGCTGTAAATTTTACCCCAGCCTAAGACATCACTCAATTTGATTGAAAAGTTGTTTCTGCTACAGCTGCTTGTGACTTTTTCACTTTTTCAAAAATGACAACAAATGCATATAAAAAATTAATTTTTAAATTATTCAACAGCACATTTGGCACATGAGTTTGACTTTGATGTAGGTTTAAAAAAAAGGTATTATAAGAAAAGCTTTTTGCTTAAAGTGCTGACAAAATATATATTTTGCATTATTATTAAAAATTTAAATTTTATAATAAAACGTAAACGCTGTATAAAATCGGAAATGCTATAGCAATTTTTATCGAGTACATTAAACAATGACGACGACATCAGGTGTAACATAAAAAGCCACAAAATGTATATAAATAAATAAATGCGATTAATTAAATGCTTTAAGCAAATACTGTAAATTATATCAGCAAACGAATGATAACAAATTTTTTTAATATATATATATATTTTTTTTTTACTGATGATATTAACAAATATTTACGCGAATACTTATGTATTTACATCATTTTTAGCAATTTACATTTATTAATTTTATTTTTTTTTTTTGGCATGTGGTTTTATAGTTGAGTTTTGTTGTGAATGCAGCAATAAATTATGTTAATTAATGCGCTCTGTCTATTTGCATATTTAAAATGTGATTTATATGCACATATAATATTACAACATAAATACAAAAGCCAAAAAAAATATTTAAAATATATTAAACAAGTATACAAAAAATTCAAATAATATGAAAAAATTACAAAACTTCAACAAAAAAATAGATTTATTTAAATTGTGTGTTTCGTTTTAATTTGTAAAGTGCTTGTTAAATTTACAATTAAATTGATTTTATTTAATTTACAATTTATTTACATTTAGTATTTAAATTAATTAATTTTTTTAATGGCACATAAAAGAAAATCATTTTAAAAAATTCCAATTGTTAAAACTCATAAAAACGTTTATGAATTTAATTTTAAATTTCCATCTAAACTCACAACACAATTCTTTCATTTTCGTATAGTCAACTTTTACTGTAGAAGTTTTCAAATTCTTACTGTGCCATGCATTTGTGCACAGTACTTGGTATCGATTATGTAGCAGATAAACATCAGTATTCAATGCATCCACAGAAAGAGTCAAACAGATACGAACTCATCACACTTCACACATCCTTCATCGCCTACTACAAATAGATATCTATAAATCTATAAATGCATGTAGCATGAAAATTGATTCAGTCGACTTCAATTCCGTTGAGTTATTAAAGGCAGATACACTTGAAATACAAGTTTTATTCAAAAGTTTTTATTTAATTTTTTTTTTTTTTAATTTAAATTTTGTTATAGAATGGTCTATACAAAATTGTTCATTAAATGAACTATCATGTCGAATTTGTAAATTCAAAAAAGTTTTCAGTATCGTAAACATTACCGGAATTTTGAAGTCCGGGGAAAAATAATTTCGGGAAAGAATATCCTGAGGATGCATTATCTTGAGGATGTTATATTTTGAGAAAAAATTGTCTCGGGCAAGAATTGATTTAGAGCTGAACTATTTTAGAGAAGAATTGTTTCGAAGAAGAATTGTCACGGAGAATCTTTTTCCAGGAATGAAAAATTATCCAGAGAAAATTATACGTAATTTAATTGTTCTGGAAAAAACTGTCCGGGTCAATATTTTACCTAATTCAGTAAAGATCAATTGAAATTCAGAAATCCCATTTTGAATTCAGAAAACATCAATTGAAATTCAGAAATCCCATTTTAAATTCAAAAGACATCAATTAAAATTCAGAAATTTACATTTGAAAACCAGAAAATTTCATTTGATGTTCAGAAATTTCCATTTGAAATTCAAAGAATTGCTTCAGAGCTGGAAAGAATTGTTTCAGAGCTGAACTATTTTAGAGAAGAATTGTATCGAAGAAGAATTGTCACGGAGAATCTTTTTCCAGGAATGAAAAATTATTCAGCGAAAATTATAGGTAATTTAATTGTTCTGGGAAAAACTGTCAGGGTCAATATTTTACCTAAATGCATTGTCCAGAAAATAATTGAGCTTGACATATCGTTGTTGTAAAACGAAAATTCACCAACTACATTTTAAAAATGCCAAATATTCAATTACAAAAATCTTTATATGTATATTTTTAATCGATGATCTCAATTACCACATGTTAAGAACATGTAAATCTATCAATTGATACTTCAACTTTTAAAAAGCATCAATTACTTTTTATAATATTAATCAACAAACTCGAAATTTAAGTTTTTCATAAAAATGTATTTGGTGACTTTTCGTTCTACAACGACGATATATATTATGGAATTCAAATGTCATTTATGCAGGCTCAGTAGACCGTGTATTAAAATCAAACATGATATTTCCAATATCGAAACGATTAGATAAATAAATTTGGTAAACACACATATGTGTAGGGTATTTATAGTCGGCTTAGACCGACTATAATTTTGATAATCCTAACTATCATAATTACACCTACTTTAAAATTTCCCATGTGATCTAACCTTCCCAACTGGTTTTTTATTTACTGCCTTTTTCTGTATCGCGAAACGAAAGACTAATAGACGAATGAGATGATTATGACGTAGTTTTAAATATATTTCTAAGTTTTAAAATGCAAGTAACATGAAATAAAAATTTGTGTGACGTAATTTTGACGTAAAATTTTCGTTTCGCCGTTCGTTTCGAAATACAGAAAGTGGGTGTTAATTTGAACAGTGAGTAGAACCATTTAAGTGAGTAGAACCATTTAAAAAGGTGAATTTTTAATATTCAGATCAACATTCAAATTTATTACATTATTTTTTTTATCATCTATCATATCATATTTCCATATTTGATTTATTTTTATTTTTTTAAAAGAAGTATCCAGTAGTAGCAGCGTTAGAACATATAGCGTTAGAACATAGCGTTAGAACATATAAACGGACCTACTCAGTTTGCCATTCGTTTCGTTATCATTACGAGAAGAAAGCGAAATATAGGAGAATCCACCCGATATCGGACATTTTTTCGTACCGAAATCGAATTTCGTCAAATTGGATATACATGGTAGGTAGATAACGATGCGTTCTGATAGAATTTTCGGAGTACGAGATATTTTACGAAATCGACTCGATATCGTAAAGAAAAATAATCAAACTTCGAGTTTTTTGCAAAATATATTGTGATATCGATGTAACAAATGTGTCTCGTCATGAACTATTAAAAATAAGAAGCGATAATGTAACGAGATCGAACTCTGTATCATATCGATCCGAGAAAAATGCAAGGCATCAAAGGTCTCCGAGACATGACAGAATGGGTATTTTGATAAAAGTCAATACTTTAAATGAAAACGAGATACATAATCTAAAACTTTCTTTGTTGGCAGAAGTGAAATTTTCGAATGTCGATCCAGAAAATGATACTATGCGTCTTGAATTTTTTGTAAAATAAGAGATATCTATATTAATAAAACAAAACGTGTTTTTTCTCTTGCACTAACCGGCCGTATTTCTAAACAGATTTTAATGATACTGGTATCAAATAATTCGTAGTAATCAGATGTAGTGCGGCTATACTTAGTTTTTATATGAAAAGATGTTTCTATGAAAAGATGTTGTTAGCCCCAGTCCAGACTTGAACTTCACTAACCACATTTTTAAAATGGAGTTTATTTAAATGTATAACTTTTTGACATTTATTTTTATAGCACAACTGTGAAAAAATCCAATATAAAATTTAAGTTTTCTGTTCATTTGACTATAAGGACTGCGTCGAATAAAATTGTCCGCTGCAAAAATGAAAAAATCTAGAAATCTAGTAATCGAATTTTTATAGAATGAAATATTTTATTTTGCAAATTATTTTTAGATTTAAAAAAAAATATAAAAAACCAGAAATTAATATTTTTTAATAAAAAGTTTTAATTTTTCCGGAACCCCTTCCATTAATATTGTAATGGTAGTGTCCGACACCCTCACAGCTGCTGAAGACCACTTTCTTCTAAAGTCTTGAAGGTCTTTGGCCACTTTTTTTGTTGTCTTCATCTCCCTTTTTACTAAAGCCCAGTATCTCTCAATCGACCTGAGTTCTGGACAGTTTGGTGGATTGGCTTCTCTAGGCACCAAAATCACTGCATTTTGTTGGATCCACTCTAAGGCCGTTTTGCTGTAGTGACATGAAGCGAGGTCAGGCCAAAAAAATGTGGACACTTCATGTTGGCGTAAAAATGGAAGCAATCTCTTTTGCAAGCATTCCTTCACATATATTTCGCTATTAATTGTACCCGATGTCACGAATGAGCTGCTCCTTTTTCCACAACTGCAAAGTGCCTGCCAAACAAGGAATTTCTTTGGGAATTTTGCCATTTTTTATTATTTGAATTTTTCAGCGTCATTTCCTCGAGAATCGGCTGCATAAAATTCCTGCCCAGGTAGCTGAGAAAAGACCGCTAAAACATAAGTTTCGTCATCCATTATGCAGCAATCGAAGTTTTTAAAAAAATCTTGGATCAGCTTTTTAGCTCGTTGTTTTGCCCAGCTTCTTTCTTAGTCCTGCGCACGAAAGATTCTGAGCAATCCGCCTTTCTCGCCAATTTCCTTCCGGATATGTTTGGATCTTTCTTTAAAATATTCACAACCTTCTTCGACTTTTCACGATCATGTGGGACATTTTCTTTATTAGAACCTTTCTTCCGATCAATACTCAGGTTTTCCTTAAAGCGGTTGATAACGCGAGAAATGATCTTAGGGTTAGCCCCTACCTCCTTGGCAATTTTTTTAAAAGACCAACTAGGTTGTTTTTGATAAATTTTAATTATATTTTCTCGCACTTCCACTTCGATTGCCATTTTCGCGTTAAATAAATTTTGTATTGACTATAACTGACACAAATTATTTTCTGCCATTTAATTCAGAGCTACTATGATCAATTTTTTTAATTTGAATCTTGCAATAGCACATTATGGGAAGATATGTAACGGACAATTTTATTCGACGCAGTCCTTAGTTACGGGCCAATGTTTTAAAACAAAACGAAATTGTTTTCAATTTAATCACAATCATTTTAAAATCGAAAATTTGTGACACGCCCCTAAAAGTATGCATCATTTACAGTGTGAAATGCAATGTGAAATTTATACAACATACATCTAGGTGCAACATTTATGCGTTAAACAGAAATTTTGTGATCGATGTCACACTGCCATATTATTCATAGTCCCTTTTTGAGGAACAACAATTAAAAAAAAAACAACATAATAAGCAGTAGTATTTTTAATAGATGATGGTCATTAGTAAAATAGGTTATTGACTTTAGTAAGTAACGCATACCATTCCAAACGAGAACAGAAGACAAAAAATTAAATTTATAAATAAATAATATAAAAATATTTTGTTTTTTACAAAAATAAAAAAAAAATTATAACAATTGTTTTAAATTTTAGTAAAATTGTTTAAAATGTAACAATTGTTTTAAATTTTAATGAAATTGTTTTAAGATGTTTTTTTTATTGTCGTTTGTTATCAATTTTAACACAATTTCATTTAATTATAACACATTTTTACCGCAGTGTAGTTTTGTAGTCGAATTATGGCAATTTTTATTAAAACTTTATAATCACCTACCTTGGCATTTTTTTGGGTAATGTTTTGATCCATATTCGGAACACATAATCTGTAAAATCACTCATATTTCACAAGTTTCCGTCAATAGCCTAAAATAAATAAAAAAAAAATTAAAAATTAATGAATATTTCACAGCAAACCAATCGATATTTTAACGATAGCGAAATTATATAGATTATAGGCTGAAATTCTCGTTTAAAATAATCTATAATGATACGAAAAGTATATGGTTTTTGATAAAAAAACGAATATATCTAGAATGATATCGTGGTTATTTTCACTAAAGACATCGTGATGATATCGTCATTGTAGAACGAAAAGTCACTAAATACATTTTTAAAATGCCAAATATTCATTTACAAAAATCTTTATAAATCTATTAATTTTTAATCTAAGATTTCAATTCTAAGATCTCAATGATAAGAAAATGAAAATCTTTTAAATGATTTTTCAGCTTTAAAAATGCATCAAGTACTTATTATAATATTGATCAACAAACTTGAAAATAAGGTTTTTCATAAAAATGTAATTGGTGACTTTTCGTTCTAAATGGTTTTACAACAGGGACGCTACAAAAGTAGAGCGACAGGGATAGCAAATTGTCATTTCATGATGGAAAGATATACGAATTCGAATTTCGGTAGTAAATTTTTAATAATTTCGACTCGTTTTTGGCTCGTATATCCTTCCATCATGAAATGGCAAACCTTACTGAAGAGAAATGTCAAAAGAGCGGCAAGAAATATGGCCTCCTTTGCTGTCTCTGTCGCTCTACTTTTGTAGCGTCCCTGTTGAAAAACCCTTAAAAAAAACTTTTGTAGCGCTCTTATTGAAAAACCCTTTACAACGACGATATCATAAAATGGTTTTATTTTCAATAAACAAATTTTATTTGTTCAGAAAATTTTATTTTTTGACAAAAATTCTAAAGAACAAACAAATCATTTTTCAAATACTTTGAGTTTGATATCATTATTATATCGAATTGAAAAATTATCATCAAAAGATATGAAGTGTTATTACAGTAATGTGTGTATACGATTTCGAGAAATTTAAACATAGAATTAAAAAAAAAAATCTTAATTTTGTTCAGTGTGCGTAGTTGAGTATGACATGCAACGTTTGCTATCTATTGCCATCATTTTGCTCAAAATTCAACATAAATGTTATTGAAAATAGATTGCATCCTACGATATTTGCTGTTAGTTTCACATTTAAATACCGAAGGGACAACGCATACTCATGTGGCACAGTACCTAGCCGAAGGCAACGAAATATGCATTTCAATTTCCAAAAGACAGCAGATTGTATAGGTTTTGGTATGAGTTTTGGTAAATGTTTTTGGTATGGGTTTTGGTACGAGTTTTGATAAGGGTTTTGGTGAGGTTTTTGATATGGCTCTCATGTGGGTAATTGTAGTTTGAAAAGGTGCTGCTGCTCCTTGTATCATTGTACATAGTGCTCTTAATTATTTTGTAGCCACATTGTTTGACAGCTGATTTGCATGCTATGCTGCGTTCGGAATCGAGAAACAATCAATGTGAGACAGGTCAACTCGAAATTTACAATAGTACTCTACTCATGAGATGTCAATGTGTGAAGAGATGGATCTCATAAATTTTTGACAAGTGGCTGGATGAAATTTTGCTTATATATAAAGCTTAATTGTTTTATATTTTTTAATGGGTATTATTTAAATTGTATGATATGTATTTTTGTATTGTTGCATAAATATTTTAAATTCTTTAATTTTTGTATATTTTTGTGGTATTAGAATTTCATTTAAAATGTGTATATTTAATAAATTGCATACATTACATTTATGGTATTTAAGTTATTTTCTTTTAATAATTTATTTTTTGCGTACTGTATCATTTTGTTACAATTGTTGTCATTCGCATGACAAATTTATGTCATATTATGACATTATCTTATAATTAATCGTTTTAGGTGAGCAGTTTGTGGTTGTGGTAAACCGTAAAACTATGCGTAAACATTTATTTGCTTCAACACCTTTACAATATAATCACCCTTATTCATTCACAGCATTGGGTGGAAAAATATACTCCCCACGAATTAATTAATAGCTATATGTTTGAAAAGGGAAGCAAAAAATATAAAATAATAGTTAAATTAGTTTTTTTTTACTTAAATAGCCACTCAATTCTGATTTTAATAATAATTTTTAAAAGATTATATATTTACTTTAATTAGAATATATTATATTTTTTTAATTTCAAATTTTTAGGATATGTTTCCCACAACTATAATATTTATAAACACTCAAATAACGATTTTAATAATAATTTTTAAAAGATTATATATTTATTTTTAATTAGAATTTATTATATTATTATAATTTCAAATTTTTAGGATATGTTTCCCACAACTATAATATTTATAAACACTCAAATAACGATTTTAATAATAATTTTTAAAAGATTATATATTTATTTTTAATTAGATTTTATTATATTATTATAATTTCAAATTTTTAGGATATGTTTCCCACAACTATAATATTTATAAACACTCAAATAACGATTTAAATGTCATATAATTTCTGTTAAATATTTTTGAACATTTTATAATTAGAATTTTGCACTTTTAAAAACAGAATCATAACATTTATCAACACTTTATTTTGTACATTTTTTATTGAAATGATTCTAGTATGTTTCTAGTCAACATAATAACTTTTAATAGATATTTGTAAATTTTGTTTGCAATAACAGTCTCTTAAATGTACTTGTTTCCATTTTAAATATCTAAAATTAAAATCAATTTGTGCCTTGACTCAAACGTATTATGGTTCCTTGAATTATAAAATAAATACTTGATTTTTCAAACCAAATCATTGGTGTGTTTTTAAATTAATGCTGCTCTAATAACGATTTAAATGTTACATAATTAAAATTTTGAACTTTTAAAAACAAAATTAAAACATTTATCAATTCTTTATGTTTCTCACAACTATAATATTTATAATCATTCAAAACCCGATATAAATTATTGTTAAATCTTTATTTATCATTTTATAATTAGAATTTTGAACTTTTAAAAACAAAATCATAAAATCTAAAAACGCGTTATTATGTACATTTTTTTGTTGAAATGATTTGCGTATGTTTAATACAAACATAATAACTTTTAATTTTTATTCGTAATTTGTTTGCAATATAAGTGCTTTAAATCTAGTTGTTTCGATTTTAAATAACTCAAACTAAAAACAATATATGCCCCGACTCAAACATATTACGTTTCATATAATTATAAAATAAATTCCTCATTTTCAAACCAAATTATTTTTATTTTTTTTTTAAATTAATGCTGCTCTAATAATGTCAAAATTTTGCTTTATTTTGACTTATTCAAAGTAAACTTTTCTTTTAGGTTTTTATTAGCTGCAATTTTTTTTTCTTGTACAAAATTATAGTCAAAGTTATTTGCCGCATACTTTGCGCCAAAGAGCACTTTTGCCAAGTGCAAGTTTTCAACGTTAACTAATGCGCCAAGCATCCATCCATCCTGCCAAATATCACTTGAAACTGCCAACTGTTCAATCCACTGTTGCCTACATTTTTTTGTTGTGTGTGCCATAACTTCTTATAAACCAAGTTCCAAACCAAGTCAGTACCCAGTCATAAACGTCAAGAGTTTTCAAGTTCATTGGGATTTGCCTGTATTGCCATGGCAGCTGTGAGTTTATTATGTTGCAAAATGTGCCCAAGTCGTCGACGACGATGAAAGTTTAAGTTCATTTTGCAACTCAATGCAATTGTAAGTTTTGCCGCCATGCCAAACGTATATTAAAAATGTCATAAATAAAAGTTAATCAAAGTTATTTACGACTTTTATGTGGAATTTTCATAATAAATAAAGTCACTTTTTACTAATTTTGTATTTTGAAATTAAATTTAGCAAAATTTAAATTATATATTTTATTTTAAATTTATTCTTTATGCAGTAACATTTGTTTAAGTATGCAGCATTATCTGGTTTGTGTCTTTTCTTTGTCTCATCGTTATCCTATTACAGACATCTCAAAGTGTTCTTCGAAAAAAATTGAGACACATTTTTCCTTTCAACATTCTCTTTATCAACACTGTTGAGAGCAAAGCCGCTTTTAAGTGAGGCGCCGCTCGAGTGCCACACTTAAAAGTCTGTCTGCAGAATATAGTGCCAAGGAAAAGCACCTACTTCATTTTGTCAGACAATCAACAAATTTATAAATTTTGTCAACAAGAATTTCTTTTTTTTTTCGTTTTTGTTGTCATCCACAACAAAGTTTTAATATTTCACCTGCAGTGTATTTCATCGAGGACGCATCTCGGTTTTTTTTCATAATTTTATTTAAGCCTTTTTTCTCATATTTATTTTTCAAGTAGAACATTTTTTATATTCAATTTTTTTTATTATCTTTTTTCAATTTTATTTATTTTTAGCTTACTGTTGAAAGTAGCTGCCTCTTTTATTCTATTTTTATTAAATAGTGTATACTATATATACCTTTTATTCTAAAAAAAATATAACCTTAACATTCGTACACTCTGAAAAAATCCGATTAAAATTGACATTTATTGATTCAATAATATACAAAAAAAATATTTTCATTTATTGATTCAATAGTATATGTAATTGATTCAATAGTATATGTAATTGATTCAATAGTATATGTAATTGATACAATAGTATTTGTAATTGATTCAATAGTATATGTAATTGATACAATAGTATTTGTAATTGATTCAATAGTATATGTAATTGATTCAATAGTATATGTAATTGATACAATAGTATTTGTAATTGATTCAATAGTATATGTAATTGATACAATAGTATTTGTAATTGATTCAATAGTATATGTAATTGATTCAATAGTATATGTAATTGATTCAATAGTATATGTAATTGATTCAATAGTATATGTAATTGATTCAATAATATATGTAATTGATTTAATAGTATATGTAATTGATTCAATAGTATATTTAATTGATTCAATAGTATATGTAATTGATTCAATAGAATATGTAATTGATTCAAGAGTATATGTAATTGATACAATATTATTTGTAATTGATTCAATAGTATATGTAATTGATTCAATAGTATATGTAATTAATTCAATAGTATATGTAATTGATACAATAGTATATGTAATTGATTCAATAGTATATGTAATGGATTCAATAGTATATGTAATTGATTCAATAGTATATGTAATTAATTCAATAGTATATGTAATTGATTCAATATTATATATAATTGATTAAATAGTATATGTACTTGAATTAATAGTATATGTAATTGATTCAATAGTATATGTTAATGTTTCAATAGTATATGTAATTGATTCAATAGTATATGTAATTGATTCAATAGTATTTGTAATAGATTCAATAGTATATCTAATTGATTCAATAGTACATGTAATTGATTTAATAGTATATGTAATTGATTCAATAGTATATGTAATTGATTTAATAGTATATGTAATTGATTTAATAGTATATGTAATTGAGTACATGTAATTGATTCAATAGTATATGTAATTGATTCAATAGTATATGTAATTGATTCAATAGTATATGTAATTGATTCAATGGTATATGTAATTGATTCAGTAGTATATGTAATTGATTCAATAGTACATGTAATTGATTCAATAGTATATGTAATTGATTCAATAGTATATGTAATTGATTCAATAGTATATGTAATTGATTCAATAGTATATGTAATTGATTCAATAGTATATGTAATTGATTTAATAGTATATGTAATTGATTAAATAGTATATGTAATTGAATTAATAATATATGTAATTGATTCAATATTATATGTAATTAATTCAATAGTATATGTAATTGATTCAATCGTATATATAATTGATTCAATAGTATAAAAAAAAAATATTATCATATAAACACAAAAAAAATTTAACAGTATTTAATAGTATTTTGAGGTATTTAAAGGTATTCACCTATTAAAATAATACTGTATCCAATTGACTAATTTTAATAGCAACAAATGTTTGATATTATAGTATTTTTTTTGATATTATAATATTTTTTCTAGAGTGTACCGTCAACTGCAACACCCTGTACTATCCATTCACCTTATCATCGTCTTCATCCACATCATCATAGTCATCAACTGAAGTGCAATTCAAATCTCTTTTATGGTGCTTCTTTTTTGAGTGAATTTTCTCGGAAATCTAGACAACTCAAACTGCTGGCAGTCAGCAAATAGTATTTGAGCCCTAATTTTTAGGGTCTCCTATTGTATTATTTGCTACTCAAAGATTTGATAAATTATGCAATTTTTAAATTAAGTTTTTTTTTTTTTTATTCCTAAGAAGATAAGAAAGTGCTTTTGATGTGCAAAAATGCAATTTAAAATATCAATTGATGAATATCATTTATTTTTACTATATCATTTTATTTAGTTCTATATTTTCACGTTTACAATTTTTCAAATTGTACAAATACTACCTATGTTTTTGTGAACATTTTAATTAAAATTAGTTTGTTTTTCGTAGTTTTGCTTTGATTACTGTTTGCATGTTTCTGTACTATGCAAATATGAATTGATAATCGAATATTGCACTTTTAGGCCATATTAAATATCATTTTTGATTGAAATATTACTGTTTGCACAGTTTTGTATAAGACAGGTTTACATAGTTGCTATGTTCATAAATTGTTATAGAATTATATTTGGTATTTTTTTTCAGACTTATCCCCAAAAACTTCATTAGTGAAACGTTCAGTGGTATGTGTGTGTATTGAGTTCAAAGGTGGTATAGGCTTTTGGCTGTTTCATTTCATTATTAATTGAACCCAGTCGGGAATGTATTACAGTTATTCGAATATTAATATTCTTCGAAACATTAATTCGAATTCTTACATTATTCAATGGTGAAATGTATTTTTAATTGAAATTTTAACATATCGAAATGGATATTGGGAGTATTGTCAATTTAAAGTGGTATTATTTTTTTTACAATTTCTTTCAGAAAGTTATTAATTTCGAATGAAAATAGTATGGATTTCATATGGAAATGTTGTAGATTTCGATCGTTATGGAATGAATTAGATTTCTAATGAAATAAATTTCCACTTCGAAATCGAAAAATATTAATTTCACTTGAAATATTCTCTATTTAACGGTAATTTCCCGCAAGGGATTAAAGGACCTGAAGATGAAGAGTCCAAAGATAAATGTTAATATTTTCGGAGGTTCCTCAATAATTCTCACTTAATAATATTTTTTAAATAAATCGTTGAGAAACCAAAAATTAAAGAAAACAAATATAAGGATTAGACCAAATCCTTATATTTGTTTTCTTTAAACCTTTATTTTAGCAAAATGTTCGCTTTCGATCTGTGAAAACCCTTATTTTTAAAAAATATCAGTTGCTGTTCACAGAAAAAAACATCAATATGATAAATTTATTCATTAATATTATGAATTTTTCTAACAACTAACAGATTCATCATATTGATACCGCCGTTCATTAGATGACATATTGATGAATGTATTCATTGTATATATATGAACTTATTCATACTATCGAACATCAGTGTATATACATTGAAATATTCAATGCATTGAATTTGAATCGTCATATTGAAGAATTTTATCATAATATTTATGAATAATTTAAAATTTAATTTTTTACGAGTTTAAAAAAATATATATTTTTAGAAAATAATTGGAAAATAATTTCCCAAAAAATGTTGTTTGTAAAAAAAATATTATATAAAAAAAAATTATTTCCAAAAAAAAAAAAAAAAAGGTGTTTTTTAAACAAATTTGGGTATATGGAAAAAAAACACTAAAAACAAAAATTAAACATTTTTTATCGATAAAAAAATTGTTAAAAATGTTTGGTCGACAAAATCAACAATTTTAAAAAATTTCGAAAAACACAATGATTAAAACAAAAATTCAACAAAAAAAATATTTTCGAACAAAAACCAGCAATGTTCGAATTATTTCGAAAAAAAAATATGTAAAAAAGTTTTTTTGGCTACAAAAAGAACGTAATGGTCGAAATCACAATTTTTCAAATAAAAAAGAATTCGACAATAATAAAATTTTCGAAAATTTTCGAAAGAAAATAAAAAAAATTGTGGACGATAAAAACAACGCAGTTTTCGAATAAACAAAATTTTCAAAATTTAGCATGCGATTCACCTGATAATTTGGAAATGATTCACCCAAAAAAGTTCAAATGATGCACTTGTGTGCTTTTGTAATCCCACTGGAACAGATTTATCCAAAAAAAATTCTAATGACGAAGATGTATTTTGCAATTAAAAATTGATATATTAATTGTTAGTTGCAATTAATGTAGTAATTTCAATTGTTTCTTTTTAGATGTCAAATAAATTTAATTCTGCACATCTCTTCTGTATAGGTACATCCAATATTCTCGTCTGGATTCGAAAAATATTTTTCTGTTCTCCTATATCAATTCCCTTCAAATGAGACCTATTGAATTTTGGGTCTACTAAGAACCATTAACCTTTAAAATAAAGGTTTTCATATATCACTCAACAAAAAACATTTCTTTTTTGAGATAAAAAGTACTTCTCAACCAAAGAACTTTTTTTTTTTTGAAAAAATAACATATCTCAGTGAAAAACCAAATGGAAATAAAGGTTAATAACAGTTTTATTCAGACTTTAACGATATTTCGATAAAGAGGCATATAAGGTTTGAAATTAACAATAATTTAAAATTACTTCAAAGTCACACAATCATGTTTGATAATTCCCCAGCTATATGATTTTCATATAGCAAAATAAGTAATAATAATGAGTTTAGTCCCTCGTTTGATGGAAAACCACATTCTTGCTGGGTCTTTTGCATTTTATCTATATGCATTTGCAAACGTTCGAGCTGCAGCTTCGAGCAACAAATCAACATTTCTGACTTATGCATAAATTGCAAAAAAGTAATTTTCTCCGATGACGTTGCGACGACCGAGCAGAACGATGATGATTCACTGTTGGTTTTATGTGTACCGCTTGTTCTGGTTGCTATGCGGTGTTATTGCTTTTACTGCCATTATATAGGAATGTATACGACATGAAGGCCTGCCTGCCTGTCTTCCTTTCTACATCACTTCATACCTGTCTGCCTGTTTATAGATTTTTCTTTTTCAATTTTTTTTTTCTTCTTCTTGTTTTATTTTGGTTATTTTTTCGACGTGTTTTCCTGCCACCTCTGTGCCATGTAAATAGCAAGATAACATGTTTGCCTCGATTCGTTTCATTGCTCTTGGGGGCAACCGGTAACAACTGAAACTGCATCCATGTTGATGGCTCATGTTTTCCATTTTCTATTGACGGCGGCGTCTGCAGCTGCAGCTGATAATGTTGATTTCTTCTTTATCGCCTTTTCAAGCGATGTTAACCTTTTTGTGACTTTATAAAGGATTTTTATTATATAGTATATATATATATATATAAATTTTTAGTGATAATTAATTTTTGGGTATTTCACATCAGGGTATACCAATCACGCCACATTCTTTAAACTCACGACACAGAAATACACCATACCGAAATTCACCACATCAAAATTTACCACACCGAAACTCACCACACTAAAACTCACCACACCGAAATTCACACTGAAAGAAAACATACTGAAACTCACCACACCAAAACTCACCACAATAAAACTGACCACACTAAAACCCACCACATTAAAACTTCTATGGGAAAAAACTCTACGGGGAAGAATTCTACGGGGAAGTATTCTGCTGGGGAGAATTCTATGGAAAAACATTTCACAGGGAAGAATTTTACTTTGAAGAATTCTACCGGAAAGTATTCTACAAGAAAGAATTATACGGGGCAAAACACTTCGAGAAAGAATTGTCTTTTAGCAAAGTTGTTTTGATGGAAAATTATTTTTGTGTTGGTTAGTATAATTATAACACCAATAAAAAAAAACATTCACAGCGAAGCACGGGTCCCTACTATACATATGTTCTAAAAGAGATTCCCTAGAAAATTTTCCCTAGAATTGTTTTTTTAAAACCTTTAAAAGTATATTTTGTAAGTAATATACCTTTTTAAGTAATATACCTAGATTCTAATAGCTGCGTTTAAATATAGATTTTTTTAAAACTATTATATTATTTAATACTAAATATACTAAAAACCCTACATGGGTTAAATGCTTACGGCACAACCCATTAGAAAAGAACCAGCAGTGAGACAATGCCACTCAGTTCTAATCAAATGTTTCTCTATTCAAGTTTTTCCTGCCGATGATGTCTCTATATCATGCAAAACCCACTTCGTATTAAAACCATTGCATCGTATTCTATTTTATGTATTATTCTGATATTTTATGTTGCCATTGCAATTCAAAATGTTGTTATTAGTGCTACTGGTTGCTGCTGCTGCTGCTGCTCCTGCTTTGGGGTCATGTTCCAGTTCTCTATCAAAAGTATTTCTTTTATTTCTCTGTCTAGAACCAGAATTTCAATTTGCTTTCTTTATTTGGTGTATGTGAGTGTGCGTGTTTTAAACTCTGGGGTATATCACTCGACTCGAGATGCTATCGGTGGCTGCATTTGCAACAGTAACACGATGTTGTGGTATATTTTTTGTTTTTTTTTTGGTATGGTTTGGGCTGGTCTGATTTAGTTTGGTATTATTTTGTGCATTTGCATTTTATGCTGGCATCCAAGAAAATTTATTACCATATCAGATCATTGATATGTGATGGAAAATGCACAGAGTTCAATGGCAAATAACTTATTTTGAATTTTTGAAATATTATTTGATATACTAATAGCACTTAAAAATGTATTAAATTACAGAGTTTTTTGAATTTTGTGTTATTGAATTTTTTTTTAAATTTCTTAATAACACAAATTGATTTATAATGCATTTAAAATTATTTTATATTAGTTAAGTGATATAAGTTTGATTGAAAAACAATTTTTTTCGTTGAGTATCAAAATCAATTGTTTAATAATTTATCATAAAGTCAGACGAAAGTCGACCTAAAACTGAAATATTACCGAAAATTGAATATTACCGAAAAAATGCCTAGTATAATTGATCAAATAAATGTATCATTTTTTCAATATACATTTTTGTTTATTTTATTATAACCAGTAAGGAAAGTTAGCTCACATGGATAATTTTGAAGAAGGCAAATTGTTTTAGTGTGTGTGATGAAGTTTGTAAAAATTATGAAACTTATAAACGGTCTAAACGGTCTAAGCCGGTTTTATTTTATTATAAACATATTTATTTTAAAAGTCTAGAATTTAATAAAACATTTTTGCAAACATAATATCGTCACTGTCATCCCAAAGGGGCGAATGTGCATTTTTAAAAATGTTGGGAAATCAAATTTTTAAGTGGTTTAAAAATTAGAAAAATTTATATTTTTTTCAATTTTTTCTGTTCTTTTAATTTATTTGTCAATTAATATCACGTATATAAAATATCTTTAGATTTGAACAACCTAATGAATTATAAATACGGATTTTGTGAGGCTATATCCAGATCAAAACACAAATATTTTTGTTTTTTATGCTATAACTTTTTATTAGCACAAGATAAAATGTTAATGTTAAGTCATTAATTGTTTGTTTTTAAAGCACATATCTATTGGCATCATTAATTAAAAATATTTTGTAAAACATTATTTTGCCATTTGTTATTTGCAGGAAAAAATGTTTGGCAAAATATTTTTAAATAATGATGCAGTTCGATAGGTGCTTTAAAAACAAACAATTAATACCTTTACACTACTAATTGTCTTGAGGAAGAATTGTGTTGTATAGAATTATGCTTTGAAGAACTTTAAGTTGTCTCGGAAAGGAATAGTATTGGCAAAAATTGTATACGGAAAAATAATGTTGGGGGCCGAAGATCCGTTCGGGGATCAATTTTTATTGAGAAACTAATGCCAGAAATGGGAAGTGGTATCTCGGGGAAGAACTATCTCGAGAAATAAATAGTCTTGGCAAAAAATTTTGTTGGGAAAAATATTATCTTGGGTATCAATGGGGAAGATTTGTTTGAGAAAGAAATGAATTGTCTCTGGGAATAAGTATCTCAAGGCGGAATTGTCTCGAGAAAAATATGTCTGGGAATGAATTCTCTATGGAAAGAATAATATCAGGAAAGAATTGTTTGGTAACATATTTTGCGTAAAATTAACGTGCGGGGAAAAATTGTCTTGGGAAAAATATTGTCTCAGGGAAGAATTGCCGGAGAATGTGTTGTCTGAAAAAAGAAATGTCGGGAATGAATTGTAACTGGAAAAAATTACCTAGGGTATGATTTTTTTTCGACTGGTAAGAATTAGCTCAGAGAATAATTTTGTGAATTAAATGGGGAATGAATTGTAGAGGGCAGAATTGTCTTGGGAAAAATCAAATCGAAAAAAAAATTGTCTTGTTGAAAAATGTCCGGAAAAGAATTGTATAAATTTAAATTAATATTTCAAATTTAATATACAAAATTTTAGTTCAACAACAACGTTGTAGTTATGATTTTGAGAAAAGTTCGAAAACTACATGATCATTTTTTTTTTCAAATATCTGTTTATTTAGGAATAATTTGATAAACTGAAGAAAAATCTTAAATTTAATTTAGATTTTTTAGTATCCATAAACCATAAAATGTGTATGTGTTTTTTTTTTAACTGACCATCGATTGCGCGCAAGCATTAAATATTTACTGCACAATCAGTCGCCACTGCTGCCGGTGCTATCGCCACCAGTAGATCGCCCACAAGTGTATCTGGGGGGTGACAATAATTTATGCAGCTCGCAGCACTTTGCTCAAGCTGAACCATTATGCTACAGCACGTGCCCCCAAAGTGCCCACGTTCATTATCGTTATTTCACTCGGCGAGAAATTTATTGCAAAGTTTCAATTGAAAAAAATGGTAACCAATCTAAAAACAAGACATTGTAACTGAAAAGTAAAAAAAAATAGAGAAACTAAGAAAACTAAAAAAAACTAAAAAAAAAACAAAATACTAAAAGAAATGAAAAAAAAAACTTAAAAATAACAAAAAACTTTAAAACAAAAATTCTAAAAATAGTAAAAACCTAACTAGAATTGCAATCTGCACAGTGCAACCGAAAAACAAAGACAAACAACAGACCGACAGCGTACAGAGCGCGGATGTGGACGTGGCTGGCATCCGTTTCCGCTGTTGCCGCATCCGTTTGAAATGGAACTTGTACAACTCATGCCCAGCATCGCAGCGCATATTAAATTCACAATCGAAGGACGTAGAACACTCACTCGTGCGCTAAGGCGACAAAGAATGCAAATTTGTTCAAAGTTTATTGAGTGGACGATGACGGCGACGACGCCGCCAATGCACTTGACAAATAAAAATGTGACGATGAACAGCCGGGTTTATTTTCTGATAGATTTTTCTATGCATTTTTTCTAATAATTTTTATATATATTTTTTTGTTATACTTTTTTTTTGTTTTTATATATTTTATTTTAAAATTATTTGCGCTTTTATTTTATTGTGCGTCATATTGTGCTGCATTTTTAAAGTGCTTCACATTGCTATTATATATTAGTACATTTAAAATTTTTCTAATGAATATATATTATCTAAAAATTATTTTTTGTACTAAATACAATTTTTCTGTTTTATTTTGCAGATTTAATTGAGATTTTGGAAGAAGAGGTGAGTAAATTATGCTGTAATTTTGTCACACGGACCATACAATTGGCACATTCAAGTAGAAAATTCTTGAAAATAAGCAAAAGTTTATTTTAGCTACGAAAAGTATCACTTTTTTATTTTATTAACGAAAAGAAGCATTCAATTATTTAAACCACGAACAGAATCACATTTTTTCTTCACTAACAATGGCAAAATATTCCGTTGGAATTTTATACACAGTTGAAATTTTTTAATATGCACGCACTAAATTTTTCTATAACTATTTTAAATTGGTTGTAGTACACACTAGTTTACGTTATATAGTTTTGGTTATAGGAACCGAAGTTTGAGAGAACCGAAAAAGTCAGTTCACCAATGCGCTGTTTGATGCAACAAATTTTTATATCGTGATTTTCGAAACTGCTATCTCTTATTTTATATAAATATTTCCGAAATTCGATTTGTTTCAATTTGTGGAGAAAATAATAATGTGGTTCAAATCGTCGCTTAAATGATTCTCTGATTTTTATCTTGTAGATAATGAAAATGTGATTATATTCGTGGAGAAAATTAACTTTCGCGTTTTATTGAAAATCTTGTCATGCCAAAAGGGCGAATATTTTCGTTTTATTGCTATAGCTCTTAATTGGTGCATGATAAAATAGTGATGTGAAGGCATTTATTGTTTGTTTTGAAAGCAGCTATCGATTGGCATCATTACTTAGAAATAAATTTTCAAATGTTCATTTGCCATTTGTTATTTGCAAGAAAAATATTTGGAAAAATATTTTTAAGTAATGAAGCCAATCGATAGGTGCTTTTAAAACAAACAATTAATGCCTTGACACCAGTATTTTATCTTGCACCAATAAAGAGTTATAGCAAAAAATCGAAAAAAACTTGTAAGATTGAAAGGGCGAATCTTTTCGTTTTATTACTATAACTCTGTATGGGCCCAAGATAAAATAGTGATGTAAAGGCATTAATTGTTTTTCTTCAAAGCACCTATCGATTAGCATCGTTATTTGAAAATAATTTGCCAAACATTTTTCTTGCTAATGAAAAAAATTCAAAAAAAAATATTTTAAAATAATTATGCCAATCGATAGGTGCTTTAAAAACAAACAATTAATGCTTCTGAACTACTATTTTATCTTATTCGAATAAAAAGTTATGGCAAAAAACGAAAAAGATTCGCCTTTTTGGCATGACAAAATTTTCAATTTTTCAAATTCGCCCTTTTGGTTTTGTCTTTTGTTGCTAGAAATATCTAATAAAACTACACACGATTTTGACACAGTATACTTAAGGGAAATATACATTCGAAAATGTGAAAAAGCAAATGTCAAAAATTTAACATTCGACCCCTTTGGCGAATATAGTGATGATATGTTCGCAAGAAACGTTGATAATATTTAAACATTGGAAATTGAGAAATTGCAGGACTGAAAATTAGATTTATATAAACTTGATCTAAATATATGCATAAATTTGTATACTCTATGTGCACTTAAAGTGAAACGATAGGTTATGTTTAATATTGAAACCTAATATAATGAAAATCAATATAAGAATTGTAAAGTCTTTAATACAATCATTTTGTTTTTTAATCTATCGTATTTGTGTCACCACAACTATTGACTCTGAGCTAACTTTAGCAATATATTGCAAATCATTTGGAATATTTTCTAAATAAAAAAAAATATATAAACCCCATAACTCTAAATAATCCGCAATAAAAATGTTTTCCTTTAATAAAAAATCAATTTCCGTTGGCAACACATGTCGTTCTGCTGTAGCAGCAGCACCAGTAGCAACAACAACACATAATTTGTTAAAGTCTCCGCCCTACAAGAAATAGTTGCTCCAAAAATGTCTGTCAATTTATTGCACTGTTGCTCCTTCAGAGCAGAGCAAAGCAGATGTTGTCGTCGTCTTTGTCATCGTCGTCATCATCATCATCTGCCTTCTTCTCGTAAGCGCATCCCTGCGTCTTTGCGACGCTGTCTACGACAGTTGCCGTTGCTCCTGTGAGGTTCTGATTGTGCGCTGCACCCGGGGACGCCATTAAAGTCTCTGTTGCGGAAATGCAGCCAAAAGCAGTCAGAAACATCAGCAGCATCATCAGTAAACAGTAAAACAGCAGCAGCTGTAGGACTCGATTTTTTACAAAAAAAAACAAAAAAAAAACTTATAAAAAACGAAAAAAGTGTATAGTGGATCTCTAACGAATTTAAAATACTTGAAATCGTATTTTAAGTACGTTAGAGAGTATTTAAAGTATATCTTAAATATACTAAAAATAAATAAATAAAACTATAAAGGAGTGCAAACATGTACTGAGAAACAATATTTCAGAAAAACCCCATTAAAATTTGTCAATAGGACAGTTTTTGATTTAATGGTATACAAAATATAAATATTTTCATACAAACTCAAAAATAATTGATAGTATTTTGTTGTATTTAGTGGGATTTACCAATTGAATTAATAGTTTATCATATTGACTAATTTTAATAGTAAGAACATTTTATTTTATAATATCTTTTTTCTGAGTGTAGGATTTGTTGAAAAATTAAAAACAAAAAATACAAAAACTGCATTAATTTTAAATTATCCCAATAAGAGCGGTTCCATGTGAAAATGTCAAAAAAAAAACAGTAATATAATAGTTTTAAAGTTCTTAAAGCAATTTCAATAAAATTCGGTTTAACGAATAATTATAATTTTCAAAATTGTATAAACAATGGAAATATCCTAACACCATTTAATTATAGTTATCATATTTAATGGTAGTCCTCATAAGTATAAAGTTTTATAAATATCTTTCTTTCTTACCATATGACAATTTTCGCCATTTTGTAATTATCTTTTGACATGGTGTTTAAATAAAGAAATTATTAGTTGTAACAACTAATTTTATTCGGTTATTTTGAAATTTTTACTTGAGTGATAATATTTCACACCATAAATTCTCTATTCATCAATTAGAAATAATGAAATGTAGATTGCAACAACCAACTTCAATCGGTTAAAACGAAATTCGTACAAATTGGTTGATGAAACGATAATAATTGGTTGGTGTCTAAATTGGTTGTAGTACAAACTAAAACTTTCTTTGATCAATGAAAAATAGGTTGCAACAACCAACTATATTCGGTTTAAACGAAATTGTTACAAATTGGTTCATAAAACTATTAATATTAGTTGGTTGGACTATTTTTGTCTAAATTGATTGTAGTACAAACTAAAACCCTTCACGCGGAAAAAACAGTCTTTGATCAATGAAAAATAGGTTGCAACAACCAACTATATTCGGTTTAAACGAAATTGTTACAAATTGGTTCATAAAACTATTAATATTAGTTGGTTGTATTATTTTTGTCTAAATTGATTGTAGTACAAACTTCAACCCTTCTCGCAGAGAAAACAATTGTTTTATTAATCAAAAGTAGGTTGCAGCAACTAACTTCAATGGGTTAAAACAAAAGTTTTAGCAATTGGTTCTTAAAACTATTATTATTGGTTGGTTGTATCTAAAATGTTGTATCTAAAATGGTTGAACTGCAAATTACCACCCTTCGCGCAGAGAAAACAATTTTAGCATCAATGAAAAGTAGGTTGCAGCAACCAACTTCATTTGTTTAATACGAAATTGTTACAAATTGATTGATGAAACTATAATAATTGGTTGCTTGGATTATTTTTGTCTACATTGGTTGTAGTTCAAACAACAACCCTTTAAAACATAGCTGTAACAACTTTTTAAACAGTTCAGAGAACCGAATCAAATGGCGGGGGCAACAACATTTTTATTCGACTTGTATTTATTGCCCAATCCAAAGAGCAATGTTTATAGATAGTATAGACAGCAGATGTACAAAATTTTAGATATTGGTTGGAGTCTGCCCAGCTTTGAACGTAACTTTCGAGTCGTAGTCCAGATAGTAAAGAACTAAATATTTATTTAATATTTTTACATTTTATACCATTTTTCTCAAATTATACTTGAGTGTACAGTAAGTCATAGAAATTTTAAGCGACATCTAAAACATTTTATCAACTTTTAGCACCAATATCAACCCATTAAACGAATATAATTTATAGGGCCAATATGATTTTTGATAAATAAAACCGCTCTAATACTATATCGCTTTTGTAGACGATATAGTTATAAAGTCGATACTAAGAATATCTTTAATTTATATATCCAAAAATTTTTTTTTTGACAAAAATTCAAAATAGTATCTACTCCATTTAATTATAAAATAAATTGAGTCTTATTTAAAGAATTAGTTTCATTTTTTGCTCAAAAATGCACGAGGAACGACCTTTCGTAACTCGTTCGTAGTGTGCTTACACAAATTTCAAATAATTAAAATAAAGCAAAAAATAATACAATAACACAGTTTTTGCAATATGTAGAGAACAAATTTTCAATACATGTTGTAGTAAAAATAAGACAAATAAAGACAAATGTATTTAAAAACCAACAAAATGTAGTAGACCTACATTTTTTCAAAACAAAGACATAAATATATATAATTTACATTATTATTTATTTCGTTATGCAAGTTATTTTTAAATTTAGATTTAAATTTAGAATTTTACTTGTGTAGAGTATAAGAAAACAAAAAATCAAAAAAAAAAAAAGTGAAATTCTTAGAAAATTGTAGCAAATATGTCCAAAAAAGAAATAAGAACAAAATTGCGACGACATCAATTGGAAATGAATTTCCGCAGCAGCATGAGCTGAAAGCGCGCATTTTTCATGCGAAATACACGCCTCTGAGTTATATAGAATTTTGCCAATGTAATCATCATCATTCTATCATTGCCAACAGCTTGTTGTTCATGATGAACTTCATCATTTTACAGATTATCTGCAATATCAACAACAACAACATTATCAACAGCTTTCATGATTATCACCAACATCATCAGCATTATCTTTGGTTGGTTGTCTTATAAGCTGTTCATCATTATTATCGCTGAGGCTCATGTTTCATTTTTAGCACGACTTACGAACTTACGATGCGATGATGCTGGATGATGCGAAAAATGCCCTTGTTTTTTTTTTTTTTTTGTTGTCGTTTCCGTTGTCGTGACAGTTTGGCAAAAGACTCCACTCGACAGCCCTTTAGTTATCGCGGAAAACTGTCGCACTATCGAAGCGACCGCCTTCTCATCGTCGTCATCATAGACATCGTTGCCGTCACGTCAGCTGCTTCACTTCAAACGATTTATGTTTGATAAATGCACGCAAAAGGATATTGTGATGGGACAACGCCTTTTAGTGTGGATAATTTGTTACTTTTCCAACTCCCAACTTAAATATTTTAAATTTCAAGATTTTCGACATTATTCAATAGACGAGAGTTTAAATTATTTGAAAGACACACTATTTTGGAACAATAACATTTTGAAGATTGAAATAATTTTTTTTTTTTTATAATATTTTGAAGATTTTGAAAATATCATACAAATGTCAGAACATAGCAGGCATAGAATTTCATATAATATTTACGAAAAATTAATAATAATTTAAACTGAATGTAATACTAAAGTAATATAATCATAAGTAAGATTTTGAAATATTTTTGTATATTTTAATTATCCTGAATATCTGTGAATAAATTTGGGCAAAAAACAGACAGCGTAATATTTCAGGCATATTTCCGGCAAAAACACAGATAAATAGAATATTTTGGGAAGTGGCAGAAAACAGACAGCTTGTGATACAAACTCCGGCTTTTGTCTGATGGAAATATGTTGAATATTTTCTGTTTGAAATATGGGTGAAGCAGTTTTGAAACATGCCAAAAATTTTGTCTGGCGTATCATTATATTTTACGAGACTTAAAAACAACAATAAACTTCTAAACTAAAAAATCCTATTAATATTGGTCAATAGGACAGTTATTGATTCAATAGTATACAAAAAAAAACAAATATTTTCTTATAAACCCAAAAATAATTCAATAGTATTTAATAGTATATTTTTTGGTATTTAATGGTATTTGCATATTAAAATTATAATTTATCCTATTGACCAATTTTAATAGCAAAAATCCCATAAATTTTATAGTATTTTTTCACAGTGTACGCTCATGCAAATTCCCATATGTACGAATGGGTTAGGTGTACGGTTTTCATTTCAGTTAAATTTGTGTGCTTTGCGTATATGAGATCTTTGCACCAACTTTGTTAAAGGTAGGTTAAAAGTCAAGCGATCATGGCCACAATTTTGGATAAAGTATTTAAGTTCTCAGTTTTATTGATATAAAACTGTTTTCTTATAATCGTGATAGCAAATAGGGACAGGCAGACGCAGTAGGTGGCCATCGTCTAGAATATACATACTTTTCATATCAACAAAGCCTTCTTCTAGTTGATAAAATAATACATAGGATGTGGTCAGCTGTCCCGCTCTCAATAACAAAAACTTGTTGTACAACAGAAACCGCGAATTATGTTTGTTGAATGTTCGCAAAAAATCGATCGCCATCTTCGGTGCTATGTTGTTGTATTCGCATGAGTTCTTGCTTTTGTTTTTGTTTTTGCACTAGCAATATTAATACAGTGAACTTAGAAGAATACGTGAGTTTGTAGTTGTGTTCGATTTTCCGCTACACAAGTGATCGAAGAAAGCAATAACATGCAAAGAAACGAGGACCAAAGAAAATCCATTCAGCAAATAATTGGTTTTTTATTTGAAAAACAGCTTGAACAAAACATGTTTCATTCATATAAAACAAGAAAGAGTCATTCTAAAAATTCGAAATGGTATTCATATTTGAATATTATCGGATCAGTGCTGAATTATTTGGTGATGAAGATTTAATGCTTGAATACAACACATATTTAAATATTTAACTGTTTAGTTTTAAATAAATCTGACACGAATTGAACTTAGACATGTAGGTAGGAAAAGCTTGTCCGATTTTTGTCTAGAACATCGTATTTTAAATAATTAATAATACAGGCCAGTTGCGTGTATTATTTATAATGTAAAACAAGTGGGGTCGGGTCCGACTATGGAATACGCTTTTCTGGAAATAGACGGATAGACATACATACATACATACATACATACATACATACATACATACATACATACATACAGAGAGCTGGACAGACAGACGGACATAAATAAACGAACTCGAGACGTAATGCAGATCAAATTTATATCGTCACTGTCATGCTAAAAGGGGCGAGAATGTGCATTTTTAAAAATTTTGGGAAATCAAATTTTAAAGTTTGAAGTGCTTTAAAAATTAGAAAAAAAAAATTTTTCAATTTATTTTGTTATTTTAGTTTATTCGTCAATTATTATCAAATATCTTTGGATTTGCAGAACTTACTGAATTATAAATATGGATTTTGTGAGGCTATATCCTGCCCAAAACGCAAATATTTTTGTTTTTTTATGCTATAACTCTTTATTGGTGCAAGATAAAATAGTGATGTAAGGGCATTAATTGATTGTTATTTAAGCACCTATATATTGGCATCATTAATTAAAAATATTTTGTAAAACATTAATTTGCCATTTTTTATTTGCAGGAAAAAATTGTTGGCAAAATATTTTTAAATAATGATGCAGTTCGATAGGTGCCTTAAAAACAAACAATTAAAGTCTGTATTTTATCTTCTTCCAATAAAAAGTTATAGCAAAAAAACGAAGAAATTTGAAAAATTGAAAATCTTATTTTATCTTCTTCCAATAAAAAGTTATAGCAAAAAAACGAAGAAATTTGAAAAATTGAAAATCTTATCATGCCAAAAGGGCGAATCTTTTCGTATTTTTGGTATAACTTCTTATTGGTGCAAGATAAATTGGTGAAGTAAATGCATTTATTGTTTGTTTTCAACGCACGTATCGATTCGCATCATTATTTAAAAATAATTTGCCAAACATTTTTCTTGCAAATAATATAAATTCGACAGATGCTTAAAAAAAAAAACAATTAAATCCTTTACACCACTATTTTATCTTATACCAATCAAAAGTTATGCCAAAAAAACGAAAAGATTCGCCCTTTTGACATGACAACTTGTTCAATTTTTCGTATTCGCCCTTTTGGTTTTGTCTTTTCTGGCCAACAAAACCACACACGATTTTGGCACAGTATACTTGAGGAAAAAACTACATTCAAAAATGTTAAAAAAATATTCGCCCCTTTGGCATGATAGTTACGATTTATACTTTTTCATACCGGCCACGCTTCATACCTAATAGAGGGTATAGGGTATAAATATTCGTAAAAAAAACTAAATATTTTAAAATGTTCAAAATTTTAATGAATAATTTAAGAATTAGTATTATTACGTATAATTTAACCAATATTTTTATGAGAATACCACAATCGAATAACTTATTTACATAGATATTTTAAAATTTCACCATTTGACCATATTCTCTCATTTATTTACTATAACTCTGTGTCTATGTTCCGGAACATTAGTGACGTATGTACTACGTACATATGCTGTTTAAAAACATATATCGCACACGTCCATGCATATAATAAATTGCTTAGACGTATATAATCCAGACCAACACATTATACTCACTCATATATCGACATCTGTTTGGCATCATCATCATCATCATCTAAGAACGCACACAAATATAAGCAAACATTCATATCCGGTTCCTGCAACGTTTGCGTCGGAAAATAAATAATGTGCAGCACTTGCTTTTGCGGGATTATTTGTCTTTTGCCAGCAACCAATATTCTGAGTTAATCCTGTAGCGACACAAAAAAAAAACGCAAACGAACAAAAAAAATGTATTACGAAAAAATAAAAGAACCGTCCATGTAACAATGACTGATAAGCTGCTGCTGCTGCGATAAGCATGAGTATCGATAATCTAAGAAAACCCTATTCAATGGGGCAGCATAAGTTCAGCGCATTGTTTTTATGATGGTCGTTTATATAGTTCAAGTGAACAACAACAACAACAAAAAAAATAGCAAAGTAGTTGAGAGTGCTTGTGATAAAATAAGTAAAAGAAAATTGAATACTTGTCACTTGTAAAGAATAATGATTAAAAATAATATTGCCACAAGCTTTTGGCAAGGCTATATTTAGAAAATAGCACATATTTTTCTATATTCAAATAACACTAGACAATAAATGACAAGTATTATTATCCGATGGATTTGAAGATTCTAAACAAGACTCATTTCTTTTTAGTATTGCCTAAAATTGGCATTTTAAAGTTTTTCTATATATTTTAAAATGATTTTGCATACTTCTAAAATTCAATAAACATTTTCTTAGGGTATACCAAAAAATTAAATCTCTTCAATGAATTTGTGAATTTGATTTTAATCTGAGAACTTAATGAGTGATTTGCAACAACAAAGTCAAAGAAATTATAGAATAATAGATCTAGTTTGACCTAATATAAATATTTTTAATTATGCAAACCATAGATGTTATGCAATAAATAATACATACACCGAACATTTTATATTTGATTTTCTTTTGACTAGTCATAACATTGGTCATATCCACCCGAATATCATTCGGTTTTTATCAAAATATCACCTGAAGTGTTCTCAATTAAAATTGGTAAATTTACAAAATGTGTAGACTACACTAGATTTTCATATTTTCTATTCTAAGTAATAACTCGAAAGCTTTAGACAATATCAAACCAGTATGGAAGGTTGTGATGATGTTAGTTGTTGTGATGATGTTAGTAAGAATTATGAAATAACTTTGATCTAAAACAAAAGCACAAAATAAAAACAAAATTAAAAACAAAAAGCAAAACCACAAGAAAAAGAACAAAAACAAAAAAAAAGGAAAAGTAAAAACACAAAAGAAAAAGAAAAAACAAAAAAAATGTAAAAAACCAAAGAGGATGAAAATATTTCATCCTCTATTGGTTCTCTTGAGCACCGAAGGACCGTAGGGTGTGTAAGCCTGTTTTATAGGTATTACAATGGTAAGTGTTCGAGGGAAATACATGGCCTGATTCCACCAGGTCGTGTGTCCTCTCGTTCTACTCGGGCATCGAACCAAGCCCACCCCTTCGTAGTTCACTCGGCTCTCAATAGAACCACGCATTACCGTGAGAATTCGTTCTTCAGTCGCACGATACGTTTGTGGAACAATCTCCCTGCGTCTGTTTTTCCCGACATTTTTGATATTGGCAAGTTCAAAACAAACATTCACCGACACTACTCTATCTTTCCTCCCTCCTCTTACCTATAATCCTTTCATACGATCAACACTATGCATTGCATGAATAGGGGGCATCCCCTGAGCGTTGGTCAACTTGTAAAAAAAAAAAAAAAAATCACAAACACAAAATTAAAAATACAAAAAAAAGCAAAATCACAAAATCAAAAATACAAAAAAAAACAAAAAAAAAACAAAAGTAAAATGAAAAACAAGAACACAAACTAAAAAAGTACAAAAAAAAAACAAAAACATAATAACTATAAATAGAAATAGAACAATATCAAAAGCAACAGCACAAAAGCAAAAGCACAAACGCAAAATCACAAGAACAAAGGCCAGAATACAAAACAAATGCAAAAAACGCAAAAAAAAGCAAAAAAAAACAAAAACACAAGAACAAAACCAAACACACAAAATCAAAAGTGAAAACTTAAAAACAAAAACAAAAACACAAACGAAAAGGAAAAGCAAAAACACAAAAGAAAAAACAAAAAAAAATGCAAAAACAAAAAGAAAATCAAACACAAAAGATAAAAAAATAAAACACATTAATAAAAGCAAATCAAAAACACAAAAATATACTTAAACAAAATCACAAACACAAAATCAAACACAAAATCAAAAATACAAAAAAAAAACAAATGTAAAATGAAAAACAAGAACTTAAATTAAAAAATACAAAAAAAACAAAAACATAAGAACTAGAAATAGAAATAGAACTATAAATAGAACTATACAAAAGCAACAGCACAAAAGCACAAACGCAAAAGCACAAGAAAAAAGGCCAGAATACAAAACAAATGCAAAAAAACGCAAAAAAAAGCAAAAACACAAGAACAAAACCAAACACACAAAAACAAAAGTGAAAACTTAAAAACAAATGCAAAAACACAAAAACAAAAACCAGAGCACCACGAAAACTCAAAAACAAGTAAAAACGCAAAAATATAAAAACGAAACAAAAGCAAAATCAAAATGAAAAAGGAAAACACAAAAGCAACAAAAATAAATAAAAACTGTCAATCTAACAAACAAATCAAAAGCAGATACTAAAACAGAAAAAATTGGAAAATTAATAGGTAGCAAAAGAATAGCAAACGAAAAAAAACAAGGAAAAACATAAATGTCTAAAACATAAATAAAAATAAAAGAAGAAATGGAACAAACAAACAAATACAAAATGAACAGCCATCTTAAAAAATTGTATTTATAACAAAATAATTTAAAAACCCCCTTGCGCAGCTCGGGTCCAAAATACTAGTTTTTTTTTCCTATATTTGAGCATAAAGTCAATATAAATTTGACCAAAAAAGTTCACTTTAGCCGGTATAAAGTAAAAATTTACCTGTAGATGTTTGTTTTGCATGAGGTATTTAAAAATAAGTGATCGGTGTGTAGATATATATGAAATTTTATTGATGTAGCTCTACTAGTTTTTCTGTAAACGTAATTTCAACATGCAGGCGGACAGATTGACATATAGACAGTTGGATAGATAGGACATCGATTAATCGAATCAGGTCATGGTGATCAACATTTCGTCGTTGTAGAACGAAAACTCACCACATACATTTTTATGAAAAACTTAAATTTCGAGTTTGTTAATTAATATTATAAAAAGAAATTGATGTATATTTAAATTGGAAATATCAATTGATAGATTTACATTTTCTTATTATGTGGTATAAAAAATTGAGATCATCCAATAAAAATTGACAGATATATAAAGATTTTTGTAAATGAATATTTGGCATTTTGTAATGAATGTATTTGGTGACTTTTCATTCTATAATGACGATATATTCAGTTCTATACCGGATATGCTTCCTTCTGATAGTTAAAAATGGCGTACCAAACTGAAAATACCCTTTCTTTCCTAGTCTAGGGTATAAAAACTGATATGAAGCCTTGTTAAAATAATTATATAAAGAAAACTTTGTTTAAATTAGTACCAAAACTGTGTACTTAAATAGAGTATCATAACTAAAATATTCATATGTTTATAATTGATATTCAAACTATTTTAAAATTCAAATTTATGTCGTAAAAAACAAAAAGATGGGTATGAATTTATCTGAATGAGAAAACGAGTTCAAAATTAAACAATTTTATTAAATAACATTTGAAAATTTGGTCAAATAATTAATTTAATTATAATTAAAAATAAAAAGAATTATTTAAAATCTTCAAATACAATGGTTAAGTATTTTTTAATATTATTTAATCAAGAAGTTTATTAATCACAAATTATGATTAATTAAAATACTGATTAATCAATTAATCACATTATGATTATTCCGAATACAGATTTATTGATTAATCAATGTTCTAATTAATAAAAAAATGTTGATCAGAAATTGATTAATAAATCAATTTTATTAATTCGTCCTTGTATAGAAATATGTATTAGCAATATTTTTAAACAATTTTCAGAGATGCAAAGTGGTTTTAAATTCTATTATAAAAATTTGTATTTGAAATAAATTTTAACATATATTTGTAGTACATAAAGTATTTGTTTTTTCTTTTTTTTTTATTGTTTAGCATTTTATAAAATCTCATGACAACAAAATATGTCAAAAGAAATCAATTTTACTTTCATCAAAGTACTTAAAAGAATAACAAGCAAAATGATTATAAAACATGTTGATTTTTTTTATCTTTTTTGTTATTTTTAAATTAAATTGAAAGAAAATAGAAAATACGTTCAACACGACATAAAGGCCTAATGTGCTTAGACAATTTATATGTCACAGACACCCACAAAAACAAACATAATAAAAAAAATAAGAAAAATATGCACGACTTGAGTAAATGTGAGTGCATATATTTTGCAGCTACACTTGAGACCTTTTTACTAACATATAATATATGAAAAAATAAAATGTAAAAAATGGAATAAAAATTGAAAGAAAAAAAATACAAAAGAAAAGAATGGCAACTGAGAAAATAAACCCTTGCCACATGCCGTGGTCTGTTGTGTCACAGACACACACATGATAAAAATACTTAAAATGTAGTAAAAAGAATATATATATTATATATAATATATTTGTGTTTGTTTGTGACATACTGCGCTTGGCATGTAGCAACGTGTGGCCGGATGTGCCAACACAATGGGCGACACATCCGGTCAGCGACGATGACTACTACGGTGACGTTGCTGACAACGACGACGACGACGACGTGTCTTTGTATAAAAGGACGCAATGTGTTGCTAAGAGTAGGGGTGACGCATCATTAGAGAGCGCCTGAAACTGTAGATAATAAGGACATTACATGGCCGCCTGGAATGTTGGCAGTTGAAGTAGAGAGTAAAGTGGAATGAAGTGGAGTTGAATGTAGTTTAGTATAGCACAGTTGAAGTCCTTTGTGCTGCATGGTGGGCGTTTGTTGCTGACCAACTTAAGGACATTCAACACAGTGATATATTTCTATACACCGAAAAATTACTATAGTATTTTATATACATTTTATGTTTTTATTTTGATAAAATGTAGGTCTACTACATCTTTTTTGTTTTTAAACACATTTGTCTTTATTTGTCTTATTTTAACTACATCATGTATTGAAAATTGCATGAACTGTTTTGATGTTTTTTTTTTCATTTATTTTAAAAGTACTACAGATTTTAGTAAAATTAAAGAAATATGTAGTAATTTCTCTACATATTTCAGGACGTATAAATAAATACAAAACTCAGGTTTTTCAATACTAATGTATTGGATTTTTTTAAAGAAAGGCTGTCAAGTAATGTAGTTATTTTCCACCAATGTAGTAAAAACAAATACATATGCTTTTGGACGTAATTCAAATACATATGTATTTATTTTAAAGACATTTTTAGTTATTTTTAATGCAGTCTTTTTTTCGTTGTATAGTGTGTGTATATTGATCAACACGTATGTGTAGCGCATCATTTAGCATCAACTTTTGACATGCAACACTTTGTATGCTTTTCAGTACAGTCTTTCTGACAGTCTTAATTGATTAAAAAAAATATATTATAACTTTGCCACGAAACAATCTACACATCTACACTAAACGAAGTTTTAGTCGGCAATGGATTTAGCAAGGATTCGCTTTAAGCTTCAGAATACTATAAAGCACAGAATACAGAAAGAATGTTCTGTGTTTAAGATGTGGCATGGAATTATAATTATTGATGAACGCCAACTGAGCTCATCATTTCATAGGATTTTCTTATCTGTTTTGTTATTCTTTTTTTTTTAGTTTTTATTTTTGCACATTTACAGCGGCTCTTTCATGGCTCATTGGCTGCCTGCTGTTTGTATACTTTGGCTTAATTGCACATCCTTCTAATCTCAAATGTGCACAAAAACTTTGCTGCGAAAGTTTATTTTGGCCAAAATTGATTATTAGTTGTTGGTTCGCTTTGGCGTTGTTTTTCTGTTACTTTTTTTGGTAACTTTTTTATTTTGTTTTTTATTATCAAACTAATTGCAAACTTTTGTTGTGGTACATGACTGGCCGCAAAATACTTAAACATTTTTAATTTTTTTGTAATTTAGTAAATTACAAATAAAAAAATTCAATATTCAACCAATTAAAAACTTTTCGGTTCGTTAATGCCGAATGTTGGAAAATAATTAGTGGAAGTAAATAAAATGTTAACTATAGAATTTTAATAAGTTCTTATTAAATGCTAAAATTTGATATTCAAAGTTAGTCTTAAGTATTATTAACTATTGTATATTTAACTTTGTTTCTAAAAATTAATATTACAAGTTAGTACTAAATTCATTTTAAAAATAAGTACTAAATTTCATATTTAAATTAAGAACTAAATTGTATATTTAAATTTAGAACTTTTTTAAATTTAGTACTAAATTTCTTTTTAAAATTTAGTACTAAATTTCTTTTTAAAATTTAGTACTAAATTTCTTTTTAAAATTTAGTACTAAATTTCGTATTAAAATTAAGTACTACATTTCATATTTATATTTAATACTAAATTAAATTTTAAAATATAGTACTAAATTTCATTTTAAAATTGAGTACTAAATTTAATTTTAAAATTTCGTACTAAATTGCATATAAAAATGTATTACTAAATTGTATATTCAAATTTAGTACTTAATTTCATATTAAAATTTAGTAATATATTTCATATAAAAATATAGAACTAAATTTTATATTAAATATTAATACTTAATTTCATATTAAAATTTAGTACTAAATTTTATATTATAATTTAGTACTAAATTTCATATTAAAATTAAGTACTCAATTCATATCAAAGTTTAGTACTAAATTTTTTTTTAAATTTAGTCAAAAGTTTTCTTTTTAAAATTAGTACTAAATTTTCTTTTAAAATTTAGTACTAAATTTTCTTTTAAAATTTAGTACTAAATTTTCTTTTAAAATTAAGTACTAAATTTTCTTTTAAAATTAAGTACTATATTTTCTTTTAAAATTTAGTACTAAATTTTCTTTTAAAATTTAGTACTAAATTTACTTTTAAAATTAAGTACTATATTTTATTTTAAAATTTAGTACTAAATTTTATTTTAAAATTTAGTACTAAATTTCATATTAAAATTTAGTACTAAATTTCTTTTTTAAATTTAGTACAAAATTGTCTTTTAAAATTTAGTACTAAATTTTCTTTTAAAATTTAGTACAAAATTTTCTTTTAAAATTTAGTACTAAATTTTAATTTAAAATTTAGCACTAAATTTTATTTTAAAATTTAGTACTAAATTTTATTTCAAAATTTAGCACTAAATTTTATTTTAAAATTTAGTACTAAATTTAATTTTATAATTTAGTACCAAATTTCTTTTTAAAACTTAGTACTAAATTTAATTTTAAAATTAAGTACTTAATTTAATTTTAAAATTTAGTACTAAATTTAATTTTAAAATTAAGTACTAAAATTAATTTTAAAATTTAGTACTAAATTTTATTTTTAAATTTAGTACTAAATTTTATATTAAAATTTAGTACTAATGAAACTCTGCATGTAACTCGAATAGACTCGAAATTATATCAGTTTTATATTCTGATCCGAAACTCAATTCTTATATAATGTAAAACTTAAAAAAATGAAATTTAAAAAAGTTTTATAAATAAAATATAAATTTATTACATTGCAAACGCCAAATGGTAGAGCACAAAATACAACCTATAGAATTTACCAAAAAAAAAAAAGAAAAATATAAATAAAAAATAAATATACACAAAAAATGACACTGAATTATGCCCGCGGGAGTGACGAGACCAACGCAATGGAACGCAACAGACAACGACTGCGACCTAAAGTCGTAAAAATTGACGCTCAACGATTTGCATGCAATTTCCATTATTTTATGTTTATTTTATGAGGTATTTATGACGATTATTATTTTTATGAATAATTTTCGGATGCCAACGCAAGTATGTGTGTTGTGTATATTAACAGACAAAAAAACATTGTAATTTATTAAAAATGCAAGCATGCAAAAGTATTAAATTTTCAATGTAATGATATTTTTTTTGAGTATAAAAAATACACAGCTGCTTTTAAATTTAACAAAATGCACATGAAATTGCAAAAAAATGTGTATGCATATTTTTTATTAATAAATATATAACAATTTTTATTTACAATTTGTAATTTTTCATGCTTTCATGACATGATTGCCTTTTTTGTGATGATTACATGTACAGCACACAGCTGCCGCATATTTATCACAACGACAACATATCACACACACAACAGCGCATCATCACATCGTTAACAATGTTTTTAGACTTTCGTCACTTGTGCTTCTATTTATTTTCTAATTTTCCACACAAGTGACATAGTTGATTATAGCAAAAATATATGTATTATGTTCTTTTGTCCCCACAGTCTGTGCTGTATGTCCCTCTGTCTTTCTTGAGACATTTATCTTAGCTTAAAGATTGATAGGCTGCATGAAGAGTGCCTGCAGGATATGTAATTTTTAGTTTTTCTACGCGTCACAGATTAATCATTGCTGTTGCTCACCTTTCAGCGGCAACATTTTACATTAACACAAACACATCACTCTATCAAAATACAACTACATGCATTAATAATAGAAAAACAACTTTGAAAAACCTTTTCACGTTCAAAATAATACATTTTGTGTTTTATTTTATTTTTTTAGTTGCTGCTACATTAAAATAAATGATGTTGTGATAATAATCTTGATGTTGCTAACAAAAACTTATAACAAAAAATTGCTTATTTAATGGCAACGTCCTTTGCGAAAATTTTCGTTTTTTTTTTTTTGGCATATCACACAAGACGTTTTTATCACAAGTGACGTTTTTATCACAAGCAACATTTTTATCACAAGCCACGTTGTTTTTCAGCACAAGTGGTTTTTCTAACGCTCTTCTATTGCATATCATGTTTTTTTTTCTTCTACTTTTCTTATATCTCCTACCACCCAAAGCCACAGATAACGTTGATGATATTTCGGAACCTTGCCTAATATTTGTGTTGTCTCAGAGTTCGACCTGAACTGCGCCACTTGCCGGATGCGTCAGCATATCTGCCCAAAAAGTGATTGATTCATTTTAATTTTCGCACAATCTTTTGTGCGGCTTAAGCGCAAAGCTTTGGACTGTCAGTCAGCCATGATGGCGATAAATTCAATGCCGAAGGATGTGCTAATCCTAAGGCTTAGGCATGCGGAAGTACGTGTGGAAATTTATGAATTTTTAAATTTAATATTTTGTAAGTTGCACGCATGTATGCGTGATAATTGATTATGAAAAATTATGCGGAAGACTTTGGAGAAATTTTGATTTATTTAAAAAGTTCTCAGCAGATTATTTAAATTTTGTTAAAGCCAATTCTATATATATTTTTGTCAAATAGGGAAAATTCGACTTACAAGGCGAACTCGCCAATTGTTACAAAAACTTAATTTTTTTTTTTAAATCGGTTGGTTCATGATCGACTTATTAGAATTCGTGTTTTGGGTTTGTTTAGGAGGAATATACTGAACGTAGGAACTAAAATTTCGTATTTTTGTTTTTATACATAAGTTGGTGAGATAAACTTGCGGACGAAACATTTCAATTATTTCTATTTGAGAAAAAATTACCCATATGCGGTGTGTCACTCATGTAGTATTTTGGGTCAATCTTATTTTTTAGAAATTCCGAGTATTAAAAATTAAATAAAAAATATATAGTAAATTTAATTTTCCAATGAACACTTGAGAATTATGTGCATTGAAGAAAGAATTAAAATCAAAAATGCAAAATCTGCGGCAATTCAAGATTTTTCCAAAGTTGTTGCACGGAGAAAATAGTTTACTGATGATTTATGAATAAGCTATTCATAAAACATATTTAGTTTAATATAATACATTTTTCATGATTTATGAATAAGATATTCATAAAACATATTTTATTCTAATCTTCTTATTTATCAGATATATTCATAAATTATGTATATAACTAAAATAAATTGCAAAATTCATGTATAACAAACTGTAAATCACTATGTATGTATTATGAATAGGATTCATAAATTTTACAAATTTTATTATTAACCATAACAGGCGAAATTATGAATATTTATTAAAAATTTGTGTTTCATATTGCATATTCATTTTCTTAATGCGCAATTCAAGCCAGTTGTCAAAAACCATGACTTAACTACAGTCTAAAGTATATAAAAGTGAGTGAATAGAGAAAATAATGTGTCATTTGAAAATAAAAATGAAAATTAACAGACAAATATGTTGAAGTGTTGATTTTTTTCATGGTTTTTAAATGATCCTTTCTTCGTAATGTTCCCATGCCATTGACGTATTATATTTTGAAATACTTTATTAAATATCAAATACTATATTTATAATTAGGATTTATTTTACCATCTGCAGGCTACGGATATTTGGCACAATGTATGAAATTTTAATAATAAATTTTAATAAAAAGTGTTCTATAATGTATTCCAATTACTCATGACTTATGAATGTATTATACATAAAACATGAGTAAACATTTGCATGGCGTTATTCATTTAATCATAGTAATTGATTTTCATAATAATCATATATTATGAATAAAAATCAAATCATTATGATTACATATTCTCGGCTGGATAATAATAATAATATGTCTCTCTATTTTAACATATATATTTTTAATATGTATTTTAATATTTTTGTGTTTGAAATGATAATAACTATTTATACATTTTTTACTACCGATTGTTAAATTATTATTTGAAATAAATTTGTCGTATAGTCATTTTTTTTAAATGTATTTAGTACAGTTTAGTTCTGTACAGGTCATTTTAAATCGGGTTGATTTTATATATGAATTATTTTTGTTCACTTTTTCAAAATATGAAGCAAATAGACCTTCAATATTGAATTGATTATTTCAGATTTTCAAATAAAGATTTGGGTTACGGTTTTAGTTATAAAAATCAAATAGTTTTAAACGGCTATCGATTTCAGTTATGGTTAACACCGTTATTATTTGCTTTAAAAGCTAATAATTAAAAATATTTGCCATTTGTTATATATGCAAGAAATTTTTTTTGGCAAAATATTTATAATTAATAATGCAGATCGATAGGTGCTTTGAAAACAAACAATAATTGCCTTCACATCACTATTTTATCTAGTACTATTAATAAGTTATAGCAAAAAAACGAAAAGATTCGCCCTTTTGGAACGACAAGATTTTTAATTTTTCCAATTTCTTCGTGTTTTTGCTGTAATTTTTTATTGGTACAAGATAAAATAGAGGTGTAAAGGTATTAATTATTTGATTTTAAAGCACCTATCTATTAGCATCATTATTTTAAAATATTTTGCCAAACATTTTTTCCTGCAAATAACAAATGGCAAATTAATGTTTGACAAAATATTTTTAATTAATGATGCCAATAGATAAGTGCTTTAAAATCAAACAATTAATGCCTTTACAGTACTATTTTATCTTGCGCTAATAAAAAGTTATAGCATAAAAAACAAAAATATTTGCGTTTTGATCAGGATATAGTCTCACAAAATCCGTATTTATAATTCAGTAGAATGACCAAATCTAAAGATATTTTACATACGTTATAATAATTGACAAATAAAGTAAAATACCAAAAAAAAAATTTAAAAAATATTAATTTTGCTAATTTTTAAAGTACTACAAACTTTAAAATTTTATTTTACAACATTTTTAAAAATGCACATTCGCCCCTTTGGCATGACAGTGACGATATGTTGTACCACAATTAACCAAATTGGTTTTGATAAATAATATATACTTTTCATGTATCAAAAACAATAAGTTGTACTATTGAAAAAAATAAATGAAAAAACAATTTGGTGTGTTTCTATGACAACGGCATTTCATTTCAATAAAAATTGGTGTGTGTACTTTTACACAATTAATAAAATACTCAATATGAAAATATTTCCTTGTCATTATAATTAATAATACATTTTTAAAATTATATATTTTACAAATATTTGTAAATTTTTTAAATATAATTTACCAAACCTTATTTTACCCGATATGTTTTAATAAATAAAAACTGAAAAAAATGTAAAATAATTAATTACAAAAGCCTGCTTGTGAATTTGTAAAATTCATTAATTCCACGTGCTGCATAAATGTTGAAAAGCGGAAATTGTAAATTCATAATTGTTAACATTTTCACTTCATTAGCTGCTGTTGCTGCTGCTGCTGCTTTCACTGTAGCTGCTGTTACTGTCGATATTGTCATCAGCAGCTGTGCGCTGATGCGGCGCTTATAGAATATTTTACTGTTGATGGCATTAATGATTAACATGACGATAATGTTGCTGCAAATAACGTTGGCTTTGGTTGGCATAAATAATGCTGATGATTATGCTGCAAATGCGGTGGTTATAGATGGTAATAGCCACATTGATTGGTTGGATGGAAATTTTCAGATGTATGACAGGTCATACTGTTTTCTATAATTATGTCTTATAAGTAAGACTAGGAATTGTATAAATGCTTCTTACTTAAATTAGTTTAACATTTGTGGGTCAGCAAGTAATGCTCCTATAGAAATGTCTTAAATTAAAAAAAAACACTATAGAGTTCTTGTAACCAATAATGCCAGCCAATAATGTATATTGTTAATAATGAAGAATAATAAATGACCAATAATTTTCGAATTTAGTGAAAAATTAAATTTTAATTGAATTGAATTTTTATTGAAAAAATGATTTTTTTAGTGAAGAAAATATTTTTAAGAGAAAATTTTGATTTTTAGTGAAAAAGTGAATTGTTAGTGAAAAATTTAATTTTTAGTGAAAATTGGAATTTTTAGTAAAAATTTTAATAAAAATTTGAATTTTAATGGAAAATTACATTTTTGGAGAAAAATTAATTTCTTAGTGAAAAAATAGGATTTTAAAGAGAAAATTTGAATTTTAGTGAAAATTTCAAATTTTAGTTAAATATTTAATTTTTAGTGAAAAATTGAATTTTTAGTGAAAAATTGAATTTTTAGTGAAAAATTGAATTTGAGTGAAAAATTAAATTTTTAGTGAAAAATTGAATTTTTAGTGAAAAATTGAATTTTTAGTGAAAAATTGAATTTTTAGTGAAAAATTGAATTTTTAGTGAAAAATTGAATTTTTAGTGAAAAATTGAATTTTTAGTGAAAATTTGAATTTTTAGTGAAAATTTGAATTTTTAGTGAAAAATTGAATTTTTAGTGAAAAATTGAATTTTTTAGTGAAAAATTGAATTTTTTAGTGAAAAATTGAATTTTTAGTGAAAAATTGAATTTTTAGTGAAAAAAGGAATTTTTAGTGAAAAATTTAGTTTTTAGTGAAAATTTTAATTTTTAGTGAAAAATAGAATTTTTAGTGAAAATTTGAATTTTTAGTGAAAAATAGAATTTTTAGTGAAAATTTGAATTTTTAGTGAAAAATTGAATTTTTAGTGAACATTTTTGGAGAAAATTTTAATTTTTAGTGAAAAATTGAATTTATAGTGAAAAATTTAATTTTTAGTAAAAAATTGAATTTTAGTGAAAAATTGAATTTTTAGTGAAAAATTGAATTTTTAGTGAAAATTTGAATTTTTAGTGAAAATTTGAATTTTTAGTGAAAAATTGAATTTTTAGTGAAAAATTGAATTTTTTAGTGAAAAATTGAATTTTTTAGTGAAAAATTGAATTTTTAGTGAAAAATTGAATTTTTAGTGAAAAAATGAATTTTTAGTGAAAAATTTAGTTTTTAGTGAAAATTTTAATTTTTAGTGAAAAATAGAATTTTTAGTGAAAATTTGAATTTTTAGTGAAAAATAGAATTTTTAGTGAAAATTTGAATTTTTAGTGAAAAATTGAATTTTTAGTGAACATTTTTGGAGAAAATTTTAATTTTTAGTGAAAAATTGAATTTATAGTGAAAAATTTAATTTTTAGTAAAAAATTGAATTTTAGTGAAAAATTGAATTTTTGGTAAAAAATTTAATTTTAAGTGAAAATTTGAATTTCAATTAAATAATTTAATTTTGATTGAAAATTTGAGTTTTAAGGAGTTTTATTGTTTCTGAATATGCCAATGCCAATGTTTTTGAACTGTCGTGGACATGTTTTAAACTGTTGGTTGTTTAAAATTTTAATTATTTCAAAATTACTTTGTTTTTACCAATATTTGTTATAAATAAAGTAACCAGAAAATTGTTTTCCATTTCACTAACATTGACAACTGTTGCTGTTATAAATGCTGCATAAATCGCGACTGTTATTTCATCACTGACATTTATTGATTGTGTATTTATGTGACTACCGTAGTGAATTGACAGGGCTCCCACTGGATGTAACATTGCTGACAGCTGAATAAATAGAAATTTCAATTGTTAATTTTATGATGATGATGGGAACGACAATCAGGATGATGTGATGATTTTTACAATGAACAAAGTAATGATAATTATATCAAGAGAGATATTTAAAAGCGGAATATGTATGAAAGATTTTGGTGTGCGTATGAAATTGACATATTTCAAATAGAGCACCAGAATATATTAATCAATTCACCGATATAAAGCCTGAATAATATAAAAAAAAGTCGAGAAAATACCTACTTTAATATTGCCAACACGTTTTGTTACATTATTTCGGCGGCTGATGAATAATAAATATTATATTTATGAACAAACAATTTTGTGTAGTCACATTTTGTGTGACACATGACATGTCAAATACGCGGCACACATAATAAAATCACTGGCCAAAAAGGCAACAGTTAAACGTGCAACAGTTCGAAGAATAAAAATAATTTATATATTTTAGAAGAACTGAAAAAGCATAATAAAAATATTCTCAAATATAAGATGGTAAAATTTCAACGGAAAGAAGTTGAAAATTAATAATGAAAAGAAGGTACAAACAAAAAATGAAAGCATACGAAAATCTTATTATTAAAAACCATATTTAAAAACCAAAAAATCTAGTTATAGAAGATATAAAAGATATGGAAGACATAATAAAAACAATGTAAATACAAATCAGAAAATGCATAAATCTATGAAAAATTATATAAATTTAAAAAATAGCAAAATAAACAAAAAGTTTATTAAAATATTTAGCACTCTTTTAGGCTGATATCTAATTTTACTATTAGCCAGAATATAGCAACATAACATATAAAATTTTTTTGCAGAAGTAAATTTGATTTTAAAGAATTTAAAGCATACTAAAAATTTGCCCAAACCACTAATGCAACAAGCAGGCAATACAGGTTTAATATAAAAGCGATGCATCTAAAGCTATGCAATGTTTTCTTTACTCGGAGCCTATACTTACTGTGTAATATGTGAGACTATTTTTATTTGAGCGTGGGGAAAAAGCGAAAATTCTCATTATGCTCTGAAAATAGTTATAAAAACATGTAGTATGTGTGCATGCAAAGCATTGAGGGCAACGCATTGCAATTTATTGCGGCAAAATACAGAAAAGATTTTAATTTAGCTATAAGCTAAAGGAAAAATATGTAATATAACAAAAAAAAAATGATAAAAAATTAAAAAGAAAACTATAAAGGCATAAAAAAAATCTAAAAGGGAATGAAAATTTAAAATATTATATACTAAATTCTATAAAAATATATTCAATACTAAATTCTATGCTAAATTCAATAATAAATACTATACTAAATTCCATACAAAATGTTATACTAAATTCTATACTAAATTCTATACTAAATTCTATACTAAATTCTATACTAAATTCTATACTGAATTCTATACTAAATTCTATGCTAAATTCTATGCTAAATTCTTTACTAAATTCTATACTAAATTCTATACTAAACTCTATACTAAATTCTGTACTAAATTATATACTAAACTCTTTACTAAATTTTATACTAAATACTATACTAAATTCTATACTAAATTCTACACTAAATTCTATACTGAATTCTATACTAAATTCTATATTAATTTCTACACTAAATTCTATACTTAATTCTATACTAAATTCTACACTAAATTCAATACTAAATTCTATACTGAATTCTATACTAAATTCTATACTAAATTCTATACTAAATTCTATACTAAATTCTACACTAAATTTTATACTAAATACTATATAATAAATTCTATAATAAATTCTATACTAAATTCTATACTAAATTCTGTACTAAATTCTATACTAAATTCTATACTAAATTCTATACTAAATTCTATACTAAATTCTTTACTAAATTCTATACTAAATTCTATACTAAATTCTATACTAAACTCTATACTAAATTTTATACTAAATACTATACTAAATTCTATACTAAATTATATACTAAATTCTATACTGAATTCTATACTAAATTCTATACTAAATTCTACACTAAATTCTATACTGAATTCTATACTGAATTCTATACTAAGTTCTATGATAAATTCTATGCTAAATTCTTTACTAAATTCTATACGAAATTCTTTTCTAAATTCTATACTAAATTCTATGCTAAATTCTAAATTCTATACTAAATTCTTTACTAAATTCTATACTAAATTCTATACTAAATTCTTTTCTAAATTCTATACTAAATTCTATACTAAACTCTATACTAAATTTAATACTAAATAATATATAATAAATTCTATACTAAATTCTATACTAAATTCTATACTAAATTCTGTACTAAATTCTATACTAAATTCTATACTAAATTCTGTACTTAATTCTATACTAAATTCTATACTAAATTATGTACTAAGTATCGTCCAAAATTATATAATATATTCCAAACATAATTGTTAAATACCATACTTAATTAAATACCAAATTCTCAACCTTTACAAAATGCTTTACTATATTATACTCTTTAATTAAATTCTAAATTGTATTCTTAATTCTAAATATAATTCTATACTAAATTTAAAACTTATTTTATACGAAATTATAAATTGTATTATTTATAAAAAAAATTAAGACAAACAATTTTATAAAAAGAAACAAAATAAAAAAAAAGAAGAAAAAAAATATAATAAAAAACACCCGATAATTAAAAAGTAAATCCATAATAAAAAAATATTAAAAGAAATTTTTCCGTTTTGTTTTTATTTTTTGTATTTGTGCTTAAACAAGTCTTGATTTTAATTTCAATCTTTTTTTTCTAGCATTTGCTATTGGCAACGCGCCACATGGTAGGTGTGCCAACAAATGATCAAAAAAAAAAATGAAAAAAAAACGTTATCTTATGCTGCCGCCTTTGTACAAATTGAAAAAAAATAAAAATACTCTGTTTGAAATTGCACAAAATTTTTGCACCGCATTTTATCGTCGATTCCTACAATCCAAGCGCACCGCCGGCAACAATCAATACATAGCAGATGCTGTTGCACTGCGCGGAAATTTCCAGGCATCTTGTTGGCAGCGGCTGCCATCGATGTGGCCTCCATAGCTACGCCATCTACAGCCTTACATCGTTCTGTAACTCCTGCTGTAATTCACTGCCTTAACCCATATATGCAGCGCTGGGAAAAATTCCAACTGCCCACAATGTACGTCGGCAGTTGCCACAACATACACCGCACCGTACCGCATGGCTGGATGCTTCATTGGCTGCTCGTGCATTATTTGTGCAACCTGGTTGCGTCATAAAAAATTCACAAGTGAAGCATTAAATTGCAGCTGGTGTACGGAAGGAGGAAAGACGATAGCATCAGCAACAGCAACAAAAACAAAATCAGCAGCAACTATGAAAGCAATAACAAAAGGTGCAGCAATGGCAGGTGCCGCAAATGATGCTAGGTTGCATAGTATCCGAAACAACAACAATATTATTAAAGCAACAATAACAATAACAACAACATTAGCAAAACCTACAACAACTGCCAACAATAATTTCAACAAAAAGTAGCAACGGCATCACCTGCCCGCAAGTGCACTGTGAAAGTGTGCGCGAAAATACCAAAAGCAAAAAAAAATATATAAACAGTATAAATTAAAAAATATTTATCAACAAAAAGCGGGGCTTTTTTAATAGCTATGTTTAAATATTTTTTAATATTTAATATTATTTGCGGGTTTATGTTTGAGAGCATTGCAGCACCAGCAGCTGTAGTTTTGACTGTTGGGTACCACGTGACGTATGATGTACATTTAATTGAGCGTTTATTGTAAAGCGCTGTAACTTGCAAAGTAATGCTGTGATGCGTAATGCGGATTAAACGCTTTTAATAGATAATTAAATTAGCTTATTTTAGTTTTTTACTATGATTGGATTGTTCAAAAAGTATAAATGATACAATGTGTCAAATACCATTTCGATTTTTGTTAAACAAATTTCTGCAAAAACATATTATATATACAAATTCAATACTCAATTAATTGTTTAAGTTTCCTTAAAATTTAAATTGTTTGAAATATAAATAAAAAAAGTACATTATAATTTATTTATATCTATATATTAGATAGCTACAGAAAAGTATTTAAATTTCAATCTTCAAAATGTGCACTACTGTATTGCACACTATTTAGTGGATTTTTCTATGGCAGTCTACAATTTATAGTGAAGTCTTTTCAGCGAGTACAGTGCATTGCAGTATTTGTTTCATATACATAGTGTCAAATAGTATCAAGACATTTTTTCTTTCAAGACATACATGTCTTGAAATAAAATAAATGTTTTAAATTAGATTCAATATACATTTGTGCAAATGTCTACTACATTTAGTAAACTGAGTTCTTTCCTTAATGCAAAATAAATTCTTTGAAAAATACTACACTAAATTCAGTACTAAATTCAATACTAAATTCTGTACTTCATACTGTACTAAATTATATACTAAATAATATATTTAATTCTAAACTAACTTCTAAAATATCTTTTAAATATATTTAATGCTATACTAAATATTATACTAAATTCTGTACCAAATTCTATTCTACTTTCTTAACTATAATGCTGTACGAAACGGGTTGGAATTGAAATCCCCAAACACAAAAGCCCCAAATAAAATGTCCTAAACACAAAATCACTAAACAGAAATCAGCTAAAACAGCAGACTCAAATACAAAAGCCTCAAACACAAAACCATGAAAAATGAATAAATAATTAAACTCATTATTGCTCCTAATCCTTCAATTAAAGGACCGAACTGTGTCTGAACTACGAGTGGTCTTTTCTTTTTTCCCGTAATTTATATACTTAAATTTTTAAAAATTCTACTCTAAATTCTTTATAAATTTCAAAACTAAATTGTATAATAAAACCTATACTAAATTCCTTACTAAACAAACAAAATGTAAATAATAATTCTATAATTATTTATAAATTCTGTTATATTTTCTATAATTAAATACGATATTTCCTTATGATAACTTGTAGTCACAATTTTATAGAAATTATTCTGATTTAAGTAGTTAAATTTAATGCTTAACATAAATTTGAAATTTATGAATAATATATTATACAGTATTATTAATTTTCTATTTTAACTTTTTCATTTCAGAAAACTTATCAAATTTTTGATGTCACATGGTAAAGCCAACGTAAGTGAAATTTTGTAAATTAAAAGTTTTATTTAATTTTGTTTGGTATTTTTTTTTTTTTTTTGGTTTATTCAATTTAAAATAGAATTTTTACTTTTTTTAATTTTTATTTTTCATATTAATTTAAATTATAATAATTTGATATTTTTATACATTTATATGATTTTTTGTTCTATAAAATCAGTGCTCATCAGTCAGATATATTAATTTTGAGATTTATTACTCAGCTTGCACATTGCTAATAATGCAAGCGAACCCTTTGTTTTCATAAATAACAGAAATATGCAAAAACTGAAATATGCATCAGTTCTGTGACTAAAGTTTGAGCATCTTGCAGTCGACAAAAATAAAATGAAAACATCAAAAAAAATTAAAACTTTAAAGCTCCACATACTTAGACATATCGTCAAAGGGGCGAATGTGAAATTTTTCACATTTTTTAATGTAGTTTTTCTTCAAGTATACTGTGCCAAAATCGTTTGTGGTTTTGTTGGATATTTCTAGCCACCAAAAACAAAACGAAAAGGGCGATTTCGAAAAATGGAAAATCTTGTCATGCCAAAAAGGCGTTGTTCGAAAAATTTAAATACATTTAAATCTTGTCATTCCAAAAGGGCGAATAATTTGGTTTTTTTGCTATAACTCTTTATTGGTGCAAGATGTAATATTAGTTTTAAGGCATTAATTGTTTGATTTTAAAGCACGTATCGATTGGCATCATTACTTAAAAATATTTTACCAAACATTTTTCGTGCAAATTCCAAATGGCAAATTAATGTTTAGCAAAATATTTTTTAATAATGATGCCAATCGATAGGTGCTTTAAAAATAAACAATTAATGTCTTTATGACACTATTTTATCTTGCGCAAATAAATAGTTATAGCATAAAAAATAAAAATATTTGCGTTTTGGTCAGGATATAGCCTCACAAATTCCGTATTTATATCTTGTCTAAATTAAAATATATTTTATAAACGTTTTAATAATTGATAAATAAACCAAAATAACAAAAAGTATAAATTTTACTAATTTTAAAAGAACTTCAAACTTTAAAATTTGATATCCCAACATTTTTAAAAATGCACATTCGCCCCTTTGGCATGACAGTGATGATATATGTAAAGTATAACAGCGAAATTTTGCTATACATTTTGCGAATCAAATGTTGGATAGCAGCTGTAACTTGAAGATCAGCACTTTTGTCCAACTTAATGTCTACGCTACTCTCACTATGTTGTAAATGTGCAAATTGGAAAAATGTTTTACTTATGAAGGCACATGTGGCACATATTGCTTTAAATAGGTCCTTCTTTTTTTTAATTTTAATTTTTGTATTTTTAATTTTTTTACCACATTTTGTGCTGATTACATTTTATTTTAATTATTTAAAATTATTGTAGCAATAACTATATTAAATAATTCGTTTTTATATAAATTACTTTTAATTTCCTTTTTTTATATTTTATTTTTAGTATTTACTAAACTATTCCACATTCAAAATTTATCTCTGACATAAATTTGTTGTTTAAAACTATTTTCCGCTTTTAACTTCAAATTGTCTACTTTGTTTTCGACTTCGTTTCAATTTCGCATTCAATCAATTTTAAGCACTGCACATAGACCATACTAGACTCTGTGAGTTCCTCAATATACTCCAACAAAATATTGCTCTTGCACAGTTTTCGTCGTTTTCTTTTCCCTCATGACAACATTTATTTTAATAGTTCTCTCGTTTACCTTTCTTCTATACGTTCGCATAAATGTTGAACTGAGCGCCGAGTTACTATATAAAAGACCAGCCAGCATCCGAACATTATTCTGCATTATTCTGCATTTCTCAGCATTTTTCCTAATCTTTTGACTAAATTGTTGGATATTCTAAGTTTTTGGCTTTATCGTTTTTTTCAAATTAAAATTAAATTCCCTCATGTACGGACAGCAGCTACTTTGCTGACTTTGAAGTTTGTTTTTGTCCAAATATTTTTTTGCGTAGTCTTTACTTATTGCATTTTATGTTTTTTCTTATGAGAATTTATTGAATTTTTAGCAGCAAAAGTTTGTTTTAAAATGAAAGGCGCGTAAAATACAAAAATGTCTGCCAAGTTTTGCAGTTTTGTATTTTTGTTGTTATGCTTGTTGTTGTTGTTATTATAGCTGCTTATGTCCTTATTGCTATTATTATGCAACTCTAATATCTACACTTTTGTGCGCTATAATTACTTTGAAATTAGTTTTGTGCGCAAAACTTTCAACACATTACGCACATCCTTTGCATATGCTACTGCTGCCGCTGCTGTTCATATCCTTCGCATCCTTAACTGTGTTAGACACGCCAAAGTGGACCTGTGTGTGCGAAAATTGTTGTGGTGCCCCAATGTATTGGTGTCATTAATTCAAATATCGTTCGTCTCTACTACTTCTACCATTTGTCCTTCGTTGTTCGGTAATTAATTTTAATTACTTTAATATAAGAAAAGCGTCCAACTGGGAGCCGAAACTTTCATGCTGAGTAATTTGTTTAATATAATGACGCGCACTGTCAAGTGTCAGTTTTGATTTTAGTGTTCAACCAGCAACGTTGAAGTGTTGACAATTTGCAGATATATATATTGTAAAATATTTAATAAAAAAATAATAAATATTGTAAATTTTTTCATATATATATTTAGTGTTAAACAAAAAAATAGTGGACAACTTTAATTAAATTCATTTTGTAGTTTTTATCCTATATATCAGCAAAAAATGCTTTTACCAGAATATTTATTACATTTTAAATGGGTTATAATATTGTAGAAATGTTGACAAAAAAGAAAATCAACACAAATTCAATTACAACAGCATCATAAATTCTCAAATTACACACGCAGCAATAAATTCAATTGAAATGAAGTGAAAAAGGGAAAATGTTACGAAACATGCTGTAATAGTGTTAAATACAGGTATAACATGCCGTGTAAAATTTAGTTTTAATAGACTAAATTTAATAAAGTAGACAAATACTAAATATTATAAATGAAATACTAAAAGTTTCACTAAATATTCAAATTTTAAATGGATTTTCAAAAATACATATTTTTCTTGCAATAAAAACTTAACAATGTTACCCAATATTACATAATCAAATATACAAAAATGTATGCAAAAATTAAAATAAAAATTTATATTCAAACTTAAATTCTAATACAAAATAAAAATCACAAATAAATAAAAAAATTATTTTAAAAATTAAAATGTTTATAAAAAACTATAATTTTTTTGAAAAATTCAAAATATATATATATATATTTAAATATCTTAAATTCATTAATTATTTTAAAACTATTTGAATAAATAAAAAAAGTTCTAACTAAATTTTAAACTTTAAACAATGTATAAACCCAATATATACCGCAATTTTTAACCAACCAATTTTACGCCAACCCAAAAAAATATAATATAATAAACAATAAAACTCAGCCAACGAAAGTGCTTTAAATGCATAAATTGTTCGCCCCCAGAGCCATTTGCACAAAATTTATGTAGAGTAAGTCTGCGTAATTTACGCCAATTAACACGCCAACTGCAGCAACAAAAAACAAAAATGAAATTGAAAAAGAAAAAATATCAATGAAAAAGAAAAAATATCAATGAAAAAATAACTGGTAAACATTTTAAAAACGCATTCCGACGAACTATAAACGAAAAAACAACAGAAAAATCTTTTTTTATGTTAAAACAAAAATTAAAATGACAAAAAAAACATGGACACACTCTCAAACAAAAAATTGGATATTACATGCCAAAGGATCAATGGCAGCTCGACAAACAATATACAAAATGGTATAAAAAAAAAGAAATGCAAACAAACAAAAAATACGGGTGACATATTGCGGATGCTTTCTAGGCTGTATAATTGGAGGCGGTGGTTTTGGTTGGTTTGACGATATGAGTCTCCATAGTATGTAAAGGCTTATGGCTTCAGTGCAGCTGCAAAAACGCGCAAATGCTTTGAGGCTCTTAATTGATGTTGCTGCATTGAATTTGTGGCAGGCACAACTGAGTATAGGTTCCATGCAGCAGTTGTACACACAATTTTAAAGCCTTAATGCAATTTATTTTTTTATTTATTTCACTTGCTCTTTAATTGTCTTTTGCTCTTTAGGCACACTTTATTCACTCTTTGCTCCTTAGTCACTCTTTGCTCTTCAGTCGCTTTTTGCTTTATTCAACTATTTCATTTTTTACTTATTTTATTTTTTTTACTTATTTCACTTGCTCTTTAAATGCCTTTAGCTCTTTGCTCCTTATTTACTCTTTGCTCTTGTTGCTCTTCAGTCACTTTTTGCTTTATTCAACTATTTTATTTTTTACTGGTTCCACTTTTCATCCTACTCGTTAAGCGCCTTTTGCTGTTTTAGCTTTTTTTGTACTTTGATCGCTCTTTGCTCTTGTTGCTCTTTAGTCACTTTTTGCTCTTGTTGTTTTTGGAGTTTTAGCTCTGTTTTCGTTTTTTTTTTTTTTTTCTTTTTTACAATTTTTATCCTTGATTTCTTGTACACTGCCTGCATCGTTTACACAAATTGTGGCCTGTTGCCTGACTTTAACTCGTCGAAGCATCGCACTAATAGCCGTTCAAACAGCTTCGCTGAATTTTACGATTTTGCTGAAGCAGCGACATCGTCGACAACAATAACAAGAGCAGCAGGCACCAAAACCAGTTGACATAAAGTGGCTTCCGTTGCTGTTGTTGCGCTACATGTCCTTTGGCACAGTGGCACCTTTTATAACCAATCAAAAAATGTAAATTGTATACAATATTTGCAAATTTTTGATTTTTAGCAAAATTCATTATTTAAACTTATTGTCAAAAAGTATAAAAAAATTATTTTCAAAATGTGCGCAACATCAATTTTAATGACTCTCAGAAATCATTGAAAATTCGGTACTCCCGACCAGAGTTTTTCAAATATTATGTTTTTATTTCCCTTTTTTTTTACTTGAAAGCAAAAACTTACTATAACAAATTTGCAAAACAATGTATCGAACAATGTTTTATAAATCATTTTCGATCGAAATTCATATGTCGAACCCAAAAACCGTATGTAATTCGGTACTCAGTACTAAAAATATTTAAATTGTATTGAAAACATTTATATTGTTTAAAAAAATCAAATTCTAGAACAGCATAAAACAGATTCGTTCATGTTTAAATTTGAATTAAATAAAAAAAAGTTCAATTAATGAAAACATAAAAAAAATTTGTCATCACAATTTTGAATGCTTCCCATTGTCTGCCATGTGTATGCTAATGTTTGAGTATATTTGCATATGTTTGTGTGTGTGTGTCTGTCTGTCTGTCTGTCGGCCTCCTGCGAGACTGCAGCATAAACCATTATGTAAATGGCTTCGTTTGGACCAAAAGTCATCTGGCGGCGCACATAATGTGCATAAAAATGTAGGCTGTCGCAACGCCCGCACCTGACGTTAAACTTAACTTTATGCGGGCAATTTTTGAGCACGACACGAGCAACAAAAAGAAGAATCCAACAAAAGGAGCAGCAGCAGTAACAACAATTTCGTAGCAACAGCAGCATAAAGGCAGTAACATAAAAACACAACGTATAAGAAAATACATGGTTTTCAACTTTAAATGGCATTCAGCAGGCCATAAAATGAAGTAGAGCCTCAGCCGTAGCAGTAACAAAAGCAGCAGCAGCACGTCACAGGACAACAGCAGCAAGTATATGTGTAGGTTTCATAAACAAACTCACACACAAAAACAAATTAATTGCTGACCTTTGTCACAGCAACAGCAGGAGCAGCAACAACAAAAATGTTTGCGCTCAATGAAGATCGTTGCAATTGCCGTGTGTTGCTGGCAGGCAAAAGCGTAAAATTAGCATGTGTTTTTTCAACAATTGTTGTTTTTGTTTGTTGTTGCTTTACTCACTGTTGTTGTTGTTGTTGTTGCTGATGCTGTTTTTAGATGTCGTTGCTGTTGTTATGTGTGTCACGTTGCTGTTTTGAAAATTTTGCACAAAGTTTCTGTTATTATTATTGCCGCTGCTATCGTTGTTGTTGCTGCTGCTGTTAGGCATTTAATGTGTATGTGTATTTGTGGCATGCAACATGTGTTGCAAATGACAGCAAAGAAAACTGTTTTTTTGTTGAGCAATTTTATAATTTGTGCATAAACTGTCATGTAGAACAGCTAAAAATTGATGGCTTTATCTTAAATAATTCTGCAGTTTAAATTAAAAATTTTAATTGAAAAAAGTATCACAAAAATTGTCTCTAAAGACATTATTATAAAAAACAGTTTTAACTTAAAAGACTTTTACTGTATAACGGTATTGCTGTTATACTGTACAACAGTTATACTGTATACCAGTTATACTGTATAACAGTTATACTGTATAACAGTCATACTGTATAACTGTTATACTGTATAACAGTTATACTGTTTAACAGTTATACTGTATAACAGTTATACCGTATAACAGTTATACTGTATAACAGATATACTGTATAACCATAACAGTTATATTGTATAACAGTTATACTGTATGACAGTTATACTGTATAACAGTTATACTGTATAACAGTTATACTGTATAACAGTTATACTGTATAACAGTCATACTGTATAACTGTTATACTGTATAACAGTTATACTGTTTAACAGTTATATAATAGTTTTACTGAATAACAGATTTACTGTATAAAAGTTTTGCTGTATAACAATTATACTGTGTAACAATTTCACTGTATAATAGTTTTATTTCTAAAAGTTTTTCTGTGTAACAATTTTAGTTCATAACAATCTTATTGGATAACAGTCTTACTGTATAACAGTATGCGTTATAATATTTATATTGTACAAAAGTTCTTATGTATACCCTTCTTCTGTATAACCGTTTTAAAATTTGCACAGTTTTACTGCATTTAAAATAAAAGTTTAACAGTTTTACAATAACTTAATATAATTTTCTTAAAATAAACTCAATTATTTTCTCTTAAATGACCCAAGTTTTAAATGGACCAGCGCGCATTTAAACGAAAATTGTTGCGCATACGTCACGGAGTACCCACATTGCATGAGCCCTCCAAATGCAGCAACAATTGTTGCTGTGCACTGCAACTTTTCCAAACTATTTAAAGCACATTAGCAGCAGAAGGGGGGGTCAAATGACTGAGGGTTAAATAATAGCATGAAGACGTTGTACGCATTCATATAAAATACCAAGCAAAAGCTATGCGTTTTATGCGCACATTCGCTCTTAATAAATTCAATTTGGGTTTATTTTCGACTACGCATAATGCTGTTGCTATATGCTGTTGTTGCAATCTATGTTGTTGTTATATTTCTTGTTGTCGTTTTATTTTATGTTGCTAGCACTTAGTGCGTCTGCAACACCCATGCGATTTGTGGTTTTCTATTTAAACACTTGTATATGTCGTTGCCTGCAACTGGTGGCAAAGTATTTATTTTTTATTTCTTTTTGGCTACAACTTTTGCATGTTTAATGGTTTCCCTCTCCTATCTACCATACACCCTGCTTAACTGACACAGTCCACTTGTTACACTTTCCTTTAACTTTTGCTGTTTTAACTCTTTGCAATTTGGCGCTCTTGTCGATGTTGTCCTCAACATCGTCGTCGTCATCATCATCCTCAATTTGGACGTCTCTAACAATATCGCCCTCAACTTTTTCGGTCTCAACTTGGTCGTCATCATTTTTGCAATGCTCCTTTTTATCGTACTACTCGTCTTTCTCGTCAACGTACTCAAATTTCAACGTCGTCCTTGTCATTATTCTGGCTGCAGCAGCATTTTTGCTGCATTAACTTTTATGAGGGTTTTTGGTGCATGCATTTAATTTGTGCTAACAATTCTAGAGTATTTTGTGCTGCTGCTGTTGCTGGTAAATGTAAACAACATAACAGAAAAAATATTTTTCGTTTTTTAGTTTTTTAGTTGAAATGTAAATTTAGCTTAGTATGAAAAATTTAAATACAAATTAAAGTCGTAAGTTTTACAATTTTTAAATTATGTCAAATAATATAAAAATTTACATATGTATATTTAGAATCGTAAGAAAGTAATTGGTAAAATGTTTAATACAAATCATTTCGTATAGTTCATAAATGCAACAATAATTACTTTAAAATACCATCAAAATAAAAGAGCGCGAAAAATATTGCTCATACGTTAAATTCGGACTGATTATTTTCAATTAAAAAAAAATACAACTTTTCATATTTATATTTTTCTTACAAATATATTATGCGGATTAATAATGTTTAAAAAATGACAATGCCAATAAGATAATAAATGGAAATTAGAACAAAGAAAAGCAAAAAAAAAACTGCGCGAAAAATTGCTCGAATGACGATATAATAAAGTTAAAACTTAGGTATAGCAAAACTAATTTATTTAACATAAAACTATATTTTTTTTTTTATTTATTTCATATAAATATATTTTAATGTATAACAAATAGCAATTAGACAAAAAGTGAAAATTATAATAAATAATAAATTATTATTTAAAAGCAGAAATCAACTGCGCGAAAGACCAAATAATTCAATTTGTATGTTATACTGTTATGGTAACAAATATTTGTTTGTTTCTACTGTTATTTTATACTTTTTTTTATGGTAACAAATATTTGTTTGTTTCTACTGTTATTTTATACTTTTTTTCTATGTTGTACACTTCGCATGATAAATATAACAATATAAAAATAATATATGCAAAAAAATATAATAAAGTAACATAACAAATACCAATTAGATAAAAAAAATTAAATTAAAATAAATAAAATCAGAAAAACAACACCGCGAAATACTGCTCGAAAGTCGAAATCATTCAATTTGTTTGTTATACTATTATCATTCTTAGTTTAACCTGCTTGTTTATATTGTTTATTTGTTATACTGTTATTTTAATACAGATAATAACATAAAAATAATTTATGCAAATATATATAATTAAGTCATTTGTTCAAATTCGAATTTGTTTATATTCGAATTTAAAATCAACATTTAAAGAATACAAACAGCCTGTGCTCTTTAAAAATATTTACAAATATACATTTTATAGAATGTATTATTAAAATAATCTTATCTAATAGTACGAAAAGTGGTCGAAAATTATCAAAAGTTAGTGCGACAAAAATACGCTTTACTATTGTTGTACATACAGCTCCTTTTTTTTAAATTCTGTATACATAAAAATTGTATATCTTATACTATTGAAATTTTCTTAAACATTTGTACGACAAAAGTTTTCGAAGTAGTGAACAAGTAACTGCGCGAAAAATACTCTTTTACTTATGTTGCTCATACGTCATGAAATGATAATTAAAAACTCAAAATCGTTTTCCATTAAAATTTTCTGAAACAATTGCAAGAACTAGTGCTCGAAAAAGATATTCTGGAGAAACATAAGTTTCGCATCATTTACTATTCAATTTTTCCTAAACATTAGCACGAAAAAGTGAACGATGCTTATGTTGCTCATACGTCAAGTAAAAATAAATTGATATATACAAATTGTTTACTATTCGTCATTTTCGAGCAGTTTTTCAGGCAATTATTTTAGAAATTAATTGCATCAAATCAAAAATGATAAAAGTTAGGAGCGCGAAAAATTTCTTCTACTTATGGTGTTCATCCGTATCAGAAATGATGCATAATCCAACTTATATAAAATGCCCGAAAACTTATCCGATAGTTGTCTTTTCATATAGTCTTCATTTAGCATCAGTAATAAATGAAATTACAAATATAAAAATTAACTGTTTTAGTATTTAAATTGAATTAAACAATTGTACAAAAACGTACTCAGTAAAGTCTAAAAATAAATTCGCAAAAATGTTTTGTTTATGTGTGCCAAAAAAGATGTACAAACCTACAAAGTGACCGACAAGGTAAACGACAATTATATTTCATAACTATATACTAATAAATAAAATTATATATTCAAAAACTAAAACTATTTAGTATTTAAAATTTTATTAAACATATGTAAAAAAGTGCTCGAAAAATGCGCGAAAATAACTGCGCAAAAATACGCTTTACTTATGTTGCTCATACGTCAAGTGTATCATATGAATGTGTTTCATTAACACGCCATTAAAAATAAAAATGCAATTAAAAATTAATAAATATTAAAACTACATAATATGAACACATTAAAATTTTGTATTTTAATAGATTGCAAAAACCATTAATTGCAAGTAGTGCTCGTTATTATCACAAGTTAATATTGTTGCGACAGCTGCTAATGTTGTCACTGTATTTTCTGTTGCTTCTACTACATTTAGTGTAGCAATTGCAGCACAATTAATTGCAGTTGCTTTGTGTATATATTTGCTGAGTGTTTGGTGTGAACAATTGAGTGTATTTAATTAAGTTCCGCACACGATAATAATTAAATAAACAATACTGTGAAGCGTGTTGGTTTGATGCTCATGATGCCTTAATTAAACGCTAAGTTGTTGCTGATGTTGCTGCAATGCTTAAGAGCAATTTATGTTGTCACATCAAGAAAAGAACATTGGAAATATACGCTTGAATTAATAGTATAATTCAATTAAACAAAAGTATATTAAGAAATGCAATTTTTGTCGAATTTTAATAAGAGAATTTGAAATTAATTGAATCAAAATAAGTTGTTAAATTTTAAATAAAACTAAATTCAATGTAAAAATTCAAAATTTAATATATTTCAAGATAATGCGCAACAGAGGAAAATTAAAAGGATTTGCAAGTTGTTGACATTGTCAGCTTTGTTTGCGTTAGCTTTTGCTTTAGTTTCAGACGCCTGGCTATGCGACACCTGAGGTTCAATCAACTGACCCGAAGTTGGGAAAATTTTCATTATTCATTGTGTCAGCAAGTTTAAAGTTTGCGCAGCACTGAACATTGGTAGAGGGGCTATTGATACCGCCTCTGACAGCAGTTGAAAATGTTTTCCCTGAAGTGCGCTTCAGTTCGGTTAAGTTCCTGGCCTGAGCTCTTTCTTTCTGTGTCTCTGGTGACTGAAGACAAACAAAAACAAAATCTTCTTAAATAATTAAAATATTTGCTTTAATTTAAAACCGATGTCAACATGCTGCAAATTTTAATAAAACATTAGATGCAGAGACAGAGCTTAAAATTAAAACAAACAGAAAATAAAACGGCTATAAAACTAGTTAATTTAAGAAATTTTAAAATTTCATTGTATACTTTAAGACATTGCTGAAAAATAACAATTAAATGCTGCCGAATTTTGGGCATATACATTTTAAATAAATGTTATTTGTTTGGGGTTAATGAAAGGACATAATGAAAGGACATAAATCAAGTAAAATTTAAACAATTTAAAAATTCCATTGCATGCTTTTAGGCATAGGTGAAAATTTAAGAATACAAAGGTGACGGCTTTTTAGTATGTTTCTGATTATTTAAACAGTTCAATAGAATATATGCTTAAAGCCTTTATGGGTTTAAAATTTATAATGACTGAAAAAAATTGAAATTAAAGTAATTTGAAAATATTATTGCTTACTTATAGACATTGCTGTAAATATTTAAAAAATGCTGTCTATTTTTGAGCATATACATTTTGCATAAATGCAATTTTACTTCAGTTAATTTAATAGATTTGTTCAATATTATAATGACATTAAAGAATATAAAAATTTTAAAATTTCATTGCATACTTCTATGTGTTGGTGAAAATTAAAATAAAGACTGGCATTTGTGTTCATCAAACCAATTTTACTGAACTTATTTAAAGTTAATCTTAAAAAACTATACAAAATGATAAATATCAAGTGAAATCAAAGCAATTTAAACATTTCATTGCATACTTTTAGACATATGTGAAAAGTAAAAAAATAAATTGTTCCGACTTTTGAGCATATGGTTGATTAAATAATTAAATAGAAGAATTGCATACACATTTTCTATATAAATTTATTGAAATAGTTTTCTTTAATATTAAAATAATATAAAACTAGCATAATTTGAGCAATATATTTTATTTATTGCATACTTTTAGGTTTTATTTTAAAACTTAAAATTAAATTACTGAAGATTTTTGAATATGTAACTGTTTATTTGAACAATTAGAAGTTTAGTTATTATAATTAAATAAACCCCAAACATTAGTGCAAATTACAATTACCTTTGCATACTTTTAGACATTGTGATCATTTATAAATAAATGGTTGCCTATTTTTAAGCATGTTACTAATTATTTAAATACTTTTTTAGAAAATTGTGTATATAATCAATATTTTTGAAGTTAATTAAATAAATTCAAATCAATTTAAACATTTCATTGCATACTTTTAGATATTTTTGAAAAGTAAAAAAGAAATAAATTGTTGCCGAGTTTTGAGCATATGACTGATTAAATAATTAAATAGAAGAATTACATACAACATTTTCATAATAAATTTAACTAAATGCATTTCTTTAATAGTATAATAAAATAAAACTAGCATAATTTGAGTAATATATATTATTTATTGCATTCTTTTAGGTTTTATTTGAAAAATGAAAATGAATTACTGAAAATTTTTGAGAATGTAACTGATTCTTTGAATAATTAAAAGTTTAATTATAATAATTAAATAAACTACAAAACATTTAAGCAATTTCCATTGCATACTTTTAGACATTGGTGAAAATTTAAAAATAATCTAATGCCTGTCTTTGAGCATGTCACTAAATATTTAAATAATTCTATAGAAAATTGTACATACAATGAATATTTCTGAAGTTAATTAAATAAATTCTTCGAATATTATTAATATAATTTTAATATTTACATATTTGCCATAAATTACTTTGTTCGTATGTTGCTAGCTCTCAGACATTTCCTTCAAATATTTCAAATATAAGAAATTCATTATAAAATGAACTGAAATTTAATTGCTCACAGCAATGCAAATAAATCAAATGAACTCATTAAATATTTACATTTTGAAAAATAGCAATGAAAACCATAAAAGAACCAGGCAACATACTGTTTTATTTATATGCATATTTTGCAGAAAATTACTTAAATTGTAGAAGAAAAATTTGATATGAAATTAAAATAATTTATGTTGCATGCACAGAATTCTTGAACAAGAACCAGAGACTCCTACATTCTAAAACAATACCACAAATTACTCTCCAAGGAATTATTAATTATTATAGAAATTGCAGCTGCAAATGATACCGCTACAAGAACAATACAAATGCACAAATGTCTATCTTGTAACTCCGTGTATATATGTCTGTACATATATTCTGAATCTGAGTCTGCCTTACAGACTGCTTGTTGGTTGCAATTATTACCAAACACTTTGCATAGCAATGAGCAGTAGCTCGTAAAACGCGAGCATTAAACATGAAATTGGCAGTTTAAAAAATAAAAGTAAAAATTAAAAATGAGGTTTAAAAAAGCTAACAGTGCAATTAGCAGAATAACTAGGAATAGAAAGGTAACGTTTGAATAAATGCATTATTAGAATAACATTTATATTAAAACATTTTACAATAAACCAACAAAAAGAATAACATTTTAAAAATTTAATGAGGAATTGCAGAAATTGGTGTGATGCAAATTAAGTTTTTATAAAAAAAAAAATGATTTACTTTACGTAATAAAAACAAAACTTATATTAAAAATTTGACAAAAAATAAAAATATATTTGAATTAAAAATTAAAAATTGTATAGATTAAAACACATAATACAAAAAATTAAATCAAATAAAGCATTTAAAAATTAACATTATATCGTCACTGTCATGCCAAAGGGGCGCATGTACATTTTTAAAAATGTTGGGAAATCAAATTTTAAAGTTTGAAGTGCTTTTAAAATTAGCAAAATTTATATTTCTTTAAATGTTTTCTAGTATTTTGGTTTATTTGTTAATTATTATAACGTATGTAAAATATCTTTTGATTTGGACAACCTACTGAATTATAAATACGGATTTTGTGATACTATATCCTGATAAAAACGCAAATATTTTTGTTTTTTATGTAAAGGCATAAATTGTTTAATTTTAAAGCACCTATCTAAGGACGAATTTGAAAAATTAAAAATCTTGTCATGCCAAAAGGGCGAATCTTTTCATTTTTTCACCATAACTTTTTATAGGCACAAGATAAAATAGTTACGTATAGGTATTAATTGTTTGTTTTTAAAGCACCTATCGATCTGCATCGTTAATTAAAAATATTTTGTCAAACATTAATTTGCCATTTGTTATATGCAGGAAAAAATGTTTTACAAAATATTTATAATTAATGATACCAATCGATAGGTGCTTTGAAAATAAATAATAATTGCCTCAACATCGCTATTTTATCTTATATCATTAAAGAGTTATAGCAAAAAAACGTAAATATTCGCCCTTTTGCATTACAAGATTTTCAATTTCTCCAATTTCTTCGATTTTTTTATATAATTTTTTTTTGATGCAAGATAAAATAGTAGTGTGAAGGTATTTATTGTTTGTTTTTAAAGCATCTATCGATTGGCATCATTATTTAAAAATATTTTTTAAACAATTTTCCTGCAAATAACAAATAGCAAATTAATGTTTGACAAAATATTTTTAATTAATTATGCCAATAGATAGGTGCTTTAAAAACAAACAATTAATAACTTTAAGTAACTATTTTCTTAACTATTCTTCTTGTGCCAATAAAAAGTTATGGTGAAAAAATTAAAAAATTCGCCCTTTTGGCATGACAAGATTTTCAATTTTTCAAATTCGTCCTTTTGGTTTTGTCTTTTGTGCCTAGAAATATCCAACAAAATGAAACGTGATTTTGGCACAGTATACTTGAGGATAAACTACATTCATAAATGTAAAAAAACGCAAATATCAAAAATTGCACATTCACCTCTTCGGCATGATAGTGATGATATCAAATAAAATACAAAAAAAAAAATTAAAATATTGATTGATAGATTAATTCAATAAAAGTGTTTGAACCATAAAAAAAAACTAAAAACTGTTGTTAAATAGACATTTTAACAAAACATGCTCATTTTAATTTTTTTTTTTTAAACATCAAGTTTTAAACATATAAAACTACTTTAAACAAGGTTTCAGCGGATGGTTTTAAAAAACCTATGAAAGCAAATAAAATTCGTTTTAACATAGCCCACAAACCCAGAATGCAGGCTACAAAAATAACGCGCAATCAGCAACGCATATTGTGCGCCTTCAACAATAGCGTCATTAGCAGCAGCAACCGCCAACATGATACTAAAAAGATACCAAAAAAGAAAAGCAAAAAAAAAATGTACGATAGAGCAACGCCTTCCCACATAAATTAGCAGCAGCAGCAAAATGCATTATTTGATGCCTATGCAGTATTTATACAGCCTGTGTAGAAACAATAAAAATACAAAGAAACGGAAATTGTTATTTGTAGCGCGTTTATTCTTTATTTGTCTATGAGAAAGGCACGTTTAGGCTATTTGCCAGGATATTCATGAATATTCTGCAATAGTTTTCAATTGTTTTATGCATGCTGCTGCCTTTGAAGTCCGTCAAGCATTAAATACTTAATATAATTTGAGCTGCACTTTTCAATTAATATTTTTATATGCACTTTGCTGTAAATTGTTGGAAGAATACACTTGTTCAAAAAAACAATTTAATGTTACAAATAACAGCCTTAAAAGATTAGTTTGAAATGTAATGTTTTCGATAAAACTTTAACGCAAGACTAAAGCCATATTTCAATTACAAAACAACACATGTTCGGCTTATAAAGCAACATCATTTAAACTTTATTTTAGAGACAAAATTATAATATATATTAACATGAAATATATAACTCTATGTATAAAGAAAAATGTTTGTAAAGTAATATGCTGCACGAACTATTGAAATAAATGAAACAAATGCAGACACTTCAAAAGTAACTGCAAAATTTCTGTATAAGAGTTGCCATAAGAGTGTTTTTGATTATATGAATATGGCGGTCACATAGTTTCTTCAATATTATGATTCTGCATTGCAATATTATGAATTTTTTATTAACTACCAAATTCATCATATTTAGGCCTTCATTTATAGAATAAAAAATTTAATATTTTTCGTGTTCTTTAACATCAAATTTACAAAAAAAAAATAAAAAAATTATAAAAAAATATATGGGTCATTCTACGACAGAAATATCAATATTGGCACAATGTCTTCCGATTTTGATGAAATTTTGATAGTGACCGAAAAGTAAGTTAAACTAGTTTTAAACTAGTTTTTTGATTTCTCAACTCCAACAAAGTTATGAGAATTGAAACATCAAAGTACTATATTAGATAATTACACTACACAACAAAATGAGAAAAAAAGTTTGCGCAGTAAATTCCATTATTTTTGTATTATTGGAAATGACTCGCAGAATTTGAATATATGAAATACAAAATATTCTACGGATAGGATTACGAGATTTCGGGCAATAACTTTTGTACTGAGCTTTCAAAAAGTTGATCACATATATTTGTAAATATCTCGCGTTTAATAAAACCCATAAACTCAATTGTTATATCGAATGAAAGATAATTAAATATTCAATAAACATTTCTTACAATAGTTTTGGAATTGGTTTACTGGTTTAAGAAAACTCTATAGAAGAACTCGAAAAATTTAAATTTTGTCGACCAAAATTTTATTAAAAAATGCATTTAAAAAATGGCAACAAATTGAAAACGCAAGATGATGCACAGTTTGTAATATTGCAAAATTAGCCTGTACATTTTTAAAGAAAATGATGTAAAAATAAAATAAATCTATGGATACGTTTTGAGAACAGAAAAAATGATGTGAAAGCATTACAATTGGGTATTAACTAAAAAAAATCGCATAATATGTTTATACCCTATACCCATGGGTTACAAGTTATAAAATATATGTGAGGATATTTTAGAGCCACTTAGTAGGCGTGACTGGTATGAAGAAGTATATATTTTCTTGGTCAACATCACTTTCTGAGTCGATTTAAATATGACCGTCTGTCTGTCCGCCTATACACGATAACTTTAAAACTGCTATTCCGAATGATGTGAAATTTATTTTCAATATATTTTAGTAGAATAGTAATTCAAAGTTCGAAAATGGGTCGATTTAGTCAACGTAATCTACTATCCACTACGAAATATCGGTTTACTTTTTAGGATCACATATCTCGTTAAGTATTAAAGATAAAGTTATAAAATTTAAAATTAATTACAAGATATCATCTATCAATAGATGCTCAAAAAATAATCGTGATCCGCTCACATTTTTTATATTTTATTTTTATGCCTATTTGTATAGCACTCAATCATATTGCTTTCACATAACTTTTTTTATCCTCAAATGTTATCCATATATTTTTGTCATTTCTAGCTTAATTTCTTCGAAAGAGTGTGAACTAATTTTAAGAAATTAAATTTTGTGTATCATCTTACTTTCTCGATTATTTTCCATTTTTTTAATTTACATTTTTTTTTAATTTTTTAAATGTTTTTTCAAGTTATCCTTTCGAGTTCTCTTAAACTAATGAACCAATTTATAATGATCTAAGAAATGTTTATTTGATATTCAATTAACTTTCATTCGATATAACATTTGATCATATGTGTTATTTAGAACGCGAGATATTTGCAAATATATGTGACCACCTTTATGAAAGCTCGGTCCAAAAGTTATTAGCCCATATTTTGTATACCTATCCAAAGAAACATTATTAAATCATATTTTCGGAATAAGGGCGTCATTTTACATAATACAAAAATAACCTTGACTGCTGCGCAGAATGGCTGTTGTGTAGTGTTATTTATATCTCTGTAACTAATTAACAAATTTTATTGCAGCTAATGGTTTATATAAGCCTTAAGATCACGCATTCAAATATAATTAACAAGTAAAAAAATATATATATTAATTTGGAAAAAGTTAAAAATATTTTTCAAAATACTGTTACGTATACGCCTACACGTAGACGCTATACACTATTTTAGAAATCAAATATAATTTCTTTTGAAACCCAGAAGTTTTCTTCGTCGATTAAAAAAATAATTTCGATGGTGTCTCCCACAGTTTCTGAACTATCAAATTTTAAAGTTCAATTGCCGATTTTTCTCCATACAATATATAAACTAAATTGTTTTGAAATATTATGAATTAATCTAATTTTTGTCTTCGTTTATTAGAAAAAAAAATTAAAAACATATTAAGTTATATTGAGAAAATATTAATAATGGGGCTTTCCATTGTGACGGGCGTTACATTCGTACGATTCAAAACCTTCTAATATGATAAATAAAAAAGAATAGATATATTTTTAAGATGCATAGCATAGATCTTATGGTCCTTTACGCATGTATAAAAAAACTTTACAATAGGTCCTATGTCTTTCAATAAATTTAAAGTTAAATGCTGTGACGGGCGTTACACGTACTTTTTCAAAAAACAGAGTTTACTCTACAAAATATAAAATTTGAGCTAAAATAATCGGACTATGGAGATTAAGTATATCTCAAATACTTCATTAATAATGGGAGTTCTCCCCCCTATAACAAAATTCTGCAATGGTTTCTTTGATCACTGACTTATAAAGTATTAAAACTTGTGACGGGTGTTACATATTTTGTGACGGGCGTTACCTATACGAATTCTATACAAAAATATACATGAAAATTCAAATTATGAATTCCAATTTTTTGATGAAAAAGAGCAAATTTTGTGTGGTAGAAATGGTAAACCTTTATTTTAAGGCACACCGTCCACATATAATTTAAGTTTAAAACTAAACATTTCGTTTTGAAAAAAATATGTATTATATTACCATTTTTTTAAATAATTACTCAGTCTGCATTATTTCCAATCCGTTTCTTTCGCTGCTTATATAAATATTTTTCACATTTTAAAAATAATAATTTTTGTTGTGATTTTTTATGATTTTTTTGTAAGGTTTGGAATTTTCTTTTTTTATCTTAGGAATATTTACTACTTAGGAATATATACTACTTTGGTTAATTGTCAGTACATCAAATCAATAGGCTTAACTTTAATATATCACACCTCGGTAACGTTTTCTGTGAAATGCCCCTAATAAAGAAAAAATTGTCCGAAAAAAACTTTTTTATTTTTCTAATATAAATAAATTTGGAAAAAATATTTTTTTCAAATTTATTTATATTAGAAAAATAAAAAAATAATAAACATAGTTTTTTTTTAATATATGCGAAAAACAACGTTTCAAAAAAAATCCAAAACAATATGTTTGTAATTTTTTTATAAAATATATTATTTTATTTCACTAATTTAGGCCTGTCTTGTAAGAATTAATATACACTTAGAAAACAAAGATGATTACCAGTTATTTAAAAATTATTTAGATCATCTCTGAGACAACCATCTCTCAAACATACTTCAAACACGATAAATATTGCTAGCAACCATCTTTCAAATTTATTATGTATAGCAGTCATCAATTAAACATCTTACAAATAGATTGATCAATATTTGAAAAAGGTACTTCGTTAGAAGTCGCGGAGTAATTTTTATTAAATTTCAATAAAATAAATCAAATGTATTTATATTTATATTTATATTTAGTTATGCATCGCCATCGTCTTTATAAAGGGTTTTTCAACAGGGACGCTACAAAAGTAGAGCGACAGGGACAGCAAACGACGCCATATTTCTTGCCGCTCTTTCGACATTTCTCTTCAGTAAGGTTTGCCATTTTATAATGGAAACATATACGAATTCGAATTTCGGTAATAAATTTTAATAATTTCTACTCATTGTTGGCTCGTATATCTTTCCATCATGAAATGGCAAACCTTACTGAAGAGAAATGTCAAAAGAGCGGCAAGAAATATGGCGTCGTTTGCTGTCCCTGTCGCTCTACTTTTGTAGCGTCCCTGTTTAAAAACCCTTGAAAAAATATTTTGTAGCGCTCTTATTGAAAACCACTTTAAATACTTCGAAGGTAAAATTTTATAACGGCTTGGGATTTCTTCGAGGAAGAAACAAGTCGGCGATGATATTTTCCGGCGATGATATTTCCGGGGAAATATTATTCATCACGTGTTGCTAATTTCAATTCTAGAAAACTTTATTTTAACTTTTACCATTAAAACAACATTGGATTTACTTAATTGTTGTGAATAAATCGAGCGTATGGAAAAAAATACGCCATTTTCATGTCAAATGTCAAAATAAGATTTGCTACAAATGTCCAAGAATTCAGAATGTTCTTGCTATCACTCAACTGTAAATATCTCAATTTTCATTGCTGTTGTGACTTTCATAAACATATTGTTTTCTTAGTGTAAGAAATAATTAAAACAAACCACTTGAAAACTGTAAATACGGCAAAAAAAATGAAGCAAAAAAAATAAATATTTTGAATGAAATTAGGTTTGCTGAACAAAATTCTTCAATATGATGTACGTTATGTTATGTTTTATGTATTTGTTCATTGATATGATGAAAGTAGTCTTCGTATACACAGAAGAAAACTTTAATATGATGATTTTATTCATAAATATTATGAATTTTTCTCCTAATATACGATGCATCATATGGAAGATTTCGTTCGTTAAAATGATATTAAATTTTTTTCATGTTCAATATGATGTTCTTAAACATCAAGTTGTATTTATAATTCTTAAACCTAATCACAAATCTTATGTTATTTAAAAGTTAAATACTTCTTACTCGATTTATAAATATATATTTTTTTTAATAAATAAAATATTTTCGTTTTTTTCAAAATAAAATATTTGATGGAAATATTTTATACGAAATTTTCGAAAAATACATTGTTTTTCGAAATTAAAATTCGGAAAAAATTTGTGCTTAAAAAAAAAATTTTAAATGTTTCGAAATTTGTAAAAATAAATTATTTTCAATATATATATTTTTTTAATTTGAACTATAAAAAGTTGTAATTTTAATTATATATTACAAAACATTTTACTTATTTATATATATCAAGCAAGTAGACTTTAATTAAAAAAAAAATGCACTCTTAAAATTTATAAAATAAAATTTATTACAAGCTTCAAGTATTTTCGACACATCGCAGTCAGCTGGTCACCCCTACATGCTGTCTATTGTTGCGCCAACGTTTTTGTCTGTGTCTGCTACTGCATATATTTTGTAACTGTAGGCTTTTTGCAAATTGTTACAAAATTACGAAAAGCATATGTAAGTGGATGTAAGTGTTTCGATGTATGTGTAGACAGAGATGGTGCTGTATGTTGCCGTGTATGTTGCTGTTGCTGTTTTGTTTATATTTACACAGCAACACAATTCATATATGCCAAAACGAGTACGATGTCGTTGGTTTTTGTTAGTGTTGCTGTCAAATTAAAAGCAGTAGCAGCAGCCGTAACAAGTTGTAGAATTTTGCAGTTGTTTTCCTCATCAACAACACGAAACAAATGTGAATGTCTATGGTTGTGGATATTTTTGATTGTAGACATGTCGTCTTTGCCATGGTTCGGCAAGCATGAGAAAACAAACAGATTGTCTTTACGTTGAAATTTACACAGACACAGCCATTGCAATATTCGCACAACAACAACAAAAGTAGAGTAGCAACAGCATCATTTGCAACAGAGCAGCAGCAGCAACATCATATTAAACATTGCAAACATACACTTCATTTAAACATTTATTTACACATTCATTTATACATTTTTGTTTAAATTGTTTTCCAACACATGTGTAAATTTCTAGACACTTTTTTCAAGTACACAGAAAATAATTGTGACATATATTCTAAACACTCCCTCTTGCTGTCTTTGTCACTCTCTATAGCTTACCCTGACTTTTTTCACAACGACAATAGCATATTTACATTCAGGCTGCATATAATTCGTAGGAAACTTTTCGTAATTCGATGAGCATTAAATTTGGTGAAATGATTTAATTTTGTTTTGCATTTTTTTTGTCTTTTGAAATTTCAAAACAAATGCCTATTAGACGAAAGTGAACAATTTTAGTGTACACTTTTCTTACAACGACAATGTAGAATAACAAATTTACGTTCAGTGTGCATTAAATTCACAGGAACTTTTTCGTAATTTGATTAGGTTTAAATTTGGTGAAATGCTTTAATTTTGTTTTGCATTTCTTTTTTCTTTTTGAATTTCGAAACGAATGCCTATTAGACGAAAGTGAAGTAATTTTGATTTTAAATTCTAAAAAATATAAATTCAAAATTGATGTAATTAAATTTTCGTTTCGTCGTTTTTTCGCAATACAGAAATTGGGTAATATCTATATATATAAAACTCTTGGTCCGTCTGTCTGTCTGTCTGTCTGTCTGTTTGTTCCAGCATCTAAACCGCTGAACCGATTTAACTGAAATTTTGCAACAGGATACTATGGAGTAGCTCAGTGGTTAGTGCGTTGAACTGCGAGCCGAAAGATCCCCGGTTCAAGTCTGGACTGGGGCTAACAACATCTTTTCATAGAAACATTTTTCTATTCCGCGCTACCTCTCGGCAGTAAATGGCAAACCTACGAGAGTAAAACATTGCCTATGACAAGCTCTCACCCGCCGTTCGGATTCGGCAATAAACTGTAGGTCCCACCAGTTTGAGTACAAAAATAACACGCACAGCTCAAAATGGTGAGAGAGCTCGACCGAAGTTCTATACAGGACTGTAGTGCCAAACTATTATTATTATTATTATTATTATTATTATACTATGGAGTCCTTAGAGTGTCATAGGCTATATATGGGTGGGATTGGACAAAGGAGCGTGGTACCTCCCATACAACCTAAACTTTCAAAACGACATTACTCAGCACATACACAATCTAAAAAGATGAAACAAAAAACTAAAATTCACCACACTAAAACTCACTACACTAAAACTCACCACACTAAAACTCACCAAACTAAAACTCACCACAATAAAACTCACCACACTAAAACTCACCACACTAAAAATTCACCATACTAAAACTCACCACACCAAAATTCACCACAATAGAACTCACCACACTAAAACTCACCACACTAAAAATTCACTAAACTAAAAATTCAACACACTAAAAGTCACCACATTAAAACTAACTACACTAAAACTTCTACTGGGAAAAACTCTACGGGGAACAATTTTACCGGGAAGAATTCTACTGTAAAGCGTTCTATGGAGAAGAATTTTACGGCGAAGATTTCTACTGGGAAGAATTCTACGGCGAAATATTCTACTGTCTGAATTGTCTTTGAGAAAAGTTGTTTTGGCGGAGAATTATTATTTGGTTACTACATTTATAAAACCAATAAAAACTTCCACAGCGAAGCACGGGCCCCTGATATAAAAAATAATAATAATGTTTTTTATATTAATAATATCGCTTTATATCTATGAATTCACAAAATCTTGGCACGAGTCGTGCACGGGTCCAGCTAGTCTTTTATATAATGTTAAGAAAAAAACATTTCTTCGGTGTACGTTCACATTAACCTCTGCAACATATTTATTTAAATTTACACTTAATTTTATTTTCCAGCGCTCTATCTCTCTCTCTCTTGTCGTATTTTTGTGTCGCTTTCTAAGGATTTGCTGTCATTTGAAATCTTGCTTCTTAACGAATAGCATTTTATTTGACATTTAATTTGACTCTGTTTTATTTTCATTATATACTCTATTATTTTCAGCTCTTACTACAACTCTTCAGCTACTCTTAGAGTCGAGCCTGTCGAGCGTTTCAGTCAACGCACAAACTGACTTAAATGACTTTTCTTCTTCTGCTGCAGTTACTGCCTAAACTAGATTTTGGTTTGCTCTGGCACGTGTTTTGCATTATGTTTTTCCATTCTATTCTCAAGCTATGTATTGTGAAATTTGTCAAATATTTTATTTATACCTTAATTTGGGATTGTGTGCAGTAGCAAGAAGAGCATTGTATAAATTGAAATAATTTCATTAAAATTAAATGCATGTCAAATGCATACTTAATGCATTTTAAAGTTGGTTTTTTTAGAAAGCACTTAGCATAACAAAGCAATTCTATAAAAGTAAAATGAAGAATATTTGTTCTACAAACAGACATCTAAAATGGCACTATATACTTATATATTTAATAGTATTTCTATTATTATTTTCATATATACTCTAAAATATTTGGAAGAATGCAAGAGTAGAAAATATTTATTCGTGCTTGAAACTTTGTAAAAATTACATTTAGAATAGCAAATATTTTAATTAAATTAGTGAAATTCATTGCTCGATTGATTAATGAATGCAATTAATATCGATTGTTATATTTACGTGGATAATTTTTTCTGTGTTCTATTTTCAATTTGAACCAATTGCAAAACATAAAATCTTTTTTTTTTTTTGTTTTTTTACAATTTTTCTTGTTATGTTGCCTTGTTTTACTAACATTGTACATTGTTTTTGTAAATATTACTTTTATATTTTAATTTTGCAGTATTTTTCTTGGCAAATTTAACGCTATAACGTAAATTTTGGCGTTTATGTCGCGACAACATTTCGTTTTGTTTGGCGGCAAAATGTCTCGCTTTTTATTCCACCACGTCGTCTTTATTTGTTTTTATTTCATATTTTATTTTATTTGGTTTTGTTTTCTTTTGTTATATATTGCCTCATACCACAATATTTTATATTATTATATATATTATTTTGTTTTTTCGATTTATTCTATTTATCCACTGGCACAAAATGCTGCCAAAAACAACTTCTTTATTTAGTTTGAATCTATTTTATGCTGCTGCTATTATTATTTTTCGCTCCATTGTTTTGTTCTTGTTTTTGTTGGTAGGTACTTCTGTTATTCTTTCATTTTTTTGTGTTTTCGTAAAATTGTTGTTTACTATTTAACCTTTTGTGCGGAACTGAAATTCTTTTGATACATTTCCATTTTGTACTTGACTTGTTTGTGTTGCTGTTGCCGTTGCTGCTGCTGATGCCATTTTTCTTACTTTTGTTGTTTACATTGAGTTGCTAAAAAAATGACTAAAACCAACAATAATAACAACAACAGAAACCATTAAAGTTTTTTTTTTCTGTGCAATTTTCTTATTTTGTTGGCATAGTGTTGCTGTTGTTTTTTTTTTGCATGAAGTTGTTGCCACTTTGTTTTATAAATTGAGTGCTGTCCCATAAATTCTTAGAAAAAAAAGGGCAACAAATTGAATTTATTAGAATAACGTCAAATAAAATGCATCAAACAAATTTGTTTTATACAATATGCATTACCAATAATGCAATCAGAGCAGGAGACTTCAAAGATATGAATTATTTCATTCAGAAAATAGTATAAAACACATGCACGAGAAAAAAAAATTATATTACTTATTATATTACATATATAAGTATTTCAGTGCACGATTTGTTTGGATTTTCAGTTTTAGATTTATATATAACCGAAAACATTTGTTAGGAATGTCCGCCTTTTTGTAGACTTTTCGCTCTCGAAAAGATAACCAAAAAGTTATTTTTTAGTCAACCAATAAAAAAGTTATATTCGAAATGTTATCATCTAGACAACCGATTAGATAACTCAAATACACCTTTTAGTCAACCCTACTAAAGGGTTTTTAACAGGGACGCTACAAAAGTAGAGCGACAGGGACAGCAAAGGACGCCATATTTCTTGCCGCTCTTTTGACATTTCTCTTCCGTAAGGTTTGCCATTTCATGATGGAAAGTTATACGAGCCAACAACAAGTCGAAATTATTAAAATTTACTACCGAAATTAGAATTCGTATATCTCTCCATCATGAAATGGCAAACCTCACTGAAGAGAAATGTCAAAAGAGCGGCAATAAATATGGCGTCGTTTGCTGTCCCTGTCGCTCTTCTTTTGTAGCATCCCTGTTGAAAAACCCCTGAAAAAACTTTTGTAGCGCTCCTATTGCAAAACCTTTTAATTACCTCACACATATAAAAAATATAATTTATTATTCATCTTTAAGTTGGCATTCGATTATTTGTTTTTCCAAAATTATAGGAAATAATCCAAATGATAAACTAATACATACACCGAAAATATTATACTACATTTATGTCTTCGTTATGAAAAAATGCAGTTCTACTACATTTTGATCCTTTTTTAATAGATTTGTATTAATTTGTCTCGATTTTACTACACAATGTATTAGAAATCCGTTTTCTACATATTGCAGAATATCTAGTATGTATGCAAAAATTAGAGGAAATAATCCAAATGATAAACTAATACATACACCGAAAAAATTACTGTAGTAAATTATACTACATTTATGTCTATGTTTTGAATAAATGCAGTTCTACTACATTTTGATCGTTTTTTAATACATTCGTATTAATTTGTCTCGATTTTACTACACAATGTATTAGAAATTCGTTTTCTACATATTGCAAAATATGTAATATGTATTTGTTTTCTGTAGTTTTTATTTTTGAAATATATGTACTACATAATATATAATTAACAGTTTTAAATGTCTCTATATATGAAAACATAATTTACTTTCAAAAACCGCTAAGTTTTGTTTATATGTATAAAACCAAATGTTTAGCGTTACCAATAATAAAAAAATAATCTCCAATTTAAAATAATATTCGAATGTATATGGAAAACTTTTCAAAAAGCCACTAATTTGTTAAAGCTGTACACCGAAAAAATTACTGTAGCAAATTATATAAATTTTATGTCTTTGTTTTTAAAAAATATATTTCTACTACATTTTGTTGGTTTTTATATACATTTGCTTTAATTTGTCTTATTTTTACTACACCCTGTATTGAAAATTCGTTCTCTACATATTGCACAAACTGTATTTATGTTTTGTTTTTTTGCTTTCATTTGAAAATAAATATATTATTTAATTAATTATTACAACAAAGTAAAATAACTACATATTATTGTAAAATTAAGGGCATATGTAGTAATTTCTCTATATATTTCTGGACGTATAAATAAAGACAAAATGTAGGTTTTTTTAATACATATGTATTGAAATTTTATAAGGAAAAGCTGTTAAATTATGTAGTAATTTTCCATACAAAAACAACTACATCAGTTTAGTACAAATAAATACATATGCTTTTGGACGTAAATCAAATACATATTGTATTTATTTTAAAGACATTTTTAGTTATTTTTAATACAGTATTTTTTTCGGTGTATCAAAGAAATATCAAAAATAAAATTCATATTATTTGTAGAAGGAAAAACAGTATATAACAGTTTATTGTTAGAATAAAATATATAAATAGTTCCAGTTGTATTTTCTCCAGGGACTAAAACCATGTGGAATATCAGTTTCGATTCTGGATTTTTAAGATTGCAGTTCCGATTCCAGTTCTAACCAAAAAAAAAAAAAAAAAAATGAAATGATTTTTGATTCCGATTCTAAAATTTTTTTTAATAATGGTTCCAAATCCGATTCGAAAAATCAACACTGTTCCTGTTAGTTGTGGTCTCTGATAGGGACATGAACTCTTTGAAATTTCAGTTCCGGTTCGAAGATTTTTAAAATTGCGATTCCGGTTTCACACCTTTTCCTAATAAAGGTTCCGATTCCGGTTCTTCCATAACTGATTTTCTCTATATAGCTTCCAAAATCTGGTGCATCTAATCTTTGTCCATCCACAAACTGCTTCACATATCAGCACAAAACAAGGGGGAAAACACGCGTACATCAAACAGTACTACGCAGTAAAAAACAAATATACCAACTTCAAAATATGAAGTTCAGGCGTACCACTGTGAGGGACTTATACTAATTTGATTACAATGAAAGGTTATCTTTACGTTAATAGTTAACTTTTTACATAGCTTTTTCGTTTCCTGGATAGTTGCATTCTATTTTGTGGCTTATAAAATTATTGGCAATAATCTTCTAAAACCAAAGAAATATTTTTCTTGTTATCACATTTTTTAATAACTCAATATTTTTATTTATATATAGTTTTGTCTTTAGCAATATGATGAATTCACTGTTCGAAAACACTATGTATATTCACAAACACATTTTTATGCATTCATTAATCAAATTCATAACAAATTCACAAAGTTAATTAAAAAGACATCAATATGATAAATGGTTTGTTTTTCATTGTGTTCATTAATATGCTGAATCGAAGTGTTCGAATACTCTTCATTAAATTTCATACATTAAATTGATAAATTTCATTCATTAAATTGATAAATTTCATTCATTAAATTGATGATTTTCATGAATAATTTGATGAATTTCATTCATTAAATTAATGAATTATTTGAAAAAACCATCGTATATTCTATAATCTATTCAAAAAATATATGTTCATTCAGTTGTAAAAATAATGACTACAGAATGAAAGACACATCACATTTTATATAATTTAGAATTATGTTATATTTGAATTTTCAAATTTTTCTTATAGAAATTTTATGTTTCATATGTCATTCTAGAAAATTATTTGAATTAATCGTTTGCATTTTTTTATAAATTAATTGTGTTTCAGTTACATAAATTACATTGTGTGTCGCAACTAAAATATTTTGTTTATATTTTTAAGAAGAACTTATTGATTGACGCATAACACTGCATCTGTGTATATTCTAGTACAGCTTTCTTGTACAACAACAGTAGTTTTGTTTGTAGTAAAAAAATAATTTCACGCAAATTAAGCCTAGATACTGTGTTCTTGAATTCGCATATGTTTGTTGTTGAAATTAAGAAAGGGATGAAGTGAATTAAGCAGAAGTAATGCAAAAAGTGTGTTTGTTGTTGTGCTCGATTTACCGCTACACATATGATCAAAGAAAACAATAACAAAACACATGTAAAGTTCGGACCGCAGTTCTTTGTTTTGCAAAATATTATTTTTCAAAAAAATGTTTTTGTACAACAAGAAGTTTTAATTTTGTGAACCTCAGATTGTCTCTTATTTTATACCAACTATATGGGGAAAATGGAGTAAAGTGGGACACTAGACTGACAATGACTTTGTATGAAAAATCATCGATAAAAATAAAGAAGAGGTGATGTCAAAAACATATTTAAAATAAATTTTAGATGGGAATCGAACTTTTGAGTTTAAAGTGTTTCAGGATACGCATAAAATGAAGGATGCCTGCTTAAATAATAACTGCTTCTGTATTTTTTATACGATTTTTATACCCAACACCTATGAGGTACAGGGTATATTAAGTTTGTGCAGATATTGTAACGCCCCTTAGGAGGCGTGTCCGGTATGGAAGAGTATATATATTCTTGATCAGCATCCGAGTCCATTTAGCCATGTCCGTCTGTCTGTCTGTCTGTCCGTCTTGCTGTCTTGCTGTCCGAATACAGAATAACTTGAGAAATACTGATCAGAATGCGATGAAATTTCGTCTCAATATATTTTAGCCAAAAGTAGGAACTGAGTTTGAAAATGAGCCAAATCGGTCAACGGACACGCCCACCTCCCATACAAGTCACTTTTATGTAACTCTTTAGGAAGTAATAACTCGAAAAGTATTCAAGATATAGGTATAAAATTTAAAAGGTATTGTTATAATTCACCTAAAAATATGTGGTCCAAAAATGGGCGTGATCCGCCCACTTTTTTTTTCATTATTTCCCGGGTTTTCATAGTGGAAATTTGATCCGTAAATTATTAAAATCAAATCTATGAAATATTAGCCTTTCAAAATTTTAAATATAGGCGTGGTTCGCCCAATTATATTTTTCATTTTTTTTTTTAGTTTTTTATACTTTATATAATTTTTTTAATTTATGGGGATATAAGACGTTAATTTCTGATATATGAATAATATTCTGAGGGTGGGGAGGTTCAGCATAATTAAAAGGTCTGCAATTAAATATCCCACATTAATATCCCCACCAAAGGTGTAGGGTATTCCATAGTCGGGCCCGACCGACTATAAAAATCTGCCCCATGTGACCGAACTTACACATGTGGACCTAACTTTCCCAACTCCTTTATTTATAGTTTCTTGAAAAGCTAATTAAATTTTCTATGACTTACATATTTTTTTAGTTTAATGCGTTTGAGAGACAAAATTTCAATACAATTTTAGAATTATCAATTTAGGTACGAAAACGCCTAATTTGAGGTCTCGGCGGGTCCATTTCCCATATTCGGATTTCGCTGAAATTTCTTCACATCGAATTTCTCATCCAATAGAGCATTTCTAGGGGGTGAGCTCCTCTCCATTCTAAATCATGATTTTCCATAGTCAGTCTAGTGGGTCACATTTTGATTTGAATACTTTTTTATAAATTTTTTGAAAGGCCTATTCCATAGATTGGTTCATGTTCAAATTTTTTGCATTAACAGAATACCAATTATATGCCTTTTAATTGATTTTTGCAATTTTTCAAAACAGCTCAATTTCGGACGTTTTTGAAAAATGTTGGGGTAAATAGGGAAACTGTAAAATTTTAACCAAAATGTTATTTTAGTCTTTGTTTTTAATTATTATATTATGAATACAAAAAAATGTAATAAGGTCATGAAAAATAATATGAAGAAAAAAAGGTTAAACTTATAAAGATCTCATTAATTATGTTTAGAAAATACGAAAAAAATTTGCATTTATTCATAGTAAGAATACTATGCCGTTCGGATTCGGCAATAAACTGTAGGTCCCACCACTTTGAGTACAAATATAACACGCACAGCTCAAAATGGTGAGAGAGCTCGGCCGAAGTTCTATACAGGACTCTAGCGCCAAACTATTATTATTATAAGAATATGTTGAGTTATTATGGACTCACTTTACCCCATTCTCCCCTACAAATAAAATAAAATTTTCGGTTTGTTTTAATACTATATTTTGTTAAAAACGTTTAAAACCAAAACCGTTGAAATCGGTGGTGGATATTGGTTGTTTTTTTATTTTTGTATAACAGTATTGTTACGGATTCCGTTCTAACCGATCTCGGTTAGGTTTCAATTTTTATTTTAAACGAATAAAACGTGTTAAAAATGTCAAATCTCACACTTCATTTATATATTTCAGTTTTGCATTACAGCAAAAGTTAAATTTAAAAACAAAGCAACCTTGACATTGGCAGAAGACATGAAAAATCTCAAAAGTAATTTGATTATCAAAAAAAAAATGTTTTCCATTTATCGAAACATCAAACTTGACACTTTTTTATAACTCTATTTCAATGCTATATCCTTTACCATTCGTACCATATACTATATCATAAAAGTTATCACTCTATCTACACACCGTATCTACTTCACTATACTATAGTCTACCTTGAGGTGTTTAACAAATATGTTGAAATTTGCATCTGGTCGTTTGTCTATTTTATGCAGATTTTTTTCACATGTGCATTTTTTTTTATTTCTATCTATGTGGCTTAACAGAAATGTCAGCAGTTGCATATAAAGAAGATAAATATCTAGCTGTTTTTTTTTTTGCTTTTTCGTTTCCTTGACATTTCGTCCTACACCACAATTTTATTTTCTCAAACATTTTTCAAATTTGCATGTTTTTGTTTTATTTTTGTGTATACTTTTTTTTCATCTAGATTTTCCAATAAAATCATTCTTTTCTTTTCATCTACTTACAGCAAATAAGAATGACATCATGTTGCATTTGTCTGCAACTCTATGACTATCAAGTAGCAGTGCCATGCATAATTCAGAGGTTCTTATTACGCCACTCAGCTGCTAGAATTTGATGTATGTGCTCTGTGCTCTGTATATTGGACACGTGCACGGGATGGATACAGACAAAAATGTAACCAAAATGTTGGTATAAACATAATGATCAGGATTGTGTTGCCAATCAGCTAATAGAAAGAGACACACAACGGTGACTAGAAATTTTCAAAACTACAACATAAGCTTTAGAAAGCAGTCAAAGAAATTTTAAAATGTCTTTAGAATGTTTAGAAATAATGTAAGTAAATGTATTTTTTATTATTTTTAGAGATATTAAGTATAAAATATATAATATGATATATTTTGCAGTTAATTGAAACAAAAGTATTTTTTAAAATGTAAATTTGTGCCTATTTCTATTATAAACATAACATTTACTAACGTTTTACAACCTTAATACTATGTTTTAACAGATTTTGTCAATATACAAAAGCAACATCACCACTTTTCCGTGAATATTTGTGTTACCCCGTATTTCTTTAAGCAGTAACTATGCAAAAATATTATCTAAATACGCTAAATCAATGACAGCATCAAACAAAAGTCAAACCTCAGTTAAGCGCAGGTATTTCTTAAGTCATTACGTCTATTGAACTTGCGGTTCTGTTGATTTTGGCTGCAATTCGACATGATTACACAAACGTCTATCAGAGAAGAACATTTTTTTTTGTTCGACTTTTTCTGACTGCATTCTGTTTTTTTCTCTCTCTGCTTCACTGTTTGTTTTCTGCCACAGTTGTCATGCTGTGCAGTTTCCGCAGGGTATAGCGTAAGAGTACCATGCATCCTTGTGCCAAAATTGCATACTATATTTATGTATCTGTCTATATTGAACACATTCTATTGAACTGACTCTGGCATGACTTTGTATCAACGACCACAAGTAAATTTGCCATGGCTTGGCGCAATTCGGTGCAATTTTATGTTTATTTAGTTTTTTTTCTTCTATTTTTTTTTTTTTTTTTTGAATTGTCAATACTATGAGAAAATCCCTGGTATTGCGTGGAATTTATTCATTTGAATGTTGTTTGGCTGATAACTCAGCTGACAGCTGAGTTGTGATGAGCGCAACAAGATTCACATAGCATTTTTTGTTTGGGGGAAATTCTTGTATTTTGTTCACTCTTTGGTTAGAGATCTCCCCTATTTTGTTTTTATTTCAACAACTACGTTATTCATGTCTATGTAATCTTTTGGAATTTGTCAGTTGCACTGCAGTCCGTATGTTTGGTATGCACTCAAGCATGGAATGAAATTGCACTGCATTGGGGTTTTTTGTGTTTTTTTAGTTTTTTCTCTCTCTAATATCATCACTCATTCATTCAATTCAAGCTTGGTGTATATTTTATAAAATCGAAATATTATGCATTCGTTTTGTGTTTTGTGAGATGTTCATCATTAGTTTAATTAAAATGCAAAGACATGTTTCAAATGTAGTGAATTTTTTATGTACATTGATGAATAGACGATGTTTCATCTACCTATGTTTTTAAAGCGTACTAGCAGGGACCCGTGCTTCGCTGTGGACTTTTTTTTATTGGTGTTATAAATGTAGTAACCAAGACAAAAATAATTCTCCACCGAAACAACATTTCTCAAAGACAATTCTTCCTCGGACTGGTCTTCCCCGTAGAAGCTTTCGTGTGGTGAGTTTTAGTATGGTGAGTTTTGGTGTGGTGAGTTTCGATGTGGTGAGTTTTAGTGTGGTGAGTTTCGGTGTGGTGATTTTCGGTGTGGTGAGTTTCGGTGTGGTGAATTTTGGTTTGGTGAGTTTAAAGAATATACTAGTCTCATCATTTTGAGCTGTGCGTGTTATATTTGTACTCAAAGTGGTAGGACCTATAGTTTAATGACGTATCCGAACGGCGTGTGAGAGCTTTTCATAGGCAATGTTTTACTCTTGTAGGTTTACCATTTACTACCGAGAGGTAGCGCGGTATAGAAAAATGTTTCTATGAATAAATGTTGTTAGTCCCAGTCCAGGCTTGAACCGGGGACCTTGGTTCAACGCACTAACATTGATGTACCGACATTACGGTGGTTGGTATACACTAGTGTGAAATATCTTGATATCACTGTAATAACTATCGACATACACCATCTTGAAAATGTGTCTTCTATGACCAGTATTTTATGACCAGTATTTGAAAATGTGTCTTCTATGACCAGTATTTGGTGGTGTTTGAACCATTCTGATCTTATTCGCCAACTCCCTGAGGGAAAAATATGTCATTTGCTTGAAAATTACCCATCACGTGACTGGTGAGAACAGAGGATTTCTGGTCACTGTTCTAGTCCAAAGGTATGCAGGAAAGTGACAATTCGTAATCAGTATACATGTTCTGCGACCGGTACTAATGATACCGACTGAGGACTGGATATTGAAGACCAGTTCTGTGATAGGTCTAAAGGTCTGCATGAGGAAACGGTTTGTGTACCTGCTAAGCATGTTGCTAGTGAACTGAAATAGCACTAGGAGGCGCCATAGTCACGACACTTATTTACATGCTGCACTAATGCGTTTATAATTCGTAAACTGTTTTCGATAATGTATTGATTTAAATACAGTATGTCTTCCAAGTAATTATAATACACGCATGCAAAGTTGGAATTAATAGTGAAATGTTAATGCATGAAGGATAAAGTAAAAAAAAATATTAATATATGTAAAAAAGTATAAAGAAAAATATTGAAATAAAAATAAATCTATTTTTTATTAAATATACCATTGATACCGGTCACTGGTCTGTAATTTGTCTAAAGGTACCGCTCACAGAACACGATTTGGAAGACCAGTTCTATGATAAGTCTAAAGATATCGGTCACAGAACACGATTTGGAAGACCAGTTCTGTAATAGATCTAAAGGTCTGCAGGAGGTGCATAGAACAACGCCATGTTAAAGTTGTCGGTTGGTTTCGTATAAAACATCCAGTTTTCCAGTATTTTAAGTTTGTTTCTCTACACTGACTTTACCACGTATATATGTACGGGACTGCACCCAAAGTAGCACGTTCCTCAAAAACTTTTTAAGTAGTTGAAGTAGTACAAAGGGTTTTTTAAACAGGGACGCTACAAAACTAGAGCGACAGGGACAGCAAACAACACCATATTTCTTGCCACTCTTTTGACATTTCTCTTCAGTAAGGTTTGGCATTTCAGGATGGAAAGATATACGAATTCGAATTTCGGTAGTAAATTTAAATAATTTCGACTCGTTGTTGGCTCGTATAACTGTCCATCATGAAATGGCAAACCTTACTGAAGAGAAATGCCAAAAAAGCGGCAAGAAATATGGCGTCGTTTGCTGTCCCTATCGCTCTACTTTTGTAGCGTCCCTGTTGAAAAACCCTTGATAAAACTTTTGTAGCGCTCTTATTGAAAAACCCTTTACATCAACCACATAAATTTAACAATTTTTTGACAAAAATGATACTGAAAAAACGATTTTTTTTTTTTTATTCAAAAAAATTAAAGTTTTCTTTACACAAACCAAAAGTTTAATGTACAACAAAATAAGAAAAATATGAAAAACAAAATGCTATACAAACTTACAAAAACATTTAAAGTTAAATTTAGAACCTTCTATTTAAATTACATCTTTTATAATATTTACATCTTTTGCAATTCAATTACTTGAAGCAATTTTAAAACTGAAAAACATTGCATTAACCCATGTTTGCTGTGCAATTAAACAAAACTACTGAATCATTTATTTTTTTTTTTAACTCGCACGAACTTAAGTCATAATTATACGAGCCATTATTTTCTATTTTCAGTTTAATAGACTTCATTGTTTGGCGTAGTTTTAGGGTTTTTTAAATTTATGCTAAATTATTCAGCACCACACCTCGTATTTTTAGTGTGTGCTCTTTGAGGCAGGTCTATTACTGCTGCTACCAATTTTATGTGTTTTTGAACTTATTTTCTTTTAATTTTTGCTGTTTTTCATCATTTTGCTGCTACTTCATTTTTTTATTTCTTTTGCTTTACGTCGCCGTCTTCAGACATGCGCTAAATTCTTCGAAAAAATTACTGCTTGAAATTTATGTACGTTTTGCATGTTTCTGACATTTGTGCACAAACAACGAAAACACTCAAACAACCGCAAAAAGACCCTCCCCCCTACAAATACACAGACATGTGCAGGTTATGCCTCTAAACATTAAATTCAAATGTGCATAAAAAGTGCACAAAAACCACAACATCAGCCAAACGAAAGTAAATCTCGTTAAAATAATAAAAGGCAAGCAAAAACCTCCCTCTGGTAAAACTTTAAATCACGATGCAGCAGAGCATTTAATGCACTTTCTTAGAACATTCGTACTTGTGCTCACACACAAGCGTACTTAGTTTTGGCCTTTACCAGTTGAACAAAGTTGTATTAAGTTTAATAATTTTAGGGAAATATTTGTGGTATTTGAAATTTAATGTTCTGATTTAATATTTAATCTCCAACACAGAAAAAAAATTGTGTGTAAATATAGCAAACAAATTTATCAATGCAATTAATTTGTAATTGTTTCATCGCCAATACGATATTTAATTATATTTATTGATTAAATATTTTGTCATATTAATTAATAAATTAACAGAAAAAAACAAAAAGGTACATTAATACAATTAAATAATTTGCTGCAACGACTATTGAATTAATTGCATTAACAATAGCTATTGCTGAGCACAACTATAGCCGTGCCGCGTTGTCACACTGCGAGTTTGCAGCGAGTGAACGCTGTAAACAAGCGAACGACTGCGTTTTTAGTTTGCGCGTTTACTGGCACGCATATTATTCTCATTTGGTATATGACAAAAGATACACTTAAAATTTAATCCTCTAAATTTAACTTTTTGTTATTTCACTGAGTGAATGTATGATTATTATGCATTATTGCGCATATTACTGCGAGGATAACGAAAGCTAAAACGAATGATGCAATTTAATTTTTTCCTTTGTGCAATTATATTGAATCTTTAATAGTTTACAGAAAGAAACAGAAAATGAAAAACAATACAAAACTAACTAATATGAACAGGCGCCATGAAAAAAATAACAATATGAAAGTATTAGAAAAAATAAAAATATGAAATTATTTCAAATATATCGTCGTTGTAGAACGAAAAGTCACCAAATACATTTTTATGAAAAACTTAATTTTTGAGTTTGTTGATTAATATTATAAAAAGTAATTGACGCATTTTAAAACTTGAAAAACCAACTAATAGATTTATATTTTCTTAACATGTGGTAAAAAAATTGCAGATTAAAACTTCACAGATTTATAAAGATTTTTGTAAATGAATATTTGGTATTTTGAAAATTTATTTGGTGATATTTCGTTCTACAACGACGATATGAAATTTATTTTAGGCAAAAATACTTAAAAACCAGAATATAGACTAATAGAAAAATAAAAAATGATCGTAAAAACATAAAAAATCAATAAAAAATTGAAAATTTAAATGCTGAACCAAAAATTAAAAACATTTATCTACCCCAATCCATAAAGTTAATACCCTATAAATTAAACTTCAAATAAAACTAAGCGCAAAAAAAAAAAAAATGGCTCTGGAGTGGATTTTAACTAGTTTGCATAGCATATAAGTGTTTGGCAGAAAAACGTGGAATACACCCAGCAGAGCACATGCGGCAGTCAAACGATTTCACAGCCATATCATCATCAGCAGCAGCAGCAGTATCCACTCAGTATCTCAGTTTGAGTTCGATTTATATGTGAGAAGGGTTGTGTTTGTGCTTCACTTAACTTAAAATCCAATAAACGATTATCACTTTTATTTATTTTTTTCACATTACACAAAATGTGCTTGGAAAAATTCATTCTAAACTACAAGTATGGTGGCACTAAATCTTATGATCTGCCAAATATTTAAAGTGATTAAAATTGGGGCGAAATTGAGTACACCGAATTTTAGTATAAGTAAATTTATCAAAAAAAAAAGTAATAACATAAAATTTAATCAAAAGTACAATGGGATCGTATAAATATATACATTTTGTTTTTATTTTTTAGCACCAGATAATTTATTACGTTGAAAATCTTGTCATGCCAAAAGGGCGAATCTTTTCGTTTTTTTGCCATAACTTTTTACTAGTTTAAGATAAAATAGTGATGTAAAGGCATTAATTGTTTATTTTTAATGCACCTATCGATTGGCATCATTATTAAAAAATAATTTCCCAAAAATGTTTCTTGCTTATAACAAAAATTCAAAAAATATTTCCAAATATAGATGCCAATCGAAAGGTGTTTTTAAAACCAACAATTAATTATTTTACGCTACTATTTTATTTTGTACCTACAAAAAGTTATGGCAAAAACCATAAATGATTCGCCCTTTTGGCTTGACAAGTTTTTCAATTTTTCGAATTTTGCTATTTGCTAGCGATAACTTTTTATTGCTACAAGCTAAAATAGTTGTGTAAAGGCATTAATTGTTTATTTTTAAAGCACATTTTGATTGCCATCAGTATTTTTAAATAATTTTTAGAATTTTTGTTATTGGCAAGAAAAATGTTTGGCAAATTATTTTTAAATAATAATGCCAATCGATATATGCTTTGAAAACAAACAATTAATGCCTTCACATCACTGTTAAATCTGGTACCTACTAAAAGTTATGGCAAAAAAAAAACAAAAATATTGGCATTTTGATCAGTATTTAGTAACACAAAATCCATATTTATAATTCAGTAAATTCTCCAAATCAAAATATATTTTACAAACGTTATGCTAATTGATGAATAAACCAAAATAACAAGAAACAAATTAAAAAATAATAATTTCAAATGCAAATTTTAAACGCACTTCAAACTTTATAATTTGATTTCCCAATATTTAGTTTTAAAATTGCACATTCGCCCCTTTGCCATGTCAGTGACAATATATTCTTGATCAGCATGACCTTCAAAATGAAAGTGAAACCAAAGTCATTGCATGTTGTGTTAATATAAATACAAGAATAAACATTTATTTTGCATAAAAACTAACTAAAAAAATATAAAGTATAAAAAATAGTTTTCAAAAACAGCGGGTGGTGTAAATTTAAAATTTGACGTACATTATAAAAGCTCAACACTGCACGTGTTTAAACTGCAATAAAAAGTATTGCCAACATAAAAATAAAAGAAGAATAATAAAAAAATTAAAACCTAAATAAAACACAACGAAAACAAAATACAGAGGGCGCCAAAAATTACACTTGCCAGTCTTAGATGTGTAGTAGAAACTCGTATCTGATCTAAAAACGGCAATCGGACGTTGGACACGAATCAAAGCCAAAATTGTTGGAAACACTGGCAACACTGCCAAAAGTCAGCATTATTATTTTCCTATTTTTTTTGTGCATGTTTTATTTATAAACAGCGCACGAGATTACGTAGACAAAATAAATGAGTAACACTTTCCGACAACGCGGTGCCAAAGGTTGTTTTTATTATTTATTTTTTTTAAGGTTTTCTGTTTTGCTACCATTTTATTTCCATTTCACCACGAATCTGAATGCTGCATATAATATAAATGTCTGCCAAAGTAGTTGCCACAACCAACAGACAGCAACACGCAGACAGTTTGGCTGTCTGTCTGTCTGATTGTCTGTATTTCCTTCCCTACCTCCAAATGTTTGTTTTTATTTTGTAAGGTTGTTTTTTTTTTTTTTTTTTTTTTTTTTTTTTTGGTGTAGTCAGAAAAAAGTTTGCCGTTTGTTACACATTTAGCGTGAAAATGAAAACCTATTTGACTCCTACTATTACCACCATTTGTTTCTACTCTATTATATACACTTTTCTACTATTTTACTTTCGAAACCATATTTTACTCTATCTCTAAAATCCACTTTATACTTTTGTAGCTTCGGTTAACATCTTTTAGTCTCATTTTTAACCTCAAATACCCTCTGCAATACTACCGCGCTACATTCAAAAGAATCGCTTTTCACTTCGCTTTACTACAACGTAGAAGTTTTTATTTCCGTTTCCGTTTGCCTGCAAAATTTGGTATCTTATCACAAACCCCAGCACCATCAAACATAGACGATATTCCATAAAAAAAAGCACTAAAGAGAAACTGTTTTACGTAAGATTTACGATTGCCACAAATATAAATTTCACTTTGCAACGAATTTATTTATGTTTCATTTCACTTAAGTGAAGTCTAGTGAAGAGTCTAGGTTGCTCTTGTCTATTTTGTTATTACTTTGAAAAGATTTCATATAAAACGTAGTAATTTCAAATACTGCCTACTTAATTTTTTGTTGCTTTGCACTTTAGTGCTTAGTAAAAAATAAATTCTCAAGTCTAGAAGTAATTGATATACTCTTTTTTTAAATTAGCACTAATTTTATAGTTATTATTTATCCCACAACATTTCTTAGCCACTAAAAATGGCATTCTAGAAAAAAATTGTTCCAAGCCAAATTTTTCAAAGTGCTAACGAGACACGTTTCTTTGCACATTACCACGCAATGATTTTATATTTGAAAAAAAAGAAATGAATTGAAAATCAATACCAAGTTAGTTATTGTATCCGTTGAATTCAATACTGCATCCGTCCGTTTCTACATCTGTCAGTCGTGGTCGTCGTCATGGTCCATTCATTCATGCTTTGAATTATACATTTTTTTTTTCTATACTTCTTCTGTTCATTTGTGCCGCTTTCATTTCGTTTATTCAATTGACTGAATATTTCCTATTCTTTGGTTTCCTTTGGTGCACAGCTTTCTTACTTGCTGACATCATCATCTTCTGCTTCATCTTTTTCATCTGTAATTTGTAAGTCACAGCATATGTAGTAGTTTGGGGTATGGCTATGAGTTTGAGCACTGACTTTTTGAATTAAATGTATAGCCGGAATTTGCTGATATCCGTTTCCTGGGTTACTTTGAGCCAACGGCGTCAGTTGGCTGCCATGGTCGAATGTGGCTCAAAGCCAGACACATGCCGCAAGAGCCAATTGTAAGCAATAAAATATATCTCTTAGAGGTCACAGGGTAGGTGAGACAGAACAGAACTGTACTAAAAAGGATATTGTGTCAAAATGCAGTATATTTTTGTAACAAATTAAGAAAATAATATTTTAAAAAGTCAAATAAATATATTTTAGAAAATAAATCGTCACTGTCATGCCAAAGGGGTGAATGTGCATTTTTAAAAATATTGGAAAATCAAATTATAAAGTTTGAAGTGCTTTAAAAATTAGTAAAAATTATTATATTTGGTTTATTCATCAATTATCAAAAATTAAATTAAATATTTATTAATTTGGATAACTTTCTGAATTATAAATGCAAAGAATATAAATTTCTGACCAAAATGTAAATATTATAGTTTTTTGATATAATTATTAATTTGCGCAAGTTAAAATAGTGATATAAAGGCATTAATTGTTTGTTTTCAAAGCACCTATCGATTCGCATCATTATTTGAAAATAATTTGTCAAACATTAATTTGCCATTTGTAATTTGCAGGAAAAATATGTGGTAAATATTTTTAAATAATGATGCCAATCGAGAGGTGCTTTAAAACTAAACCATTAATACTTTTACATTACTATTTTATCTGGCACCAATAAAGAGTTATAGCAAAAAAACGAAGAAATTCCAAAAAAATTGAAAATCTAGTCATGCCAAAAGGGGCGAATATTTTCGTTTTTTTACTTTAATTCTTTACTGGTGCAAGATAAAATAGTATTATATAGGCATTAATTGTTTGTTTTCAAAGCACCTATCGATTGGCATTATTACTTAAAAATAATTTACTAAAAACTTTTCTTGCAAGTAACAAAAATTCAAAATATTATTTTAAAATAATGATGCCAATCCATAGGCGCTTTAAAAACAAACAATTAATGCCTATATACTACTATTTTAATTTATACCAATAAAAAGTTATGGCAAAAAATTGAAAATATTCGCACTTTTGGGATGAAAAGATTTTCAATTTTTCTAATTCGCTCTTTTGGTTTTGACTTTTGTTGCTATAAATATCCATCAAAATCACACATCATTTTGGCACAGTATACTTGAGGAAAAACTACATTAAAAAATGTAAAAAAAACACATATATCAAAATTAACATATTCGCCCCATTGGTATAATAGTTACGATATGTAATAATAATTTGCATTAAGATTATTTTTACATATTTTTAATAAATCGTTATAAATCTTTGTACACAGCCTAAATGCATTAATAGTTAATACTTAATATGCAATCTTTTATAAAACAAATTTACTTAGTTTGTTTAAAGTAATAGCAAAAGCAATTTGTCTAGGGCGTAGCAAAACGGAACGCAAGAAACAGCGTATAAAAAAGGCAGGTCTAAATCATAGTGAGTAATTGAAAATGTTAAAATGTTAATTGCAGATTTTTGTTCAATAATAACACCTTAATATACTTCAGACACGTTTCGAAGCTGGTTAGTAATTGGTAAATACCTTTTGACATGCAATATTTAGTTTACTTTAACTAATTATTCTGCTTGTTGATTTTTTACTCTGGATACTACAAAAAATGTGGGTAAAATTGTTAGCAAAAAAAACAATGGACACTGATAAAAGGTTTTATTGTTTCAAAACTGTGAATCTGTTCTTTATATAAAGCATCTATATACCGAACCAAATAGTTAATAATAAAATCCACTAATAATTTCAGAGCAATTTTTAACTTCATTTTCTCTGGTACAAATGAAATAAAATGTTTTTAAAGTACAAAAAGTATGAATTTTTGTCGTTTTTAAGTAGGTCGGTATATTTAAAATTGGTCGGATGTTATATATCTTTTGAAATATAAACGATTTTTGCAATTGAATTTTGTCATTTTTTTATTTGAATTTTTCAGCGACATTTCCTCGAGAATCGGCTGTATAAAATTCCTGCCCAGGTATCCAGCCATCGAATTTTTTAAAAAAATCTTGGTTCAGCTTTTTAGCTCGTTGTTTTGCGGTTTCATTCTTGACGGCATTTCTATCCGGAACTTTTTGGACCTTGTACGTCTTCAGCCCAGCTTCTTTCTTAGTCCTGCGGACGAAAGAATCTGAGCAATCCGCCTTTCTCGCCAATTTCCTTGCGGATATGCTTGGATCTTTCTTTAAAATATTCACAACCGACTTTTCGACTTTTCACGATCATGTGGGCCTTTTTTTACCAGAACCTTTCATCCGATCAATACTCAGGTCTTCCTTAAAGCGGTTGATAATGCGAGAAATGGTGTTAGGGTTAGCCCCTACCTCCTTGGCAATTTTTTTAAAAGACCAACTAGGTTGTTTTTGAAAAATTTTAATTATATTATATTATATTTTCTCGCACTTCCACTTCGTTTGCCATTTTCGCGTTAAATAAATTTTGTATTGACTATAACTGTCACAAATTATTTTCTGCCATTTAATTCAGAGCTACTATGATCAATTTTTTTTGAATTTGAATCTTGCAATAGCACATTATGGGAAGATATGTAACGGACAATTTTATTCGACGCTGTCCTTAAGTTAAGATCTAAATTGCAGAAGAGAGCCAAAAAGTGTATCTTTAACAGGAGCTTTATCAGTAGAAGGAACTTCATTAGAAGAAGAATAATTTTTTACAATTTGCTTGAATAAAATGACGAAGAAAATCAATTTCAACAATTCAATGAACAGCAATCAGCAAATACTTGAAATGTGCAAACTTGACTACACCTGTGTCCATTGTCACTCAGAATATGCTGACTACTGAGATGTTTATGAATTTAAATTTATTTCATCTTATTTTTTCTTGCATTATTTAACATAAAAAAAATGCATCAATATGATGAATTTATTCATAAATATTATGAATTTTTCTACCAACTACCAGATAAATCATATTGATACCACCGTTCATTAAATGACATATTAGTGATTATGAACAAAATATTTAATAAAAATACTGATGAATATAATCATAATATTTATGAATAATTTAAAAAAATTTTTTTACGAATTTTTCAAAAAAAAAAAATATATTTTTTTTTAATAATTTGAAAAAATATTGTACTTAAAAAAAATATTGAAAAAAAAATATATTTTTATTTTGAAAATAATTTAAAAAAAGTAAACTTTAAAATTTCTATAACTCTTTACTTACTAAGAGCAGAGTTATAAAAATCGAAACAAAAGATTATATTAAACATTGTAATAGTCACTTAGAATGTGGACGAAATGGAACAATGGGGCGTGACACCTCCCATATAACTAAAATTTTAAAAATGTTAACTCCTGACTTATTAAGAGCAGAGTTTTACAAATCGAAACGAAGGATCATTTTAAAATGTTTAATAGTAAAGTAGAATGTAAGCAGGATTGGAAAATGGACATGGCACTACGTTCAATTTGAGCGGGAAAAAAAGTGACTAGGCTTGCACTAAAAAGGTAAAAAGAGGCGTAAATGTATTCACACTTTAGAAACCATATAGTTTTGCAATTACAAAAACTTAGCACGGGCGCAGCTGTTCACGGGTCCAGCTATTATCCTATTAATATAATAAATCTGTTTGTTCGTTTGTACGTTTGTACGTTTGTACGTTTGTACGTTTGTACGTTTGTACGTTTGTTCCGCTTCTTCGTCTGAACGGCTGATCCGATTTCCATGAAATTTTTACCACAGATGCGGTATGGTCTGGAAGGAATGATAGGCTATATATGGGCGGGATTGGACAAAGAGGCGTGGCACCTCCCATACAACCTAAACTTTCAATGCGATATAACTCGGCACTTTCACCACCTACGAACATGAAACAAAAAACTCAAATACAAAAAAAAAATAAAAACAAAAAAGCAAAAGCACAAAACAAAACAAAACAAAAGCAAAAATACAAAAACAAAAGCAATCACGTTTGTTCCGCTTCTCCGTCTAAACGTCTGATCCGATTGTCTTGAAATTTTTACCACAGATGCAGTATGGTCTGGAAGGAATGATAGGCTATATATGGGCGGGATTGGACAAAGAGGCGTGGCACCTCCCATACAACCTAAACTTTCAATGCGATATAACTCGGCACTTTCACCACCTACGAACATGAAACAAAAAACTCAAATACAAAAAAAAAATTAAAAACAAAAAAGCAAAAGCACAAAACAAAACAAAAGCAAAAATACAAAAACAAAAGCAATCACGTTTGTTCCGCTTCTCCGTCTAAACGGCTGATCCGATTTTCTTGAAATTTTTACCACAGATGCGGTATGGTCTGGAAGGAATGATAGGCTATATATGGGCGGGATTGGACAAAGAGGCGTGGCACCTCCCATGCAACCTAAACACGATATAACTCGGCACTTTCACCAGCTACGAACACGAAACCAAAAACTCAAATACAAAAAAAAAATTAAAAGGAAAAAAGCAAAAGCACAAAACAAAACAAAAGCAAAAATACAAAAACAAAAGCAATCACTTTTGTTCCGCTTCTCCGTCTAAACGGCTGATCCGATTGTCTTGAAATTTTTACCACAGATGCAGTATGGTCTGGAAGGAATGATAGGCTATATATGGGCGGGATTGGACAAAGAGGCGTGGCACCTCCCATGCAACCTAAACACGATATAACTCGGCACTTTCACCAGCTACGAACATGAAACAAAAAACTCAAATACAAAAAAAAAATTAAAAACAATAAAGCAAAAGCACAACACAAAACAAAAGCAAAAATACAAAAACAAAACCAATCACATAAAACCACAATCCAAACTAAATGAATACCAAAAAAATGAAAGAAAAAGAAAAACAAACTCACCACACTAAAACTAACCAAACTAAAACTCACCATACTAAAATTCACCCTTAAATTAACCACATTAAAACCCACCACACTATAATTCACCACACTAAAACTCACCACACCAAAATTCACCACACTAAAACTCACCACACTAAAACTCACCACACTAAAACTCACCACACAAAAACTCACCACACTAAAACTCACCACACAAAAACTCACCACACTAAAACTCACCACACTAAAACTCACTACACTTAAACTCACCACACTAAAACTCACCTCACAAAAATTCAACACACTAAAACTCACCACACCAAAACTCACCACACTAAAACTCACCACACTAAAACTCACCACACTAAAACTCACCACACAGAATCTCACCACACTAAAACTCACCACACTAAAACTCACCACACTAAAACTCACCACACTAAAACTCACCACACTTAAACTCACCACACTAAAACTCACCACACTTAAACTCACCACACTAAAACTCACCACACTTAAACTCACCACACTAAAACTCACCACACTTAAACTCACCACACTAAAACCCACCACACTAAAATTTCACCACACTTAAACTCACCACACTAAAATTCACCACACTAAAACTCACCACACTAAAATTTCACCACACTAAAACTCACCACACTAAAACTCACCACACAAAACCTCACCACACTAAAACTCACCACACTAAAACTCACCACACAAAAACTCACCACACTAAAACTCACCACACTTAAACTCATCTCACAAAAATTCAACACACTAAAACTCACCACACCAAAACTCACCACACTAAAATTCACCACACTAAAACTCACCACACAAAATCTCACCACACTAAAACTCACCACACTAAAACTCACCACACAAAATCTCACCACACTAAAACTCACCACACTAAAACTCACCACACTAAAACTCACCACACTTAAACTCACCACACTAAAACTCACCACACTAAAACTCACCACACTAAAATTTCACCACATTAAAACTCACCACACTAAAACTCACCACACTGAAACTCACCACACTAAAACTCACCACACTAAAACTCACCACACAAAATCTCACCACACTAAAACTCACCACACTTAAACTCACCACACAAATATTTAACACACTAAAATTCACCACACTTAAACTCACCATAACAAAACTCTCCACACTAAAACTTACCACACTAAAACTCACCACACTAAAACTCACCACACTAAAACTCACCACACTAAAACTAACCACACAAAAATTCAACACACTAAAATTCACCACACTTAAACTCACCACACTAAAATTTCACCACACTAAAACTCACCACACTAAAACTCACTACACTAAAATTTCACCACATTAAAATTCACCACTTTTAAACTCACCACATTAAAACTCACTACACTCAAATTTCGATACACTGAAACTCACCACACTAAAACTCACCGCACTAAAATTCACCACACTAAAACCCACCACACTATAATTAACCACACTAAAACTCACCACCCTAAAATTCACTACACTAAAACTCACCACAATAAAATTCATCACATTAAAATTCATCACACTAAAACTCACCGCAATAAAAATCACCACACTAAAACTCGCTACACTAAAACACGCCACAATAAAACACGCCACATTAAAATTCACCACACTAAAACCCACCACACTATAATTGACCACACTAAAACTCACCACACTTAAAAACACCACACTTAAACTCACCACACTCAAATTCACCACACTGAAACTCACCACACTAAAACTCACCACACCAAAACTAAGCACAATTAAACTCACCACTCCAAAATTCACCACATCTAAACTCACCACACCGAAACTTACTACATTAAAACCCACCACACTAAAACTTCTACTGGGAAAAACTCTACGGGGAAGAATTCTACGGGAAAGAATTCTACCGGGAAATATTCTACCGGGATGAATTCTACGTTGAGAATTCTACGGGAAAGCGTTCTATGTGGATTTTCCGGGAAGATTTCTACTGGGAATAATTCTGCGGAGAAGCGCAATCTGAGAAAAAATTGTCTTTGAGAAAAGTTGTTTTGGCGGAGAATTATTTGGTTACCACATTTATAAAACCAATAAAAAAATTTCAACAGCTAAGCACGAGCCCCTCATATAAAAAATAAAATGTTTTTTATATTAATAAAATTGCTCCATATCTTTGAATTCAGAAAATCTTGGCACGAGTCGTGCACGGGTCCAGCTAGTAAATAAATATATTAGAAAACATTTTACTAATTTATGCATGTCGAATAAGGATTATATAAAAATAACAAACAAGAACTACTTGAGAACTGAGAAGTACGGCAAAAAATAAACGAAAACCAAATATTTTGATTGAAATTTGGTTTTATGAACAGCATTCTTCAATATGAAGTACATAAATGTTGTATTTTATGTTTTTGTTCATTAATATGAACAAACGTATTGAAGAACAATTCAAGAATACTTTTTCGACAGTTACCAAGCGTTCATCACATTTATAATAGCATTCATAACATTGATGTCGTTAGTCAATCGATGAATTATGGTTTGAAGAACGGAATTCATCAATATGATGTATTTTTTTTTTCTTTGTACCTTATTAAATGTATCTCTTAAACCTGCACATATATGACTTTATTGTAAAATAAAACTCAACACTAGAAAGACTAAGCATTTTTTTAAAAATTTTAAAGTTTCCCACTTTACCCTAACATTTTTCAACAAGTCTGAAATTTAGCTGTTTTGAAAAATCGTTTAAAAATCAATTAAAATGCATATAAATGATAACGCAAAAAGTTACATCATAAACCAGTCTATGGATAATACCATTCAAAAGAATTTAAAAAATTATTTAAATGTAGTTTTTTTAAAGAAAATTAAAAGGTGGCCCCTTTAGTCACAGCTCTCCTACCAAAAATAATTTTTGATATATTTATTTTATTCACGTATCGACTGTTTTCCGTATATTTTTTTTTCGAGTATTTATATATTCCGTGCTTTATCGTGCTCCTCCTACATGCCTGTATATTTAGTCGTCGGGTTCGTGATTCTGCAGGTCCGTGTAACCAAAAAAACAGACACGCACCCATCTCTATTCCATAGTCAAATATAAAACTTGTGGTGTTTCAAAATCTAAAAATCAAATTTTCTGTTATTTTTCAGGAATCGCAAAACCTGGTGACCTCTGGACCACTTTAAACGGTAAGGCATTTATTCTTTTCTTCAGAATCTATGATTCAGAATCTATGATTTGAACCAATTAGTATTTCGATCGAAATCGACACAATCAAAATATTTTTATTTATAACTTTTAAGCAACTAATGTGTTTCAAGAAATCACTGTTTCATCTATATAATTTTTTTATGTGCACTTTAGTAGCTTTGGCCACATTAATTCATATAGTTTTATGGACACGTTCTTCTTTCACCACTTTCAATTTGCTGACTGCCACTCCTGTGATTGTGTCGTGTTCATCGATGTGCTGCCATCAATCTGCGACCTGTCAACAATGTGTCCGATGTCCAACTTTGAACTCATCCACACACAACCCGCCCATGCACACACACACAACACACCATCCAAGAATTGGCAACATTTCAACTACGGACTTAGAATTCAGACTTTAGACGGCGACACGTGTAGCAGTAACTGGCAGGACAACGACGACGAGACAGACCGACAGAAAAACAGGCAGACATGCGTCGATGACGTCGTCGAACACAGTTGAAACTGACGATCAAGTTGATAAAAATGTTGTGCTATAGGCAGCGAGCAGGAAGAAATGTGCTTGATGAAAACTACACGCACGATGTGTCATGTTGCAATTGCTGACATGCTGCACAGTAGCAGCAAGCAATGTTGCCAATGAAGGTGTGTTGTCGGTATTACATAGCAAGGACATGTGAAGTGAACACACGACGAATAAACTAAATGAATGAGTGAAAGAGTAAGTGAATGGCTGAGTAAATGACGCGAAAGACGTGACACGACATTGCGTGAAGTTTCCAGTTGCGGCGGCAAATGAATTATATCAACAACATTGATGTTGCAATTACACATGGGCCTGGTCACGTACTACAGACAGTAATAATAGACCGACCAACCGAAAGGATGTCTGTCTGATTGTCAGTCAGGCTGTCATCATGGTGCGTGCGTGCGTGAAACTGACATTAGAATTGCTGATGCTGCTGTTGTCCGATGTGCTGTAACACTTTGAGCTAGTAAAAGATTAAGGCAACAATTTAATTAGGCATGAATAAACATTGTTAATTGAAGTGAAAAAAATTAGTATTCAAAAAAATCAGAACACTTTTCTGATAGTATTTAATAACCTTAAATTTTAGCTACAATTTTTAGGCACACGCTGTTCATCTATCTATCTGTCAGTGCTGTTCATCTGTCACTACATTGATTGGCCCTACAAGTTGTTCGTATTGTCCTGCCACAAAAGTCTGCTCTAAGCCATGTCTTTGCTGTTTGCCGGTACTTAATACCTCGCATTGTGTGCGAGGTGTGATAGTGAGTGGAAAGGTTACTGTTACATTGAAGGCAATTTGAGATATTAAAGCAGCAGCAGCAGTGGTTGCAGTTTCTGTTGGGGGTGCTGCTACAGTTGCCATTGTCTCGATTTGATTGCGACAATTAGTTTGGTATTCGTGGTTTTCTTTCTGTAACGTTTGTGTGCTCCGCACGCATTTGTCCGACTTTGATTTGCATGTCATTTTGATTGACCGTTTTATGGAAGAGTGTTCATTAGCAGCATGTGCAGCATTTGAAAGTTTGGCTTAGTGTTCTCAGCGGTCTGGCTGGTGTAAGTGCTTTGGTAATGGGTTCAAAAGAAACGGGTGTAAAGCGGTGCATTTTCAGGGAATTAAATTCAAAAATATTTGAGAAGAATGTTTAGGGTACAAATGGTACAACATTCAGAAAAAGTCACAAAAAAATTAATCAATTAGACAATTGATTTAATAGTATTTAACCAAATTCTGCGATTAAAATAATAAATTGGTATTGCTTTTCTCTCGAGTGGAAGCAAACATTTGAAAACATTACAGAGTTTCCAAAGATTGTTTGGAATACTTTGAAAGAAAGAAAAGTTATTTATCATTTGAGCAATGCGAAAAGACCTTAAGTACATTTACTTTTTGCTGCAAATACACTGCTCCTTGCTTTGAAATTCTTTAAAATATGTATATTATTCGCTCTTTTCGCATATTTAAAATGTTTTCTAAATTTTTTCGGATCATATTTTTCTTAAATGTTTTGTTCTTCTTCATCATCTATAACCAATGCGTAAACGCATATATGGTTGAAAATTAAAACAAAACCAGTTGAGATAAGAAAGTGTTCTTATTGCTTGTAGAATTACTTAGAAGCCAAAATATTTAAATGGATGAAGGATTCAAAAAGCAAAGAGCGAAAGTATTTGCAATGAGGCTGCATTCAAAAACAGAAGAGCGAGAAGTTTGGAATCGTGTAGCATTTTAAAAGCAAATATACGGATTTTTGGAATTAAAGCAGCAGTTAGGAAGCAAATTGCGAGAATTTTGGTATCAAAGCAGTACTTAAAAATCAAAGAGCGAGAGTTTCGAAAACAAAGTTGCATTCAAAATGCAAAGAGCGAGAGGTTTGGAATCGGGTAACATTTTGAAAGAAAAGAGTAGGATTTTTGGAATCAGATCATCATTTCGGACGCAAAGAGCGAGAAATTTTGACACCAAATTTTGACACCAGCATTTAAAAATCAGATAGCGAGAGTTTTGGAATCGAAACTGCATTAAAAAAGCAAAGAGCAGGAGGTTTGATATCATGTAGCATCATAGAGCGAGAGTTTTGGAAGGAAAGCTGCATTAAAAAAATTTCTTCTTCACACCATGATCAGATTTTCTTACTTTAGACTCTGGAGTTTCTGAACGCTTTACATTTTATGTAGCATTATTAAAAATCAAAGAGCGAGAGTTTTGGTATCGAAGCAGAATTTAAAAATCAAAGAGCGAGAGTTCTGGAATCGAAGCTGTATTAAAAAATCAAATAGCGGGAGGTTTGGAATCATGAAATATTTTAAAAGCAAAGAGTAGGATTTTTGGAATATAAGCTCATTTAGGTAGCAAAGAGCGAGAATTTTGGTGTCAGAACAGCATTTAAAAATCAAAGAGCGAGTGTTTTGGTATCGAAGCTGCATTAAAAAAGCAAACAGCGAGATGGTTAGAATCGTGTAGCATTTAAATGCATCGAGTAGGATTTTTAGAATCGAAGAATCATTTAGAGCAAAGAATGAGAGTATTACAATAGAAGCTACATTAAAAAAGCAAAAAGCAAGAGTTTATAATGTCTTTTTTACACCAATTTTAATCGTCTTAATTTAGATTCTGGATTTTATGAAGGCTTTACATTTTATGAAGTATTATTTAAAAAGCAAAGAGCGAGAGTTTTGGTATTGAAGCAGAATTTAAAAAATGAAGAGCAAGAGCGGGAAGTTTGTAATTGTGTTGCATTTTAAAGGCAAAGAGTAGGATTTTTGGAATCAAAGCATCATTTAGGAAGCAAATAGAGAGAATTTCAGTATCAAGACAGCATTTAAAAATCAGAGAGCGAGAGTTTTGGAATCAAATCTGTATTAAAAAAAGCAAACAGTGAGAGGTTTGAAATCATGTAACATTTTAAATGCATAATGAGAGTTTTTAGAATCGAAGCATCATTTAGAGCAAAGAGTGAGAGTTTTAAATCGAAGCTGCATTAAAAAAGTAAAGAGCAAGAGTTTAAAATGTCTGCTTTACACCATGATCAGGTCATCTTAATTTAGATTCTGGAATTTTTGGAGGCTTTACATTTCATGAAGCATCATTTAAAAAGCGAGAGTTTTGGAATCGAAGCAGTAACTAATAAGCATAGAGCGAGAGTTCTTCAATCGAGGCTGCATTAAAAAAGCAAAGAACGTGAGCTTAAAATTTCTTCTTTACACCATTACCAGATCATTTTAATATATATTCTGGAAATTCTGAAGGCTTAACATGTTATGAAGCAGTATTTCAAAAGCAAGGAGCAAGAGTTTTGGAATCGAGCAGCAATTAAAAAGCAAAGAGCGAAAGTGTAAAATTACTTTTTTTCACCATGATCAGGTCTTTTTAATTTAGATTGTGAATATACTAAAGGTTTTGCATTTTATGTAACAAAGACCAAGAGTTTTGGTTTTGAAGCCACATTTAAAAATCAAAGAGCGAGAGTTTTAGAATCGAAACTGCATTAAAAAATCAAGGAGCAAGAGCTTAAGGTTACTTCTTACACCATGGCTAGGTTTTTTTAAATTAGATTTTGGCGATTCTGAAGGCTTAACATTTTAAAAGCATCATTGAAAAAGCAATGAGCGAGAGTTTTTATATCGAAGCAGCATTTAAAAATCAAAGAGCGAAAGTTTTGGAATCGCAGTTGCCTTAAAAAAGCAAAGAGCGATGACTTAAAATTTATTTTTTATACCAGGTCTTTTAATTTAGATTCTGCATATTCTGAAGGCTTTACATTTTATGAAGCATTATTGAAAAAGTAAAGAGCGAGAGTTTTGGAATCGAAGCAGCACTTAAAAAGCAAAGAGCGACAGTTTAAAATTTCTACTTTTCACCATAATCAGATCTTTTTAATTTAGATTATGAAGATTCTGAAGTCTTGGCATTTTATGAAACAAAGAGGTAGAGTTTTAGTTTTGAAGCGGCATTTAAAAATAAAAGAGCAAGAGTTTTGTAATCGAAACAGCATTTAAAAAGCAAAGTGAATTTTTTTTTTACGCAGCTTGATTTTAATACTTTTATTTTAGATTCTTCTTAATTTATAATCTGTAGATTCTAAAGTATTTGTATTTTGTGAAGTCTTTTAAGGACTCTGAATTTATTCTCAGGGCTTGTATATTAAAGAGACCTTGAAATGGGGCTATAAAATTCTCTATTTCAATGAAGACATGAATTTCGTTTTGCATTATTGAGATTTTTCATAAAAAAAATGGATATTACAACCTCAATGTTCTATTTAAATTTGTGTCTTTAATTAAAAACTTATTAAATTTATTATTAATATAGAAGACATTGTCTTTGTAACCATAAAAAATTTAAACTAACGCCATACTTTAAGTTAACTTGTATTTAACTTTATTTCCTTGTCATATCTGTGTATAGTCGAATCTTCGCAAACTTTGTAGACTCCATGACAATGTCAACACCAGACTTTTAACTGTCTTCTACTAAATTCTGTATCATTGCCAGCACAACTTTAATATTTGTCTTTGCAAACATTTATCACGACACAAGACTCTAGTGGTTTCCATTTAAACAAAAGCGTCGTACACTTGAGTAGTACAGAAATTTCCACAATTCAGTGGTAACTCAAATACTAGTTGAACAATGAGTTACAGATGATGATTCAAGTTGAGTGATTGACACTTTTGCAATCATTTTCAAGAAGGTCTCAAATTCGACTAGTTGCTAGAGACTTAACTCTGACAATCAGAATTGTAAAAAATGAAACTTAATTCGATTTATTTATTTTAAAATAAATGTTTTAAACAAATTTTATACTAACTGGAATCAGTTTTAGTTCAAAATTGGTTAAAGCAACATCCAACTTCATATGTATTTTGCTATTTTTATACATAGTACTTACAGGTTATTGTTGTTCTTATGTTAGTTGTTTGCTTTTTATTTCGCTTTTATCCCAAAAGTATTCGCGTTTTGTTACAATTTGCTGTGTAGCTGTTTTCGGTTTGATATTTGTGATGTTGTTTGTTTTTTTTATATGTTGCAAGTTTTGTTGTTTGTGCTCGAAGGGTCCTTAAGGAATTATTGTCAACAATAGCAGCTGAGTTGTTACTAAAGACATTTATTTTATTTTGCAGCAACAGCCTTTTTCAACTTCGTCCTGCCGCCCACACTCAATACGTATGTGTCTTTTGTCTGTGTCGGTCTGTCTGTATGTGTGTTTGTGTCATTTTCCCCAGGTCCTTTTCACTGGCTGTCATTGCAATGGGAGCACAGCCACTCGAGTGAAGTCTACAATAACCTGCAGCGTCAAAGTTAAATGACGCTCGAGTGCATTTATTTTTTGAGAAGTAAGAAATGGCTATAATAAAGTGTAGTATTCAGCGAATTTTTCTAGCATCAAATAAAAGAGTTACATGTGAAAACATTGAAGTGTCAATATTGACATTGAATTTGTTATTCTCGATACTCGTTTAATTTAAAGAATACTTTTAATAGTAGCAATGCAATGAGTTGTATTAGAACAAGTGTTATTAAATTACTTGGGGAATATATCTCAAATTTTAAGGTAGGTTATTACAATCAAAAATTTAAACAAATTTAAAACAACACAATTTTCATTTTAAATATATTTCTATTCAACATCTACACTCAAAAAAATCAGTACGACAACTAAAGAAATACTTTTTGTAGTTGTAAATTTCGTAAAATAGATGATTTATTAAGGATACGTGATCTCTGACTTAGTTCGGAATTTTTGTTTTACGATAGATTCCTATATTTTACAATTTTATATATTTAAATCGAAAATAAATGTAGAAAACATGAAGAAGCAGAGACAGAATAATTTGTCTTTTCAGCGCAAATACCATGTATTTCAATTGCAAATCAATCCAGTGTGTATTAGAAATGTTTGATAAATTAACATAATAAAATAATGCAATCACAAATTTATTTTTTTGTATGTGGGTAAAAATAAGAATAGACCGTGACCGTTAGTAATGGTAAATTTAACTTAATGTGAATAAAACCCTAAAAGCCGAAATTAAAAATTATCGAAAAAAATATTTGGACGACAAAAACAACCAGATTGAAAAAAAATTGTTTATTAAAAGAATTTTTGGACGACAATATCAATGAAATAGTCGATCACCATTTACCAAAAAAAAAAATAGACAAAACAACAATGTTCGAAAAATTTCGAAAAGAAAATTTATGGACGAAATCACCATTTTCCAAAAAAAAAACAAAATTTTTTATAAAAAAAAGACTAAAACAACAGTGTTCGACAAATATCGAAAAAAAAAATTAGAAGGAAATCACCATTTTTCAAAAAAAAAAAATTTGATAAAAACAAGAAGTTCGAAAAATAAAAAAAATTATTAATACAAATTGTTGACGTCAAAAACAACACAATTCTCTAAATCACCAATTTCAAAAAAAATATTCAACATAAAAATAACAATGTTCGAAAACCCCCTTACCAAACCCCCAACAACAACAAAAAAAAATGTTTGAAAAATTTCGAAAAAAAATGTTGACGACAAAAATAATGCAATAGTCGAAAATGTACGAAAATTGTTGTACGTCAAAAACACCGCAATGTCGAAATCACTATTTTCCAAAAAAAAAATATTCAACATAAAAACAACAATGTTCAAAACATTTCGAAAAAAAAAATTTACAAAACCACCATTTTCCAAAAAAAAAACAAAAAAAAAATTATAATAAAAATAAAATAAACGAGTTGGAAAAGTTAGGTCACATGGGTAAGTTCGGTCACATATGGCGGATTTTTATAGTCGGTCGGGCCCGACTATGGAATACCCTACACCTTTGGTGGGGATATTAATGTGGGATATTTATTTGCATACCTTAATTTTAAAGTTTTTAATTATACTGAACCTCCCCACAATCAAAATATAATTCATATATCAGAAATTTACGTCTTATATCCCCATAAATTCAAAAATTTATATAAAAGTATAAAAAACTAAAAAAAAATTAAAAAGAAGAAGAAATTTCATCGCATTCTGATCAGTATTTCTCAAGTTATTCTGTATTCGAACAGCAAGACGGACAGACAGACGGACATGGCTCAACGGACTCGGGTAGTGATGCTGATCAAGAATATATATATTTTTCCATACCGGACACGCCTCCTAAGGGGCGTTACAATATTTGCACAAAGTTAATATACCCTGTACCTCATAGGTGTAGGGTAAAAAATCTACAAAAACAGCAATATTTGAAAATTTTCGAAAAAAATGTATTGATGAAATCACGATTTTCCAAAAAAAAAAAAAAAACAAAATTTTACAAAAAAAAAATAAAAAAAAAATATCAAATATTCAACAATGTTCGAAAAATTTCTATTTAAAAAATCGTAAAAAATGTCGTTAAAATAAATGTTTGGATGACAAAAATAACGCAATGATCAAACGCAACATTTTCCAAACATAAAACAATAATGTTCGAAAATTTTCGAAAAAAAAGTTGTTCGAAAATTTTCGAAAAAAAAGTTGTTCGAAAAATTTCGAAAAAAAAATTATTAAAAAAATGTTGACGACAAAAACAACGCAATAGTCGCAAACACCATTTGCAACAACACATTTTTATGTTTCTCCAAGCAACAACAAAAAATTCCTTATAAATGATATCAATTGAGTTTTCTGTCAACTAACAACCTTTAACCAATGACCTTTAAAAGAAAAGTTTTCATATAACTCTCAACCAAAGATCTTAATTATTTAAAAAAAAAATATTATCTCTCAACCAAAGATTTTAAACAATACCTCTCAGTGAAAATCCAAATGGAAATAATAGTTAATACACTCAGAAACAAATACTATAAAATCAATAGTTTTTTCTATTAAAATTAGTCAATAGGATAAATTATTATTTTAATGGGTAAATACTATTACCAAATACCAAATATTAAATACTATTAAATTGTTTTGCTGTTTGTATGAAAACATTTATTGTGTGAATATTATTGAATCAATAACTGTTCTATTGACTGTGTATATGATTTTTTTCTGAGTTTAGTTATTCTCTTCTCTGATTTTTACAAAAAAATTTTGAAAAATAAAAAATTTTATGCATAAATATATTTTGTAAATTACGAAAATTTATTTATATTATATGTGAATTTTGAATGGGATTATTTTATGAATATTTTCATGAAATACCCTAACTTTTTTTATGAACTATTGTAAATAATACTATCTTATTCTTTTTTGTGTACTTTCGAGAAATAAACTATATTTTTCGAATATTTTATGTTTGTTTTATTTTGAGTGTATGTTTATTATTTGATTGTTCATTTATTGCACATACATTTTATCATTTCTTATATAATTTCGAACATTTAAAACAATATAGTTTAAAAACTTACCCAAGACTGATCTGAAGATGCCCTATTTAGGTACATAAAAATGCAATATTTCTGACCATTCCTCATCTTGATGCCGCTCAGGTCAGGAAAACAAATCTGAAAATAAAAAATATATTTATATTACTTTTGTATATATGAGGTGATTATAAAAATGTTACTTCTGCCGGTAAAGTACACTTTTTTTCCAAGTTCTAGATCTATTTGATGTATGTGTACACCCAGATATATATTCGCTTCATAGGACAATTATTGTTTTGATAGTATACAAAAAAATAAATCTTTTCATATAAACTCAATGGCAATGTCATGGTATTTTCTAGTATTTAATGGTATTTTCCGTTTCAAATAATAATTTATCTTATTGACCATTTTTAATAGTAAAAAGTATTATTTATATAGTATTTTTTTCAGGGTGTACAAATGCGTCCGTAGGTCAGTTGTTAATGCTATGAACTGCGTGTCGAATGTTTCAAAGGTTCAAACACCCGTGTCTGCAAAATCAAAAATAGAAATCGGCTAGACTGTCGAGAGTAAAATTAATTCGATATAAATTTGTATTTAGGTCCTACCATTTAGAGTATAAATGGTAGGACCTAGGTTCTTCAGAGCTGTTCATTATGTGTATAAAAACTGACGTGATTTAAAATTCGTTTGTAATCGATTACATTCATGTTCATTTACACTCTGAAAAAAATTCCATAAAATTAATAGTTTTTACTATTAAAAATAGTCAAAAAGATAAACTATTAATTCAATCGGTAAATTCCATTAAATACTACAAAATACTATACAATTATGTTTGAATTTGTATGAAAATATTTATTTTTTGTATACTATTAAATCAATAACTTCCTATACACAAGGGAAAATTATGTTTCGCAGCAAATATATTATGTTACACCGTACATACATGAATTTTCAGGATTTTAAAATAAATATTATAAGAAAAAATTATATCCAGAAATCATGAAATGAATATCAAAATAATTTAAAAAATTTAGAATTAAAAGTAAAATCCAATTAAAGATAAACAATTTACGATTGCAAATATATTATGTTTTCTGCAAACATTTTTTTCTGTGCGTATTGACAAATTTTAATGTATTTTTTTCTGAGTGCATATTTGGCATAAACGTAGAGTAATTTCACTGATTACACAGTTCAATTGATCTAGCTTTTTCCTTTTCTCTGAAAACGTTATTTCTACAGACAGACAAACATATTGTTACGAAAATTCAGTATACGGAAAACTGTTCTACAAGTTCGTATCGCTGGATTGTGTACAAAATAAAAACACTCTTATGTATGGTTTAAATTGTAACAATTAACTTTATTAATTCACTTTAATAAACAACTTTATTAATAACATATTCTAACAACTGCTGCATGTCCACTATTTAATTTGACATTGATCACACACGAGATGCACTAGTTCAGTATCAAATCACAACTGAAGTGCTGTGCCTCAGATGTGGCGGCCTTATATACTGCAGGCATCAGTTCGACACGTTTCGACAAGCTTCGACTTATTTCGAGAACGTTCTACTCGTTTCGTGAATGACGCATGCTATTGGCATCTCATTCACACTCATGTGTTTCAATGTGCTGATCTTTCATCTCTTTTTCGCACATTGCATAGTGCGCTGAATGATCTTCCATCTCTTTCTAACACATTGCTTAGTGCGCTGAATTGTCTTGCGTCTCATTTATTATTGTTGATTGCTTGGACAGTGGAGCAAATTATCTCTTTTCGTAACAATATCATACATATATATCCTACTGTACTCAGAAAAATTCAATAAATCAAAAAAAAAAAAATTAGTTCATATAAACTCACAATAATTTCATAGTATTTTGTAGAATTTAATAATATATTCCATGTTGGAATAATATCCAATGATTTCAAAATGCCTTGTGCACAATTTAAACGTTTTTATTGAAGCAAGAAAAATGAAAAATTTTCTAAAGACAGAAAACATAAAACTAAATATCTTAGAATTAAAAATTCGAAATACAACAAGTATAGTAGTTATTAATACAGTACATTTTTTGATTAATTCAACATTCCATTTAAAATAATAATTGAACTAACTGACAAATTTTTATAGTAAAAAAAACTATTAATTTTATGGTATTTTACAGAGTCAGGGTATTATCAACGGTTGATTCTTTCAATTTTGAGTGTAGGGTATACAAAATGTTTCTCATAAAAAGACCATACAAATAATCAATGTCACCGCTAATTTAGTTCCACATCAAATAAATTCCCGTTCGTGTTACCAATTGTAAATTTTACGTTAACCCCAAAAATATACTCAAATCTACATCGCTATTTCGCTTCGTTAACTCTACTCCACTCTACCATTACTGCAACCATTACTTTATCAAACATAACTCCATACCAATCACTACTTCAACATCTAATACTACAAAGACTACCTCTATGACAGTCACTCCCAATACCGTCTTCGAAATTCTATGCCTTTTACAAATAGTTTTACTTGCTCTATGCTTTGCTCTGTAATGTTTTTGGTTGTTTTCTATTTTTTTTTTTTGCTAATGTTATTATAATGGAGTCAAAAATAAATCATGACAACCCCAACAACGTTTAGCTGTAACTCACAGTCGCTTCGCATACGGAAACATTTTCAAAAGACCTTTTGTTCGTGGTAACAACTGGCGACACGAAATCGATTGTATGTAATTTTAGTATGTGGCAGCTTGTAATTGTACAGAGCTTATCGCCAAAATGTTTATTATAGCAATTATTTATTTTACAATAGCATTCAACGAGCAAAGAACGATTTTCTAACAATTTAATGCTAGCACTTAATATGGATTTCAAATTGGAAATGTTGTAAAGAATTAAACAATTTTTGCAATCTAAAATAAAATTTAATAATTTTCAAGAATTCTGCATTTTTTAAAAAAAATTTAATTAATTTTTTTCTGTATTTTTAGATAACACTAAAAATAATATGCAAAGCAGCAGAAAATTACAAAAAAGAAAAAAGGCAAAACAATTACTTTGAAAACAAAAAACAATTTGTAATTAAAAAAATTCTTTGTAACTGCAAAAAAAAAAAAACAAAAAGAAATATAAAATGTTAAGGAACAAAAATAAAATGGAGAAAATTAAAAAATATATATTTTACAGCAATGTAGGAAGCAACAAAGAAAATTAAATATTGTAAGTAGAACAAAGTGAAAACCCCTACAACAATAAGTACCCTAGTTACCCCAAATATTCGGAAAATGTTTACAAGTTCTTGCACAAAAGCGTGACAAAGACAAAAATATCAAATTAAATTTAAGCCAAATTATTTGTTGTAACAAACACCTCGACATGGTATGGTCGATTGTTGAGTTAAATTTATATGTATTTCAGTTTTTTCAGACACACAAATTCAACGTGCGCAATTAAGGATGTTTTGTGAAGGACAACAACATAAAAAAAAAATAAAAAGAGAAATATCAACCTTTAGACAGACAGTTAGCTGACAAAGGTGGACAGCATTAGAGAAAAGCAACCATTTTTGTTGTTGCTTTTTTTTGGTACCATAACCAGTACTGCCTACTAACTTAATTCCGGAAACGTGCCTCATATTTGTAGGAGATAAAAAAAAGCCGACAAAAGGTTGCATTTGTTCGCCTTTGTCCATGGCTTTGGGCTGGAATTTAATCAGCGTCACATTGTATAGCCTAAGCAGCAGATTTGGGTCGACAACAGCGTCAAACATAAAGTAATTTATTGTTTGCAGTGTAATTAACCTATGTCGTCTCAAGCATCAAGCACAAGTCATTTTTTTGTAATTTATTTCTTCAAGTTTGGTTGGCATCAACGTAAATTTTTTTTATCTACCGTTTAGTCTTGACTTTATGCAGTTTAGAATTTTCTTTTTTGTTTTGTTACTATATTATTTTATATTTATAAAAAAATCCAACGAAAAGCAGGCCTTTCTTAAATGTCCTTGTCACCTTTCAGTACTCGAGCGAACACAAAAAAGTACATTTTTGATTATAAAGGGTTGAACAGTGTAGAGAAAAAAATATTTTGTATTATGCATTGGAAGTATTTAATTAATTGCCATGAATTATAAAAGGGCTATTTTAATCTGATTTTAAATTTTAATATTTTAAGAATTTAATATTTTAAGAATTGAAAAAGTATTATGTCAATTTTCAGAATATTATTTAGTAGTAGTATTTACATACGGAAAGTAAAATTTCTATTCTACACTACACAGAAAAAATATATGTGTAAATATAGCAAAAAAAAATATAATAAACAATTTTTTTCATCGCCGATACAACATTTAATTTTATTGATTAAAAATTAAATTATATTACCTAATAACTTAACAAAAAAAATTGCATCAATGCAATTAAATTATTTGCTAAAACGACTATTGAATTAATTGTATTGATTAAATTTTAATCATAATAATCAGAAATATAAACAAAAAGTTACATTAATACAATTAAATAATTTGCTGAAACGACTAGTGAATTAATTGCATTAACAATCGCCGTTGCTGAGCCGTGATGTGTTATCACGATGCGAGTTTACAGTGAATGAACACCGGCAAACAAGCGAACGATAGAATTTTTATTTTACGCGTTTGGTGGCGCGCATATTATTCCCATTTGGTATATGCCAAAAGATACACTTATAGAGTTCGATCATGTTGATGATCGTCAAAAATGTTGATGATGACAATGTTTGCATATTTAGTTATACTTCAATCAGAGAGGTATATGTTATGTACTTTCACAAGTTTTTATTATTTTTTAATTAACTGAATGAAAATTATAAAGACTGTAAAGATAATAAAAATACTTTTAATACATCTACAATATCAATTAAATAATTTGATATTTATGCAAAGTCCTTAATTCGTATATTTCTTGAAGCAAATCACATTTTTAGCGCAAGTTTTGCTAAATATATTAGAACACAAATAGCATCATTGCTAGACCAGTTAATGGTACATAATAGACATCTGCACAAGTGCATTTGAAACCGACTTCAAGACATTCACTTTATTTCAAAACATTTACTTTTGTCAACTCTATGCTTAAAAATCAAATGAATGTCTTGCTCACAACAACAACAAAGCACAAAGTACTGTCAAAACAGAACACAAAGAAAACAAAACTGCAGTGAAGAGGGTTTGTTGTGCAATAAAAATTGAAATACTGAAATGAACTGCTAATGACACCGAGTACTTAGTGTATTTTACATTTTTGTTATCATTCTTACTCTAAGGAATTTTCTTTAATATTAATATAAAAATAAAAATATAAAAATAAATATAAAAAAAATTCAAAATGTATGAGAAAATCTTTTAATATTTTATATTAAGATTTTCGTTCATCGAACAAAAATTTTTCATTATTTAATTAAAAAAATTTTTTTTTTTTATTTTTTGAATATATGGATTTTCGACCAGAGCGTTGTTTTTGTAGTACAGAAATTTTTTTAACTATTTTTTTTTTTTTTTTACAAAATAATGTTGTATATTTTATTATCACATAAATACCGACAACAACATTACTGGTGCCGAGCGGCAGATTTGTTGTTATTTTCACTGTTCATCTTCTCACTCGTTACTCGTTGTGCTCACTCACTACACTCACTGTACTTGTTGCATTGCTAGCGACAGTGGTGTCATGTGGTTTTCTTATGCAAAACATTGAATAAATGTTATGATGTTTTGACAGTACTTGAGACCTATGAAACAACAACTGCAGTGAAGTGAAGTCGACCGAGAGACTTCACCATAATACTGTCGACTGTCATTGCAAAATGCATTGAAAACTGTAGAGTGCAAACATTTTGTATGCAAAAACATTTGTACAGATGTCTTGTACATAGTTATTTATTTATTTGCAGTATATATTGCTATTATAATGTGTTTTATGAAAATTGACTTCAGGATTATTAATCTTCAATATAATATCTGTGGCAATATGAATTAACAGCATAACTCAAATTGCGTTATTAATACCAACGTAATCCTGATATACGAATTCATTTTGTGTCAAATTTTGTTACTGATACTTCTTATAGTTGCTAAGATACAAGCAAGAAACTTTCGAAAAAATTATAATGAAAACATTTTGCTGATATTTATTATATTTAAGTTTTTCATAAATTTGCAAATATAATTTTTAAAATATTTTTAAAAATAATTTTCGGAATCAATTGTAAAGCTTAAAATTGCTCTCCTGAAAAGTTCAAAAAATAAACTTATGCTTTTATTTCATATTGCCACAGATATTACTCTGAGCAAAAAATTCTCCATGAGAATTCTTCGCCCGACAATTTTCGACGGAATTTTTTGACATAATTTCTCCCGAGAAAATTGTTCTCGACAATTCATCCTTTCCAAAAATTTTTCTTCAAGATAAAGTTTCCACGAGAAAATCAGCGCAATTCTTCCCTGCTTAAATCTTTATCGAGATATGAGAGGAGAGCCCAACAATGATTTATCGGAAATTCATCTGCAAAATAATTATTAAAAATTCTAATATGAGAAGGTACCCAGATATAATTCTTTCAAAAACAACTCTTTAAAGTCAACTTCAATCAATCATATTTATAAAATAAATAAGTAATGTATAATTCATTTCCGAAAATCTGAAGTAAAACTAAGCAGGAGTTGAGTTTTTAGAATATATTTTAAATTCGGTATAGAATTTCGAAAACAAAAATTTTCGAGGGCTAAAATTGTCCGATAATTGATCTCGAATAAGAATTGCATGAGATGGGCCTCGAAGGGGAATAATCTCGAAGAAGAATTTTCACGGAAAATAATTTACCAAACAATTCACAAGGGTTAAATATTTTCTCGGGATTACTTAAAATCACTATGAGCATAATTAAAATCAACATTTTTATTATACACATCATCATCTAAAGTCAGAAATTATATCATAATAATTATATACCCCATATTATCACCACTACCGTCACCATTATTACTTTTTACATGGACTTCCGTTGCCTTGCCGTTAATTATTGTGTGAATATTACATGCTTTGTCACGTCGCTCCCTTCTTTTCGAACCTACTCCAACCAACCATTACTAGAATCAAAAATAAAATACAAGCATATTTTTCAACAACAAAAAAAAACCTTCATTTTGTTCACAATAATACCAGCCACAGTTAGTAATGTTCTGGTGTTACGCGTGGTACATGTGACAAAATCCCGAAAAAGTTATTTTTAACACAGGCTGCAGTTAAATGAGACAAAATATATGTGCACAAAATACAAACATACAATAAAACTCGCAATGAATAAAGTAAATGAATGAATGAAAATACAGACAAATGAATGTATATGAATTTATAAATTTATGTTTGTATGTCTGCTTAAATACAAAAACTATGAACAAAGCGAAAAACCATACAACATATATCGTATATGGAAAGGGAGGAGGGTATGATGGCGATATGATGCAATTCTGTGTGTTGAATTCTTTGTATGAATATTTTGGTATATGTGTCAGTGTAAGTGTGAGCATGGAATTATCTGTATTGAGTCCATTGTTATCCTTATGATTTATAATGTCTCTGTATGGATGTCATTGTGTGTGTGTGAGTATGTGACTGTGGATTGTTTTGTCCTGTTGGTTTTGTATGGCTGTCAGTATGTGGCAGACCACTGAGCACTGAGTTGTACTGTAGTCTGCAATACAAAAGATGGACTCACTTACACACACACACCTAGAGACACTATCATTATATCACAGCCATACAATTGCAGTAATATTGAAGAAAAAGTAATAACCGGAAATGCTGTACGGTCTTAAATTGGTCCTCTCTACTCTTTGTGTTCGATTGTTTTCAAAATTGCAGAATATTAAGTCAAATATACTCTGAGAAAACAATTATAAGCAGCATATTTTAGTAATAGCATTAAATATTTATGTAACTACAATAGGACCATTTAAACATTTGATGCTTATTTATATAGTACATGTTTCCACATCACACATAACATAAGATTGTCGTATATGTAGATTGGTTAAAGCAAATATAGATTGTTTAAAGCAAATATAGATTGTTTAAAGCAAATATAAATTGTTTATTGCAAACAAAAATTATTTATTGCAAACATAAATTTTTTTATTGCAAACATAATTTTTTTATTACAAACATAAATTGTTTACGTCAAACATAAATAATCAGAATCAAATATAAATTGTTTGCTGCAAACATAAAATATTTTTTGCAGTTACAATTTGTTTATTGTAAACTTAAATTGTTTGCTGAAAAAATAGACATAGATATTATCTACATGTTGCAATTACAAAATCAAATAATATGTTTTTTTTTTATTTATCAAATATACTTATAATATATCGCTGATAAATATATTTATCTGCTACAAATATATTTACAAAATATTAAAGATAAAGTAAAATGCTGTTCACTGTTCCAATATAAATATATTTATCTGCTACAAATATAAATATATTTACAAAATATTAAAAAAAAAGTAAAATATCATGTTTCAATTAAAAAACAAAATAAACTAATTTTTTAAAACAGCTGTTTATATTTTGCAGAGCCTAAAATATATGCAAAAATAAAAACATATTAAAAGTCCACAACAATAACACGTTACCAAAATATGGAAAACATGAAAACATCTACAATATTTAAATATTTAAGGTAAGTTATTAAGTGACGTAAAATAAAGTAAAATTAACTTTTCATTTATCAGCATATTTAATATTCTCTATTATCATAATCATCTTAAAATTCTACGAAAACAGCGCTGTATGTAGCTGGTTGACATCGGGTCAGATCTGTTTTTTTGCTAACATTTGGTCCCCTTCAACCAGCTGTAGCAGTGGTTGATATCAACATGCACCAACAATTTACACAACATGCCATTCACCAAATAATGATGCAAAATAAAGTGAACAACGAAAAAGTGTTAAAGAAAGTGTAAAATAAAGTGTATAATAAAGTGTTAAATTAAGTGTTTCCATTAAATATCACCCTGAAATGAGATATCGACATAATGATACTAAAAATTGTATGACTAGTTATTAGGACAGTGAATATTTTAAGGTATGTCACTTGAATGTTCCCCTAGTATCAAAAATACAGGAGATATTTTGATTTCTTTATATACCTTATTATATTATATTAAACTGAAATATATTATTTATGTCATAAAACCATAATTTCACTTCACTTATTTAATAAATATTTTGTAAATAACCATATTCTTTATAATTTTGAATCAAAGCATTACCAACCTCTATCATTGACGGCTTTTATTAAAAGTAAATCACGCAAACGGATTTATATTACATAAGGGCCTATAAGCTTTTATTCAAAAGCGACATCTTAGATTGTACCAACCTCCTAGTCAGCAAGCATGAGGTTGTGCCAAACTCCAAGTCAGCAAGCATGAGGTTGTGCCAACCTCCTAGTCAGCAAGCATGAGGTTGTGCCAACCTCCTAGTCAGCAAGCATGAGGTTATTCAAAATTTCAAGACAGCAAGCATGCCGAAACCTCCAATTTAAATTTTATTTTAAGAAATTTAGATATATAACTTATTTATGTAAAGTTGTCAATATATATATATTTGGACGTTTTTTTATTTCTGCATGTATCCATAATTTTTCGCAAGAAACTGGCAACCAAACTGCTGATAGACATGAGGTTGCCGTTTGTCATTTATTTTGTTGATACAATAACGTACTCAGTTGCTGTAACAAATGCACAAACGTCAAATTTTGGCAAAATGAAAGAGGCAATCATGAGAACGTTCAGTTGCGCGGACTAACATTTCGTTTAGAGTAAAAAATGGTACGTTCATTTTAATGACATGAGTTTACAACAAATGTATTTCGGTTGCAACACTAAAATGTTGGTTCAATTAACCTCATGCCAAAAGAGAATTTTTCTTTGTGTAGGTATTTAAATTAGTTGAATCTAAATAAACAATTTTTTTGTATTTTTTTTTTTTTATTTATTCAAAAGCAATACAAATTATTTTATTAAAGTATTCATCAGTCCGGTGTTATGTCCGTCTGGGGGTTCATCTGAGTTATTTGACTGGTTAGCTGGCTGTGCATCTGTCGATGTCTCTGACTTTCTATTGACAGAAAAACTAAACGATATACACTCCAATGTTAGATTACTTACTTACGCTGTCTGGTATTAACAATGGTTCTGATCGGTCTACAATGAAATGTGACCACTTATGTCAAATACGTCATATTAGACTAACTTCTACGGGTAAATTTCACTTTATACCGCCCGAAATGAATGTGCACTTACTTTTGGGGGATCTGTGAACATTGGGGATTTTTGGACAACTCTAAATTGTAATCGCACACATTATGTATGGGGTATGATATGTACACAGAAAATAAAAATAGTAAATATAACCAAAAATATACATCAATACAATTACATTTTTGCAGAAACTGCGCCGACTAAATTATTAACTGCATTAACGTAGACTTCCTTCATATTAGCAATCGCATTTGCTGGCAACAGCTGTTTTCGCGACGCGCTGGTGGTGTGTATTCGCTTACATTGATGTGAAATGTAAACAAAATATTTTTTTTATTTATTATATATTTTTTTATTATAAATTATTATTATTTATTGTATACATATTTTTTTAAAATTTTAATTATTTTACTTACTCACTTTGTTGTTCGAAGTCAGAACCATGTTCACACGTGACCAATAGAGCTATATATAGTGAAAGGAATTAAACACAAAGAAGAAAGAAACTATCAAAGTTGAAGTCATTCGCACAATGTGCCGAAAAACGACCCAACGAACCGAATAGGCAAGCACGCGTCTATCGAACGAATGTCAAATAATATCGGATGCAAAGTTGTAGTTGCTTTAAAATTGTGAAGAATCTGTAAAACTGTGTACACCCAGAAAAAAATACTAAATAAATAATAGTTTTTTACTATTAAAAATAGTCAATAGGATAAATTATTATTTTAATCGGAAAATACCATTAAGTACTAGAAAATACCATGACATTGCCATTAAGTTTATATGAAAAGATTTATTTTTTGTATACTATTAAATCAATAACAGTCCTATTGACCAATTTTAATGGGATTTGAGGGAATTTTTTTCTGGGTGTAGTTTGTGAATTCGGTTGGTGTGTTTGCTGTACATATACAATCCATAGCGTATACACCAACCGCAATTTTTTAGTAACTACGAATATGTGTTCACTGAACTACTGATTTTTATTGCTGCACTGATTAATGACATGCAATTAATATCTGTTGCTATATTTACGTCGATTATGTTTTTCTGTGTAGTACCGCTTAAAAGTTATGAAGTTATAAGAAAAAATTTATCAAAATGGTCTGAGCTTAATAGCACGATTACTCGAGTTTCAACATATGAATTTTAAACAGCTTTCTTTAAATATAATGACTATTAAAATGTTAAATATAAAACTCAATTATGTTCAAATGATTTGTAAACCAAAGCACAATCAAGTACTTAAGCTATTTGTCATATCGCAAGCAAGTTCTAAAATAATGTCGAAAATTGAAACTTTCAATCAAAGTGGCGTGTAAATAAAATTTAAATTTCAATTAAAGTATGTATGGCTGTGTGTCTGTGTCTATGTGTGTGTTTTACCATGTGTACACACACACATGGGTTAGTGGGTTTAGAACTTTTCCAATTAGCCATGTGGTAAACTAGACGCTGTGTCAAGTATTTGTGTAACTCTTCAAAAAGCCTTCATTAATGACAGTTGCTGTGCAACCAAAGCAGCAGCGGTCGTTGGTCGTTATATATTCGATGGCAAAGAATAAACAACAATTACAAAGTTTAGTTGTAACGAATTAAATAAATCCACCAGAAACAAGTGCTATAGTTACGCCCCAACACATACACAACAAAATCAGGTACCATAAACATTGCCTAACCACTAACATCATTATTATCATTAACATTATCATCATTAGTAACTGTAGTCACCGAAATAAAGCCAGCGGCGTGTAACACAAAACCAAACAAAATGTGTCCTTAATGAAATCCACGGCAATCGCAATCGCAACGCAACCAAAATAAAATAAAATTTCGAATTTCAATTAGGATTCGTATATTTTTCGCATAAAATCAAATGTTAATATGTTGAAATATGAATAACGCATAGACTGTATAAATGTTATTATTGTTATTATTATTATGCTCAATAATTTCATATTGTGTGTGTGTAAACATAAATGTTTTGAAATAGAAAATTTAATGGCCATTTTCAACTTATATTTATCAGCATGGATACAGTGATATTTTTGTTTTTGGAATGCGATATGAAACAAATCACGCATACAAAATTTAAGCTCTACTATATAATGTTTTAAATATAAGGACTGCGTCGAATAAAATTGTCCGTTACATATCTTTCCATAATGTGCTATTGCAAGATTCAAATTAAAAAAAATTGATCATGGTAGCTCTGAATTAAATGGCAGAAAATAATTTGTGTCAGTTATAGTCAATACAAAATTTATTTAACGCGAAAATGGCAAACGAAGTGGAAGTGCGAGAAAATATAATTAAAAATTTTTGAAAAACAACCTAGTTGGTCTTTTAAAAATATTCCCAAGGAGGTAGGGGCTACCCTTAAACCATTTCTCGCATTATCAACCGCTTTAAGGAAGACCTGAGTATTGATCGGAAGAAAGGTTCTGGTAAAAGAAAAGGCCCACATGATCGTGAAAAGTCGAAAAAGGTTGTAAACATTTTAAAGAAAGATCCATGCATATCCGGAAGGAAATTGGCGAGAAAGGCGGATTGCTCAGAATCTTTCGTGCGCAGGACTAAGAAAGAAGCTGGGCTGAAGACGTACAAGGTCCAAAAAGTTCCGGATAGAAATGCCGTCAAGAATGAAACCGCAAAACAACGAGCTAAAAAGCTGAACCAAGTTTTTTTTTTTAAATTCGATTGCTGCATAATGGACGACGAAACTTATGTTTTAGCGGACTTTTCTCAGCTACCTGGGCAGGAATTTTATAGAGCCGATTCTCGAGGAAATATCGCTGAAAAATTCAAATCAAAAAAATGACAAAATTCCCAAAGAAATTCCTTGTTTGGCAGGCAATTTGCAGTTGTGGAAAAAGGAGCAGCTCATTCGTGACATCGGGTACAATTAATAGCGAAATATATGTGAAGGAATGATTGCAAAAGAGATTGCTTCCATTTTTACGCCAACATGAAGTGTCCACATTTTTTTGGCCTGACCTCGCTTCATGTCACTACAGCAAAACGGCCTTAGAGTGGATCCAACAAAATGCAGTGATTTTGGTGCCTAGAGAAGCCAATCCACCAAACTGTCCAGAACTCAGGCCGATGGAGAGCTACTGGGCTCTAGTAAAAAGGGAGATGAAGACGACAAAAAAAGTGGCCAAAGACCTTCAAGACTTTAAAAGACAGTGGTCTTCAGCAGCTGTGAGGGTGTCGGACACTACCATTACAACATTAATGGAAGGGGTTCCGGAAAAATTAAAACTTTTTATTAATAAATATTAATTTCTGGCTTTTTGTATTTTTTTTTAAATCTAAAAAGAATTTGCAAAATAAAATATTTTATTCTATAAAAATTCGATTACTAGATTTCTAGATTTTTTTCATTTTTGTAGCGGACAATTTTATACGACGCAGTTCTTATGATTAAAAAAACAATTCTTTCCTGTATTTAGGGATATTTATGATTTTATAACACTACCTAATACTATTTTTTTCCAAAAGGAAATGATAGAAAATATTTTGAAATTGAGATTAAATTTATAAGTTAGTAATTTTGATCGTTAGTTTAAGCTATGTCCTGCATAACCATAAATCATTTTCTATAAATAATAAATGACAATTAAATCCAAATAAATCCAACAGAAATGAATTATTGCATTTACTTTTCTTTGGAAAACTATTTTTTTAAATTCTAAAAATTTGCTAAAAAGAACCTAATATTTCGATAGTAATTTTCTTTAAAACTTTAAGTAATAGTAAAAAAAGTATGGGTGCACCAATATCAGCAAACACAAAAGCCCCAAATCAAAATCCCCAAACACAAAAAATCCCCAAAACACAAAAGCCCCAAACACAAAAGCCCCAAAACAAAAAAGCCCCGAACACAAAATACCCAAGTACAAAATCTTCAAACACAACACAATTAGGAAATTATAATAAAAGGAGTAAAATAATTATTAAACACACTTCGCAAACCAAAGATTGAAAAGTATTGTTTAAAATTATTAGAGCCTTAAACTTCATTGCAGCCCTAGTGGAAATTTGCCGGATGCGCCATCGGGAAATGATCTGGGTTTCGTCAGGTAACCCCTGTTAGAGCAAATATGATCATTGCCTTGTCATGCCCTTATCATGCTCACCATTACATTATCTAAACAGCCAATAGTCCCGATCAAAGCTACATTAGTTGTTCCTCTTAAAGAAATTTTCATCGGGCAATGATCAGGTTTTAATGAGGTATGATATTTTATTTCATCGGGTATTTGTAGTGCTTTCGTATGCTCATGTTTTAACAAAGCAATGGTCAGATAAATAATGATATGGGGAATTACCCGATCAGTACATGATCATTGCCTGAGGTGAGTACATGATCAGGACACTGCGTTACAAGGACATCGTGGGCCTCGTCATATCCCGATCATTTCAAATAATGACATGATCAGTTCATGAGCATGGCCCTACCAAAATTTCTACTAGGGAGTTAATTATAATTCCGGTCAAATATTTGCAACTTTTTAATTAATATCTTTAATATTAATATCATTAATATTAATATATTTTTTATAAATATCTGAATATTTGCACCAAAAACACCTATTCCTTTAGTAGTTGCAGCGAATCTACCACAAATGTAACATGTTTCGTAATGTTTATAGGAAACATCTAATAAGAATTACCAAAATTGTGATGTTTTAAAATTACTTTCAATTTATTTGTATTTACTGGATATTGAAATATTGTGACTAATATATTTTCAAAATATAATGTTTTCCCTTTGATCTATTTTTTTTGTATCGTTCTGCATTCGAATTTTACTCAACAATTTCTACGCCAGAATTTTCCAGTTCTTTTATAATTTGGCATAAGTCTCAGTTTTCTTTTGTAAACGTTAAGATCCATGCGTTATTAAATCTATATAAACCGCAATATTGACAAATTTACACAGTTTCCCCTATATGTATTAAAAAATAAAAATATCAAATAATTCCATGAATTTGAAACAACATTGGAACAACTTATTAATGGAAATCTTTGGTTATTACACAAACGATTTATTAAAAAATCTAAAGACTAAAATTTAAGAGACATTTTTTCTCATGCATTTGTACAAATATCATAAATTGTCTATTATTTTAAGTAGTAGTGTATACCAAGAGTACATGCAGAAAGGAAAAGAATAATGACAGGATTATCTCTACCAGTACTTAAGGGTGTCACTATTCCTCTGTCTAACGAAGTAAAATATCTGGGCTTAACTCTAGGTAGTAAACTACTTTGGACAAAACGTGCTGAAAATAAAATTTCGCGAGCATTGAATGCCTTCTGGCAATGCAGAGGAATTTTTGGGAAGACATGGGGACTATCGCCGAGCAAAACCTTATGGATTTACACGGCAATGATAAGACCGATGATATCATATGCATCGGTAGTCTGGAGGAACAAGCTGTCGCGAAAATGCGTGACAACTAGTCTTGCCAAGATTCAGAGAACCGTGTGTCTGGGTGTTACGGGTGCCTTTCCCACTACACCTGGTACAGCACTGAATGCAATCTTAAACCTACCACCACTTGACATCTTCATCAGAGGCGAAGCCATGAAAGGCTGCTGGAGACTAAAACGAGGTGGTTTCTGGTTTAATTTTCAGAAATATTTCAATATTTCAGATAACAGAAATATTACCAAGACGAAATTTTGAGGTCTGCCAACCTGACATTCAAGACTGGCTAACGCCTGACTGTGAGCCAGGTAGAGGGTCACACCGCATTTTCACAGACGGCTCCAGAACCGATCAGGGATCTGGTGCTGGAGTGTTTGTGGAACCGGATGACCGCAGACTTCACTTCGCCTTAGGCGACAATGCCTCGGTATTTCAAGCCGAAGTCTATGCTATACTTATGGCTATGGACTACATTGCGGATAATAGATGGCAGAACAGGGCTTTATCAGATTGCAGCGATAGTCAGGCTGCTCTTATGGCTTTGAACAACCAGGTCATTACATCCAAAATTGTACGTCAATGCAGATCACGTCTCAACTGTGTTGGTAAATACAATACACTGAAACTGATTTGGGTGCCGGGCCATAAAGGAGTTTCGGGCAATGAAACATCTGACGAACTAGCACGTGCTGGATCTGAGGATAATCCATTTGGACCAGAACCTGTGCTTGGACTACCTGCATCTACGGGAAAATTCGACATCAGGTCTCGGGTCGCCTCTGCACACAAGAGCAGATGGCTGAATGAGACGAAATGCAGATTCTCCAAGCTCATGACACCGACGATAACCAAAAGATCGGCCTCTTTTCTACTTTCCTTAAGTAGAAAGGAGTGCAGAAAACTGACGGGACTTCTAACGGGACACAACGCATGTGAAAAACACATGAACGCAATCGGCCTGGCCGAAAGCGCCATATGTTCTGCCTGCTACGAAGAAACTGGCACCACAGATCATCTCTGTGACTGTCCAGCATTTTCTAGAATTAGAAGGCAGATCTTTGGCACAGACGTGATGAGAGAGGATCAGCTTCACTCTCAATCACACAATAGCCTTCTTAGATTCAATAATGAATCTAAGAAGTATCATTAAAAACCATGGAACTGGGTCACAGCACAATGGATATAACCCAGTCTGAGTGCTGTGGCTCTATTTTTTATCCCACATTATTAAAAAAAAAAAAACATGCAGAGAAATAATATGGTTGCTATACTTTACTTTACAATCATAGATGGTTGTCACCATCAAAGTATAGTATTTAAATTATATTTCAACAATAATAAGGTCCCTATAAGCATGCTATAGTTGTTAATTAATTCTGAAAATCCAAAATATGGCTGATAAGAACAATGTTATGATTACGATGAGCAAAATATTGTCAATACCAATCATACCATGATATTGACTGATCAAAATATAATAATTTATTATTTACAACCATATAATTTTCACGTAATGGAACTTTTTACTCTCTCTTACTCGTGACGAAGTATTTTAATGTAAAATTGTGATATTATTATTACTGAAAACAAATATATATCTGAAAGGTAAAACGTTAATTTGTATATAATTAAAATGCACTCAATATAGTTTGAACAAATTTTGTATAAATAACATAAAGTACTCGTGTTCCATTGTGTAAAATACAAATGTGCAACAGTGACCCAATATGGTCACTGACAACCATAGTATGTTTGTACGAAATCTGGATATGACCACTGACAACCATAGTATGGTTGTGTGGAATCATTATATGGTCACTGAGGACCATGCTATGGTTGTAGAAAATCATACTATTTTCACTGAGAATCATATTAAGGTTGATAATATTGTCATTAAGGATCATATTAGACATAGTATGTGATTGCCTTCAACCATAACCCCAATCATTGAATGATGCCCTTTAAATATGATCACCACAATCATGTTTTTCGCTGCGTGTATTATTTTCGCATTTAGTTATTCTTACTATGTACTTTCTAAAGTCTAAAGTGTTTAATAATTTCACATTAAAATCAAGGCTATTTTAACTCAATAAATTGAACTATTAACAAAAAATTGTCAGGTTTGCCAATAAAATAAATTCCACTAGCTTAGGGTCAAAATACTTTAGACACACTTTTGAATGATTTTCAAATGAAGTGCAATCACGACAAATTTAACTAATTTAACATTAACTTATAAAAATAAATACTATCAAATGTACATTAAATAGCCTGAAGTACTTTATTTCTAAAGTACAATTTTCTTTCATTTTTTATTTCACAGAGAATTTGCAACAACACCTTACAAAGTATCTGTGTTTTTTTGTAACTATGGTACAGACGATGCGTTAGGCCGATGGGTGGGTGGGTCGATCGGTGTAGGTAACTTTGACGATGTGAACTGTATAAAGCTCGTAGTACACGTTTTTGCATAAATAGAGACTAAATTTATTTGTGGTCATTCAGGCGCAGCCTAGGGGAATACGACTTTTGAACGTACCGAACGAAGCGAACCGCACCGCATTGGCTGCCATCAGGGTAATTAGCATCAACTCGATGCCTGAATTGGGTGAGAATTAATGACGTTGCGTATGCCATGCGGTTGGGTTGAATTGGAAATATTCTGTATTTTCCTTTTTTTTACTTTTTTTCATTTTCTGTGTGATTGCAGTCATTTCAAAGTGGGTGCTGCTAAAAGCATGCTAAAGAGAGTAAACTAAATTCAAGTAGTATGAGACGACTTCAATAATAAAATGAATTGAATTTCAAATTAAATTTTATTGAATGTGACCGAACACATTTGCAGTTACCTTTTTATAAAAAAAAATAACTAAAATATTTAGATATATACATACAACTCTGTAAATATATTGGAGATAAATTAAAGTGAGCATCTTTTCATTAAATATTCAAGAAAACTTTGAATTTTTGCTCTTTCTTGTATTTCTGTGAATTTGCGGTAACTTGAGCATATATTTTTAAATTTAAATAATTGAATAATTTATGAGAAAATTTACAAAGAGAATTTATAAAGAACTTGGCATCATGGTGGATTCTTTGAGGCATACAATGGCAATTCTCTGAAATTATTATACTATTATTTGAACAACAAAAAGTGAAGGATATGAAATGGTTTGAGCATAATTTTAATAGATTAATTTAGCTTTACTCTTGCTCTTGAAGTAAATATAATTGATGAGGTATTTTTAAATTTATTGAAAATACGGTATATTATTAATTAATTATTTTTTATCAATTATAATGCAATTAAATTTATCAAATTAATGGTAACAAAGGCCAAAGATACTTCTTTCACGTCACATTATTAATAATCTGGAATAAAAAAAAACTGAAGAGACAAAATTAGTTTCAGGTGACAGAGACATATGGGCATTTCCAGAAGAACGTTAACCAGCACCGAAAAATTACAAATGTTCAAACCATTAAAATAACGGTGGATTTGGAATAATAAATATATGAATCTAAATATCTGAAAACAAAATTCTATTCCGTTAACGATAACTTATAAAAAAACGAGTTGGGAAAGTTAGGTCACATGGGTAAGTTCGGTCACATGGAGCGGATTTTTATAGTCGGTCGGGCCCGACTATGGAATACCCTTCACCTTTGGTGGGAATATTAATGTGGTATATTTAATTGCATACCCTAATTTTAAAGATTTTAATTATGCTGAACCTCCCCACCCTCTGAATATTATTCACATATCAGAAATTTACGTCTTATATCCCCATAAATTAAAAAATTTATATAAAAGTATAACAAACTAATAAAAAAAAATAGAAACATATAATTGGGCGGACAGCGTATATATTTAAAATTTTGAAAAACTAATAATTCATAGATTTGATTTTAATAATTTACGGATCAAATTTTCACTATGAAAACCCGGGAAATAATGAAAAAAAAAGTGGGCGGATCACGCCCATTTTGGACCACATATTTTTAGGTGAATTATAACAATACGTTTTAAATTTTATACCTATATCTTGAATACTTTTTGAGTTATTAGTTTCCAAATAGTTATATAAAAGTGACTGGTATGGGAGGTGGGCGTGTCCGTTGACCGATTTGGCTCATTTTCAAACTCAGTTCCTACTTTTGGCTAAAATATAATAATACGAAATTTTATCGCATTCTAATCAGTATTTCTCAAGTTATTCTGTATTCGGACAGCAAGACAGCAAGACGGACAGACAGACAGACAGACAGACAGACAGACAGGCAGGCAGACGGACATGGCTAAACGGAATCGGGTAGTGATGCTGATCAAGAATATATATGCTTTTCCATACCGGACACGCCTCCTAAGGGGCGTTACAATATATGCACAAAGTTAATATACCCTGTACCTCATAGGTTTAGGGTATAATAATAGTAGTGATAATTTCTATACGGAACTTTTTGTCTCGTCCGGCATATTTCTGTGATTTATTATGAAAAAACTATAAACTTTGGAAACCATTTGTAAATTTACGAATAAAGCACATGATTTCAACTATTTTCTAAAATAATTAAAAAAAAAAAATGTACGCAAAATTCGCAGACTTTTTGGAATATCAATATGAACGTCGACATTTACTTCCGTTTTTATTCCATGCCGAACGACAACTATTTAATTTATATATTTTGATCTACCCTTTAGAAATCTCTATTTTTTTTTTGCAGATATTTAATCCTATTTAAATACAACTTACATACTTGCAATCAAGTAAATTCATAATAATTCGCGATATTAAAGTTTTAAGCGTTCGAATGTCCAGTCCGGAACGCCAGGAAATGTCTGTATATAACAAAATGTTTATTGTATCCTATAAAAAATCTATATTACTACAGTAAAATGTAGAAGAATTTTACTTTTTCCGTTGTCTAAAATATTGTTAATTACTTTGTGTGCATCTGGGCTATTCTTGCGCTTTTTTAGTCGACTAACGTGTAAAAACATTTTAAAATTTGAAACTTTACGCAAACCTCAAAACAGACGCGAACACCTGCTTCAACTGCAAAAATTGACAGGTAAAAAGCGAATTCTCATACAAACACAACTACTATCAAACTTCATATACTACTTCTATCTCTATCATGCATTAAATTTCAATAGTTCCGAACACTTTCGTTACTTTGCATTCTGTTCTATTTCTGCTACTATTACTACCGTCGATGCCAACGATTTGCATGTGCTTCACTCTGTTGCATAATAAGCTCTACAAATTTGCTTAAAATATTTTTAGAACGAGATTTTAATCGACTTTACGTAATATTTTGCACTTCACCGAACTGCGTCCTATTAGACTGCATGCAGTATCGTCGTCATCATCATCATCATCACTACCGTCAACACAGACGGATGTAACGCCTTGAAGCTTTCCATCAAGTGGTGCCACCTAGTGGCTGGGTAACTTACTTATTTTCTAAACCACATATGAAAATTGTTGTTCCACATTTAGCCACCGTTTATTTTTGTACAAAATGCGCATATTTTCATTTTCATTACTCATGTATCGCTTAGTAGTTCCGATAGTAACGAAAACAACAAAAACAACAACACGGCAACTGACGGAACGGAAAGTACAATTTTTCCCCAACATTATAAAATAATTGCAATTTCACATTGTGTGCATAAATTTTCGCCACGCACTCTATTTATGCAGTTTGTGTACAGCTACCTATATAGGAGCCGTATATATTCAGCTCCAAGCAGCTACTGTTTTTAGACGGAATCATATAATTTTATTATTAAGTTTTACTAATAAATTTTCTAATTTTATGCGCAGTGAATTTTAAATGTGGGAAATTAGAAAATCTGTACAAATTAAAGTTGGAAATCGGGAAATAAAGCAATTTATTCCAAAATGGTTGAAATATTCATCATCTAATAATAGAGTTGGGTTATAGGGATATAAAAGATGAATAGAAATTATATTTTACTCTTTTTAGCGTATACTCCTGATAAATATTTCCTAATATAATTCTTTTTCATGCATTTCTTCTCCTTGAAAAAATATATTAATTATTATGAGCGAGTTCCAGAAAATAAGTCCGCGTGTACATATTCATTCTTTTTCATTTTTAATCATTAGGATTATATATTTTCAAATCATAAATTTATTTTCAAATATTCCCGGCCAAAAATAATGACCCTTAATGTTTTCACGAGAAAATAAAATTGAAAGAAAACGCTTTTCTTTAAATTTATGAATGATATCGATCCTCGCATAAAAAAAACTAAAATTGGTAAGTGTACTTCCCAAGTAACTACGGCTCGACAATTGCCACACATTTTTTTGGCAGATGTGTAGCTTTTAAGTTACCTCTAACACCAGTGTTGCATACTTGTAATTTTTAGTTGCAAAGCGGTGGCTAAGAACATGTCTGGAACATACGCAATAATATGTCACAATGCTGTGATATATAAGTCATACATTCTGATAATGGAACATAAATTTAGTTCCAAAGCCGTGGCTAAGAACATGTGTGGGACAATGCAATAATATGTCACAAAACTGTGGTATATAAGTCATACATTCCGATAATGGAACATATGCGATAATGGGCGGAGGTAACTTTGTTGTTATGACGTGGCAAAATAGTGGCAAATAATAAAATGTATTATGTTCCATATATGTTGCATGTATATAGTGAAGATCCAAATAGGAACATGTTTATAAATAATATAGCTAATTCACTTAAAAATGGTATAAATGTATATTATTATACACTGTAGCGAACGCGTTGCGTCGCAATAAAAGATGTATTTATTAAATTTATTAAATTTAATTTGCGACGTGTGCTCACAGCTCTGATTCGTACATGAATGAAATATTTTAAAATATTTTCACAATCCGAATATTTTAAACTGAACAATTAATAAAAAGTAATTTGATTTAACATTTTTAATACAAACAAGTATTTTAGTTAAAAGTACATATATAATTTAAATAAACGTATATATAACTGCTCGTTACAATACAAAATATTTATTATATCCACTCAATATGTCCATGGAACGTTGGGTTTTAAAAAGGACAATCGAATTATACTATAATTAATGAAATAACAAAAACCACTTTTTTAAAAAAATTTCACAAATTTAATTTTTTTAGATGCGCGTTAAAATTAGAGAGAGAATATAAGCTTTAACCCGAAATCTTGAACCGTTTATTAAATTAGAGTTGTAGTTTTCCGAAATTAACTGTTCGTAAAAACTTATATTATTACTATGCCATAGCATATTTTTGACATTATGTGCAGTTTTATTACACGACAAACATTCACGTTAATGGCACTGCGTAGGATCTTTATTATTATACCCTACACTAAGAGTGAAAGGGTATATTCAGTTTGTTACGCCGTTTGTAACACCCAGAAGGAAGCATCTCCGGTATGGAAAAGTATATATATTCTTGATCAGCATGACCTCCTGAGTCGATTTAGCGATGTCCGTCTGTCCGTCTGTCTGTCTGTCCGTCTGTCTGTTGAAATCCCTACTACTTTTAAAATTATAGAGCTAGATAAATGAAACTTATAACTTAGATTACTAATATACCTACGCTGTATTGGCGAGATCGGTCCATTATGACCTATGATCCGACCACTTATGTTCAAATACCTCATATAAAATGTACATATAAAGATGAATTTTTATGTATACGTGCTTAGGTAAACTTTTTTGGTCAAATATATATTGACATCATGCTCAAATACATGATAATAATGTTTTCCGGCGAAAAGACTTGTGGTTCACAAAAAAAATCGAAATTCGGTACACCTACCCATTTGTAAATATGGGTATCAAATGAATGGAAATTCTTCAGCGATTGAATGTTTGTAGTTATTTTCAGGATTCGTTTACCCTGGTGACCTATATATCACATTGAATGGTAACCACACATATGTGTAGGGTATTTATAGTCGGCTTTGACCGACTATAATTTTGATAATCCTAACTATCATCATTACACCTACTTTAAAATTTCCCATGTGATCTAACCTTCCCAACTGGTTTTTATTTTTAATCCACACAAGTTCCACATGTTAATTTACAGTTCAAGTTCCAAATAGGTTAACCGACACTTTAATGGATCGAAATTTGTGGTAACTAAGCCTCGCCCCCAAGACTTGTTGACTGGCAATTGGCTGGCAAATATGTATATTTCGCATGATTTGGAACAAACACTTTAATGGCAATTGTGTGGCTACCACTTAAGTTGCCACAAAGTGGTTACTTGGGTTAGGAAAATATTCATTTATGCTAAGAACATTTTTGGGTATAATTTGGGATAGGATCGATCGATCTGCACCAAAATTTCACAAGATATAAAGAATCCAAAAATGGAATAACATTAAAATATTCTTAATCGAATTAGCATTTTTTAGAATGGAATGGTATAGCTCATGCATTTAAAAATTAGAACGTAGAGGAAAGGTCCGTAGGTTGGGCCGGTCCGTAAGCTGGACACCTCAATTTTTTTGTTTTTTTTTACACTGGCGATCTTAAATTTTTAATACAACCCAGTATGCCATTCGTTTCGATATCGTTACGAGATCAATTCGAGTAGATGGAGAAATCACACGATATCGGATCCGATCTCGTAACGATATCAAGCGTCAAATTGGACCTACATGGTAGGTAGATATCGAAACGTTCAGGCGGAATTTTCTCGATACGAGAAATGCTTCGAAATCGGAACGATATCGAAGACAAAAATTATAAAATTTCGAGATTGCTGCGAAAAATATTGCGATATAGATTTGATAAATGTTTAATTATCGTATCTTGTCAAAGTATTTGAATGTACGAACATTTTTAAAAATTAGAATCGAGAGAGTAACGAGTTCGAACTTTTTTATCGAAGTTATTCGAGAAAGCATCGAGGCATCGAAGGTCTCCGAGTCATGGCAGACTGGGAACATCTCAAGTAACACTGCACTACAACTAAATACAGCCATAAATACAGTAAATACAGCCATAAAGAAAAGGTCACTGGACATCTGGTGACCTTATTTTTAAAATCGGAAACGAGTCGCAATCATGAGTTCTAACATTTATTAAGAAAGAAACGAAAATCGTTGCTTTTATATTAATGAAATTGACCTAACTCTTGCGAGCACTCAAATTACTTGAACGCAAACGGGTGTTCGAACTGTTCGGATCTGCATATCATTACCAAAATTATATCCAGCAGACGAAAGCAGGCATGTACCTGAAAGAAGGTACAACTGAATGCGAAAATCTTTAAAAATTAGTTTCGATTTAACAACGAGATCAATGTTTTTTCTCGTAGACATTTTAGAAACCTTCTAAACAATTGAATATAAAAATCATTAAAAATTAGTTTTGATATAATAACGAGATCGATTTTTTTTCTCGAAGTCACTTCGAGAATTGTTCGATACACTGGACGCTCCGAGTCGTGGTATACTGGGATGTTTGATATATTTTAATTTTTCAAAATTATTAGTGTTTAAATGACGTATTGCATAATCATTTCACAACATAATTAAATGAAAACACATTTGTCATAAAACATAATTTTATTGAAAAGTAACGAAAATGTAGAACAAAATATTTTTTGTATCTACCCTGTAAATTATCTTCATGAAAATGATATTTTTCAACTAAAAAAAATCGTTTTTTTATCGCCGGCACTATACATATAACCCTGTCATTATTTGCATTCTATTTCTACAGTCTTTGGTACTTTTAGATATTTCTTCCATCTTCACTTATTCTCTACCACTTTTGGCTGGCCTCAAGCGACAATTTTAAATCTCTGTCATGGGTTTTTCCGGACGTAAGTTATGAGTAAAAATAAATCATACGAAATAGCTTTATGAATTCCATTTAAATGGAAATCAGTTTCGTGTTGCTTCCAGTTACATTTTTTTTTTGTCGATTTCAATGTCCTTCGTTGTCTCCAGATAGCAAGATTTGATTTCTGGCTACTTTTGGCATTTTAGCGTTGAAAATTGAGCGAAATAAAAAAGGCCATTAGTGGGTTAGAATAGGTTTGGGGGTAGCGCAGTTTTTTTTTTACCCCATATACACATGTTGTAGTCGTCGTCATCATGCATGCGTCAGCCTGTTGTTTTTGTGCGAGAAAAGGCATCAGCTTACTTTAAATCCTTTTTTTCGTCCTTACCTACGTATAATATGAGCCGCTGCGAATTTGAGGACACATTTTGGGAAAAAATATGGAAATTTAACGGCAATTCAACATTGCATAATTTAGCAATATTTTGCCAAAAAGGATTTCAATGCAATTTTATAGCATGCCTAATAATATTCATAAGATAGGCAAAATATAAAAGATTTCTCTTTGCTTCAAAATCATGGTAAGTGGTGTTTTTTTCTTTGATAAGTTTTCGTTATTGCTTTATTGTCTACTTAAGTCCTCTTAACAATTGTTCAAATTGAGGTCACTTTAATGCGAATGTCATTATATATATATATCATTCATTGTCCACATAATCCATGCAACAATGACGGATCTGTGCCGAATTTTTCGTTTTCGTTTTTGTACATCACTGACCACAACAAAATGGTTTCGGCTATAAGCATTTTAATATGTTTTATTGTAAAAATCTTATTTCCATTTGACATTCCAGTTTTCAAACTCCATCCACTCCACTCCACTCCCTTTGCTTTTCTCATTTTTAAGGATACTTTTTCCACTACTTTCAAAATGTTTTGCAAATATCTGCGCTGAGTGACAGTAAATGTCACAAGGGTTGAGAGTGGAAAGGAGGGTCAAAACCACAACATCGAGACAAATGTTGAGAATGCCGGAAAAAGAACGTTAAGCTTATATATTCGGTTCCGAGCATATACCGCATTATGTAATAAATATGCGCTTAACTTTTTAGCCAACAGTGGATTTTACAATATTGGAGAAATCCGTTGGATGCTTTGATGTGCCATCAACAAACCATCCTTTTATCCTCGCATCAACGGAACCCAAAGTAACCAGATATTCGAGGGACTTTCAACAAAAATAACTATTTGAAAAAAAATATATAAAACAGATGTACTTGTAGAGGAAAACAAAAACAATTATAACAACAACTATAATACAAACAAAGTGTACTATTAAGAAGAACCAACTAAACTAAATCTAAGAAGTATTTTAATAATGTATTCTAAAAATTGGGTTTTCAATTTACCATATTTCACTAAAAACTCTGAACAATCAAAAAAAATAAAAATTATTTGTTACACGGACGAAAAGACCAACGTAAAGATTAACATTTTAAGATTATTAAACAAAAATACCAAAATACTAAACAAAGATATTAGGAACTTTGTGTTATCTATAGTAGAAATTTACAGCATTATGGTGGGCATTACTACGATCTGATGATGTTTGTTTTGATCGGATTTTGATAAGGAAACATTCAATTAGAGATGGGCACGTGAGTGAGATTTGACTCACACTCACTCACGCTCACGAAAGAATTTTTCTAATCACGCACACTCACTCACGACATTTTTTGCTCTACTCACACTCACTCACAATCACGTGAGTAAAATTAAGATTCAATCACAATCACGCGTATCACGTGAATCACGAGTGATTCACGTGAATCACGTGGTTTTTTTGCTATTGTTTTCAGAATGCATAAAAACACATATTTCATTTGTATATGTTGGTGAGATTGGTAGCGAGGCGTGGCACCTCTAATACAACCTACATATTTCAAACGCAATAATGATGTAATGATGTTAGGGATTTCAATTTATAACGGAGGTGGAAATGTGAAAGACCTTCGATGTACAGTTCATATAAAAATGTAAAAATTGCCTCGAAGGATAATTCTCCGGTGAAGAATTCGTTTAAAATCTTTGAGAATTGTCCCTGGAAAAATTATCTCTGCAAAAGAATTATCAATGAACATTTGGGAAGAACTATTTTTGAAGCGATTTTTTTGTTTACTACATTTATAACTCGAATAAAAACGGAACCCCACACGAACCTATGGAACCCGACACGAACCTATCGAACAAACTAAACTTAATAAACAAAAGGAAGTCAATGCTGAGTTATCATGTATAGTTGAAATTGAAAATTCAACTTTTAACAAAAATGGGTATATCGAAAAAAAGGGTTCTATGTCCATTTTCATGAACGGTCGTATGAAACCAAGCAAAAACTATTGACATGACCCCATCACAATTGACTAGCCCATACTAAGTACGGCCGGTTTGCAGGGGGTTAGATCAATTGTTGATTGAACCTTGTAACTTATTCAGAGTTGAAGAAGGGGTGGGTATTTGACGGTCGGTTATCAAGGGTTTGATTTATTATAGTTCTGAATAGTGGGCAGCCGCCTTCCCAAAGCCTTCTGAGTTCAAGGCATGGCCCTACTTGTTCTGTTGTTCAGCAAAAATATAGAAAAATCGCAAAAAATTAAAAGTGAGATTTTTTTATTTTATGAAATATTCGACTCACTCACACTCACGAATAAATTGTACTCACGCACACTCACTCACGGTCTTTTTTGGTCTACTCACACTCACTCACAAGCACGTGAGCAAAATTAGGATTCAGTCACAATCACGCGTGATCACGCGTGATTCACGTAAATCACGCTGAATCACGCTCACATGCCCATCTCTACATTCAATCATCAATTTCCGACCTTGGCCCTAGAAAGATTTTAATTGTTTTGATGAATGACATTTGAAATCTATAATGTCGAAAAACAGAATTTAATTTAAAAAATTATTTATGTGGCTGTATTTAATTATAACTAAAAATTGGTGAAATAACAACAACAAATTTTAAAAAATCAATAAAAATGAAGCAGAGAATATTAAAACATTTTACAACAACTACAAATTCAATAAACAAAATGTATGGTTTTTAGTTTTTCATTCTGAGTCTGAGAAAAGATTATGTAACTGTGGTCTTTGCAACGCTACTCTTGTCAAAGGATTTGTGGACAGTGTACCATATATTCACTTTAGAACAAAACCAATGAGGCGAGCATTTGTTTTTTGAATTCATTCAAATGAATAATGTAAATCAATTTAAAGAATAAATGCATAAAAGAATGAACAGTTCAATGGGAGAATAAATGTGCGATTGTATGAAATAATGTGGCCTTTGCTAACTGTATATTATGTCAGTTTTATTATGCTCAGTAATCGCTGTAGTTATGTTTTTCATTTGAATATGATGTCTATTTGAATGAAATAGGATCTACATATTTCAACAGAATTTAGACATTTCCATTGTTAGGTTATATTTTTTAGGATGTTCATAATATTTATTTACAGCACTTATTAACCCATTTAAAACTGATATAACGTCATAATTTAATACGTCCTTATAATTATATTAAAATTTATTTAGGAAAAGTACACTATAAAACACGGGGTATAAATTCATTAATTATGACAAATGAATGTATGCAGTCTGCCCATCTGGGAAAATTTAGAATCTAAATTATACGGAGGTCACATCGCGGTTTTTGTTTTTCATAATAACAAAGTAGACGTGGCAAATAATAACAAAATGCAGGAGATAGACCATGTTAATGAACGGAGCAGTGGAAAACTCCATACAAATCATTTAAAATTACCAATTAGAACAAATATGCAGTTTCATAAAAAAAAAGTCTGGTTCCGTTTTTTTATGCTTTATATTTTTTGCACTGTTTATGAATTTCAGTACTTTAACTTTTTTATTTTGATGTTGCAATGCTATTTTTATACCATACCCTATGAGGTACAGAGTATATTTCTTTTAATTATATATACAGATATTGTAACGCCCCTTAGGAAGCGTCTCCGGTATAAAAAAGTCACCAAATAAATTTTAAAAATACCAAATATTATTTTACAAAAAATCTGTCAATTTTTAATCGATGATCTCAATTTTTTCTGACACATGATAAGAAAATATAAATCTATCAATTGATATTTTTACTTTAACAACTTATTCAACTTTAAAATGCATCAATTACTTTCTGTAAAATGAATCAACAAATTCGAAATTTAGGTTTTTCATGAAAACGTATTTGGTGACTTTTAGTTCTACAACGACGATATATTCTTTATCAGCATCACTACCCGAATCCGTACAGCTATGTCTGTATGTCTGTTTGTCCGTCTGTATGTATGTCTGTCTGTCTGTCTTGCTATCTTGCTGTCCGTTTTCCGTATAAACTTGAGAAATACTGGTCACATTATACAAGTGACTTTTATCCCTGCAGTGTAAAGGACTAGTTGCATACTAGTATTGGTCTAGTTCTCCGTAGACACTAAACTAGCCCGAATTCGACCCCATTTTCATACAATGAACTGTACTTTTTTCAATGCTCATGTCCTACGATGTGTCAATTGTCCCCTCTTGCATTACATTTAAGTAGTTTTTAAACTAGTTTCTTGTAACCAGTCTATAGACTAATTTTTTACAGTCAGTCTATTAACTATTTATTTTAATCCTACTTTAAACCGGTTTCTATTTACCAATTGGAACACTAGAGCTGTAAGGTGTTCGACGACAATTGAGATAGTCAAGTGCATCAAGATCTAACAGTTTTGCTGTCTGGGTCATGTAGGACGAATAGATGAAATTGCTCCAGTCAAGAAATGTCTTGAAATGAGACTTGATGGTGGACTGTGTAGGAAGAGAGACTGGTGCTGCTTTTCTCAAGGCACGGTTGTAAGGCTCTTTCAAATATTTAGCAAATGCCTTTCAAATAGGTTATTTGTTAAATTTTATGAGCTTATGGCGCAAAGAAATAAAACAAATCACACGATGGCACCCACCAGAAAATTAAAAAGAAATATGTTTCCTACAAAATAAATAAATGAAATATAATTTGTATTTCAAAATTTATTTTGTTTTTGATAATTTTGACACGTTCCTCTACGATACAATTTTATTAACTGGTTTTCTCTGAATCCATTTTAACTAGTTACTAGTCTAGAAACATGTTACTAATATAAATACTACATATTTATGCTACTAGTTTAGGTTTCACTGCAGGCATATTACTCTTTAGGAACCAATAACTCTAAAAGTATTCACGACATAGTTATGAAATGTAAAACGTATTGTTAGAATTCTTTTAAAAATATGTGTTCCATAAATGGGCGTAATCCGCCTGCATTTTTTTGATTATTTCTCGGATTTTTATGGTACTAAATTATTTATATCTAATCTATGAAATAAAAGACTTAAAATCTGCAAGTATGTTTTAAAAATAGGCGTGGTCAGACCATTTTTATTTTTTGTTATTTTTAGATTAGATTTTTTATGTTTTAAGTATATCACATTTTTAATTTGTAGCCACCTCATTTTCTTATAATACAAAAACGAGGTTTGACCTCGGTGGTATCGCTTTTTAAGATTAATCCAGGTTTGCATGCACTATTTTTCTAATAAAACACAATACTAATGAAAAAAATGCACTCACCAGCTGCCATATAATTATTCAATATATTAAAACTTCTTTGCAGCGGCTTGACTTGAAGGCATCTACTAAAAAAAAACCTTTACTTTTCACTTTTAATAACTATTTTATTCATTATTCAGCACTAATTATACTTTATTTAGTATTTTCAATATATTATCTAATATTGGCAGCTATTTATTTACTATTAAATAAACTAATTTTATTAATTCACACAAATTTTGCAAATGATCACATTTTTTCATTTTTTTGACAACCAAACGAGACAAAGCCACGCACTGCACTGCACTGCACGGTGGAGATAAACTGAGAGTGGGAGAAATGAGAGGTCAAATGCAATGCGTGCGTTGTTGTTGTAAACACACATTAAAAACAATAACATGTGAGAACAGATGATGCAAATTATATTATTACTCTGCTGATCTCTCAGAGCAATTAAATATTTATTTGAGAGTTGCAGTTAAATGTTGAATTCAAAATATAAAAAATATGAAATGTATTTTTTTGTGATATATATATTTATTAATTGCGAAATGCAATTATAAAAGAAGATTTAGAATAAAATAAGGAAAATATATTATATATCATAACATAATTTCGAAACTAGTTAAGTCACTTGGCTGGGACTTAAAGTCGTTCGGGCATGATTATGTATCTTAATGTGGGCTATTTAATTAAAAACCTAAATTTTAAAAATCTTAGTTATGCTAAAAGACCTCAGAATTCTATTCACATATCAGAAATTTATGTCTTGTATCCACATAATTTAAAAATGTATATAAATGATTAAAAATATCATAAATTAATGTGGTCGGATCACGCCAATTTTTATACCCTACACCTATGAGGTACAGGGTATATTAACTTTGTGCATATATTGTAACGCCCCTTAGGAGGCGTGTCCAGTATGGAAAAGTATATATATTCTTGATCAGAATCACTACCCGAGTCCGTTTAGCCATGTCCGTCTGTCTGTCTGTCTGTCTGTCGGTCTGTCTGTCTGTCTGTCTGTCTGTCTGTCTGTCTGTCTGTCTGTCTGTCTGTCCGTCTTGCTGTCTTGCTGTCCGAATACAGAATAACTTGAGAAATACTGATTAGAATGCGATGAAATTTCGTCTCAATATATTTTAGCCAAAAGTAGGAACTGAGTTTGAAAATGAGCCAAATCGGTCAACGGACACGCCCACCTCCCATACAAGGAACTAATAACTCGAAAAGTATTCAAGGTATAGTTATAAAATTTAAAACGTATTGTTAGAATTCACCTATAAATATGTGGTCCAAAAATGGGCGTGATCCGCCCACTTTTTTTTCATTATTTCCCGAGATTTCATAGTGGAAATTTGATCCGTAAATAAATTATTAAAATCAAATCTATGAAATATTAGCCTTTCAAAAATTTAAATATAGGCGTGGTCCGCCCAATTATATTTTTTATTTTTTTTTAGTTTTTTTATACTTTTATATAAATTTTTTAATTTATGGGGATATAAGACGTAAATTTCTGATATATGAATAATATTCAGATGGAGGGGAGGTTCAGCATAATTAAAAACTTTAAAATTAAGGTATGCAATTAAATATCCCACATTAATATCCCCACCAAAGGTGTAGGTTATTCCATAGTGGGGCCCGACCAACAATAAAAATCCGCCCCATGTGACCGAACTTAACCATGTGACCTAACTTTCCCAACTCGTTAAACATATGTATATGCAGATTTGTAAGACAAATATTTCATAGATTTATTTTTACTGGGAAATAATTTGAGAAAAAGGTGAGCGGATCAATCTATTTTTGAAGTTATTGGTTTCTAAAAAGTTAAATATAAGTGACTTGTATTCGAGGATGGCGTGACCTCTAAGCGATTTGGCTCATTTTTGAACTTTTTTGTATTTTTTGGTTAAAAAAATATTAAAATAAAATTACACCGCATTATGAATAATATTTCTAAAGTTGCCGTATATCCGATCAAACAGCGAGACAGACAGACGGGCATGGCTAATTTAATTTTGGGGTGCATTTGAAATTTAAAATCTATTTTGAAACGTTTTTTCCACTTCTCAGAATTAAATTCAAATATTATACAATGTACATAACTATTTTCACAAAAATCTTTAACAAATCTATAGATTTTTTCATAGTCAAGACTAATTTTAGAATATTATAATAAATGCTAATATTCCTATATGTTTTTTAAAACATATTTGATCTAATGAAACAAAATAAAATGATTGATGGTTATCGAGATCATGCCTGCGGGAAAAAGGTGTCAATTGCTCAAAAATTACCTATCTTGGCACTGGTGAAAAGAGGACTTGTCACTAATATATAGGGTTTTTCAATAAGAGCGCTACAAAAGATTTTTTTTAAGGGTTTTGCCATTTCATGATGGAAAGATATACGAGCCAACAACGAGAAGAAATTATTAAAATTCTCTACCGAAATTCGAATTCGTATATCCTTCCATCATGAAATGGCAAACCTTACTGAAGAGAAATATCAAAAGAGTGGCAAGAAATATGGCGTCGTTTGCTGTCCCTGTCGCTCTACTTTTGTAGCGTCCCTGTTGAAAAACGCTTTAGTACCAATTCATGCAGGAAGGAGACATTTTTAATCATTTTACGTGTTCTGTGACTGGTAAAATTGGTAGCGACTAAGGACGGCATCTATGATAGATCTAAAGGTCTGCAATAGGTGTTAATTAACCCTCCCTAGACCAATGCCATGTAAAAGTTGCCGATTGGATACATATAAAAAATAGAACAGTTCACCATAACCAGTCAAGTACCTAGTCTAGTACCATTTCGTTTCCCCGTAGGGATAGTTCAAAATAACGATCAATATCACTAACTTATTTTCTATCTGATCTACTTTTTGATATATGACTAAATTTAATATAAAAAAGAACCAAAATCAACAATTATAAGGGCATATTTTATGTAGAGTAAATGGGGAAAAATTTAGTAATATTTGTAAACACTAAATAATATTTATTGTTAGTCTGATTAATGTTCTCGATGGGTCTGGTACGATAAGTCGAAATTTGAAATATCGAAAGCAAAAATATCGAATGCAAAAATGTAGAAAATAAAAATGCCGAAACCTAAAAATTTCGAAAACAATAAAAATGTTGAAAACTGAAATGTTGTAAAAAAAACATGTCGAGAACTAAAAATGGCAAAATTTAAGATAGCGAAATCATTTAATGCCGAAAAGATATGTTACAAATTCGAATTTTTAGCTACTCTAAGATCTGCGTGAAGATTTTTAAAATACCATATTGCATACCATCTTTTAATACCATATTGCAATTGGATCGAACATTTATAATAAAACTAGAAAATTTTTGATTTTTTTTAGGATATAAAATTTTGAGTTCAAGGATAATGACTATTGGACACATGTTCATGTTAAGAATACGGAAGTGGTCAAAAGATTGTTTTATTAGTTTTCAAACGAGACCTTAACGACGTTTCTAGCATTAAGAACTATTTCAATATGAATCACCTTACAATAGTCTTTGACCCATTTTTTAAACTTTAAAGTGTATCTCAGGAAAAAGTGGTAAAGAAAATATAAGAAAATGTTCAAGGCATATCTCGATGCCTTTTATGAGTTTATAAATTCCATTGAAATTTGGAATGAGCGACAGGGACAGCAAACGACGCCATATTTCTTGCCACTCTTTTGATATTTCTCTTCAGTAAGGTTTGCCATTTCATGATGGAAAGATATACGAGCCAACAACGAGAAGAAATTATTAAAATTCTCTACCGAAATTCGAATTCGTATATCCTTCCATCATGAAATGGCAAACCTTACTGAAGAGAAATATCAAAAGAGTGGCAAGAAATATGGCGTCGTTTGCTGTCCCTGTCGCTCTACTTTTGTAGCGTCCCTGTTGAAAAACGCTTTAGTACCAATTCATGCAGGAAGGAGACATTTTTAATCATTTTACGTGTTCTGTGACTGGTAAAATTGGTAGCGACTAAGGACGGCATCTATGATAGATCTAAAGGTCTGCAATAGGTGTTAATTAACCCTCCCTAGACCAATGCCATGTAAAAGTTGCCGATTGGATACATATAAAAAATAGAACAGTTCACCATAACCAGTCAAGTACCTAGTCTAGTACCATTTCGTTTCCCCGTAGGGATAGTTCAAAATAACGATCAATATCACTAACTTATTTTCTATCTGATCTACTTTTTGATATATGACTAAATTTAATATAAAAAAGAACCAAAATCAACAATTATAAGGGCATATTTTATGTAGAGTAAATGGGGAAAAATTTAGTAATATTTGTAAACACTAAATAATATTTATTGTTAGTCTGATTAATGTTCTCGATGGGTCTGGTACGATAAGTCGAAATTTGAAATATCGAAAGCAAAAATATCGAATGCAAAAATGTAGAAAATAAAAATGCCGAAACCTAAAAATTTCGAAAACAATAAAAATGTTGAAAACTGAAATGTTGTAAAAAAAAACATGTCGAGAACTAAAAATGGCAAAATTTAAGATAGCGAAATCATTTAATGCCGAAAAGATATGTTACAAATTCGAATTTTTAGCTACTCTAAGATCTGCGTGAAGATTTTTAAAATACCATATTGCATACCATCTTTTAATACCATATTGCAATTGGATCCAACATTTATAATAAAACTAGAAAATTTTTGATTTTTTTTAGGATATAAAATTTTGAGTTCAAGGATAATGACTATTGGACACATGTTCATGTTAAGAATACGGAAGTGGTCAAAAGATTGTTTTATTAGTTTTCAAACGAGACCTTAACGACGTTTCTAGCATTAAGAACTATTTCAATATGAATCACCTTACAATAGTCTTTGACCCATTTTTTAAACTTTAAAGTGTATCTCAGGAAAAAGTGGTAAAGAAAATATAAGAAAATGTTCAAGGCATATCTCGATGCCTTTTATGAGTTTATAAATTCCATTGAAATTTGGAATGGCTGAAATACGATATGAAATTTGTATTTCAACATTTTTTGATTTCGGTATTCGAATTTTAATTTTCTCTTTTTTTTTTGATCCCATGGAAAAAAAGTGTGTATTTATAGTTTCAAACTTTTTAAGACATTTTCTTGCTTTAAAATATTTCTCGACATTTGTCGTTTCAGTCAAATATTATATCGTCGTTCTAAGGCTTTGAAAATTTCGACATTTTAAGGTTTGGCCAATTTTTTATATCGACATTTCGTTTTTCACTTTTGTCATTAGATGCTACAAATAATCTAATCGTACTTGTTTTAATCGATACCGAAAGCCGAAAGAAATTTTACATTTTTAAAATACAGCCTTTAATTTTGCGTATTTATTAGCTAATGGGTGCTTTTGTCAATTTTAATTAATCTGAATGAGTATATCAAAACTTTAGCAATTAGTTTTCCAACCTGTATCTTCACGAATTTGTGTCGTAAAGGCATAAAACTTGGCATAAATTACAAATGTACTTTTCGAAACAGTTTAAAATTCATTGGTCTACCAAGAGTAAAGGGTTTTTCAGGGACGCTACAAAAGTAGAGCGAGAAGGATAGCAAACGACGCCATATTTCTTGCCGCTCTTTTGACATTTCTCTTCAGTAAGGTTTGCCATTTCATGATGGAAAGATATACGAGCCAACAACGAGTCGAAATTATTAAAATTTACTACCGAAATTCGGAGTCAGTGGCCTCAACGTTAAGAGCGCTACGTCCAATTTATGGTCGTCATAATCGTCCTAGCAGATCAACAATTGAGCGTCTAGTGCAAAAATTTTAATCCACAGGCACAGTACAAAATGTTCCCGTGCCAGTGAGACAAAGAAGTGCCCGTAGTGTCGAGAATATTGCTACCGCTGAGGCTTCAGTTGAAGAAAGCCCAAATGTGTCTCTCACACGTCGTACTCAAGCGTTGGGCATCTCTGTGACATCCTTGTGGCAAATTTTGCGAAAATATCTTGGCCTACATCCTTACAAAATCAAATTGACGCAAGAACTGAAGCCGCTTGACCACCAGAAGCGTCGTATGTTCGTGAATTGGGCTGAGCAACAACTTGAAAATGATTCGGATTTTCATCGAAAAATCATCTTCAGCGCTGAGGCTCATTTCTGGCTGAATGGCTTCGTCAATAAACAAAATATGCGTTATTGGTCAGACTGCAATCCACACGTACTCCATGAGTCATCATTGCATCCCGAAAAAAATACGGTTTGGTGCGGTTTATGGGCCGGCGGCGTCATTGGGCCGTACTTCTTCCGTGATGATCAAGACCGGCACGTTACTGTAAATGGGAATCGCTACCGTTTTATGATAACCGAATATTTTTGGCCCCAATTGGATGATATGGACTTGGAGGACATGTAGTTCCAACAGGACGGCGCCACAAGCCACACAGCGAATGCCACAATCAATTTATTGGAAACCAAGTTTGGAGAACGTGTTATCTCACGAAATGGTCCAGTCGATTGGCCGCCTCGGTCGTGCGATTTGATGCCGTTAGACTATTTCCTGTGGGGCTACGTCAAGTCTATGGTCTATGCCAACAAGCCAGCGACGATTGATGAACTTCGTACGAATATCGAACGTGAAATTGCAGCAGTATCGGCCGATTTATGCTTGAAAACCGTCGAAAATTGGGTTCAGCGTCTGGACTTCTGCAAGCGTGTCCGTGGTGGCCATGCAAAAGAGTTCCATACATAATGGCATCGAACGTACTTTTACAGGAATAAAGAATTTCATTGATATCCAAAACTGTTTGTGTTTTATTTAAAAAACGTTTGTAGCGCTCTTATTGAAAAACCCTTCAGATAAACAAACATAGAGTTCTCAGACATTATGTCCTTTGCATGAGTCTTATATATTGAAATCGGACGAACAAGAGCAAATCCAAACCGAGATGTGCAAGTAAAAAAAAAAAGGTTTGTTCTGCAACTATTCGGGTTATATGTGTGTCTATCATAAATAAATCACAATAATTTCAGAAAAATTTGAAAACTGTTGTCACATCTTAGTATTTAATTCAATTTCATATTGCGATAATTTTAGAAGGTCTTTAAGCACTTTAAACACTGACTTTATTTGGATTAAAATATCCGTAGCAATGCAAATTAAACGCAAATTTTTAAATAAACTGCAAATTTTGCACAACTGCTGAAATGCCTAAAACTATGTATTTCTTGTTGGCCAAGTTAAGCTTTTAAGTTTTGTTAGTTTAACAATCGTTGAAAGGCTTTGCCAAAAGGCTGCATTGGCTGCCTGCCTGACTGCAGAACAAGCACCAAGTATTTGCAGTGTTGTATTGTATGCAGACTGTGTCCGCAAAGCCGAACAGAATAGAACAACCGACGGACCAGACCAACCGACCGACCTACCAAGAGACCCCCTGTATAATATAGGGCCTCGTCAGGAAATGGGCCCGCATAAAGATGCAGCTCTACTACGTTCGGGTTTTGTGTGTGTTTGCGGTTAGTTGTTTGACTTTTTGGTTTTAGTTGATGTTGCTGTTTTTCACTTGTTATTGTTGGCGTTAAGTTCTCAAATTGTTGTGCCGAATGTTGTTCTTCACCGCGCCTTCCTGGAATTCAGCATATAATAAGATAAATGCGACTTGCAATAGGAAGGACTCGGACTGAACATTTTTGAGAATTTCAAGAATTTTTAGATAATAAATATTTTCACTTTATGTGCAGCTGATGATGATGACGACGACGAGGACGATGAGGACATTTTTTTGTTCTTAGTGTTATTTTGTGGTATTGTACTTGCTGTGTTATTTGCCTTTAATATTATTGTTGTTTTATTGTTGTAATTGTTGTTGTGGTTGGCACATAAATTGCGCTTACCGTGTTCGTTCCACCAGCTGCACTTTTAATTCTTGGCTGCATTTTATGCATGTGAATTTATACGCTGCTGTCAGCAAAATTTTATTCCTTCCATTCGCTGGAAATTTTAATTAAAACATTTTTCTGTTCCTTCAGTGTTCGTAGTTTATTTTAACGCTTATTAAGCCAAGGAGTTGGAGTGAGTCAGTGTACGAATTTCGATACAACAACAATAACAAAAAAAAAATAATCCCAGAAAATTCAACAAAAAACCAAAAAAAAAAACTTTATGAGATTTTTTTTTTAATTTCAGTTTTTCGAAGCAGCTTAAATTAAAACAATAAAAAAAATAAAAGCTGCCACGCACATGTGTTGCTGCAACAGGCAGCCTTTTGGGACAACATGTTGCTGCTGCCACACTACTGCTCTTGAGACTGCTGCTGCCACTACTGCATTTCTGCCAAACGCATTTGGAATTTTAAATTTCTATAAAATTAAGTTGAGGTCAGTTTAGCGCATGTTTTACTAAACCATAATATGAACACAAAATTGCTTAATTTGAAACCACAGAGAAACTTAAATTTTTCGCAATTTTCTTGTTAAATTTTCATTGCATCGTTATTGGCGAATGTGGTAGCAAAATGACCACAAAACATTTTGTGGCTATGAAAAATATTTTTAAAACATAAATGGCGTACTACATATATTCTTAATTTTAAGTTAACATTTAATTTTCATTTATAAAACGGAGACAAAAAAAATTGGATGACGGACATAGCGTCCATGTCCCAAGTGACTGTTTCAAAACGATAATAATGGCCAATGTTAAATTGTAATAGATATTTTTTGAGTTTTTTTTTAAGTAAAATTGAGTTTTGTAAATTTGTAATGCTCATTAGAATGGAGTCATACGTTTAAAATTTCCTAAACAAATTTGGAAATGAAATTTCATCTGCGAAGTTTAGGTTGAAGCAAATATAATAAACTATCTGGACCCGTGCACGACTCGTGCCAAGATTTTGTGAATTAAAAGATATGGAGCAATTTTATTAATATAAAAAACCTTTTTATTATTTATATCAGGGGCTTGTGCTTGGCTGTGGAAGTTTTTTTATTATTTTTATAAATGTAGTAACCAAATAATAAATCTCCGCCAAAACAACTTTTCTCAAAGACAATTTTTTCTCAGACTGCTCTGTAAAATTCTTCCCCATAGAACGCTTTTCCGTAGAATTCTTCCCGGTAGAAATCTTCCCGTAGAACTCATCCCTGTAGAATTGTTCCCGGAAGAAATCTTCCAGTAGAACTCATCCCGGTAGAATTGTTCCCGGTAGAATTCTTTCCTGTAGAATTCTTCCCCGTAGAGTTTTAATGTGGTGAGTTTCAGTGTGGTGAGTTTAGGTGAGGTGAATTTTGGTGTGGTGAGCTTTAGTGTGGTAAGTTTTAGTGTGGTAAGTTTTAGTGTGGTGAGTTTTAGTGTGGTGAATTTCATTGTAGTGAGTTTTAGTGTGGTGAGTTTTAGTGTGGTGAGCTTTAGTGTGGTGAATTTTACTGTGGTGAGTTTCATAATGGTGAGTTTTAATGAGGTGTGGTTGCTTTTGTATATTTTTTTTTTATTTGAGTTTTTTGTTTTATCTTTGATTTATGTCGTTTGGAATGTTTAGGTTGTATGGGAGGTACCACGCCCCTTTGTCCAATCGCGCCCATATATAGCCTATGACACCCGGACTCCATAGTATCCTGTTACAAAATTTCAGTTAAATCGGTTCAGCGGTTTAGACGTGATGCTGGAACAAACAGACAGACAGACAGACAGACAGACCGACAGACAGATCAAGAGTTTTGTATATATAGATAATATTTTAAATTTTATTCATTTTCGTATTATTATTAAAATAAAATAATTGAATACCAGATAAGTGATGGCATTAGGTGAACAGTAGACTCACAATGGCTGTGTATGAAAACATTTTATATAATTTGATTGAAAAGGTCAAATTGAATTGTGGAGAATTTTGAGCGAAATCCTAATATTTCTTGCCGCTCTTTTGACATTTCTCTTCAGTAAGGTTTACCATTTCATGATGGAAAGATATATGAATTCGAATTTCGGTAGTAAATTTTAATAATTACGACTGGTTGTTGGCTCGTATATCTTTCTATCACAAAATGGCAAACCTTATTAAAGAGAAATGTCAAAAGAGCGGCAAGAAATATGACGTCGTTTGCTGTCCCTGTCGCTCTACTTTTGTAGCGTCCCTGTTGAAAAACCCTTGAAAAAAACTTTTGTAGCGCTCTTATTTAAAAACCCTTTATATAGAATTGATGGAATGTTTAAAAAAAAATCTCTGCAGAGTATTGTAATCAAATTTTACAAAAAAAATACTCAATAACTCAGTTGCAATATGTATTAAACAAATAAAAGTTTTAAATATAATATAACCTTTTTTCTTTTTTTTTTATTCTGCATTAAATTGCAATAATAATAATATAATAGTTTGGCACTACAGTCCTATAAGAACTTCGGCCGAGCTCTCTCACCATTTTGAGCTGTGCGTGTTATATTTGTACTCAAAGTGGTGGGACCTACAGTTTATTGCCGAATCCGAACGGCGTGTGAGAGCTTTTCATAGGCAATCGTTTTACTCTCGTAGGTTTGCCATTTACTGACGAGAGGTAGCGCGGTATAGAAAAATGTTTCTATGAAAAGATGTTGTTAGCCCCAGTCCAGGCTTGAACCGGGGACCTTTCGGCTCGCAGTCCAACGCACTAACCACTGAGCTACCGCGGCTACGATTGCAAATTGCAATACAAAATTTAATTTTCATCAATATTTAAAATAGTAACTGATAAATTTAAACTACAATTTTTTAAATTTTTCTTAAAAACTTCAAATATTAATTAAAAACTACATTTTTATGCAAGAATTTTGTAATCGGTATTTTTTTAACTTTTATGATGTTATACTTTTATTTTTTTAAATATTTGGATCTTATTGTATACAGTTTTCAGCGTTTTATTTATAATTTTGTTTTTTAAAATTTCGTATTATTATATTTTAGCCAAAAGTAGGAACTGAGTTTGAAAATGAGCCAAATCGGTCAACGGACACGCCCACCTCCCATACAAGTCACTTTTATATAACTCTTTCGGAACTAATAACTCGAAAAGTATTCAAGGTATAGTTATAAAATTTAAAAGGTATTGTTATAATTCACCTAAAAATATGTGGTCCAAAAATGGGCGGGATCCGCCCACTTTCTTTTTCATTATATCCCGGGTTTTCATAGTGAAAATTTGATCAGTAAATTATTAAAATCAAATCTATGAAATATTAGCCTTTCAAAATTTTAAATATAGACGTTGTCCGCCCTATTATATGTTTCTATTTTTATACCCTACACCTATGAGGTACAGGGTATATTAACTTTGTGCATATATTGTAACGCCCCTTAGGAGGCGTGTCCGGTAAGGAAAAGTATATATATTCTTGATCAGCATCACTACCCGAGTCCGTATAGCCATGTCCGTCTGTCTGTCTGTCTGTCTGTCTGTCTGTCTGTCTGTCTGTCTGTCTGTCTGTCTGTCCGTCTTGCTGTCTTGCTGTCTTGCTGTCTTGCTGTCCGAATACAGAATAACTTGAGAAATACTGATCAGAATGCGATGAAATTTCGTCTCAATATATTTTAGCCAAAAGTAGGAACTAAGTTTGAAAATGAGCCAAATCGGACAACGGACACGCCCACCTCCCATACAAGTCACTTTTTTATTACTCTTTCGAAACTAATAAATCGAAAAGTATTCAAGGTATAGTTATAAAATTTAAAATATATTGTTAGAATTCACCTAAAATTATGTGGTCCAAAAATGGGCGTGATCCGCCCACTTTTTTTTTCATTATTTCCCGGGTTTTCATAGTGGGAATTTGATCCGTAAATTATTAAAATCAAATCTATGAAATATTAGCCTTTCAAAATTTTAACTATAGGCGTGGTCATTTTTTTTTAAATTTTTTTTTTTAGTTTTTTATACTTTATATAAATTTTTTAATTTATGGGGATATAAGACGTAAATTTCTGATTTATGAATAATATTCTGATGGTGGGGAGGTTCAGCATAATTAAAAATTTTAAATTAAGGTATACAATTAAATATTCCTCATTAATATCTCCACCAAAGGTGTAGGGTATTCCATAGTCGGGCCCGACCGACTATAAAAATCCGCCCCATGTGACCGAACTTACCCATGTGACCTAACTTTCCCAACTCGTTGCTATTGTATTTATCTTTAATTTTTATTTGTTTTTGTTTATGTATTTACTAAATTTTGTTTTTCTTTTGATTTTAAGATTGAATGTATGTATCATTGCTTTTTCATCTTTTGTTTTTTTTTTCTTTTGTTTTTGTGTATTTAAATTCCTGTAATTGATTTTAATTAAGGTTTTGTATTTGAACATGTATTTTATTTTTAGCTTCTCATTTTGTGTTCGTTTTTGTTCTGATTTTATTTTAGCTTTTTCTCTTTTTTTGCTTTTGTTATTATCTCTTGCTTTTGGCATTCTTTTTTTTATTTTCAATTGCTTTTATTTTGTTTTTCGCTTTGTGTTTCTTTGTATTTCGTATTGTTCCTCTTATTTGGATTTTATTTCTTATTTTTGTGTAATTTTGCGTTTAAATTTGTTTAATTTTTTAATTTTTATTTTTTTTTTTCTTTTAGTTTCACTTTTTTTGTTTTTATTATGTTTTTTTTTATTATATTTTTATACCTTACACTAAGAGTTAAAGGGTATATTCAGTTTGGTACGCCGTTTGTAACATCCGGAAGGAAGCATAGACGGTCTAGAAAAGTACAAATATTCTTGATCAGCATGACCCCCTGAGACGATTTAGCGATGTCCGTCTGTATGTATGTATGTATGTATGTCTGTCGGTTATTGAACTTTTTTTTTAAAGTTTGATTTTATGTTGTTCTTTTTATTTGGATGTTGGCTCTTATTTGTGCTTTTGATGTTGTTATACGTTTAACTTTGTTTTTTTTATTTTTACTTTATTCTTTTTTTTTTCTTTTTTTTTTGTTTGCTTTTAGTTTTGTGTATAAGTTAACTTATTTTTTTTATTTTTCTTATTCTTCTTTTAATTTTTTGTTTTTACATTTGTTTAGGATTTTGAGTTTTTTCTATTGATTTGTGTTGTGTTATTACTTATATTTGTTCTTTTTGTTTTTTATTTTATTATTTTTACTTTTTGCTTTTAGTTGTGTGTCGACACTTGATCTTCTTTTTAATGTTTTTGTTTTGTTTTTTTGTTCTTACTTCTGTTTATTATTTTGTGTTTTTGCTTTTGATTTGTGTTTTTTCATTACTTCTGTTTTGTTTGTTTGGTTTTGATTTCGTTATTTTTTTTATTATTTTTTTTTATATAATTTTTTGTTCATGTTCGTATAAGTGTCGAGTTATATTGTTTTGAAGTTAAGTTGGTAAGGGAGGTGTAACGCCTCAATGTCTTATATAACGCATCAATGTCTTATATTATTTAAATCAAATCGGTTAAGCGGTTCAGACGTGATGCCGAAACAAACAGACAGACCAGGAGATAGGTAATTTACATTACCCACTATGAAATTATAAAAAATATAGAATTTCTCGCATTCTTCTATTTACAATAAAAAGGATAACAGAGAAAATGACTAGATTTATTTTTCTAAATCAAATTAAAAACACACAATATCATAAAATCTAATGCATTAAACTAAAAAAATCTCAAAACATAATTTATTAGAAAAATATAAAAATTTAGCAATGTGAATATTATTTTATTAAATTATAAAAAAAATCATTTACAATATACAATAAAAAAAAAATCATACTCGAATCTAAACTATGACGTTAGCTATTTTGATAAATTAGCATAACTACCTACAAAATAAAAAATGAAAACATAAAAAAAAAAATCACAAAACTTTTAGCACATGCTCAAAATATATATTCAAATAAAATAAAAAAAAATAAATATGCCCCAAAAGCCTCATCATCAGATGACCCACATGTGTGCCAACCGCAGAGTAATGAATTCCAAAATAAACCACAGGCATTCAACTATATTTATATGCAATTTTATACTAGGGTGCTCTACAGTGTTTTCATTTAGGGTTGAGGTTTTATTTAGCCATATAACGAGAATGTTTTTATTAGAAAAATTTGCATATATAAAAGAATATGTGGCATATTGTGGTATTGGATGTTTTGCAAAAACTTTAGAGGGTTCTGTACAAATGATTATTCATGTGTATACTTTGAAACATCAATGTAATTATCTAACAACCTATAGCAACCGCAGAAAGATGAAATTTATAACATTAATTAGTTTCATAATTAAAAATGAAATCATCTAAACAATGTTAAAAATTGATTTTGAATTCATTATACTGCTGAAAATACAACCAAATACTATAAATTCTTTAAATACTATTATAGGCTTCATGAAACTAATACAGATATTTTAAAAATTGAGGTTGAAGAGCATATTTCTGACAAAAAATTGTATAATAAACGGAATTTTTGTATATCATATGGAATTTAAAAAGGAATATCTTAACCTCAAGTGGAGTATTTAGTTTCAAATTGAATTTCAAATGAATTTAAAATGGATTTTCTGTATTTTAAATGAAATTTGAATTATATTAATTATGTTTTAAATATTAAACAGAAATTAAAAATTACTAAAAATTAATTATTTTCTCAATTACATTTTGAAGTTGCTAAATATAATAATCAAATATTAAACTTCCATACATAATTGTTTAATTTACAAAGTAATATTTAATGAAATGCATTTTTTTCGCTATTACTTGTATTAATGTCCTCCTCCCATCATTTCCATTATTTATTCCAGCAATAAAACAAATCGCATAGATATCAATCATTATGCCAACCAACTTGCATAAAATCCTCACAAATCCAATGCAATCTATTTTAAACGATTTTTGTTTAAATATTATGACAAAAGAACAGACGAAAGAAGCACAGCAAGGACACACCAAAGAAAGACAGAAGACAATGACGACGACAATAGTGAAAGAAATAAAGATGAAGACGACGACGACGACACTACGGAAGTACTCACTTCAAAAATCACAAATCAATTCAGTTGCTCATCAGAAAACAATGAAAAAAAATAATGAAAACTCGTCGTCGTTTTCATTGTCGTCTCTTTCTTCAATATGTACTTGGCTGCATGCAGCGCTTTTAATCTCGATTAGATTCGTTTTATTTGCAGAGATTTCTACTCATCGCAATCTGAAGAGGTCTGAGCGTCAAGCCACGACAAGATTTGTTAGATTGTGTATAATTTTGTTTTTGAGATTTTATTTGGCGATTTTATTATTTTTTTTTATTTTATTTTATGATTTAATTTTTGCGCAAAACGTAATAAATTGTATACAGTGAAAACAATTTCATATTTTTGAATAGTTTCTAATATTTAAAGAGTAGAGGAGCCTTTGGTAAAGTTTTTATTTTTCTCCAAACAAAGTTAATTTGAATAATTTTTCAATTCTTTTGGATCTATTCCATGGACTGTTTCTTGATTTAACTTTTTGCGTTAACAGAATTTTATATGGCTTTCAATTGATTTTTCAAAACATATCCATTTTGGACTTGTTGAAAAAAGTTTGGGTAAAGTGGGAAACGTTTAAAGTTTTTATTTTCCGCCAAAAAAAAGTTAATTTGAATAATTTTTCCATTTTTTTGGGTCTATTCCATGGACTGTTTCTGGAATACCCTACACCTTTGGTGGGGATATTAATGTGCGATATTTAATTGCATACCTTAATTTTAAAGATTTTATTTATGCTGAACCTCCCCACCCTCAGAATATTATTCACATATCAGAAATTTACGTCTTATATCCCCATAAATTAAAAAATTTATATAAAAGTATAAAAAACTAATAAAAAAAAAAGAAATATATAATTGGACGGACAATGTCTATATTAAAAATTTTGAAAGGCTAAAATTTCATAGATTTGATTTTAATAATTTACGGATCAAATTTCCACTATGAAACCCCGGGAAATAATGAAAAAAAATGTGGGCGGATCACGCCCATTTTTGGACCACATATTTTTAGGTGAATTATAACAATATGTTTAAAATTTTATACCTATATCTTGAATACTTTTCGAGTTATTTGTTCCGAAAGAGTTATATAAAAGTGACTTGTATGGGAGGTGGGCGTGTCCGTTGACCGATTTGGCTCATTTGACTCAGTTCCTACTTTTGGCTAAAATATATTGAGACGAAATTTCATCGCATTCTAATCAGTATTTCTCAAGTTATTCTGTATTCGGACAGCAAGACCGAATACAAGACGGACAGACGGACAGACGGACATGGCTAAACGGACTCGGGTGGTGATGCTGATCAAGAATATATATACTTTTCCATACCGGACACGCCTCCTAAGGGGCGTTACAATATATGCACAAAGTTAATATACTCTGTACCTCATAGGTGTAGGGTATAAAAAATATATATATATGTATGACAATCATTTGTGACTTCATTGATGAATGACGTGCATGACATCGTTAATGCTAAATCATGCAGGAATCAGTGGACATTTGTCTGAAAATGTCATCAATGCTTTGCAGGGCGAAAATGCTATCGGTCATCGATGTTTCTGACCTGTCATAGGGGGGAATCATTGAGGAAACATTTTTCCTGCTGGGTTATTAATAACAAAATACATAAAAAAATAACTTTGAATCCGAACAGTTTATCCATTATTAAGTAATTGAATCTAAAACTAAAGAAAATAAAATATCGAATTTAAAACCGAAATTTTTCAGATATAAATTTATTTCATTAAATCCAAATGTGAGTACCATAAAATTTATTCACATACAATTCATGTGACCGAGAAAAGAGTTTTATACAAAAGTCTGTATTCTATGAAAATCTACTGAAACAACTAAGTTTGCCTAAAAAAATCGACATTCTGAAATTGTATTTGTTTTTTAAATTATTATCAATAAAAACCAGTTGGGAAGGTTAGATCACATGGGAATTTTAAAGTAGGTGTAATTATGATAGTTAGGATTATCAAAATTATAGTCGGTCTAAGCCGACTATAAATACCCTACACATATGTGTGGTTACCATTCAAAGTGATATATAGGTCACCAGGGCATACGAATCCTGAAAATAACTACAAACTTTCAATCGCTGAAGAATTTCCATTCATTTGATACCCATATTTACAAATGGGTAGGTGTACCGAATTTCGATTTTTTTTTTTTGAACCACAAGTCTTTTCGCCGGAAAACCTTATTATCATGTATTTGAGCATGATATCAATATATATTTGATAAAAAAGTTTACCTAAGTACGTATACATAAAAATTGATCTTATATGTACATTTTATATGAGGTATTTGAACATAAGTGGTCAGATCATAGGTCACAATAAACCGATCTCGCCAATTTTTTCTCACGTACAGCGTAGGTATATTAGTAATCTAAGTTATAAGTTTCATTTATCTAGCTCTTCAATTTTAAAAGTAGTAGGGATTTCAACAGACAGACGGACAGACAGACGGACATCGCTAAATCGACTCAGGAGGTCATGCTGATCAAGATACCGGAGATGCTTCCTTCTGGGTGTTACAAACGGCGTACCAAACTGAATATACCCTTTCACTCTTAGTGTAGGGTATAAAAATCACATTAAATTTTTAAAAAGTGTCAACTAAAAACTCAATTTTACTTCTTTTCACTATTTGTTTGTAAAGGGCTTTTTAATATCTTTTTATATCTTTCCATCAAGAAATGGCAAACTTTACTGAAGAGAAATGTCCAAAAAGCGGCAAGAAATATGGCGTCGTTTGCTGTCCCTGTCGCTCTACTTTTGTAGCGTCCCTGTTGAAAAACCCCTGAAATAAAACTTTTGTAGCGCTCTTATTGAAAAACCTTTTATAAAAAAAATATTTTTCAATATAAATTTTATTTTTCATTATTTTTATTTTTTTTTATTTTATTTCATTGATATTTTTACTGAAATTGAATTTTTCAATAAATAGGTTTTATGATGTACTAGAGTTAATATATAGCTGAATTGGTATATTGGAAATCATACCCTATCTCAAAACATATGTTTTTGAAGTTTTGGTTGGCCCTTAAGCATTACAATTGTTTATTATTCAAACGGAAATATCGATATTGTAAGTCTGCACTTTTTTTGTACTAAATCCCGGTTCAAATCCAGGGATTCAAAATGTTCAGTGCCGAAATTTCGGGCTTAAAATCTGGTTCGGGATGGACATTCCTAGTAAGCAGTCAATAGAGTACAGATGTATGGGATGGATATGCGAAGAAATGTTTCTCGTTTTGTTGAGTAGTGTTCATTTTTCTAATTCTGACCATATTTTAACTTTTTTTAAAGTACTAACTTGTAGTATTAATGACTTTGGTACCAAATGAAGCATATAAAAGAGCTATTACATGAAATCAAAAACACAGTCTCACATATATGTATATGGACCTTATCCATTTTTACACTAAAAACTTCAATTGTATAAGAAAAAATTAGCTTTAGTTTTAATTTTAATTTGTAGAATTATTTTCCTAATTGAAGGAAGAAAAAAAATCCATAAATTAAATTTTAACAAAAAGATTTATAAATATTTAAAATAATAACTTATCATAAGAAATTGCCAATATTTATTTTAAGTATACTGAGTGTCTTCTCATCGCACCTTCTAAAATTTAAAATTCTACGTTATTTTATTATATCGACCACACCCCATACCAAATACATTCTTAATGAAAATCTTATTTGTAGCAATATTGTCTACGATTTTCGGCGTATTTCAATTGTATGCTTCGCTGCATCCAAATGCAACTAGCGCATAAAAGACATTTAGACTACTCCTACCAATTCCATCTCAGCTCAAGCACTTATGCAACAACTTCATCACCTTCTTCAACACCTTCTTCATCAACTTCTTTATCACCATCGTCATCACTATCTTATATTATCCACCATTTCCAACACCTTCTGTGCTGCTTTACCCACATTACACACCCTACACATGGCCTTTATTTTATCTCTTTTCAATGACACTTCAAGAAGGTTTTGCCTTCAACTGTGCTGCGCGTTGCTGCTTGGTGCTGCGCTGCACAGCGGCTTGTGTCATTGATTGTTCCGTTTGTTTCCAGGACATTCATGTAGCAGCATCTGCAGTGGGCGTGTGCCAGCAACATACAGCATGTTAACCTTGTCAGCAACATGGCACCGTGTTGCAGCCACCCTGCCCGCATCCGCATTCGTCATGCTGTTGTATATAACAAGAGCGCCAGAAATTATTTCAATTTTCGCACTTCTCAAGTGGCACTGTGTATGTCTGCCTGTCTTTGTGTCCTTCTGTCTGTCCAGGTCCCTACCCACGTCCCTGTCCATGTCGTTCGACTCAAGATTCGTGTTGAAGCGTATGTCTTAAACGTCGTCGTCTCACACACAGTCAGTGGGTCTGACGCCCCTATCAAACGGTGCCGTTGATTTGCTGCGTCGTTGCAAGTGTTCTTGTTGAAAATCAATTTCTTGCATCATTGTTTGCAAAATGTGAAGTGTTCTGGAAAATTCATTTATTATTGTATTAATTCACACGACTTTCAAATCTGTTTACCTACGTTCTGGTTTTTATTTTTCTTTTTTTCAACAAGTTTTATTTTTAATATAAATGTGCATTTTCTGCTATAGTTCTTATCATTCGTTTTTCATACAGTTTCTAGTAACTGTGACATCATTAATATTTAAATGTATATACATTTCTATTAGAGATCATTAAAAGCATTAAACACAACACAATATCACTATAAGATACGATTACTTTGATTTTTTTTTCTCTTTAAAAATTATGCAGGTTTAAAAAAAAAAACTAAGTTTAACTCTCGATTGCAACTAAACGACTGGAGCGAATATTGAAATAAATATTTTTTTCTGAAATCATTAAACAAAGCGCTTAATTTGTACCCGTCCAGCATGTTTGATTTAGAAGATATCGTCACTGTCATGCCAAAGGGACGAATGTGCATTTTTAAAAATGTTGGGAAATCGAATTATAGAGTTTGATATGCTTTAAAAATTAGCAAAATTTACATTTTTTTCAATTTTTTCTGTTATTTTAGTTTATTTGACAATTAATATATCGTATATCAAATATCATTAGATTTGTACAACCTACTGAATTATAAATACGGATTTTGTGAGGCTATATCCTGATCAAAACGCAAATATTTTTGTATTTTATGCTATAACTTTTTATTAGTGCAGGATAAAATAGTAATGTAAAGGCATTTATTGTTTGCCTTTAAAGCACCTATCTATTGGCATCATTAATTAAAAATATTTTGTCAAACATTAATTTGCCATTTGCAGGAAAATTTTTTTGACAAAATATTTTTTATTAATGATGCAGATGCTTTAAAAACAAACTACTAATACCTCACACCACTATTTTATCTAGTACCAATAAAAAATTATAGCAAAAAAACGAAGTAATTGGAAAAATTGAAAATCTTGTCATGCCAAAAGGGCGAATCTTTTCGTTCTTTTGCTATAACTCTTTAATGGTATAAGATAAAATAGTGTTGTAAAGGCATTTATTGTTTGTTTTAAAAACACCTATCGATCTACATCATTAAAAAAAATCATTAAAAATATTTTGCCTAACACTAATTTGCCATTTGTTATTTGCAAGAAAAAATGTTTGGCAAAATATTTTTAATTAATGATGCCAATAGATAGATGATTGAAAACAAACAATAAATGCCTTTACACCACTTTTTTATCTTATACGATTAAAAAGTAATGGCGAAAAAACGAAAAGATTCGCCCTTTTGGCATGACAAGATTTTCAATTTTTAAAATTCGCCCTTTGGTTTTGTCTTTTGTGGATAGAAATATCTAACAAAATGACACGCGATTTTGGCACAGCATACTTGAGGATAAACTACATTAAAAAAATGTAAAAAAACGCAAATGTCAAAAATTGCACATTCACCCCATTGGAATGATAGTGACGAATTCAACTCTTGATTCCTCCCAAACCACCAGAGTGAATTAAATTTTTCAAATTCAAAATTGTCTACAGTTTAGTTTAGTATTTTGTATGGGAAATTAAGCAAATTTAACATTGAATTCGATTGAACATATCTAACGCTATCTTAAAGCTATCATCATAAAACTTTTACCGAATATATACTTATTTTATATACTTTAAAAGTAATAAAAATATTTGGCCAATATATAAATTATGCGGTTAGATATAACCGTTTTATGACAAGTCCATTTAAAAAATTAATATTTTCGGATATAATGTTGTCCTGCACATATACTTCGTCGGGCAAAAAATAAGTAAGGTTAAAAAATGTTTATAACAAATTTATCTTTAAAATTGCATACCAAAATTTTGACGTTGGGCTTTAAAAACATTTCTGCAAGAATGCAAAATTTAAATAATTAATATGTCATATTGCATACTTATGTAAAGTAAATATATAAGTGTTTGGTATCATTGAAAAGAAGAGGATTCAAGGAAGCTATGTGGCGAATATAAGAATAATCTGTAAATAATTCCTGAACACTTTTTTTCAAAAATAAGAAAAATATATAAAATAATAATATAACAAAAAAAAAACTTTAAATTGGATTAAATATATCTAAATAGGTAATAACCTTCTCATCATGAAATTTTTACAGTATATATAATAATTTTATGTTCTTATGCTCAATTAAAACATTTTTAAGAAAATGTATATTATAAAGTGAGATATAACGGTTTTAATCTATGTCGCTTTAAAAAATAAGTATTTTTGGGAAAAGTGTTGTCCTGCACATATACTTCACCGGGCAAAAAATAAGTAAGGGTCAAAAATACGACGAAATAATACTTCCTTAAAATTGCTTTCTTAAATTTTGAATTTGAACTTTGAAAACTTTGTTGCAGGGTGTCAAAGTAAAAAAAAAAGTTTAAAAACTTTAAATTTGACCAGTGTTGCCAGATTGGTTAAATATATTTTGGATATTTTTTAACATTTGAAAGATTCTCAGTAATGCTAACTGTCAAAAAAATATAACAAAAGTACATGTTACTAAAAAAAAACATTTCTTACGGAGATTTGTATAAAAGTCCAATTTTCCAAAAAACAATGGAAAATAAAAAAAATTTCGACTTTACAATTTTATATTTACTAAACCACTAGAGATATTTAAAAAAGGTTTTCAGTTTATGATTTGTGTGTTAATTTTTTATATACGTCATGTACAAATATTTTGATTTCGTGATAAAATGTACAATCTATATATATAAAAATCTTGGTCCGTCTGTCTGTCTGTTTGTTCCAGCATCACCTCTAAACCGCTGAACTAATTTAACTGAAATTTTGTAACAGGATTCTATGGAGTCCGGAGGGTGTCATAGGCTATAAATGGGCGCGATTGAACAAAGGGGCGTGGTACCTCCCATACAAACTAAACATTCCAAACGACATAACTCGGCACATACACAAGCTAAGAAGATGAAACAAAAAACACAAATACAAAAAAAATATACAAAAGCAACCACACCACATTAAAACTCACCACAATGAAACTCACCACACTAAAACTCACCACACTAAAACTCACCGCACTAAAACTCACCACAACAAAATTCACCACACTAAAAATTCTACTGCGAAAAACTGTACGGGAAAGAATTCTACGCGGAAGAATTCTACCGGGAAAGAATTCTACCGGCAAGAATTTTACGGGAAAGCGTTTTACGGAGAAGATATAACTAATAAAAATGTTTTTTATATTAATAAAATCACTCCATATCTTTGCATTTACCAAATCTTGGCACGACTCGTGCACGGGTCCAACTAGTCTTTGTATAAATATGTACAGAAAAGACTTCAAAAATGAAAACATAAATTCATGTTCAATTCTATATCTTTAAAACTAATTAAGATATTTGCTCATGTAAGCAGCTTTTTATAAACAAAAAAAATTTTAAATCGGATTATTTTAGAATTTTTACAATTTTGAAAATATTTTTCATGAAAAAAAATTTCAACTTTACTAATTTTTATCTCCATAAGCATTAAAGATACAAACTCTAATTTAAAAATTAAAGTTCTCTCAAGTTTTTTCTGTATAACACTTTTAAATTTTTTAAATCGGTTGAGTGGTTCCAAAAATACTGAATATCAACCGATGTAAGAGCGTTTCCGCACACTGTGGGACGCCCCGTTTAGAAGATATGAAGGTTTTAGGAAAACCTAAATTTAACTCTTATTTTAAAAATCGGTTAACTTTTGGATTTTTTAAAATTTTTGAAAGATTTTTGATGAACAAAAATTTCAACTTTATTGATTTTTATCTCCATAACCATTAAATATATAAACTCCAATTTCAAAAACTTAAGTTCTCTCAAGTTTTCTCTGTATAATACTTTTAAATTTTTTAAATTGGTTGTGTGGTTCCGAAAATACTGAATTTCAGCCGATTTAAGAGCGTTTCCGCACACTGTGGGACGCACCGTTTAGAAGATATGAAGGTTTTAGAAAAAACTTAATTCAAATCTTGATTCTTTCGAAATGACTGGTGAAGTAGTAATTAGAAAACATTTTCCTATAAAAAAAAGCTCGTAATAATCATCTTTATACAATATTTCTATATGTACAACATTAACAGAACTTTCACACAGCTATAAAACTGATATATAATAAACCTTATTTCGAAAAATAGTAGTATTTGCTACAGCAAAAATACATGCTTTCACTGTTGAACCAAGTTTAATTAAAAATTCCAATAAAATTTCTTTTTAATGGCTAATGATGTAGTAGTCTTGGTGCATGCTAAAAGAATAAATGATAAAGAGCAACATAAAAAGAACTTTACATATTGTGCTGACAGTGAAGACCATCAGCAGTAACGCCATCACGAGCAACACCTACACCACCAACAGCAATGCCATCAAAGGCAACAGTAGCAGCACCAGTAGTAGCAGCAACAGTAGCAGCAACAACACGACCACCACCCAGACTGGACAAAGGATACACACCAAGGACGATAACTAAGGACTGTGCTACCGATTTGCATTTTCCAGTGCGCGTGCTGCTGTTGTGTTCAAATTGAAAATTAAGTCATTAGAATGATAATTCATGACAAGGGAGCGACTGTTGCTGCTGTTGCTGCCACACAAAAGTAGTGTCCTTGCTGCAGCAGCAGCGGCAGCGACGACTGCAGGATGTTGTGGGGATATTAGTCACCTATTAAAATGCATTCAGCGCATGCAAAATATGATGCGCGCTATAAAGTGAAATTAATGATTTTGCACACACACAACGAACGAACGGACCACCCACCCACTTAAAAAGCGAAATCAATTAAATGTTAAAGTCAAAGCAAAAAGAAATAAATGCAAAAACCAAAAATAATTGCATGAAGCGTATAAATGAAAATGCAAGGAAGCCAAAAATTTAAAACTATGTAACGCATCCATTAATTCGGATGTAATTATTTTCGTATTTCGCTGCAATGAGTTCACGAGGAAAATGTGAAAATGCGCAAATCCGAAAATACCAAAGTGATTTCTTGTTGAGGCGGCGGAATTGTCAGCTTAATTATGTATTCATTTAATGCTTGTATTAAGCTGGATGGTTGTTTATAATGAGAAGGTTAAAATTACAGTCAGCTTTTGAAGTAAAAGTTACTTTTGAAAAACCTATTTTAAAAAGAAATCTTTTAATAACTTAATATACATATAATAACTTTATTATTATTGTATATTTATGTATGTAATTCTATTTAAAAAGTTTCCAAGTAACCAAAAGCGTCGTTATAGGACCAATATCAGTACTTATTCGCTTATAAATGGGTCACAAGCAATCGAGTTGTAACCCAAAAAGCGTAAAAGGTTGATCCTAATTGTACCCCTATAAAAAATTGAATTATATTAAAATAAAATATATTCGGTAAAAGATTTATAAAAGATAAATATGACAAAGTCCAATTTTCAAAAAAAAATTTGAATAATAAAAAAAAATTTCGACTTTACAATTTTATATAAACAAATCTACTGGCGATATTTAAAAACGGTTTTCAGTTTATGATTTATGTGTTAATTGTTTATAAAATTTCATACAAATATTTTGACTACAATGTAAAATGTATTATCTGTGTATAAATTTGAAAAGTAAAGTCTTCAAAATGAAAAAAAAGTTTATGTTCATGTCTATATCTTTCAAACTAAATAAGATATTTTCGCAAGTTAGCACATTTTATTTAGACCTTAATGTAGGGATTTCACAAAACAAAAATTTAAAATCAGATAACTTTTGGATTTTTTTTATATTTTTTAATGTTTTTTTATGAAAAAAATGTCAAATTTATTAATTTTTATCTCCATAACCAACAAACCACAATTATAAATCGTAAGTATACAATACAATACGTATACAATATTTTAAAAATTTTTCAAAGCGGTTACCCAGTAGAAATTTTGGTAGGGCCATGGTCATGAAGTGATCATGTCATTATTTGAGATGATCGGGATATGACGAGGCCCATAATGTCCTTGTAACGCAGTGTCCTGATCATGTATTGACCTCAGGCCATAATCATGTACCGATCGGGCAATTCCCCATTTTATTATTTACCCGACAATAGCCTTGTCAGAGCCCGAGCATAATAGGGTTTCTCTCATTAAATCTCGATCATTGCCTGATGCTAATTTTGTTATGAGGAACAAATAATGTAGCTATGATCAGGAACATTGACTATTTAGACAATGTAAACCCTGGTATGGTAAGCATGATAAGGGCATGCAAAGGCAATGATCATATTTTCTCTAATAGGGCTTACCCAACGAAAACCCGATCATTTCCCGATGGCGCATCGGGCAAATTTCTACTAGGGTTGAGTGGTTCCGAAAATAATGAATTTCATCTGATTTTAGAGCGTTTGGACACACAGTGTATCGGATAGAAAATCAATTTCTTTTTTTTATTTTAATGTTTCAATTGCTGGTGCTCGAAAAGAATAGAAAAAAATAATAATTTCGAGGTTAGGCGCCGAAAACCTTGCAAAAACAAACATTTTCTTTTTATGCTTGAACCTTTCTTTTTTTGTGAGAAATAATTTAAATGTTTTAAAAAAAAATCAATCTTTAAAACGATATTCGATATAAATTTTTCAAACTATATAACTCGGTACTTTTTACGAATACGAAACAAGTACAAACAAAAGCAAACTCGAAACCAAGTAAAAGCAATTGCAAAAGAAATAGAAAACAAATGCAAACAACGAAACATAAACAACAAGAAAAAAAAACGAAATCAAACATTATCACAAAAACACAACCAAAAACAAAAACTGTAAAAAATGAAAATCAGAAAGAAAAAACAAAATCAAAAAACGAAATCATATCAAAAAGAATTAAAATAATTTCTGAATAATTTCGATTCAGAACATCATACATTTTAAATGAATATATCGTCGTTGTAGCAAAATGTTAATCTATCAAATGATATTCCATCATATGCATCAATTACTTTTTATAAAATTAATCAACAAACTCGAAAATCAAGATTTTCATAAAAATGTATTTAGAGACTTTTCGTTCTATAACGACTATATATTTTCAAACAATGAATATATATTTTCCTTATTTTGGACTAGATAAATATGAATAAACAAACTTTATTAAACAAACTTTATTTAACTGGATTTTCAGAAGTTAATTTATTGATTATTAAAAACCAAAAAGAACACGCAAAATTGTTGCTGTATTCATCGCAAAAAGAACACGTGTTCATGTATTGTTGTTGTTTTCATCCATATTGCTCTGTCTGTATGCTATGTTTTGCGAGGTCGACATCTGTTTGATAACCTGCGTGTCTGTCTGTTGAAAGTAACTAAGCCAAATTTTTCTAGATATTCAGACATTAAGTTCTTAGGTATCAAAAAAGTAACTAAGTACAATTTGTCTGGATTGCAAATTTGTTTCTTCTTAGTTATCAAAAAACGGCATTATATACAATGTTTGCATGTGTGTGTTTTCACGAATAGAACAACAAAGTACAGCAATGAATGTTAAAGATATAAATAGAAAAAACGATTTTTCCTACGAATATTGGTATGGTTTCAGTTCGTAAACATAAATTTGGGTTCAATTTTGTATAAATACCAAGTTGATTTTATTCCATTGTTATCCAAATACACTATACAATGCTTATGGGTAACGTGCGGAGGGTTTATACATAACCAAAAGAAGAGGCAACAGAAGAAGAAAAAGTGTATAAGGTAAGTAAACGGTTTCAGAATAATATACAGAGATTAAATTAAATAATAATAATAAAAATAAAATAAAATAAACAATTCAATTACATTAAGTATTCAAAGAAGTCATTTAATATACAAAAATGCATATAGGTAATAAAGTTCTAAATACACAATAAATTAACTCGACTATATTTTTTTTATTTTATATTAGCTTAGAAATAATTGCATTTAGCTACTTTCAACATATCGACAGACAGCCACACGAACAAACAGATGGGGCTGACAGACGGACAAAGTAAAACAAAACATAATAGCGAGCATAAAAGCAAGATCGGAAAAACAACAACTATACGAACACGTGTTCATTAAATTTTGGGACGAAAACAACAACAACATTTTTGATATCTAAGAAATTAATAACTAAATTCAAGACTTATTCTACTTAGTTACTTTTTTGGTACCTAAGAAATTAATCACTGAATCCAAGAATAATTCTACTTAGTTACTTTTTTGATACCCAAGAAATTAAAAACTGAATCCAAGAATAATTCTACTTAGTTTCTTTTTTGACAACTAAGAAAATCCATTTCTTGATATTAAGAATTTTTCGGTTTAGCTGTATATCACTCCGTATACTTCTTGGTTCCTTCTGGATTTTAGAACTTTTTTCCCTCCGTGTAGTAAAATTTGTCGAAACTATCAAAAAAAAAAAAAGGATTTATATAGATTCATTGAAATATATGTATTTTTACCTTTAATAAATAAAAAAACAAATAAATATAAAAAATTCAAATAAAATATATTGAGTTCATACGAACATGTCTTTAATTTTTTTATGTCACGTAGTAAGAAGTTTATTACTATAGGGAAAAAAACATTAAAACAATAGTATTTATACTATTATATTCAATAATATTGAAGTTATTAAATTAATAGTACTGAATTTTTCAAATACTATCAAATTCGTTGAAATACTTTAGAATCAATATGAAATAACCATTAATACTGTGTATATGAACATAAAATTTAACGTATTTAAGTGATAACCGTTAATTATAAAATATAAATATTACATCTAATTAACGAAATTAAAATATTCTACTTTTAACTGTTATATCTTAAACACAAAAAAGTAAAGAAATATTATCTGTTACGAAAATAATTATTTCTTTGGCAAATAAAAACACAATAAACCCCAAATCATACACAGAATACAAAAAATATAATTTCTTTAGAACACTAAGTGTAATTAAAAAATAATGCAAACAATAAAACAAAAAAAAACGAAATAAATGACCAAAAAATGTTTTACGTTGCTTTATTAAAATATATGACAAATATTTATGCTTGTGTAAATTTGAACAAACGAAAAATATATCAATAAACCTTTCATGATTTCAACGCTTGCTTTTCTGCCTGTTTTGCTGAAACTCAGAAAAAAATTCCATTCAGCAATTGCTGTCTTTTTGATCACGTTGCCGCCAAAGCAAGACGATTAGCGACGATTGCGACCCAAATAATTTGTAGTTTTTGGTTCATCTACATTGAACTGCGTTCTTTTTAATGAACGATATATACTGTTGGCTCAAAGCAGATTTGACAAATTTTTTATTCTAAAACAAAGTTTTTTTTTTGAGCTTATACATTTTTTTTTGCATTTCGTGTTTTTATTTTATACTCCTTATGTTATTTATTTGCGCAAATTCCTTTTTATCAATTTCGCAGTATTGTTGTAATGCCATTACATGGAATAAAATTCGTTTACTCTGTTTGTTCAAAAGATTTGTTGCTTTTCTTATAACGTACTACAAAACTTCGTCCTTGTCGTGTGGGAGAAGGATGTTTTCATACTGTTGTTGATCCTGTATCTGTCGCCGTTACTAGAGTTAGGTAATTTTTTATGTGTTACCTAATTGTCTACAAATTTGTGTAGATATTTTTATACTATGTCGACATTTATATAAATATTAAATGGATTTTTTAAAATTTATAAAGTTTATGTAACCACTTAAATCTATAACGTATTAAATATTGTTTAATAAGAATAAATCATTTCTACAAAATAAATACATGTGTATTTGATTCGACATGTATTTGTTTTTACCATATGAAAAACATTGTTTTTGTATGAAAAACAACTACATTTCAATGCAACATTTGAATAAACTTGTATTGAACATAAATACATATTGTATTTGTTTAACTGTTCAGAAATGACTACATCTGCATTTATTTTTACTACATTATTATTAAACTCGACGAAAAATGTAAAAAATAAGAACACTTGTTTCTAGTTCTAGTTACCTCATTCTGTATTTATTGAAATTCAAAAATTGTTTGGAAAAAATACAAAATCTGCATTTATTTAGTATTGCACTCAGTATTTACTAAAATCTAAGAAAACTGCTTAATTCCCTTAATAGAGATTATAACAATTATTATAACATGTGGAGGTCTGAATAACAGATATATTTTAAAATTTACTAGTCTGTATTTATGTACAAAAATATGTACAAAACTTACTACATCTGCATTCATTTTTTTTTTAATTTTTATTTATTTATTTATTTATTTTTTTATTTATTTATTAATTTAACTCCATATCCCAAAAAATTCTCGACTACATGTAGACAATATTTTCAAACACTGTCGTGCTATTGCGGCTCCTGTTGTCAATGCACGTAATTTGATCAGCAGAATGCAGCAGACGTTGACGAGTAGCATCCTGGTTGCAATTCCAGCTGATTTGGTCAACTTCGTCGGCTGCGTCGACATCTTTTTAAATTTGTACTTTGTCTTCAACTTGCTCTTACTTCTTCTTTATTTTATTCTTCTACTTCTTTTCCACGTCATCATCCTCGACGTAATCATCATCGTTGTCATCAAAGTTGATGAAGCAACCGGACGGACGTGCGCTACAGTGAAGCTTCAATTGATGCAATCAACATGATGACATTTTTTTTTATTCGATTCATCCCAACCACCTCTCATACCATACACGATGTTATCCTTCAATGCTACAAATAAATTACGTATAGAGTCAATTTTTTCACGTAATTTTTAGTGAACATTTTTTTCTCGTTTTTCTTATTTTATTCTGCACGTGTATTTCGTTGTATTGCAAGTTCTTGGGTGAACGTTTGTTGTCTGCCTGGTTGTTTTTGCTTTCTTTCGTGACCAATTTTCGAACGGAATTCGTAATATAAACTGCACACAAAATAAACCTGGATTTTCGTGACTTTTCATCAGCTTTGGAAATTACAACTTGTTTCAAAATTTATAAGGTTTTGCGTATTTTTTTTTATTTATTTTAAATGCATTTATTTGTAGCTCATGTGTGTTGTGACATGTTGGCGTAGGTTAACGCATAAATTGGCAAATGCATGGTATTAGATTATTGCAAATAGCTATAATTTTCTTCAGAAAGGTAGCAAATATTGGAAGCTGTGCGTAGAAAATGCTGTACTTACTTTTTTTTACTTCAGAGAATTAAAATGGAAATAAACAAATGAACAAAAACAACAATAAATAAAAATAAAAAGTAACAAATAGAAGAAATTAAGAGAAAAAGTAAGATATGTGGAAAAAAGAAGATAGAGAAGTGATGCAGAGAGGAGGAAGAGAGGAGGTAGAGAGGAGGAAGAGAGGAGGAAGAGAGGAGGAAGAGAGGAGGAAGAGAGGAGGAGGAGAGGAGGAGGAAAGGAGGAGGAGAGGAGGAGGAGGAGAGGAGGAGGAGAGGAGGAGGAGAGGATGAAGACAAAAGGAAGATAGGAGGAAGATAAAAGGAAGATAGGAGGAAGAGAAATGGAAGATAGGAGGAAGAGAAAAGGAAGACTGGAGGAAGATAGGAGGAAGAGAGAGGGAGAGAGTGAGAATGGAGAAAGAGAAAAGGAAGATAGGGAGAAGAGAAAAGGAAGATATGGAGAAGAGAAAAGGAACATAGGGGAAGATAGGAGGAAGATAGGAGAAGATAGGAGGAATATAGGGCGAAGATAGGAGGAGATAGGAGGAAGATAGGAGGAAGATGGGAGGAGATATGAGGAAGATAGGAGGAAGACGGGAGGAAGATAGGAGGAAGTTAGGAGTAAGGTAGGAGGAAGATAGGAGGAAAATAGGAGGAAGATAGGAGGAAGATAGGAGGACGATAGGAGGTAGAGAGAGGGAGAGAGAGGGAGAGAGAGGTAGAGAGAGGGAGAGAGAGGGAGAGAGAGGGAGAGAGAGAGAGGGAGATAGAGGGAGAGAGAGGGAGAGAGAGAGAGAGGGAGATAGAGGGAGAGAGAGGGAGAGAGAGGGAGAGAGAGGGAGAGAGAGGGAGAGAGAGGGAGAGAGAGGGAGAGAGAGAGAGAGAGGGAGAGAGAGGGAGAGAGAGGGATAGAGAGGGAGAGAGAGGGAGAGAGAGGGAGAGAGAGTGAGAGAGGGAGGGAGAGAGGGAGAGAGAGGGAGAGAGAGAGGGAGAGAGAGAGAGAGGGAGAGAGAGAGAGAGGGAGAGAGAGAGAGAGGGAGAGAGAGAGAGAGAGAGGGAGAGGGAGAGAGAGAGAGAGGGAGAGAGAGGGAGAGAGAGGGAGAGATAGGGAGAGAGAGGGAGAGAGAGGGAGAGAGAGGGAGAGAGAGGGAGAGAGAGGGAGAGGGAGAGAGAGAGGGAGAGAGAGGGAGAGAGAGGGAGAGAGAGGGAGAGAGAGAGGGAGAGAGAGATGGAGAGAGAGAGGGATAGAGAGGGATAGAGAGGGATAGAGAGGGAGAGAGAGAGAGGGAGGAGAGGGAGAGAGAGGTAGAGAGAGGGAGGGAGGGAGAGAGAGAGAGGGAGGGAGAGAGAGGTAGAGAGAGGGAGGGAGGGAGAGAGAGAGAGAGACGGAGAGAGAGAGAGAGAGAGAGAGGGAGGGAGAGAGAGGGAAGGAGGGAAGGAGAGGGAAGTAGGGAAGGAGGGAAGGAGGGAGAGAGAGGGAGGGAGAGCGAAGGAGAGAGGGAGGGGGAGCGAAGGAGAGAAAAAGGGAGAGCGAAGGAGAGCGAAGAACTTAAGAACTTAAAAAAAAAATTTTTATATACCTATTTTTATAGTTTAATATCTTTAATTAAATAAGAAAAAAAAATGCATTAGAGGTTTAAGTCTAAAAAGGGTGAATTCATTCGTCAATTCATCCTATGGGACAAATACGTTCCAATTTTTCTTTTTTTTGTTTCTGAAACTTTTACGAAATATTCTTTCATTTTAGGGATGTAATTAAATTTTTTTTTTATGGAGACCGAACCGACTCGAGTATATTCACTTTTTGAAGTGGTCCAGTGGTCCAAAGAATTTAGTAATACTATAAATAATTGTAAAATTGTAATCTTGAAACAATTTCTGTTCATTTGAGTTCCCATTTATATGAAGGTGTACCGAATATCGATTTTTATTGATTAAATTTACCCCAAGAGGTTAGTGTTATATGAGGTAATTGAACAACACTGGTCGATGCATACGGCCAAATGAACCGATTATATCCATTTTCAATACCAAACAGCACAGGTATATATGTAATTTAAACTCAAAGTTTTATTGATTTGCTTTCAGCAGTTATTCTAAAAGATTGATTTCAACAGACCGAACCACAGACGGACATCGACACCGAACCACAATTCTGGATGTTACAAATAGCATACCAAACTAAATTTACCATTTATAGCCCATACTGAATATGCCATTCAGTGTAGGGTATAAAAATAGCAGAAAGTTAAATATGAAAAAATTAATAATAATAAAAAAAAAATAAAAAAATATAATAATTAAAAAAAAAAAAAAAAAATTAAATTACAAAAAATTGCAGCTAGCATAATAATGAGAAAATGTACGCCACACATACATAGATAGCAACAGTCTGTGTATTGCAACAAAATAACGCACAGAAATAACATTTCAACATAATTGCACATTAACAAAATTACAATTACGATCATTGCGCTGTGTCTGTTTGTCTGTTAGTCTGTCTGTCTATCTGTATGTGTTTGCATATGCATAAAGAGCTCTAGCAGCGACAGCAACACAAGCAGTACCGCTGGAACCGCTGGAACCGCCAGCACCGTCAGCTCTGAGAGACTTTCGCAAATGGCACGTTCTGTCGTGAGGCCTACAAGCAATTCAAGAACGTCCATTTACTTTGCTTTGTGGAATAAAGTTGCCAGGAGCAGCAGTTTCAATGCCACCAACACCACCGCCACCACTTGAGTATCTCTGTACAGGGTACATTTAAATGTATGTGTGTCACACTGTATGTAGCGGTAATTGCACATTATGCAAATTTAACAACACACAAACACAGCTACACATTAAATCCTTACAACCGAGTGCGTGAAATACATTTTATTGCCAATTGCGCGCATGTTGGCCATTGCCACACAGACAGCGCACAAATGCACCATTGCTGACTGCCTGATTAAAAGTGAAATCACAAAAAGGAAAAATATTAAATATAATAAAATGACATAAAATAAAAAAACAGAAATAAAATTATGAAAATATACAATTATGAAAAATATACAAGTGCAGAAAATTACATTTTTTATGAAAATGTCTCCAATAATAATTAATAACTTTAATTACACTAGACAACACGATTTATAGCATGGATATATTGGATCATCAATTCTATATAATACGCCGTAATTGATTTTGACCACAGAAAAAAAATTTACATCATATTGATGAATTCCGCTCTTCAAACCATGATTCATTGTATTAAAGTATTATTCATAATATTAATGACTAACGACATCAATATTTTGAATACGATCATAAATATGATGAACGCTTGGTAACTGTCGAAAAAGTATTCTTCAATATGATGAACTGTATATGAAGAATACGTTTCATCATATTAATGAAGGAGTACATAATATACAACCTATTTTACTTCATACTAAAGAATGCTATTCATTAAACCAAATTACAATCAAAATATTTATTTTTCGTTCATTTGTTTGTCGTACTTCTCAGTTCTCAAGTAGTTCTTGTATGTAATTTTTTAGTAAATTAATTTCGTAAAATGTTTTATAAAATGTTTATTTATAATCACAACTTTTTATTAATATAAAGTTATATTTATAAAAAATATAAGGACTGCGTCGAATAAAATTGTCCGCTACAAAAATGAAAAAATCTAGAAATCTAGTATTCGAATTTTTATAGAATAAAATATTTTATTTTGCAAATTATTTTTAGATTTAAAAAAATATATAAAAACAGAAATTAATATTTTTTAATAAAAAATTTTAATTTTTCCGGAACCCCTTCCATTAATGTTGTAATGGTAGTGTCCGACACCCTCACAGCTGCTGAAGACCACTTTCTTTTAAAGTCTTGAAGGTCTTTGGCCACTTTTTTTGTTGTCTTCAGTTCTGGACAGTTTGGTGGATTGGCTTCTCTAGGCACCAAAATCAGTGCATTTTGTTGGATCCACTCTAAGGCCGTTTTGCTGTAGTGACATGAAGCGAGGTCAGGCCAAAAAAATGTGGACACTTCATGTTGGCGTAAAAATGGAAGCAATCTCTTTTGCAAGCATTCCTTCACATATATTTCGCTATTATTTGTACCCGATGTCACGAATGAGCTGCTCCTTTTTCCACAACTTCAAATTGCCTGCCAAACAAGAATTTCTTTGGGAATTTTGTCATTTTTTTTTATTTGAATTTTTCAGCGACATTTCCTCGAGAATCGGCTGTATAAAAATTCTGCCCAGGTAGCTGAGAAAAGTCCGTCGTCCATTATGCAGCAATCGAATTTTTTAAAAAATCTTGGTTCAGCTTTTTAGCTCGTTGTTTTGCGGTTTCATTCTTGACGGCATTTCTATCCGGAACTTTTTGGACCTTGTACGTCTTCAGCCCAGCTTCTTTCTTAGTCCTGCACACGAAAGATTCTGAGCAATCCGCCTTTCTCGTCAATTTCCTTCCGGATATGCTTGGATCTTTCGACTTTTCACGATCATGTGGTCCTTTACCTTTACCAGAACCTTTCTTCCGATCAATGCTCAGGTCTTCCTTAAAGCGGTTGATAACGCGAGAAATGGTCTTAGGGTTAGCCCCTACCTCCTTGGCATTTTTTTTAAAAGACCAACTAGGTTGTTTTTGAAAAATTTTAATTATATTTTCACGCACTTTCACTTCGTTTGCCATTTTCGCGTTAAATAAATTTTGTATTGACTGACACAAATTATTTTCTGCTATTTAATTCAGAGCTACTATGATCAAATTTTTTTAATAAATTTTTTTTGTAATTTTTTTTTGTAATTTTTTTTTTTAAACATTTTTTTTCCAATATTTTTTGTTTCGACACATTTTTTTTTCGAAAATTTTTTTTATTTTTTGGATAATATTTTTCTGTTATTTTTAAATAAATTTTTTTTATAAAAAAACACTTTTTTTAGAATTATTTTCTTAAAATTTGTAAAAATATATTATATTCATAAATATTATGAACAAATTCATTAATATGACGATTCAAATTCATTGTCCTGAATATTTCGTTCTTCACTATGATGTTCGATAGAACGAATAATTTCATATATATAATGAATGCCGTGTACATAGAAAAGATTTGTTTGAATATGCTCGAATGTAATTATAATATAATTCGAAATCACCATATAAATATTGGGAGTATTATCTAATTACATTATAATAGAATTATATTATTATTTTGTTCAGATTGAAATATTATTATACGATATTTAAACATAAATTGCTTTAATCACGGATTTACATGAATTTACTATATTAATGTTTCTGATTGATATTTCTGCTATTTAACACACCCAACGTCAATAAAAGGTTCTTTGAATTATATGTATTTGGTTATTCGTTCTTGTTACTGGGTGACAACGAATTTAAAAATAATAGCATTATTTTGATTATATGTATATTTGGCATTACGAAGTCACAAATAAATAACAACGCTGCATACTTTTAGCACTTAGTAGCACTCACATTTTTCATACAGTTCAAAAATTCTTTTTGGTGGAAGAATTTGTTTAAGTACTGCCAATTACTGTTAATACCAGATAGTGGCTGCTTGTGAAATATCCAATTTATCCGAAAATCACTGAACTCAAAATAGGAACAATAGATGGAAATTAAATTATTAAGTATAAATAAAATAAGTGAAATAAAAAATAAATAAAAGTTTAAGTTTATAAATAGAGAATATATAAATAAAAAAAATGTAATTTAAAAATAGGAAAAAAACAAATATTGTGTAAAGAAGTTATTAGCACTAAATTTACTATTTATACCCTACACTAAGAGTGAAAGTGTATATTCAGTTTGGTACGCCGTTTGTAACACCCAGAAGGAAGCATCTCCGGTATGGAAAAGTATATATATTCTTGATCAGCATGACCTCCTGAGTCGATTTAGCGATGTCCGTCTGTCTGTCTGTCTGTCTGTTGAAATCCCTACTACTTTTAAAAGTGAAGAGCTAGATAAATGAAACTTATAACTTAGATTACTAATATACCTACGCTGTATGTGCGAAAAAATTGGCGAGATCGATCCATTGTGACCTATGATCCGACCACTTATGTTCAAATACCTCATATAAAATGTACATATAAAGATCAATTTTTATGTATACGTGCTTTGGTAAACTTTTTTGGTCAAATATATATTGACATCATGCTCAAATACATGATATTAATATTTCCCGGCGAAAAGACTTATGGTTCACAAAAAAAAAAATCGAAATTCGGTACACCTACCCATTTGTAAATATGGGTATCAAATGAATGGAAATTCTTCAGCGATTGAATGTTTGTAGTTATTTTCAGGATTCGTATACCCTGGTGACCTATATATCACTTTGAATGGTAACTACACATATGTGTAGGGTATTTATTGTCGGCTTAGACCGACTATAATTTTGATAATCCTAACTATCATAATTACACCTACTTTAAAATTTCCCATGTGATCTAACTTTCCCAACTGGTTTTACATTAACATTAAATGTAAACATAAATATGTTTACATGTAAATACAATGTTTTTCACATTTAAACATATATATGTTTGCAATGACGCCGAAAATTATTCATTATGAACATAAGTATGTTTGAACGAAAACAAAAATATGTTTGGCTGTTATTATAGTAATGTTTGATAATGAAATTATAATTTTGTTTGCATAAAGCTCCAAAGATATATGTAATGCCTGCAAAATTATGTTTGGGAGAGCCCTTTTTTTTGCAGCGTGTATTCATCAATATGTCCTTTAATGCTATTCATTAAACCAAATGTGGTATCAACATGATGAATCAGGTAGTTGTGAAACAAATTCATAATATTTATGAATAAATTCATCGTATTGATGAATTTTTTTCTGTGACTGCATACTCAGTTTTTTTCTACTACATAACGTTTTTGAGAAAATTACAAAAGTATTTTTAAGCCGTTCTCAACCACTACTTTAAATAAAAATATATATAGTTCTGTGGAAAAATAATTGAACAAAAAAAAATAAACGCATTTTTTATTTTATTTGTCAAGACTAGATATTTCATTATGTTTTGAAGACAAATGAATCTAAACTCGAAAATATTTGATTTTTTTATAGATTTTTTTATCATTTAGGAATTAATGATAAATAACTGAGTTGATTTAAAAAAATAGTATCGATACAAAAAAGTTAGTAATTTTCGTCGTTAATTTTAACTACGCTCTGCGTAATCATAAATAATTTTCTTATTTATCATTAGTTTCACAATGCTAAAAAAATCATTCAAAAATAGTCTAAAAAAGTCAATATTTTTCAAGTTTAGATTCAAATATCTTAAACACTTATCGGAATAATAGTAGTAATCAGTATATTGTAATTAGTCTTGACAATTAAAAAAAAATTGCCTTTATAGTTTTTGGAAAACTGCTTGTGCAAGGGACTGTATTTTTTTTAATTCTAAAAAGTTTCTAAAAAGGACCTGAAAATTCGAGAGCAATTTTATTAAAAACTTTTTATGATTAAAAAAAACTGATTATGCATTCAAAATCAGCAACCGTGAAAGATATAAAATGAATGTTGATGTCCATGGCAAACAATTTTTCTCGTTTTGTTGAGTAGTGTTATTTGTGCTTGACATGCGAATCGCTTATATTTCACGTGCCGCATATACATCATCATTTGCTCGCATTAATTTTTTACACGTTTAAGCCGTTACACACATACACGCACACTCACGCACGCACACACGCTTTGGCTCACATGTGTTGGTAAAAAAGTTAATAAATTAATTACGCCGACTTTAATGTGCGTCTGCTTAAGTACTAGCGCAACACATGGGCGGCAGCATTGGTTGCGGCTGTAAGTGGATTAGTGCGTGTGCACGCTACAATCAGCAGTCATAACTGTACATAGCAACAATAAGCTCTAGATGCCACATATTAACTACTTTGTCAATAGTTATAATAAAAGTTTTTGTTTTGTTACACACTGCGTATGAGTAATATTAATTGTAATATTTTATATAAAGAGTTATAACGCGTGTCTGAATGAAGCTATTTAAACTTTTAAAGTAAAATTTAAAAGCGTATACATCAAGGTATATTTAATTATATTCAATATTAATTGTTGTATTTTTGTAGATGTCTGTAACCAGTGATTGAAAGAAGCTATACTAAATCTTTAAGGCATATTTAAAATCATGTAAATCAAATCTATTATAAATGGTGTTTGGTTCATCGATGTTAAAAATTCGGGAGGTAATTTTAAGACTCATAGAAATAAAAAAATACATAATAAAAATTTCTAATATTGCACACAGTCTAAGATACAGGGTGTTTAAGAAGTGGATATTACTGACATAATCTAGTCCAGAAAATTGATTATAAATTATAACCTCTATAACATCTTCGAAACGCATGTTTTTTTTCTTTTATAGAAGGTACGTAAAGTTGATATTTACAGACATAAAAATAAAAATTTTTACTTTGTCATTCCAATAATCAAATAATCAAATAATCAAATAATCAAATAATCAAATAATCAAATAATCAAATAATCAAATAATCAAATAATCAAATAATCAAATAATCAAATAATCAAATATTCAAAAATTCAAATAATCAAATAATCAAATAATCAAATAATCGAATAATCAAATAATCAAATAATCAAATAATCAAATAATCAAATAATCAAATAATCAAATAATCAAATAATCAAATAATCAAATAATCAAATAATCAAATAATCAAATAATCAAATAATCAAATAATCAAATAATCAAATAATCAAATAATCAAATAATCAAATAATCAAATAATCAAATAATCAAATAATCAAATAATCAAATAATCAAATAATCAAATAATCAAATAATCAAATAATCAAATAATCAAATAATCAAATAATCAAATAATCAAATAATCAAATAATCAAATAATCAAATAATCAAATAATCAAATAATCAAATAATCAAATAATCAAATAATCAAATAATCAAATAATCAAATAATCAAATAATCAAATAATCAAATAATCAAATAATCAAATAATCAAATAATCAAATAATCAAATAATCAAATAATCAAATAATCAAATAATCAAATAATCAAATAATCAAATAATCAAATAATCAAATAATCAAATAATCAAATAATCAAATAATCAAATAATCAAATAATCAAATAATCAAATAATTAAATAACCAAATAATCAAAAAATCAAATAATCAAATAATCAAATAATCATATAATCAAATAATCAAATAATCAAATAATCAAATAATCAAATAATCAAATAATCAAATAATCAAATAATCAAATAATCAAATAATCAAATAATCAAATAATCAAATAATTAAATAATCAAATAATCAAATAATCAAATAATCAAATAATCAAATAATCAAATAATCAAATAATCAAATAATCATATAATCAAATAATCAAATAATCAAATAATCAAATAATCAAATAATCAAATAATCAAATAATCAAATAATCAAATAATCAAATAATCAAATAATCAAATAATCAAATAATCATATAATCAAATAATCAAATAATCAAATAATCAAATAATCAAATAATCAAATAATCAAATAATCAAATAATCAAATAATCAAATAATCAAATAATCAAATAATCAAATAATCAAATAATCAAATAATCAAATAATCAAATAATCAAATAATCAAATAATCAAATAATCAAATAATCAAATAATCAAATAATCAAATAATCAAATAATCAAATAATCAAATAATCAAATAATCAAATAATCAAATAATCATATAATCAAATAATCAAATAATCAAATAATCAAATAATCAAATAATCAAATAATCAAATAATCAAAAATTCAAATAATCAAATAATCAAATAATCAAATAATCAAATAATCAAATAATCAAATAATCAAATAATCAAATAATCAAATAATCAAATAATCAAATAATCAAATAATCAAATAATCAAATAATCAAATAATCAAATAATCAAATAATCAAATAATCAAATAATCAAATAATCAAATAATCAAATAATCAAATAATCAAATAATCAAATAATCAAATAATCAAATAATCAAATAATCAAATAATCAAATAATCAAATAATCAAATAATCAAATAATCAAATAATCAAATAATCAAATAATCAAATAATCAAATAATCAAATAATCAAATAATCAAATAATCAAATAATCAAATAATCAAATAATCAAATAATCAAATAATTAAATAATCAAATAATCAAAAATTCAAATAATCAAATAATCAAATAATCAAATAATGAAATAATCAAATAATGAAATAATCAAATAATCAAATAATCTAATAATCAAATAATCATATAATCAAATAATCAAATAAGCTAATTTAATTTTAAAAAATAAAAAATATGGTTGTTTTTTAAAGGGTTTTTTTTATTCCAATTGTAAGCAGAATATATATTCTTTTTAAATTATTCATTACACGCCATTGGCGACTCAAATTGCCTTTCATAAATACGTAAATCTTAATATTTGTATATGTAGAACCACACTGCGTATGAGTAACATTTAATTCAGCAGGTTATACAAACGCCTATAACTATGTTTTAGAAAAAGCTATTACAAAGCTTAAAGCTAATTAAAAAAGCGTATTGATTAAGCTTTCGAAAACACCCACATCGACATTTATTACAACATGTAAATGTCAACATTTTAAAGCGTTAAAATGCACAATCGACTTATACAATGTTTATGGTTTCAAAATCAATTAGGTGTAAATTCATAAAATGAACATTTATTTATGCATTTTGTGGTTAAATGGTGTTTGTATTTTCAATGTTGTTGTTATTATTATTATTGTTTCTAATTTTAAATATTTTCACACAACATAAATTTTGCAGATTACCATAAACTGAGCAGCAGCAAATGGAGCAGCAGCAACAAGAGCAATTTTATACCAAGGTACACGTAATCGCATTGCTATTGCGCTTTTCTTCCTCCGGAACGAGTATTAAGAAAGACACACAGATACTTCACATATATAAAACAGACAGACAGACGCACATATACAACACATGCTGTTGCGGTAAGATTTTGTTTTAGGATCCATTAAGAAGCCAACATATGAAATATGAGGATAAAAGCGGAAAATGTTACAAATAAATTTTACTTAAGCACAGATAAACGACTTTTAGCTATTCTTAAAATATTTCATGCAAAAGGATGTAGCTAGCTACCTACCTGGCACACATGCTGCTGCAACCTCAGAGATAGTTGGAGAGCAAGCGAGAGAGCGCGTATAACCTAGGCAAAAGATAGAGACAGCATTATGAAATGAACGAGAGAGAGAGAGAAATTCAGCATCATGCATAACGTTATCACTCATAAGCATACATAAAATTTGTAAATGAACCACCAAAGACATGAGAATTCATAAATAACCTTCAGCGCAGGACAACAGTACAAAAACCAAAAAAAAAATAGAAGATGAAAAAACAAATGCAGGAAATACGAGTCCGTCTCTTGTTTATATTACGGGTCGGTCGGTCCCGTCTGCAGTATTCCATTTCTCTCTGTCATTTTGTGCTGGAGTGTGTTGCGAAGAAACAAATATTTGCCAAAGCCAACATCCAACAAATTTTAGCCGTAGCGCGTAGAGTGTAGTAGAGTGTGACCAGACAATGCGCAGCAGGTCAAGTGCTGCTCTCCTGCATAGCTCTGGCCACATTCGGCTGGCAATGGGAACGAGCGATTATGCATTATCCACATGTTGGTGCACAAAGTGTCAGCCAGAATGCAGGAAGCTGCCGGACAGCGCACCACCAACAAAGAGGAGTCGTTTTGAAGGAAATAAGTGCAAAATACTTCACAGTAACCTTAACCAAATCGTTGGGTAGGGTGCAAAGTAGTGTTCACTTTTGTAATTTATTGTTTAAACTCGCACTTGGTCATCAGCCGTTGTGACTGCTGAATGCACTGATGATACTGAATGCACTGACAAAAATATTTTAATTTTTATGAACTAGAACTATGTACTAGAAGAATAAAACAAATCAAAAAAAAATATATAATTAATATATATATAATTTAAAAAAACATTTTTTCAATTTTCATATAATTTTTATTCAGAATGCAAGCTTTAAAATTACCTCTCAAGTTAAATTTCAATGAAATATGTGTTCGAATTGTCAATCCTTGACATAAACCATTTTTTAAATAGAACCCATAAGGATTAACATGACGTAATGTTTTGCCTCTGGAAATCACGAAAAGATCACAACACAGGAAAAAATAATTGACGTAAATATAACAATCGATATTAAATGCATTCATTAATCAATCCAGCAATTAGGCCGAGCTCTCTCACCATTTTGAGCTGTGCGTGTTACATTTGTACTCAAAGTGGTGGGACCTACAGGTTATTGCCGAATCCGAACGGCGGGTGAGAGCTTTTTATAGGCAATGTTTTACTCTCGTAGGTTTGCCATTTACTGCCGAGAGGTAGCGCGGTATCGAAAAATGTTTTCTATGAAAAGATGTTGTTAGCCCCAGTCCAGGCTTGAACCGGGGACCTTTCGGCTCGCAGTCCAACTCACTAACTACTGAGCTACCGCGGCTACTCGAATAATAACTAAACAGCCAAGCAGCCAAGCTTCCTCATCAGCGCTCTTGTATGCAGTTTGTGCTTAGCTAAACATATAACTTCTCTTTGTATAATGAACAAAATGCGAATTCTTTTCTGCACAAAGTGACGAGAAGGCAAGCAGCAAAAACTGCACCAAGTTTAATTTTTGTCAATTACTGTAGTTGTGTTGCAGCAAGTTCGTATAGGCTGTAGAGTCTCTACAGTGTTCAAATACGAGAACTGCACTTTGTATAAAAATTAAATCAATTTTTATTTTGTACACAATCCAGCGATACGAACTCGTAGAACAGTTTTCCGCAGACTGAATTTGCGTAACAAAATTTTATTTGAATTTTTCAAAATGAAACGATTGTCACACTTTTTATTTTGAATGCTTGGAAGATATAAGAAATTTCTATTTTTGCTTAGTTTCAAGTAGTTTAGCTACTTTTTACCTCAGACAAAATGTGTGGTATTTTTCAGGAATATTTCAGGCATATTTCCACCATGTTGTAAAATTTTGTGAAATTTTAATGGCAGTTTCACGGCATATTTTGGGAAAGGGCAGAAAACAGATAGCTTGTGATACAAACTCGGCCTTTGACTGTTTGAAATATGTCGACAAAAAGTTTCAAAACTGCTTTGACCCTGCCAAAAATTTTATCTGGGGTAGTAAAGTCAAAATCTATGATCGTTTTCAATTACTATATACTTTTTTTTTTTTAAATAAAGTTTAAGATATTTTCGTCAGTGTACTTTGCTTAGCTCAAATTGATTTTCAGTTTTTCCCAAAGAGTACCACAAAGCCCCCTCCCTTACAACACCATCAGTTGCCGCTTATTATCTACTTTCATTATTCATTCTATACGTTGACCATCCATTCATCGTTTGTACGCCGTGCCACACAATTTCACTTCTATGCTGCATTTTGTGCTGACCATCATAGTACGGTTTGTCTCAGTGCTAGTTGGTTTTTGTACTTTGACAATAGCTTTTGGCGTAAATTAATTTTCATTTTATACAGAATTTAATGACGAATGATGCGACATTTGAACAAACATTTTTTTTGCTCCATTACAATTACAAATTACATCATAGGGACATAATCTGAAATGCTATTTCTACTTGATAATGAAAATATATTTCAATTCTTTTCAGATAATTTGGATGGGTTAAATTCAATTAAAATATATATTGAAAGTCGATATTTAGTAACTGAAAAAAAATGCAATCAATTTACTGTTTTGATTGGAATTAGGAACATGTCAGATTAAATTGTAATGATTAATAGGAACCACGAATTTAAACCTTAAACGAAAACGATATACGTTTGAATGGCTTAATTTTTAAAGCCACAACGGTAACCGTTATAGAAAATTCAGAAATAAACCGATATTTAAATGAAAATATAGATTTCGGTTTATACCGATTTCAAAACGTTAAAAAAAATATGTAATACATATAATAAATAACTATTTTGATTTGTTTGTTTCGTTTCTCCGTCTAAACGGTTGATTCGATTTTATTCGACTTTGGTCGTAGATATTCTAGGCCCTAGAAGGTCAAAATTGTTATAACAAATCTATGTGGCATACTAAATTTTAATCTTTTATATTGAAAGCAAAATAGTCAACATTACACGATTTCATGAATCACATAAATATTTATATTTCAAATGGTTTTAAATCCTAAAAGAAGCATCGTATGTATGTATGTATGTATGTATGTATGTAAAGGGTTTTTCAATAAGAGCGGTACAAAAGTTTTTTTCAAGGGTTTTTCAGTAAGGTTTGCCATTTCATGATGGAAAGATATACGAGCCAAAATGAGTCGAAATTATTAAAATTTACTACCGACACTCGAATTCGTATATCTTTATATCATGAAATGGCAAACCTTACTGAAGAGAAATGTCAAAAGAGCGGCAAGAAATATGGCGTCGTTTGCTGTCCCCGTCGATCTACTTTTGTAGCGTCCCTGTTGAAAAACCCTTTATGTATGTATGTTCCGAAATGGCGTCAAAACGACTGAACCGAATCGAATAAACTTTTGAAACAATATGCATGTTGTACCTGGGCAGAGTATATGCTATACCTCGGTGGGATTGGTGGACTGGGAGTGGCACATCCCATATAACTCAAAATGTAAAAACACGTTATATCAGCAGTTGAGATATCAAATTTAATGAAATTTCGGTCAGCGCTATATTTGTCCATTCTAAATAGCCTCGCCGAATGTGAGCGGGATTTTGACGTGGTACCCCCCATAGAAGGTCCATTTTGAAAATGGTGTATGTCGATAGTTATTACTGTGACATCAATATATTTCACAATAGGTTATACCAACAGCCCCAAATTATTTAAACTCACCACACCGAAATTCACCGCGGTACCTCAGTGGTTAGTGTGTTGGACTGCGAGCCGAAAGGTTCCCGGTTCAAGCCTGGACTGGGGCTAACAACATCTTTTCATAGAAACATTTTTCTATACCGCGCTACCTCTCGGCAGTAAATGGCAAACTTTCGAGAGTAAAATACTGCCTATGAAAAGCTTTCACCTGTCGTTCGAATTCGGCAATAAAAGGTAGGTCCCACCAATTTGAGTACAAATATAACACGCACAGCTCAAACTGGTGAGAGAGCTCGGCCGAAGTTCTAAACAGGACTGTAGCGCCAAACTATTATTATTATTAAATTCACCACACCTACATTCACCACACCGAAACTCACCACACTGAATCTCACCACACTGCAACTCACCACATTAAAACTCACCACACTAAAACTCACCACACTGAAATTCACCACACTAAAACTCACCACACTAAAACATACAGCAATACTTCTATGGAGAAAAACTCTACGGGTAAGACTTCTACGAGAAAACATTCTACCGGGAAGAATTTCACGAGGAAGAATTCTACTGAAACAAATTTTACGGGGAAATATTCTACGGTGAAGAACAGTCCGCGGAATAATTGTCTTTGAGAAAAGTTGTTTTGGCGAAGATATATTTTTGTTTTGGTAGCTACATTTATAACACCAATAAAAAAACGTCCACAGTGAAGCACGGGTCCTTGCTAGTTTGATATAAAAATCACAAGAATCGACATAGCAGGATTACGGAGTAGGATTTCAGAAAACACATCGTTAACTTCAAATAAATGTAAATTCTAAACGGAGTGAGATTCCTTTAACTTTAAATGACTCTAAATTCTAAACGAGGTGTCGAAGAGGGATCAAACTTTTCTACTTTTTAAGATATACTATCAAATCAATAGGATATACTATCGAATCAAAAAAATCCACAGAGTAGGATGGCAGAAATTATACCTTTATATGAATCCCAAATTTTTTACAAAATATGCTTCAGAAAATAAGAATTCAATTATCTTTCTACCACAGAATTTATATAAATTAAAGATTTGTATGCTGAAATTTATAACAGAAATGTCTGTTCTTTTTCAACGAGCAATAATTTGTATTACAAAAGTATCTTGAAAAACAACTAGACAACACACAACAGCAACACATGACATGCAATATTTATAGAAACGATTTTCGGGTAAAATAAATTTGCGTATACAACACAGATGAAAATCCTTTTAGTAAACTTATGGCGGAAAAAGCACAAAAACAAATACCAAAAATACACAAAATACACAGACATTCAAACAGTTGAATCAAAGACAAACTTGTTTGTCGACCAAATGCAAATATATTCGCAAATATATTTTTTTGTGGCAAATGCGACACATACGCAACTCATTAGGCAACAGTAGCAACAACATAAGCGACTCAGCAGCACAACAGCAGTAGTATCACTAGCAACATAAGCGATAGCAGCAGCAGCATCACCAGCAATATAAGCGACAGCTACAACAACATATAAGCAGCTTAGAAACAATAAATTTGTCGAAAAGTCAGCAACAATGAATGACAACAACGACAAAATAATGCACGACAGCCAAATGCGACTACAACAAATGCAATAAATACATATGAAACGAAAAAATATTGCTAACATTTTCTATGTTTTGTTACTCATTCCATTATGAAATGGATTTATTTATGTCTTCTCTAATTAGAAAAGATTTATTTGGCAAATACATTTAAAATTGTCGTTTGTATTTTTCGGTTTGTCAAAAATACAAATAAAAAATGGGGACTTTTCGTCATGGTTAATTTGACAAAAGCTTGTTTTGCATATAGCTGAACAAAAAAATGCAATGCGTATAAAATAACTGCAACCGAGATCACATACAGCGCAGCAAATTGAATTTCTTTTAATTGAATATAAATTATTTGGTTTCCGATGGCGCACATTTTCGGCAAACTTTGGTTAGCAATTGAAATCGATTTATGGTAGAAGAAAAACTGCGCAAAACTATAGAGGAACGTAGAATGTATTGATAAAAATCAAAAATTTCATATATAAATTTTAAAACTTTTCGAAAAATTATTTTTGTTCACTAAAAATTAAAACGTTTACAAAAAATTCACATATACACTAAAAATTACATGAAATGCTCACTAATGATTCAAATATTCACTAAGAATTCCAATGTTCACTAAAAATTAAAATGTTCATTAAAAAATCAAACATTCACTAAAATTTTAGAAATTCACTAAAAAATCAAATGTTCTATAAAACTTCAAATATTCACTAAAAATTCAAATATTTACTAAAAATTCAAATTATCACTAAAAATTAAAATGTTCACTAAAATTCAAATATTCACTAAAAATGTAAATGTTCACTAAAATTTAAAATATTAAGTAAAATTTAAAATATTCACTTAAAATTCAAATATTCACTAAAAATTCAAAAGTTCACTAAAAATTCAAATATTCACTAAAAATTCAAATATTTACTAAAAATTCAAATATTCACTAAAAATTCAAATAATTTCTAAAAATTAAAATGTTCACTAAAAATCCAAATATTCAATAAAAATTCAAATATTCAATAAAAATTTAAATATTCACTAAAAATTTAAATATTCACTAAAAATTCAAATATTCACTTAAAATTCAAATATTCACTAAAATTCAAATGTTCACTAAAAATTCAAATATTCACTAAAAATTCAAATATTTACTAAAAATTCAAATATTTACTGAAAATTCAAATGTTCGCTAAAAATTAAAATATTCACTAAAAATTAAAATATTCACTAAAAATTAAAATATTCACTAAAAATTCAAATATTCACTAAAAATTTAAATATTTACTAAAAATTCAAATATTCACTTAAAATTCAAATATTCACTAAAATTCAAATGTTCACTAAAAATTCAAATATTCACTAAAAATTCAAATATTTACTAAAAATTCAAATATTCACTAAAAATTTAAATATTTACTAAAAATTCAAATATTCACTTAAAATTCAAATATTCACTGAAAATTCAAATGTTCACTAAAAATTAAAATATTCACTAAAAATTTAAATATTCACTAAAAATTCAAATATTCACTAAAAATTCAAATATTCACTAAAAATTCAAATATTCACTAAAAATTCAAATAGTCACTAAAAATTCAAATATTCACTAAAAATTCAAATATTTACTAAAAATTCAAATATTCATTAAAAATTCAAATGTTCACTAAAAATTAAAATATTCACTAAAAATTCAAATATTCACTAAAAATTTAAATATTCACTAAAAATTCAAATATTCACTTAAAATTCAAATATTCACTAAAATTCAAATGTTCACTAAAAATTCAAATATTCACTGAAAATTCAAATGTTCACTAAAAATTAAAATATTCACTAAAAATTCAAATATTCACTAAAAATTCAAATTTTCACTAAAAATTCAAATATTCACTAAAAATTCAAATAAATGTTCACTAAAAATTCAAATATTCACTAAAAATTCAAATATTTACTAAAAATTAAAATGTTCACTAAAAATTAAAATGTTCACTAAAAATTCAAATATTCACTAAAAATTTAAATATTCACTAAAAATTAAAATTTTTACTAAAAATAAAATGTTCACTAAAAATTCAAATATTCACTAAAAATTAAATATTCACTAAAAATTCAAATATTCACTAAAAATTCAAATTTTCACAAAAAAATAAAATGTTCACTAAAAATTCAAATATTCACTAAATATTCAAAAAAGTTTTTTCCAAATTCTTCAAAATTATAAATTATAATTTTTACTAAAAATTTCACTGAAAGTACCATATTTAGTTGGTCTCATTTGTCACAGAAAAATAGATTATTACCGACACGTTAACACTTTCCAGACCATTCAAATACTGTCATATCTTATGTTAACATTAATTGTTACAATGTTTCATATTCATTCATAGTTGACATGAACTACTAAAAACTATTGAAACAAAGACACCATATTTTCAAATGAATTCTAAGACACACCAACGACTAAAAAAAACAACTAATAAATATTAAAACCTATAGAAAAAGGAATTACTGAAAAAAAAACTCGCTGAATTAAATCAGTTTCCAAATTGTTTCGGCTCTAAAAGCATAGTAAACTAAAATGTATTTTTCTTGTTCATGTACGCGATGCCACGACGGCCTTTCTTTCACCAGCCAACAGCAACAGAAATTGGCAAAAATGGCAGCAGAAAAATACTTTTCCATTTCCTGCAGCAGATTTGATCTATTTTATTATTTTATTACATTTTACTTTTTTCTATTTCTATTTGGCTCATATTGACATTTAGCATGGGCTGGCCAACGTCGATGACAACGTCGACACAACGACGAACGACCGACCGACCGCAATCCCTGAGGACATAAAATTTACCAATTCGCAGATGTTTATTTTTGTTTTGCGCCCAATATTGTTTTGTACTTGGCTAAAATCTATGTTGACCACACACAGCAGCCTTCGACAAAGTTGGGTCGTTGGGTCGACTGGCTGGTTAGGATTGCCTCAAAACTTTTTGCCAATTTTGACATATATATGCGCTGTTCGATTTGAGGGTGGGATTATTTGTAGTAGGTACCAGTGATTTTATGTGAATCTTCTTATTCTTGTTTTTTTTTGTTGTTGTTGTTGTTTTCAACGCTGCATTTTCGAATTTTTCATGTTGCTTTTGGCAACAAATCTGCGGAAACTAAAATCCTTTTTTTTTTTTGCTTTTTTCAGCCAACTTCATCAACGTGTATCACGTGATTGCAGAATACGTATTCTATATAATTTTTCTTTTTCGTCATTTTAATTTGTTGTCAGGCTTGTGGCAGTGGCAGCCGCTTTGATTTTACCCTTTGGTAATGTAAACGGAGATGTATTTTTATTGAGGTGGTCTTTGCTGAATTTCAAATTTAGCCGGCAGCCCGCAGTGAAAGGGTTTTAAGGCAAAGGCGATAGGAATTTATTTATGTTGGCCTCAAATCAATATTATATTATTGCAAAGATAAATACGTTGAAGGAACTAATGATATAAATTTGATTTGAAAATTGCAAATTATGGTTTTGAAGTGGAAAAAAATCGGACATTGTGATACTTTTTTTTTTGCTATTATATGAAATTTAAAAATAATGATTTAAATTGAAAAAATGATGAAAGATTATAGAAAGTTTATATAGAAACTATAGAAGATTCTTATAACAGAATTCTTTCTAACCGTACTTAGTTAATTGAAAACTAAAAAAAATCGCTTTTTGAAATTTAAACCATAAAACTGTTATAAAGTAAAACTGTTATACAGTAAAACTGTTATACAATAAAACTGTTGGACAGTAAAACTACTAGACAGTAAAACTGTTATACAGTAAAACTGTTATACAGTAAAACTGTTATACAGTAAAACTGTTATACAGTAAAACTGTTATATAGTAAAACTGTTATACAGTAAAACTGTTATACAGTAAAACTGTTGGACAGTAAAACTGTTATACAGTAAAACTGTTATACAGTAAAACTGTTATATAGTAAAACTGTTTTACAGTAAAACTGTTATACAGTAAAACTGTTATACAGTAAAACTGTTATACAGTAAAACTATTGCTCAGTAAAACTCCTAGACAGTAAAACTGTTAGACAGTAAAACTGTTATACAGTAAAACTGTTGGTCAGTAAATCTGCTAGACAGTAAAACTGTTATACAGTAAAACTGTTATACAGTAAAACTGTTATACAGTAAAACTGTTATACAGTAAAACTGTTATATAGTAAAACTGTTATACAGTAAAACTGTTATACAGTAAAACTGTTGGACAGTAAAACTGTTATACAGTAAAACTGTTATACAGTAAAACTGTTATATAGTAAAACTGTTTTACAGTAAAACTGTTATACAGTAAAACTGTTATACAGTAAAACTGTTATACAGTAAAACTATTGCTCAGTAAAACTCCTAGACAGTAAAACTGTTAGACAGTAAAACTGTTATACAGTAAAACTGTTGGTCAGTAAATCTGCTAGACAGTAAAACTGTTAGACAGTAAAACTGTTATACAGTAAAACTGTTGGTCAGTAAAATTGCTAGACAGTAAAACAGTTATACATTAAAACTGTTATACAGTAAAACTGTTATACAGTAAAACTGTTATACAGTAAAACTGTTACACAGTAAAACTGTTATACAGTAAAACTGTTATACAGTAAAACTGTTATACAGTAAAACTGTTATACAGCAAAACCTTTTTTAAAAAAAAACCTGGTTAAAAGGTTATATAGTATAACTGTTACACAGTAAAATTGTAACTATAATACACTAAAATTGTTATAAAAAAATTGTAATACAGAAAAACTGTTATATATAATATTCTTATACTGTCAAATTATTATATAGTTTAATTTGTTTGAAGTTTAAGGATAAAGTGCAGTTATCCTTAAACTTTAGACTTTTTTCTCCAAGTGCTACTAGTGCTTGGCACTCGTAAAAACTTATGGACGCATAACGCTGTGAAATGACCGACCAACGAATGAACGGCCAGACGGACGGACGAAAGAACGAATGAGCGAGTTGAGCGAGCGCATGAACGCTGTAGAAGCAGCAGCCATTAAGCACTGAAGTGTTGCATTTTAATAGGTCAATTTGAATCCTTTCAAAATGAAAATTCCATTAACGCAGTTGTATTTTAAAACAAAAAAGCCTTTGAAACGCATAATCGTTAAAAAATAAAAAATATTAAAAATTAAATTTTTAAAATAGCGCGAAGTCAACGAGAAAAACAGGCTGTCGGTCCTGTCGGAAACGCAATCAATATATTAATAAATGCATTCTTATGACATTAAGGTTGAACGGTACTGTATGTAGATATATTTAAATTTAAATTTCTCACTGGATACACTAAATAAATGCAAATATTTAAAATCGAAAGTTCTGCCATTTTTCAATATATCATTATCCAAAATTTCGCTGTATTTTAAGGTATTAGCTGAGTTTGTTTTACGGTTTCCTTTTTTTTTAAATTTAGATTTGTGAATTGTCCAAACATCTTCTATTGCTTTACATAATTTACGTCATGTTCATGGGTTAATTTCATCCACACTCTTTTAACATCTATTCGACCATAATAGACTAACATCCGACTAACACATTTACATAAAGTTTATTCAGCTGTAGTAAAACATGCACTTCCGGCTGGCATTTTGTTATTCATTAGTTTATTTTTATGTTTTTTCTTTTTCATTTTGTTTATTTGTTATACTCAAAAACTGTCCACATCTGCTGTATGCACAAATTATAGTAAATAAAGTAAATACAGAGTTTTTAATTAAAAATTCAGCAAAATTCTAAACGGTGTAAAAATCTCATATCAAATCATTAAAAATTGTATGAAATCATGTAAAATCATATTAATCATATCAAACATATCATATTATATCAAATCATATCAAATCATATCATATCATATCATATCATATCATATCATATCAAATCATATCAAATCATATCAAATCATATCAAATCATATCAAATCATATCAAATCATAGCAAATCATATCAAATCATATCAAATCATATCAAATCATATCAAATCATATCAAATCATATCAAATCATATCAAATCATATCAAATCATATCAAATCATATCAAATCATATCAAATCATATCAAATCATATCAAATCATATCAAATCATATCAAATCATATCAAATCAAATCATATCAAATCATATCAAATCATATCAAATCATATCAAATCATATCAAATCATATCAAATCATATCAAATCATATCAAATCAAATCAAATTATATCAAATCATATCAAATCATATCAAATCATATCAATTCATATCAAATCATATCAAATCATATCAAATCATATCAAATCATATCAAATCATATCAAATCATATCAAATCATATCAAATCATATCAAAACATATCAAATCATATCAAATCATATCAAATCATATCAAATCATATCAAATCATATCAAATCATATCAAACCATATCAAATCATATCAAATCATATCAAATCATATCAAATCATATCAAAACATATCATATCATATCATATCATATCAAATCATATCAAATCATATCAAATCATATCAAATCATATCAAATCATATCAAATAATATCAAATTATATCAAATCATATCAAATCAAATCAAATCATATCAAATCATATCAAATCATATCAAATCATATCAAATCATATCAAATCATATCAAATCATATCAAACCATATCAAATCATATCAAATCATATCAAATCATATCAAATCATATCAAAACATATCATATCATATCATATCATATCATATCATATCATATCATATCAAATCATATCAAATCATATCAAATCATATCAAATCATATCAAATCATATCAAATAATATCAAATTATATCAAATCATATCAAATCAAATCATATCAAATCATATCAAATCATATCAAATCATATCAAATCATATCAAATCATATCAAATCATATCAAATCATATCAAATCATATCAAATCATATCAAATCATATCAAATCATATCAAATCATATCAAATCATATCAAATCATATCAAATCAAATCATATCAAATCATATCAAATCATATCAAATCATATCAAATCATATCAAATCATATCAAATCAAATCAAATTATATCAAATCATATCAAATCATATCAAATCATATCAATTCATATCAAATCATATCAAATCATATCAAATCATATCAAATCATATCAAATCATATCAAATCATATCAAATCATATCAAATCATATCAAAACATATCAAATCATATCAAATCATATCAAATCATATCAAATCATATCAAATCATATCAAATCATATCAAACCATATCAAATCATATCAAATCATATCAAATCATATCAAATCATATCAAAACATATCATATCATAACATATCATATCATATCATATCATATCATATCATATCAAATCATATCAAATCATATCAAATCATATCAAATCATATCAAATCATATCAAATCATATCAAATAATATCAAATTATATCAAATCATATCAAATCAAATCAAATCAAATCAAATCATATCAAATCATATCAAATCATATCAAATCATATCAAATCATATCAAATCATATCAAATCATATCAAATCATATCATATCATATCATATCATATCAAATCATATCAAATCATATCAAATCATATCAAATCATATCATATCATAACAAATCATAAAAAATAATATATCATTTAATTGGATAACGATCCATTATAAATATCGCCAGAAAAATATAAAAAATACGTAATGTGCGCAATAAAAAACACACATTAAAAAAATCCCCATAAAAGACTTTTTCACCACAACAATGATAATGAAAATAATTAAGAATATTGTATTTTAATGGCATTACGCTTGTATGCGGTAGGTAACAACTTGTCTGATTATGGCTTTGAGTGCCATGCATGTCGTCCAATATCTGTTCGTGATTGTGCGGTCTGAGTTGTTGGACTTTTACATGACTGCAAAATTATAAAGTCTCTAAAGTAGGCCGGACATTGATAATGTCGAACATTACAATATTGTGGAATTTAATTAGTTGCAAGTGAATAAAATTAAAATGTAGTTGACATTCTGGTAATTACTTCATGAAGTAATGTAAAAAATGGTATTTTTATAAAGTATAAAAATAGTAACATTTTAAAATACAAATCAAGCAAATTCAACGGATTTTTCGAATGCTGTTAATGGGTTACAACATTTAGCAAGTTACAGCTCACACGCACAAACCTCCCTCCCCCTAGAATCAAATACCGAAACGTTTGGGATGCACTCAATTTAAATTGAAACCAACGAGAGTGGTCGAGTGTTTCTAATTTGATGAGCAATTTTATTGGCGTCTCACCAACCAAGCAGCGGTCCACTTAACAAACTCGATGAACAACTGGTTACTTGTCAGTCCCTCAGCTCAGTTCGATCCTGTCCAGTCCCACCATGCATTCAACCGTTCATCATTCCATTTGTAGAACGTACATTCGGTTGGTCGATCCATCGATCGGTCGGTCGGTCGGTTGGTCTGTTAGTCAATCAGCATGAATTTTCACATGTCCTCTGCAATTACAATCAATGACAAATGCCGTCACTGTCTGATTTGGCTGCATCCGTAGTCCAAAGGTGATGCGCTGCAACTGTTGTTGCTGCCGTCTGTCAATGTAACATGTTGACGGCAACTACCAACTCTACCAATGCCACAGCAACAAGCAACTGTTGTCAAATGTGTGCTGTTTGCTGTTGTTGTAGACCACATTTCCAATACCGAATTTGTAAAATTTCATTTCAAAGAATCGAATTCGTGGTAATTGTTCAATTGAATGCATTCAATGGTTTTTCATTTAATTTTTTAAAATTAATTTATCAGAATTTTTAATATATGAACGAAATATTGAGATTGATAAGTTGAAAACCATTTTAATTAAAAAAAAACGTAAGAAAAGTTAGGTCTAATGGGAAATTTGAACCATAATCGAGAACACATACTTGAAAAAATGATTGTGTTATGATTATATTACATTTGGGTCTTTGTTTTAAAAAATGGTAGGTCTACTACATTTTGTTTGTTTTTAAATACATTTGTTTTTATTTGACTTTAATTGAATACAACATGTATTAGAAATTCGTTCTCTACATCATGCATAAATTTTATGGTTATTTTTTGCTTTTCTAATTATTTGAAATTCGTGTGGACACGACGAACGTATTACGAAAGGTCGTTCGTTGTGTAATACGTTGACTACATATTGCAAAAAACCAAAGTTGCCCAAGCATCTGACCGAAACGAAACTAGTGATGCCAACTATTTTGGTTTCATGTTGAATTTTTATGGTTTTGAACAAATAAAAAAACGTGAAATGTTAAAGTTGTCAGCTCTGCAGAATAACTGAGGGTAATATACATTATTATAAATATAAAACTGCCCTACGGAAAATAATTTGAATTGGTCCTAGTCTGTCCCTTTCACCTCTTGCAGACCTTTAGACCTATCACTGAACTGGTCGTCAATGTCATGCAGACCTTTAAAACTATTACTGAATTTATCTTCAATTTAAAATTCTCCAATTGAAGATCAATTCAGTTATAGGTCAGCATTAGGGGTTCATTCACCCCTTCCTATGACATTGTTATGTAAAAGTTGCCAGTTGGTTTCATAACAAAGGGACAGAACTACACTGAAAGAAATATTGTATTAAAATCAAATAAAAATGTTTTTAAAATAATTACATTTGTGTTTGTTTAAAGTCCAAAGACATTTACTTTTGTTTTAATTAAATTTTTAATTTTTTTAATGTTACATTCCAAAAAAAATTCAATTTATTTTCATTTATTGTCGATGCGATTAATCGTTTGATTCAGGTTTGATATTTTTAATTTATAAAGACAAGGTTGTCCTTAATAAAAAAGCATACGAAGTAAGTTAGGTTACCTTATAAAGAGATATCCTTATAAATCACTGATCAGGAAAACTCAACATAACATTATCTAAATAGGGGTTTCATGAACAAATTACCACTCGGGATATTTCATATTACAACACGATATATTTTTTTTTTAGTTTCAAATTCCCACAGAAATAAAAAGAATTTTTAAAAAACAAAAAGATTTTTGCACAAACAAAAGCCATGGAAAATTTAAAGTTCTTATTTTTCATATTTTAATTTATTGCAGTGTAGCCGCGGTAGCTCAGTGGTTAGTGCGTTGGACTGCGAGCCGAAAGGTACCCGGATCAAGCCTGGACTGGTGCTAACAACATCTTTTCATAGAAACATTTTTCTATACCGCGCTACCTCTCGTCAGTAAATGGCAAACCTACGAGAGTAAAACCATTGCCTATGAAAAGCTCTCATCCGTCGTTCCGATTCGGCAATAAACTGTAGGTCCCACCACTTTGAGTACAAATATAACACGCACAGCTCAAAATGGTGAGAGAGCTCGGCCGAAGTTCTATACAGGACTGTAGCGTTATTGATAAGTACCGTCAACTGGGGTGACTTTAGACGTCCAGAGGTGACTTTTGCCAAACAAAAAATAATGTTTACAATCAAATTTTCTCAGCATCCAAGTGACTTACAGATTTCAATTCTTTTACAATAATTTTCTTTGAAGCATTTTCTATCTGCGTTATGCTGGTTTCTTAACTTTTAACATTCATATTGCAACATATTAATATCTTTGTAAATGTAGCTAAAAATCATTAATTTTATTTACGAACAAAATCAATTTAGTATATAAAATATACGTATGCTATTGTTTATGTTAGAAATTAAATATATTTTCTTTCTAATAAACCAAATATATATTGTCATTTTAGTCCATTACTATTTTAAATTATTTATTTTATTTAATCGTTTTTAAAATTAATGTTTTTGGGGTGACTTTGGCCCGAGTTAAAGTCGCCCCAAACTATACATGAAGGTGACTTTGACCCGATTAAAACCCACATCAAATAATTCGAACGTGTATACCCAATGTTAAAATAACTCATGTGAAATTGTGGTTTTGTTTGTTCCATTCTTTTCCAAATATATACTATATTTTCCCATTTTTAAAATAAACGTGTTTGAATTTTAGTTAGTTTTCTTATTTAATGTCAGATATTGACATAACAATGTAAATGAAAAACAACGGAGTTGAATTAATTGCAAGACTAAAGCGGGTACAAACTGGAAGTGACCATTATTTATCTAGAAATATAAAAAAAAAATAGATTCATATAAGCCGCTTACTAAAAAAGAAATGTAAAATAGTCAGAATTTATTTTTGTAATTGATATTACATATCAGTTGACTAATTTACTTGATTAATTCCATTTAATAAACTTGTTCTAATGAAAAATACAAAAAGAATTTTATCTTTTTCATATTAATCCTTATTACCATGCTTATTATTCGAAATATATGGGTTTCAAGTGATCAGGATCTTCAGTAAAACATTTATGATTATGTAGTATCATAGTCATCTTATAGTTCCATAAAAACATAGATAAAATTGGTGATAAACATGTTTGGGCCAAAGTCACCTCATTTTTTTATAATTACTATTATTACACCATGAAATTTTGATTGCGGATGCTTAAAGAGGACATACTTACAATCTATATATATAAAACTCTTGGTCCGTCTGTCTGTTAGTCTGTCGGTGTGTCTGTCTGTTTGTTCCAGCATCACGTCTAAACCACTGAACCGATTTAACTGAAATTTTGCACCAGGATACTATGGAGTACGGTCATAGGGCCGGTCAAAGGGCGTGGCACCTTCCTTACAACCTAAACTTTCAAATCGACATAACTCGGCACATACACAAGCTAAGAAGATGAAACAAAAAACACAAATACAAAAGCAAAAATACAAAAACAAATGTAAAAGCACAAAACATAGGCAATAACTCAAAAACAACAGAAAAATAAAAATAGGATAGAAAACTAAAACAAAATCAACCACACTACAATTCACCACCCTAAAATTCACCACACTAAAACTCATCACACTAAAATTCACCACACTAAAACTCACCACACTAAAATTCACCACACTCAAACGCATCACACTAAAATTCACCACACTCAAATTCACCACTGTTAAACTCACCCCACTAATACTAAAATTCACCACACTAATATTCACCACACTCAAATTCACCACACTAAAATTCACTCCACGCAAATTCACCACACTAAAACTTACCATACTAAAATTCACCCACTTTAACTGACCACACTAAAATTCACCACACTTAAATTGAACACTCTAAAACACACAACAATAAAATTGACTACACTTAAATTCACCACACTAAAATTCACCACACTAAAATTCACCACACTAAAACTCACCACACTAACTCACCACACTAAAACTAACCACACTAAAACTTCTACTGGGAAAAACTCTACGGGAAAGAATTCTACGGGATGAATTCTACTGGGAAAAATTCTACGGGGAAGCACAGACTGAGAAAGAATTGTATGTGAGAAAAGTTGTTTTAGCGGAGAATTAATTTGGTTTTGGTAACTACATTTATAAAACCAATAAAAAATACGTCCACGGGTCCCTGATATAAATAGTAAAAATGTTATTTATATTAATAAAATTGCTCTTCACAATTGCATTCACAAATTCTTTGCACGAGTCGTGTACAGGTCCAGCTAGTATTTTATAAAATAATGAAATATTAATTCCATTACAAAATAGCGAATTAAAAGCATTACAAAATCAACATATACAGTTTTTCGGGTCAAAGTCACTCCAGTTGAGGGTATTCAAAATAATTTTTATTGAAACAAGTGCATAAAATGTATACATTTTAATAGATTTATTTTTGAGTACAGGACCGATTCATAATATTTTCCAGTAGGTTGTATATATTTTTAATGAATTATCACTGTAATGTAAAATAATGCAGATTCGATTAAAGTAAAGATTAGAGTAAAATTTAAATCATATGTAGTAATATTTCTACATATTTCAGGATGTATAAAAAAACAAATTTCAGGTTTTTAAAATAAAAGTGTTCAATATTTGTATAGAAATGCATTCAAAATATGTAGTTTCGACTACAAAAATAACTACATCAATTTACTAAAAACAAATACATATCGTCGTTGTAGAACGAAAAGTCACCAAATACATTTTCAAAATGCAAAATATTAATTTACAAAAATATTTATATATCTGCCAATTTTTAATCGATGATCTGCCACTTAATAAGAAAATATAAATCTATCAATTGATATTTCAACTTTAAAAATGTATCAATTACTTTTTGTAATATTAATCAATAAACTCGAAATTTAAGTTTTTCATAAAAATGTATTTTGTGACTTTTCGTTCTACAACGACGACATGTTTGTGGAAGTAAATATATATATGTATTTATTTTAAATATATTTGTATTAATTTTTAATACGATATTTTCGGTGTATCAGCCATTTTCTAAACTAAAGTAATCTTTTATACAGAGTTTTCGAAAGCTTATATTTTACTGCTTTCATTATTCATATCAATTTTAATTCCGCCTTTTATATCAAATTTTCCATTTTTCTTCATATTTTTTTAAATCTGTACTGTAAACATTTCTGAAATTAAGTTTCTATTTCTACATAAATAATTTTTTTAATAAAAAATAAAATCAAATCCTTTTTGACGTTGCCAAAATCGTATCAAATGAAAATACTGTGCAACTGAAAAAAATGGTCAAAGAAGACTCTATGAATGACATATGTACAAATCAATTGAAACTTGTGAATAAAATAAAAATAAAACGTATGATTCAATAAAAAGTTCTAAAATTTGATTATATTTGCAGTTTTCACTTTAGTTCTTACACCCAGAAAAAAATACTATATAAATAATAGTTTGTTACTATTAAATAGTCAATATGATAAATTATTATTTTAAACGGAAAATACCATTAAATAATAGAAAATACCATGACATTGCCATTGAGTTTATATGAAAAGATTTATTTTTTGTATACTATTAAATCAATAATTGTCCTATTGAATAATTTTAATGGGATTTGAGGGATTTTTTTTTTCTGGGTGTATGTTATATTTTTTACGTTTGGTACTAGCAAAAATAGTTTTCTGCACCGTGAAAAAAACTGCACTTTACATTATAAAGTTTACAATTTTAAATTAAATATTATGTAAATTTAAAGTTAAAATCATTATTTGAAAAGATTACACATTGAATTTCAAAATTTTTACTTAAAACTTAATTCATAGTCACGAATTTTTATAATTTACACGTATTCTAGAGAAAAATGAAACATAATCAGGGTTGCATTTTCTTAATTATCGCATGAAAATATCGCAAACAAATTGAAGAATTATATCCCACACCATAAAATGTATTCAAATAGTAATTTTTCGGTGCATAAATAAAAATATTTCTCTAACATTTGTAGATTTACATATATTTGTAGGATAGGTCACAAAGGCATTACTTTGACGCTTTGATTTTATAGGTTTTTGCGCTTTTATGACAACATCAATTTATATGCAAACAAAATAGAATTCAAATGCAGAAATAACTACTTCAATGGAAGCAGTAAAGCCAACTAAACAAAGTGATATTTTTACAAGATGTTCTGTCAAACTGAAGACCGAAAAGAAAATAAACCACAGCAAAATATATAAAATAAAATTTGAGTCACAACAAAGCAAATAAAAACACCTACTGCATGGCTCTGGACCATATCTAGAGGTACATCATATATATATAGATATTTATTTAAAGTAGACAATTTGCAATGCGCATCCGACTGCAAGGACAATATTTGATTTTGTCGCCTTTCAAAGGCAATTTTTCATGCTTAACAAGTGAACAGCGCCCGGAGAATGCGACCAGTAGAAATGACTTGACTGACTGGCATCAAAAGCACAACGTGTCTGATATCAACTTAAACAAGGTTGTAGTTATTTTAGAATGGGCCGCAATTTATATTGGGCGCTTAATAAATTAAAACAATTACACATAAATTAAAACCAAACAAAATACTTCATCTTTTACAAAAATGAATGCAAAATCAACAATATTAAATAAATTAAATATTACCATTCTTTACCCTATTAAAAAAATTATCAACTTTTAATCTCTTGATTTAAAAGTAATTAAGAGCCAATTTTTTAGTGACGTTTTCAAATTAAATTAGTCTAGATGTCAACGTGTTACAAATATTAAAACTTTCAAATTATCTGACTACTAAATGTCTGTATGTTTGTAAAATTTAACGACATTCCGAAATTTTGTTTTCAAAATGTGGAAAAGTTTAAACAAAATTCAAAATTACACTAAAAACTGGACCTAATTGAGATAAAAAATTAGTAGTTTTTGATTTGACACAAACACAAATATATTTCAGAATCATCAATCAGTCAGTTTAATATAGTAAATAAAAAAAAATGGAATCACCAGTCGAAATTGTAATAGATCTATGATCAAATATTTTCCTTCCCATTACCAGTTATAAAGGGTTTTTCAACAGAGGCGCTACAAGAGTAGAGCGACAGGGACAGCAAACGACGTCATATTTCTTGCCGAACTTTTGATATTTCTCTTCAGTAAGGTTTGCCATTTCATGATGGAAAGATTGACGATATAATAAAATCCAGCCCTGACCTGGTACCACAAATAACAACAAAACGTTGAAACGCAGTGCTGATCTATAACGAAACCAAGCCATGACCATGGCACTGACAAAGAGCAACTTGTCAAGAAGTCCAACTGGACGAATGGATGATGACGTACTACAAAGAGACGTAGTGTCAAGTGGTTTGCTGTTGGTTGGTTGGTTGGTTTGTTCGTATTATGTATGTCCTTTTGTGGTGCAAAATCTTTATAATGGGTCTCAGCTCAAATAGGCTCTGGGTCTCATGAATTGCTCTGACAGTTGAAGTGAAATATAACTTAACATTATTCATTTATGCAAGTGACAACTTTTGATGGTGCGGAAAAATAAAACGCAAATAACAACTGAAGAACGTAAAAAATGCAGAGGGTGGAACTCATGCGAAATCAGCAAAATTTGAAAAAAAAATTAGGATGTTTTCATACAAAATATACAGCCAATTTACGAGACAGAATACCGTATAGAAAACACTCTTATTTGGTGCATAAACAATTTTTATTGTATTTTATATTTAAATGTGACATCAAAAGAAATACCATTGATTTGTATATATGTATAAAAACATTTTTTCTGGGGGTAATATTATTGTTTTCAAGAGGATAAATTGAAAACACATGTGGTGCTTAAAGGAAGGAAAAAAATAAGAAATATATAAAAATCGTATTTAAATATGAAATATTGAAATATGAAGAAAGAAGCTTTGAAATCTAAAGAGAAAAGAAAGTGGACTTGAAAGATTATATATGAATAAAATAGAGGAGAAATAAAAGAAAATGAAAAATTTTACTTTTACATAAAACTGAGACTTCTCAGAAAAACAAACATAATTTTTATTTAAACATTATTTTTCAAAGGCCAATTTTTAATAGAGTACCCTGTTCGGGCACTTTCTCAAATTTTCGTTTTAAAGTAAGTTCGAATTTATTACGATGAGTTCTTTTTCATACTTCAATGATTTGAATTCGACTGAGAATTGTTAGAGGTATGAAAAATCAAATTCTAGGCACGAAAAAAATGTGTTCTATGGTATTTAAATTTAAAATCAATACCGGAACTAGCCAGAAAATATTATGATTAATACATAAATGTAAAAAATAGCAAAAGTCAAAAAAAAATCTTTTTAAAAATACCACTCTGTGAAACAGATATTGAATCCTTACTACAAATCGAAAGTAATATCCGTTTAACCTATTTCATATTTAAACCGAAATAATTAAAAAGAAAGAAAGGTAATAAATAGAATGTAAAACCAACCAGATTGAATTAATTGATTTAATAGTATACAAAAAAATAAACATTTTCATATAAACTAAAAAAAAGTTATAGTAATTGTAGTATGTAATGGTATGTATTGACTACTTTTAATAGTAAAAAAATGTTAACTGTAATTTCAGTGTAATATTGGTTTCATAATGGTTTTAAAAATATTATAAAAGCATTTGTCTATATTTAAATATCTTTAACTGACTGCTAAAGTAAAACTAAATTAACACAAATTCATTAGAAATTCGAGTGGCAGCAATAACATTTATTAAATAAAATGAAACATCGACCGAATTGAATAAGTAAGATCCCATTAGTCAGTGGAGGAAGGTTAAACTTTTCTACATTTTTAAATTTTTATGGTTTCTAATCAAAACGGTCAAAAGTGCTAATGAATCGAAATTTATAGGTAACGTTATACCCGTCTAAGGGATTTCAAATGAATTTTTCTTCACTTTAGAATCGACTTGAATTAACTTGAAATTTGTACACAATTTGAGTTCTTTTGTAACATCATCACAAGTATGACAATATGGTCCTACTAGGATAATTCGGGTTAAGGTATATGAAATTTAGAACATAGTATAACTATTCTACTAAAATATATTGAAACTAAATTTCAGCACTTTCGGAATAGTATTTTTCAAGTTATCGTGTATAGGCAGAAAGACGGTCATGTCTTAAGCAAATCGGAGAGCGATGATGGTCAAGAAAATATAGGGGGCATTCCACAGAAAAGGTTAACAAGGTGTGTTATATTAAGGTTAAGGCTTTTGATTCCGTTTAATGATTTTTATGATAAAAATTACTTCTAAGTTCATATCCTGTGATCCGAATTTACTAAAATTCATGGAAAATGTATTTTTTCTCAACTAAAGTCACGTATTTATTTTTGTAATTTATTATAGTACAACATTAAGGTAATATATGAAACACTGTAGTTTCGCTTTTTGAAACCGAAAGAAAATTGAATTGTTTGCCAAACCTTGCTTTGATTATAAGTATTTCAAAGTATTGACAACACAGTGCAACAAAAATACCATCTTTAGATTTGATAACGGTCTTAGGGTAATAGGGGGTCGCTGATTTCGAATCTGAAGTCCGTTTTGCTCCATCAGTTCTGGTTTACTCACAATTTGCAGTCAAATATTAAATAATAGTGTGTTAGGGGACTATGGGGGCGATTATCACAAGGCAACGTGTCTGAGTGCTTCAACATGGCGAAGCCAGGGCAATCCTTGTCGGTGTCGTCTCAAGTCAACTCACTGGTCACCAGAATTGGCAAATTGTCAAATGGTGACACCTCCACTTCGGTGGAAGTCCTCCTCGTGGAAGTCCCTGGAAACGGCGCTCTACACCACCCGGTGTAGAAGTCGGCTAAAGTGAGTGGCGAGCATCTCCCTCAGAGTGAGGGTTCGTGCGTTGGGTTTGGGTCCCACCACGGAAAAAACCTATGTGCCCAATGAAAACAAAAAAGAAGCCTCGGATAACGACCGATTACAACGATGACAACCCACGCAAACGTTTTAAGGACCATGATTTACGGATATGCACCTGGAATGTCCGGACCCTTTATAGGGAAGGTGCCTCTTTCCAGCTGGCAGATGTTCTCGAAAAATATATAACGCTGACATCACCGCTATCCAGGAGATGCGATGGACGGGACAGGGCTGTTCGAAACAAGCGTCCTGTGATATCTACTACAGCTGCCATGCGGAGAGAAACGAATTTGGATGTGGATTTGTGGTCGGCAAGAGACTCAGCCACCTTGTCTCTAGGTTCACGCCCGTGGACGAAAGGCTGGCAACAATCCGCATCAAGGCCAAATATTTCAATATCATCCTAATTTGTGCACACGCTCCGACGAACGAGAAAGATTACGAGACAAAAGAGCGCTTCTACGAGCGCCTAGACAACGCATACGAGCGCTGCCCCCGCCACGATATCAAAATCGTGCTAGGCAATTTTAACGCCAAGGTGGGCAGAGAAGCCATCTATTGTCCCACAATCGGAAAATTCAGTCTCCATGCCAACACTTCCGATAACGGAACGAGGCTAATCGACTTCGCCGCAGCACGAAACATGGTAGTTAGTAGCACTAGATTCGAACATTTCGATATCTACAAGGCCACATGGTTGTCGCGCGATTAAAAAAACATAAAACCAAGTTGATCACGTTGTGAAAGATGAAAACGGGAATCTAGTCACAGATATCTAGAGCACACTGAAGATATGGAGGGATCACTTCTCTAAACTGCTGACCGGTGATGATGACCACAATTTCACCTATAGAGAAGTAAACCCGGCAACCCCAGTACTCACGTTGCTCAGTGAGAATAGGAAAAGACCTCTCCGAGCCATTTCATACCGATATCGTGCTACTTTTTTAATTTATTGATGGAGAAAATAGTTTGAGATGCCGAACTCCGTCAAAGCGGTACTATCCTCAACAAAAGTGTCATGCTGCTCGCATATGCCGACGATATTGATATCTTTGGCAGGAGCACACGAGCAGTCAGCGCAGCATTCTCCAGATTGGAGAAAGAGTCGCGTCGAATGGGTCTAGCGGTGAACGAGGACAAGACGAAGTTCCTTGTGTCAACAAGCAAAAAAGAGTCCGTGCGTCTTGGACAAAAAGCTGATTTTGACACCCACAAGTTCGATATTGTGAAGGACTTCGTCTATCTGGGATCCAGCGTAAACAGCAACAACGACGTCAGCCAGAGGTAAAACGGAGAATAACTCTAGCCAACAGGTGCTGCTTTGGGCTCAGTAGGCAATTGAGAAGCAGAGGCCTCTCTCGCCGTACAAAAATAACGCTCTACAAGTCACACATCATGCCCGTCCTACTTTATGGTGCAGAAACATGGACGCTGGCCTCCACCGATGAGAGAGTACTGGGAGCGTTCGAGAGAAAGATTCTCCGTAAAATCTTTGGCCCTATCTGCTTTGCTAACGAGTATCGAATCAGGATGAACCACGAGCTGTATGAGTTATTCGACGACATTGACATAGTCAAGCGCATCAAGATCCAGCGGCTTCGTTGGCTAGGTCATGTCGAACGAATGGATGAAAACACTCCAGCCAAGAAGGTGCTTGAATCGAAACTGGAAGGTGGACAGCGTAGAAGAGGGCGTCCAAATCTGCGTTGGGAAGACCAAGTTGAGGACAACCTGGCAACGCTTGGTATTTCTAACTGGCGTCAGCGCGCGCAAATCAGATCCGACTGGCGCGGCTTCATCTCAGCGGCTTCATCTCAGCGGCCAAAACCGACCTACGGTTGTAAAGGCCATTTAAGTAAGTAAGTAAGTAAGTAAGTAAGTGTGTTGGAAGACAGTTCTAAAAATATATATTTTTTTTTATATAGATATCAATTTGGTGTCTTCAGTAAAGTTGTTTATCATAAACAGACGCATTTTTTTGACTATGACACCTTTGTCTCAAAGATTTGTACCGAATTTCCATTTTTTTTTTGTGAACCACAAGTCTTTTCGCCGGAAAACATTATTATCATGTATTTGAGCATATTGTCAATATATATTTGACCAAAAAAGTTTACCTAAGCACTAGGGATGTCAATCCCGGGATCCCGGGATCCCGGGATCCCGGGATTTGAGTGAAATCAGTCCCGAAAAACTCATCCCGGGATCATCGTTAAATCCCGGGATTTTCGGGATTACAAAAAACGCTAGTAGATCAATTTTTAATAGTTTATTCAAAAGTCTTTCAATGTTTGTGTACACATTTTGTGAAAAAGTAAATCTAACATTTAATCAAGGTTTGAAACCTAAACGAATAACGGTTTCGATTTCGGTTTTTTCCGCGTTTTGGTTTCGGTTTTAGGTTTTTATTACGAAACGGTTTCAGTATACCGGTTCCAAGTTACGGTTTCGGTTTTGATTTCGGTTTTTGTATAAAATTTCTTTTAATTCCATATTTTTCAAATAACTTAACATTGCACTATGGGACATAAGCTTAGTCTAGCTCGCCGAAAATTGTACAAGAAAAAATTTTTATTTTGGGAATTCAAAATTTTATTAAATGACATTAAACATGGCTTGTACTTAAGATCTTCTATATAAAATAAAATATGTTTTCCTGTTTCTTTTTATGCTTTTTTAAAAACCGTTTTAAACTGGTATAAAACCAAAAGCGTTCATTTCTGATTTTCGTATAACGGTTTCGATTACGGTTTCGGTTTTAAATGGATATCGGTTTTAAACGGATATCGGTTTCGGTTTCGGCTACGGTTTCAATCCTTGGATTTAATGGACTAAAATCTTAAAACACTGACGTAAATAATAATGAATGCTTTTTGACTTTGAACAAATTGACACATTTTTAAAAATTACGTCACTTTCGACTAATAACACTGTTCGGCAATCATTTTCTCATATCATGCCTATATAATTTTAATGTACTGATTCGAACTGCGTTTTTAGTTTTTTCCGTATACGTATTGTTTTGGAGAAAAATGCAATTTATTATTTTTGCATTTTTCACTGCATTTAAAAACAAACTTTGAATAAAAATTAAAATAGTTATTGCCCATGAACAAGTCAACTTCGTCGTTTGAGATTTGGTTGCAATAACCGGTTAAATCACATACAACTTAAATAATTTTGAAATTAAAAGTTCAAATATTTCAAAATTTGTAAAACTATTTATTTTTTTATAATTATATTTTTTTTTATAAAATATTGTTTTCCACAAAAAACCAATACCCAATAACAAATTTTGTTGATCATTCAAAATTTTAATTTTCTCATATTTGTACTAAAAAATAAATTTTAAATAAAAAGTATTAAAAAAATGTTTGATGATCAACTGGGGTTTATATATCGCGGATTTAGTATACCATATTTGAATACCCAACCTGAAAACAGATGCATTTGAATATATGACTTTTGTTTGACTTAAGCATTATAATTGTTTATTATTTAAACACAGATATGGTTATTTTATGTCTTTGCTATTATTTTTTTAAATCCCGGGACTAATCCCGGGATCCCGGGATTCAAATTTTTTAGTCCCGAAATTTCGGGATTGAAAAATAGTCCGGGATTGACATCCCTACTAAGCACGTATACATAAAAATTGATCTTTATATGTACATTTTATATGAGGTATTTGAACATAAGTGGTCGGATCATAGGTCACAATGGACCGATCTCGCCAATACAGCGTAGGTATATTAGTAATCTAAGTTATAAGTTTCATTTATCAAGCTCTTCAATTTTAAAAGTAGTAGGGATTTCAACAGACGGACAGACAGACAGACAGACAGACAGACAGACAGACGGACATCGCTGAATCGACTCAGGAGGTCATGCTGATCAAGAATATATATACTTTTCCACACCGGAGATGCTTCTTTCTGGGTGTTACAAACGGCGTACCAAACTGCATATACCCTTTCACTCTTAGTGTAGGGTATAAAAATCAATAAATTTTGTATTTTGTTTATTACGTTGCTTGCACATTTCACAAAAATTTTAGAAAGCTTAAATAAAAGTTATATATTCTTTGGATTTCGACATTCTAAAAACATTGGCATATTCAATTTTTTTTCGTAAACGTCCTGTTTCAATGATATTGTCAGTCAAATACACAAAATTAGGGTGTTTAAAGATAGTACATATATCTAAAAAAAAAAAATCATATACAAAAAAAAAACACAAAAAGAAAAGCAAAAATCAAACACAAAAGTAAAAGCACAAAACTTAAGCAATAACTCAAAAACAACAGGAAAATAATAAAAAGGGTATAAAACAAAATCAACCACATCAAAATTCACCACACTAAAATTCACCACACTAAAACTCATCACACTAAAATTCACCACACTAAAATTCACCACATTAAAACTCACCACACTAAAATTCACCACACTAAAACTCACCACAATAAAACTCACCACACTAAAATTCACCACAATCAACTTCACCTACTTAAACTGACCACACTAAAACACACAACAATAAAATTCACTGCACTTAAACTCACCACACTAAAATTCACCAAACTAAAACTCACCACACTAAAACTCACCACACTAAAAGTAACCACAATACGCGAAAGAATTTTACTGGGAAGAATTCTACGGGGAAGCATTGTATATGAGAACAGTTGTTTTAGTGGAGAATTAGTTTGGTTTTGGTTACTACATTTATAAAACCAATAAAAAATACATTCACGGGTCCCTGATATAAATAATAAAAATGTTATTTATATTAATAAAATTGCTCCATAACCTTGCATTCACAAAATCTTTGCACGAGTCGTGTACGGGTCCAGCTAGTATTCATATGAATTTCAATATTATAAAATAATGGCGTTTGCAGTTTTTTTCCTAGACGTTCTGTTTCAAGGATATATGACAAAAGCGAAATGCTGTGTTTTTTTGGGGCATACTTTTGTTTGGTAGAGGTTAAGTTTACAGATTTTGAATCCAATGTTGTCTTTGAGATATACTTAATCTCCATAGTCCAATTATTTTAACTAAAATTTAATACTTTGTCGAGTAAAGTCTGTTTTATGAAAAGAAGGTGTAACGCCCGTCACAGGATTTAAAATCAAAATTATAGAAAGAAATAGGACCTATTGCAAATATTTTCTTTTACATGAATAGAGAACAATAGCTATCGTCTGTATCTTCAAAATTTATCAATAGTTTTTATTTTATCAAATGAGAAGTTTATTAATCGAACGAATGTAACGCCCGTCACAACGAAATGCGCCAAATACATTTTATTTATTTAATAAGGGGTAAAACTAACAAAAAAAATATTTATTTATAAAACAAGAATCACGTGTTTGTCAACATAGAATATTAGTGCAAAGTTTAAACGATATCAAAAATAGTAAATCTTAAAAATGTCTAGTTTGACGTAGAAGATGTCAAATTGATCAAAATTCGAATTTAATTAGAGTGATTTTCAAAAAACTTAAATTCAATTTAGCATACATCAAAATCAAATTTACCGAAAAGAAAAATAAAAAAAAACAACACTTAATTGACAACATCACAAAGGTTGATTTTTTGGCGCCAATTCAGAATTTTTACAATTTTTTTATTTGTATTTATTTGGTTTTCAATTATTTACTTTAGAACTTTAAATAAATTACGTACGCAATAAATAAAAAAAAATAAAAAACAACATCAAATAAACAAATGCAACGACACAATATTGACACATGGTGGCGCCACTGTGTTGGTTTAACTTAGCGCGCATTGATTGACCGGAAGTTGCAGCTCCACGATAGAGGGCAGCAAGGTTATGGTGTTGGTAGATAAATGGGTGGATGATGAGTAGATGGCGCTGCAGTTGTCGCAACATTAATTGCATGTTTTTGAATCGAATTGGTAAATGTTGTAAAGCACATGTGAAATAAATACATAAAAAAAAATAAAAACAGCTGACATAAATATTTATTATACAAAAATAAAAATAAAAAACAAATTGCAAATCGTGAATTGCAATTGTGCGAATGCAATCAAGTAAAACGTACATTTGATCAACGCGAATTGCGCAAATATTGAAGCAGCACCAAATTGAGTGGCGCAGTGTTTACCATGAATTTTTACGCAATTTATTGCGATAAGGTTAAACATTTTTACAGCAATTAAGCAAATAGTTAAAACAAAAATTTAAATGTTTTTATTTTCACAGTTTGACTTTTCGACAGTAGTTCTGATATTTGATTATTTTTCAACTTGACTCGCCGTTGCATTGTACGGCTCGTCGTCTCTGATTCTGCAATTCACAGTTTTTATCTCGATACTCAGTGCAAACAAAGCCAAGAGAGAAATGCTGTAAAAAAGAAAACCATTCAAAATTTGCATTTGCTGCACACGGCCAACAAACGAAATGTCTTCACACACATAGTCGCTGTACACACACATACACTAGCCAAATGTTTACACATATACAAAAACCCATTTTGGAACAGTTCCCAAGATACCAGCTGCATGGCACAAAGGACATCATCGCCGCCGCCGCTCAACGACGATGCCAGTCATTTTGAGTGCACAACAAAAGGACATAGCACACAATGGAGACCATGTGCATTGGGTAACGTTTAGCAAATCCAGCGATTATATTAAACTGGGTTAAATGTGATGGTGTCTTCTGTTTGCCATAGTTACTTCTCGTAGCAAAGATCAGACAAATGTCAGCAAATTTTAAGTTTGGCGCTTATCGTAAAAAAGAAGTCATCACATAAGAAACAACTCGACTACGGTTTAAATAAAATACATATTAGCTTTAAATATTGTCTTTCTTATTTTAAAAATTAATTTTCTAAAACAAATATATAAATATAGGGTTTTTCTATAAGAGCGCTACAAAAGTTTCTTTCAAGGGTTTTCCAAAGTAGAGGGACAGGGACAGCAAACGACGCCATATTTCTTGCCGCTCTTTTGACATTTCTCTTCAGTAAGGTTTGGAAAGATATACGAGCCTACAACGAGTCGAAATTATTAAAATTTACTACCGAAATTCGAATTCGTATATCTTTCCATCATGAAATGGCAAACCTTACTGAAGAGAAATGTCAAAAGAGCGGCAAGAAATATGGCGTCGTTTGCTATCTCTGTCGCTCTACTTTAGCAGTGTCCCTGTTGAAAAACCCTTTGTAATAGAATGAATTTTATAATTTAATAAAGTAAATTAAATCACTTACCAAAAGCATCATTTTATTCTTCACATATATTAATCCTTGCTTAGTTCCTATAGCATCAAAGATTAGTTTTAATATTATCATTAAAAAAAAACTTCACGCAACTTCATAATAAAGTACTAAATAAACGTTTAAATCACTAATTAATTAATTCGTCTTAATTTGTGCAGCTTTGTTGTTGTTGCTGTTGTTGCAGCTGTGCGCCGCTGCGCCGAAAAAACACCACGCGATGAAGAGACTCCGTTGCGCCGATGAGACTTCGTTGTCCGCGGCCAACACATTCGATTCCCTACTAAATTATGTGCGAACAATTAATACAGAGAAATATGGACATGAGAAATCGTCTCTACAGCAGCACGAATAAACAAATATTATAATATTTAAAGTCTTTAAACCGACCGTTTACTTTATTATTATCCACCTCCGTTTCCGCAGTAAACGTTTTAAATAGCGCAACCAACACTTTGACAACTGCCGAAGCTCTAATTTATTGCATTTTATTTGCTTCTTTAAGAACATTTTGTAAAAACTCTGTGGCATCCCGCACCACCACAGATTATAAAAGGGGATACTACAAATACCGCTATTACAATAATCACTTTACACTTTAAAATTAACAAACTAAATTAAACTAATTGGAAAAATACAGCACAGCTCAATGCACGGCAACTCAACGATCGAATCATGCGAAAACTGTCAAGCGTAGCATGGTGAATTCGCGAAAGCACTATTCACAATAACACCAATTATTTAGGCAACACCAAAATTTGCCAGTTAAATAAAAGTAGAGGACTTTTTAAAGCATGTGCGATTAACGGTTGCTTATATCAATTTGCTCTTCTTTATCTATATTTGTATCGATATTTTTGGTGAAATTTTTATATTTCGATAAAAAAATATTTTTGACTATAGATTTTCAGTTTTTACAGGAAATCTTTATTTTTTAGTAAACTTTTAAAATATTAGTGAACAATTTCATTAATAGGGAAATATTTAGAGTATGTGCGAGTTTGATTAAATTGCTGACTAAACTAAATTGTACAGATTTTCATTTGGTCGCCATTCGGTAACCGGTATTTCTTAAAGTCTCTAATAAACATTATCATAAAATCTACTAAATTGAAATGTAAACGCTGCATTACCGACAAAATTTAGTTTAGTCAGCAATTTAGTTGAACTCGCACACACCATTAATTTATATTTTATTGGTTTGTTGTACAAGTAATATTATATATGAGCTAAACATCTATAAAAATTAGAATACTTTATTTTAAATAAATTAAAAAATGCTCGATCCCGACGGGACTAAAAACGGAAGTGCATGATGGTTCATATGAAAATTCCAAAAAGTTTTTGAATTATTTAAAAAACTTCTGAGATAATGTAATTTATTTTTACTATATTTTTTTCATAAGAAATCACAGAAATACCGGACGAAGCATTCTGGCATAAAAATTACGATAAAATTATCCCTGGCTTTTTTTCTAGTAATATTTTTTTTTATCTGCCAATATTAATAAAAACTGACTAAAAATATTTTAAGATTTACATAATTATTAAAATTTACTACCGAAATTCGAATTCGTATATCTTTCCATCATAAAACCTTACTGAAGAGAAATGTCAAAAGAGATTTATATGGTTAGGTAACCGTTGGATATAAAGCAGGGACTACAAACAACCGGAATCTGAACGGGTATTGGAACCGTGTCGATTTTTGTAAAATCACAACCGGTATTAAAAAAAGGTGTGGTATCGGAACCGGAATTAAAATACATTTAATTTTTTGGTTGAAAACGGAACCGGAATTTTGAAGTAGTTGTGATAGTTGGTGTGATGAATTTAGTAAGAATTATGAAAGTTATAGTCGGTCTAAGCGTGATTTCAACAGACATACAGACGGACATCGCTAAATCGACTCAGGAAGTCATGCTGATCAAGAATATATATTTTACATACCGGAGATGCTTCATTCTGGATGTTACAAACGACGTACTAAACGGATTATAACCTTTCACTCTTAGTGTAGGGTATACAAATGGAAAACCGGAATCGGAAGTCATATAATTTATTTGGTTGGAACCGGTAGCGCTATTTAAAAAATCATGGAACCAGAACTGAAACAGATATTACAAAGGTTTTTAATCCCTGCCAGGAACCACAAAGAACTGGAATCAGAAACGTTAGTAAAAAAATGTGAAACCGGAATCGGAACCCATATAATTTGTTGGATTGAAACCAGAATGACAACCGGAAGCGTTATTTAAAAATTCTTGGAACAAGAACCGGAACCGATATTTCAAAGGTTTTTAGTCCCTGTAAAGTCACACTTATTTTAAAAACCAACCACTCGAGTAATAAGAACAATTTTAAAAATTCCTTTTACAGTAACTGAAATATAAGTCAAACGGACGAATTGTTGTCCTAAAAATGTCAGTTTTTTAGATATTTATTTCTCGGTATTCAGATTTCGATTGGGAAATCTTATAAATTTTTAAACTGCTTTAGTCAATTAAATCGTAAACGTAGCATGATAACAAAAATGCACTTTTTAGAAGAAATTTATTTAAATTCAAAACTAATCAATATATTTCATTGATTTTTTTACAAAATAAGAAAATATCAAAGTACATTTATGCATTAGAAGATATATTCCATATTGTTTCTTAATAAATGTGGAAAAATATATAAATTTTCAAATTTTTCTATGAGGTACATGGTATATTAACTTTGTGCATATATTGTTCGTCTGTCTGTCTGTCCGACTACACGATAACATGACAAATACTATTCAGAATACGATGAAATTTGCTTTCAATATGGTTTAGCCAAAAAATGGTCCTGTCTACGGAAAAGAGCCAAATCGCTCAACGAGCACGTTCACCTCCCATACAAATTACGTTTATAGTACTCTTTAGGAACCAATAACTCGAAAAGTATTACATATATATTTATAAAATTTAAAACATATTGTTAGAATTTGCCTAAAAATATATGTTCAAAAAATGGGCGTGATCCGCCTACATTTTATTTTTTTTTATTATTTACCAATTTTAGTCGAACATTATCCAGGACTGGAAAAAAACCTGATTTTTTTTTTTTGAAAAATCCACTCCAACGGATTTTTTTGGTTTTTATTAGATTTTATTGGATTTTATTGGATTTTTTTGGATTTTTTATAAATAAGATAATTTTAATAGGATTTTGCGGTTTTTAAAGTTATTCCTTCCCACCATTTCGCTGACGAGAACTGCCGTATAACCTTTGTTTAAAACAAGCTTTGTGGAAAAAAATTCACCGTCTTGGATCTGGAAGCCGTGTTCATCAATATACTGAATTAGTCATATGGGCGAAAAATGAAACAGTCTATTTTAAATGTCTTCTTTATAACAGGACAACTTTTCTGAACCTAATAGATTCAATCAATGTCTACCGCTTTAAAAATTGGCATAGAATTGGCTTGAATTAAATCAATAATTTCAGAGACTACATATAGCTATTTATATCATTAAATTATTTGGATCTACATAAAGGCCTATGTTGGCTTATAAATATGTTGGCTATGTTGGTTCAAATAATATATGAATCATTTCAGTATCATCTTCTTTAGAGATTTCATCCAGCAGTGGTCCTAATATTTTTTTTTTCTATTTGGTGGTTCATACCAAATTCTTAAATTTTCAAAAAATAAAATTTACTCTTAACACCACAAATCTATTTCCCATTTTATAATTCGAAAAAAGTCAAAAAATCATGGATTTTTTTAACTTGATAAAATCCAAAAAAATCCGGATGGATTTTTTTGGAGTGGAGTGGATAGCACAACCCTGAAATTATCCCACCAAATTATACCACTATACCACCACATATATCCACCAAAAGTGTAGAGGTGTTTCATAGTCGGGCCCAACCGACTATAACAGACCGTCTCATGTGACCGAACTTACCCATGTGACCTAATTTTCCCAACTCGTTTCTTTAGTTTTTGCATTGTTGTTTCTTAAAATCTGGAGCCGAAATCGGGATGATTTGTTATTTTTTTTTTTGTATATTTGACCACATTAATAATTATCAGAATTAAGCTATTTCGATTGAAGGATATCGCACGCAATCTTTGGAATAAATTTACAAAGAAATGCACAAATGTTTGAAATTATAATAAAAATTTGCCATTTTATGCTTTAAATCCAGAGCCAATATCGGGCTTATTTTGTTCATTTGATAGTGATCAGAACTAAGTTACTGCGAATGAAGTACAACGTTTGCAGTTCTTGGAATAAATATACAAAAAAATGTACAAATGAGTGATATTAGAATAAAAATATTTTTTTAAATGTTATTTCTCAAAATCTGGAGTAGGTATGATTTATTTTTATTTTTTATCACATTAATACACGCAGAGAAAAAATTAGTTTACAGCAAGCATAATATTTTTCTAAACATAAATTTACTTCCTCTTTCTGTATCTCGAAACGAAAGACAATTAGACAAAAGTGACGAAATTCTGACGTCAAATTTTCGTTTCGTCGTTCGTTTCGAAATGCAGAAATTTGGTATTAATGACATTTATTTTCAAATTTTTCAAATTATTTTGTTGTTCATTTCATAATGTATGATTATATATTGATGTTAAAATTTAAGAAATTTGGAAATTCATGAAAGTTAGATAGTGATTAATTACTGCAAATATTATATCGCTTGTTGTTCTTCGAATAAATTTACAAAAAAATAAAAAAAACTGTGAAAAACTCTAAAATATGCACTATAAATTCAGAATATTCACATATCTTTTATAATTTTAGAGAATATAATAGAATGAATTTTATAATTTAATAAAGTAAATGAAATCACTTACCAAAAGCATAATTTTAAAATTTTGTTCACATATATTAATCCTTGCTTAGTTATCCTATAGCATCACAGCTTAGTTTTAAGATTATCATTCAAAAAAAACTTCACGCAACTTCATAATAAAGTACTAAATAAACGTTTAAATCACTAATTAATTAATTCGCCTTAATTTGTGCAGCTTTATTGTTGTTGCTGTTGTTGCAGCTGTGCGCCGCTGCGCCGAAAAAACACCGCGCGACGAAGAGACTCCGTTGCGCCGATGAGACTCCGTTGTCCGCGGCCAACACATTCGATTCCCTACTAAATTATGTGCGAACAATTAATGCAGAGAATAAACAAAGCAGCACGAATAAACAAATATTATAATATTTAAAGTCTTTAAACCGACCGTTTACTTTATTATTATCCACCTCCGTTTCCGCAGTAAACGTTTTAAATAGCGCAACCAACACTTTGACAACTGCCGAAGCTCTAATTTATTGCATTTTATTTGCTTCTTTAAGAACATTTTGTAAAAACTCTGTGGCATCCCGCACCACCACAGATTATTAAAGGGGATACTACAAATACCGCTATTACAATAATCACTTTACACTTTAAAATTAACAAACTAAATTAAACTAATTGGAAAAATACAGCACAGCTCAATGCACGGCAACTCAACGATCGAAACATGCGAAAACTGTCAAGCGTAGCATGGTGAATTCGCGAGAGCACTATTCACAATAACACAAATTGTTTAGGCAACACTAAAATTTGCAAGTTAAATAAAAGTAGGGGACTTTTTAGAGCATGTGCGAATAACGGTTTCTAATATTAATTTGTCCTTTATCGATATATATATATATATCGATGTTTTTTTGTGAAAATTTTAATTTCAAAAAAAAAAAAATTTACAATTGATTTTCAGTTTTTTACAGAAAACCTTTAATTTTTAGTAAACTTTTAAAATGTTAGTGAACACTTTCATTTATAGGGAAATTTTTTATTAGTATTTTTTTTATTTGTTGTACAAGTAATATTAAAATTGAGCTAAGGCATTTATAAAAATTAGAAAATTTTATAATAAATAAATTTATATTAAATAATCGACCGCTATTCCGACGGGACTAAGAACGAAAGTGCGTGATGGTTTATTTTTTATTTCCATGCTGTTCCCAAAGTTAATAATTTGTTCATAATAAATCACTGAAATAGCGGACGAAGCATTCTGGCACAATAATGACGATAAAATAATTACTGGCTTTTTTTCTAGAAATATTTTTTTTATCTGCCAATATTAATAAAAACTGACAAAAAATATTTTAAGATTTACATATTTAGATAACAGTTTTTGTTTGTTTTACACAATATATTATAAGTTTTCTTTTTCATATTATAATTTTAATATTTCTAAATATTCATACCCAACAGACAAACGATGTCCAAAATTAACTTCATGATAACTTTTAAAAGTGAACAGTATCCGAATGTTGTCGTAAAAGTAATCAAAAAGATATCTGAAAGGCTAACGAATGTCCGCCTTTTTGTTAACTTTTAGCTCTCGAAAGGATTACCACAAAGTTATGTTAAAGTTGACTATTAAATCAGAAAGTTTTCGTTTCCATATTATAATTTTTATATCAAAAAGGTATTTGAAAGGCTTACGAATGTCTGCCGTTTTGTTGACTTTTAGTTCTCGAAAAGATTACCAAAAAGTTATGTTAAAGTTAACTATTAAATCGGAAAGTGTTCCTCGTTTTCATATTATAATTTTTATATATCTAAATATTCATACCCAACAGACAAACGATGTCTAAAACATAACTTTGTGCTGACTTTCAAAAGTTGAAGATATTCGAAAGTTGTCGTAAAAGTGATCAAAAATGTATCTAAAAAGGCTTAATTGTCCGCGATTTTGTTGACTTTTAGCTCTCGAAAATATTACCAAAAAGTTATGTTAAAGTTAACTATTAAAAGCCATCATCGAAAAGTTGTCCTCTATACTAACGGTAAAATAGCTTAAATACATTATTAACCCTATTAACTACCAATACACATGTAAAAATGACACTCAATTATTATCATTGCATTAGGTGGTCTTTTGATTATTTGTTTTCAAAAATGAATGAAAATAATCAAAATGATAAACTAATAGATATCAAATAAATTCCAAAATTTAAACCAATATTTTTTTATAAATATTGCTCCAGATTCCTATAGCTTCTTGTATTTCGGCCAATCCATTTACTTCCACAAAACATGCGTTCAAAGTCGTTTACAATATCTTATCGCTCCAATATTGTCTGTTGTCTTAGCCAATTCAAACGATCTTCCATTTTCTAGCAGCACAAACAGTATGACGCAGCAAGAAAAACTCATGTCAACTTTGAAGTATGAAATTCAGGGATATCACTATGAGGGATTGTTTACTTTAAAAAGTTACCTCTCTGCGATATCTAAACGATGCTTAATAGATAACTTTTGTAAGAACCTTTTTGTCCCCTGAAACACGATAGTCGCAAAGATAATATTTCGTATTCTGTTCTAGTAGGGTATATTTATTATTACGAAATTAAACGTTATATATATACGATTTTAATTCCATCATATTTTATAAGTTTTTACATTTTTTGAGAAATTTTATTCTATATTTTTATACAATGCTCTTACACATTTGAAACTAAATGGTTTGTACGTGATTTTAATTTATTGAAAATATCGAGGAAATTCTGTCTTAGAAACAGTGGAGCAACTCTATATTTTTTTTTAGTTTTATATAAAAATAATTGTTTCATTTTGGTTCCAGACAGGACAATAGAACATCTTTGCCTAAAAAAAAAATATATTTTTTATCTGTATGTTTTCAAAGTTATATAATTTGGTTACTTAAACTTCATGAAAAATTTGTATATTTACTAGTTGTATAGTATAAACACTTTATGAATATTTTTATACGTTGTAATGAACGGAATATAATTTTCTTTTGAGATATTTATATTCACATATTTTTCAGATTCTAAATTTCAGATATGGAATAGAATTTCTTTTCAGAATTTTAGATTCACATATTTAAGATTCCAAAACCACCGTTATTTCAAAGATTTTCTTGCGTGGTCTTTGGTTTTCTGGAGATGCCGATATATGTTATAATTTAAAAATTTCTGACTAAGTTAAACATTTCTTTCTTGAGATAAGTTATCTTCTAATTTACAATTGAAGGGTTTGGTGCAAAAAAAGGGTCAAGTCCAAATTTTTTCGAATTGATGAGTATGATAGCTTTTTATATTTCGCGACGTTTGGTACTAAAATCATCTATATCCGAAGTATATACACTAAGATTATACTATCAATGCTAAATTTCATAAATTTAATGTTTTACCGCTGAAAAACAAATATTTGCTAATGATGAATATGTTATTTTACCACTTACAAAAACACGCAAATAACATTTGTAGACAGGTAGTAATACATCTGAAAGTTAAAACCACGAATTTTTCGGTCTAAGCCGACTATAAATACCCTACACATATGTGTGGTTACCATTCAAATTGGTATATAGGTCACCAGGGTATACGAATCCTGAAAATAACAACAAACTTTCCATCGCTGAAGAATTTCCATTCATTTGATACCCATATTTATAAATGGGTAGGTGTACCGAATTTCGAATTTTTTTTGGGAACCACAACTCGTTTCGAAGGAAAACATTATTTTCATCTATTTCAGCATGATGTCAATATATATTTGGCAAAAAAAGTTTACCTAAGCACGTATACAGTAAAATTGATCTGTAGACGTAAATTTTATATGAGGTATTTGAACATAAGTGGTCGGTTCTCAGGTCAATATAGATCGATCATGACAAATTTGGTGGTCAGACAGCTTAGATATATAAGTAATCTAAATCTTAATTTTCATTGCTCTAGCTCTTCTACTTTTTCCGTAATCGTGATTTCAACAGGCAGACATAAGGACAGACGGACAGACGGACAGACAGACAGACAGACAGACAGACAGGATTGTTAGAGTTTGAGCGAGCACAACGAATATAAGTTCGTGTGAACTGCAAAAACTCTCAGTCGATCACGCTGCCACCGTTTCGCAAAAAATACACTGAAAAATTAAAATGTTTGAAGTGGAGTGGAAATATTAATTGTTGTTTGTTAATTTTATAGAGAAAACAAGAATACATGTACTTCGAGGAATGTACAATAGAGATAGTTGGTTTTGTTTAGAAAGAAAATATTATAAATATAATAAACCATATATTAAGAAAATGCACTCATTTTAAAAATACATATTTTTGAACTATATATTTAGCATATATTTATATATTTGTCATACAACATTATTCATGTAACGTTGTATGAATTATTATAATGAATTTTATGATTAAATAAATCTAAACTATTTATCGTAAAAGTAAATTTTATTCAGTGTAAACTCACAGTCATTTGTAGCAAATAACCCAGTAGAAATTGTGAAATAGAACTTTTGACATTTTTTTTTTTTTAAATCTGAAATAAAATTATTACAAAATATTTATATATAATGTTAATTTATTTATTTTCCGGGGGAGTGCGCCAGCTTATGTTTGTAGTTTTGTTTGATTAAAAAAAAAAATAGAGATGTTTACATTCACAATTGAAATGTACAGTTTAAAAATACTTCTAGTACCGTTAAAAATATAATGTTTAAGTTGTTTTTTTATTAGATACATGTATATCATGAGTGGTTTAATTAAATGTATAAAAATAAAGTCAATTTAAGAAATAGTCAACAATTTATATTTCGTACTGGGGTTGCATGCGTAGAATTGAAGTCGACTGCACACAGTGGAACATTATATTTTAAGTATGATTTAAATATTTATATTATTATTTATTATGTATGGTATTAATGTATGGTATAATAAATATTGTTAATTAAAAATCCTCAATTAATAATTTGCTTGACACTTTTGCAATAGCATTTTTTATCCACTTGTCTTTTTTATAAACGGAATAAGAACATATAACCTTGCTATTATCAAAAATTATAAATTTTCACAAAATATAGTATTTTTGGATAATTCTATGTACATTTTTTTCCAAAACTTCGAATTATTTTTTTTGTCAGGTTGTGTTTTACTCTGTTACACCGTACTCTCACCGCACTCTCACTCTCTTCAGTGTTGCACCATTTCTTAAGTAAAATAGGGCAGAAATGTGAAATAAATAATTATTTTAGAATTCAGATAAGTTTGAGATTTTAATCACTTTAGACACACATTTTGTATCCCAGAACATTTTACAAAATAATAACAAATAATTAATTTTTGTTTTTGCATGCGAAAATTATATAAATGTTATGAGAAAAAAATTATAATTATTTAAAATGATAAAATTTGTATATTTTAATAATTCAAAATAATAAGCAATATAAATGGGTCCGTTAAAACCAATCTCAAATAATTAAACTTTTAAATAGACATTTAAATTTCCCGGAATTTCTAAAAATGCAACACTAAAATCCCCCGCTCATTTCAGCGTTGCAATCCCCGCTCACTTCTGCCCGTAGATACCAAGCCCCCCAAGCGCTCGATTGCGCGTACAGTCAGCCGCGGTCAGGCGAGTTGGGCATCCCTAGTGTAGGGTATAAAAATAAAATTTTTGTATATAAAAAATACTTGACAAATCAAAAATATTGAACAAATATTCGATTTAAAGAGCGAAACGAACGCAACGTTATACCAATTTTAAACGAAGGAGACTGTTTTTTTTTATGTATAATATAATTTGTGATAAATCAGGTTTTCATTCTGTATGCTGTTTAAAATTACGTAACTTTCGTCTAATAGGATTTCGTGTCAAAATATAGAAATTGGCTAGACGTTTTTTAAATTATTGTATTAACATACATAAATTAAAAAATAAAATCAAAAGTTTTCCAAAATATTTTTTATGAATATTTTATAAGAATTGGGCAATTTTTAATGAAACGTATATTATAAACTAATTTACATACTTACTTGCATACTTACTTATTTACTAACTACTTACCTCACTTACAATAGAGAGTACCATTGTGAATGCGCCTTCTACTGTCATGCAGTTCTCACCTGTAGAGTTGTTGAGTTTGATCGTTGAGTTGTGTTGTGTTGAGTAAAGTTGTTCGTCGTGCTTCCTTTCTGCTACTTTGTAATTTATAATTTGTGAAAATATTGATTTCGAGTGTTGTTATGAAAAGTGCGTTGTTAAATAGGTGTGCTAATTAAAAGTAAAAATAATTGTGTAATTGTGGAGGTGCGGTATTCCACAAACTATTGAATAATTTATAAGAAGAATGCAAAGAAATTACGGCAGTTGTCAAAAAGTTTTTTGTTGTTGTTAACTGCGAAAAGAAAGGCAAATATGCAAATGAAAACAATCGTCGATATAAAAGACTTATTTAAATGATAATTTTTTTTAATATTTGTGTGGCTGCGGAGTGCTGCAAAAGTGCTGGGAATCAAATGAATGAATGTAGTGGGCGAAGCGCTGCAATTCCCTTGAGCAGCGGAGCTTCGCCGGCAGAAGCGTCACTGCTTTATAACAAACACGTGTTTATGTTCAAGGTCGCAGTGAAGTGTTTTAATAGTTATTTAAAGATTCGAATGAAATAAAGACAAATACGGTTATTACCGAATATTTTATTGGTAAGTGAATGAATATTTTTCTACATATTTTTTATATTAAGAGTTACTCCTTGTATACACAATCTAAAATATTTCCAAATCATTTAAAAATTTTAAGACTTAATTTTGAAAATAAAAATATTAACTATTTACTAAACATTCAGATTTTCACGAACAAATTTAAATTATCTCAAAAAATTTAAATTATATAAAAAAATAAAATGATACAAAAAAAGTTCAAATGTTCACTAAAGTTCGATTTTTCGTTAAACTTAAATTTTCACTAAAAATTTAAATTTTTCATAAAACTCAAATTTTCACTATGAATTCAAAATTTCATTAAAATTTCACTAAGAATTTAGCTAAAAAAATTTATTAAAAATTCAAAATTTCACTAAAATATCAAAATTTCACTAAAAATTCAAGTTTTCACTAAAAAGTCAAATTTTCACTAAAAATACAAATATTCTCTAATAATTCAAATTTTCACTAAAAATTCAAATTTACCTAAAAATTCAAATTTTCACTAAAAAATCAAATTTTCTCTAAAAATTCAAAATTTTACTCAAAATTAAAATTTTCACTAAAAATTTATATTTTCACTAAAAATTCAAATTTTCAATAGAAATTCAAATTTTTAATAAAAATTCAACTTTTCACTAAAATATCAAAATTTCACTAAAAATTCAAGTTTTCACTAAAAATTGAAATTTTCACTAAAAATTGAAATTTTCACTAAAAATTCAAATTTTCACTAAAAATTCAAATTTTCACTAAAAATTCAAATTTTCACTAAAAATTCAAATTTTCACTAAAAATTCAAATTTTCACTAAAAATTCAAATTTTCACTAAAAATTCAAATTTTCAAAATTCAAATATTCTATAATAAATCAAATTTTCTCAAATAATTCAAATTTACCTAAAAATTCAAATTTTCACTAATAATTCAAATTTTCTCTAAAAATTCAAAATTTTACTCAAAATTAAAATTTTCACTAAAAATTCAAATTTTCACTAAAAATTCAAATTTTCACTAAAAATTCAAATTTTCAATAGAAATTCAAATTTTTAATAAAAATTCAAATTTTCACTAGAAATTCAAATTTTTACTAAAAATTCAAATTTTCCCTAACTATTCAAATTTTCACTTAAAATTCAATTTTTCACTGAAAATTCAAATTTTCACTAAGAATTCAAATTTTTATTAAAAATTCAAATTTTTATTATAAATTCAAATTTTTACTAAAAATTCAAATTTTCACTACAAATTCAAATTATCACTAAAAATTTAAATTTTCACTAAAACATCAAATTTTCACTTAAAATTCCCATTTTTAGTATAAATTCATATTTCCACTAAAAATTAAAATGTTCACTAAAAATTTAAATTTAAACTAAAACATCAAATTTTCCCATTTTCAGTATAAATTAAAATGTTCACTAAAATTTCACATTTTAAGTATAAATTTAAATTTTCACTAAAAGTTTCGATTTAAAAATTCAAATTTTCAATAAAACTTCAAATTTTCACTAAAAATTCAAATTTTTACTAAATATTCAAAACTGTCATAAAATCAGCAGTAAACATCGACAAACACATATATATATATAATTTTTCTTATTTTTATTTTATTAAATTGAATCATTTTAGTAGAATATTATGAATTTAAGTGAAGTTCTGCTATTACGGATTTGTGACGATTTACTCTTGAATTTTGCCAGTTTATTTTCATCAGTGTAAACATAGTTTGCGTATTCACAGTTTCCTCATATTGATGCTTCATTTTATGAATACGACAGTACGGCAATTAAACTGTGACACCACTTTTCTGCTTATTCAAATATTTCGTCAAATAAATGAGTCTGACTCTTATAAATTTGGTATTTTTTTCAAAATATAAATATTCCTCGATATGAAAAGAAAGACGAATTAATTATCATTTTATGTGCACATTTAATATCAGTTTTACAATTTATCCTCTTTTCACAAAATACGACAGCAAAAAACATGTCTCAGGGCTACTCTCAAATGCAACACTTGTGTTATTTCACTTTTATAAGGGATGCATCAACAAATTGACGTTTCTGTGTTATTGTATCGTATATATACTACATGGTACGAATACCATACTAAAATACGACGAACTGTGAATACGCTAAGTATTTTTACTGTCGAATTTGAGTTATGTTTCCGTTCCAGATAATCTTAATTAAATAACTTATAAATACAATATAGTGTGTTGAGAAATCATTGCAAAAACTTTGTAATGCCAAATATCTCAAAACTCAAATATGCCAACAAAGAAAATCATTTCGTGTATTTACATAATTATAAAAGTTACACAATTCATGCTCAAAGCTTTTACTATAAGCATAGTTTCCAACAGTTCTGAACATACTACTTAATATTTAACCACAAGCAAAAGTAATTCTCTGTGAACAGTCAAAACAGTCAAAAAGATCAAAGTAAAAGATTTCATCACGGAATGATGACGAGCCGGAAACATTTCCACAATTAAGCAAATAATAGTTGAATTAAACAAAGTATGTAGTTGGCGTCGTTTAAGGCATGATTTTATAATGAAAACCACACAAAATTTTAACTTCTTCTGTGTTATGCAAATCTGAAAATGCTTTGAAAAATGGTTCAAATTTATGAATATAACATGTGTTGCCGGTGGATTAAATTGCAGATAAATTTAATTTATTTTATTTAAGATATTAGCAAAAACTAGACACTTTCTTTCACACAGATAAGCAATAAAATTCATTCCACACACACACACACAGACACAGAGACACAGAGCAGTCTAAAAAGTGTATAATAAAACTTTTTGCATATTTTAATAGAAGTTTTGTGAATTTCTCTACTTCTCCTCTTTTATGGTCCTTTTTTTAATCTCGCTCGTATGCTAATACAAAATAAGAGCTTATGTTATGTGCCCCTCTGGTACCTCTTGTTTGGTACATTACCTAATACTACTACGACCACAACTTCTCAAGGGTATAATGAGTCATCATTAGAATCAACCGACTCTGTGAGCCCCATGGCGGTGGCGCGTGAATCAGTTGCAGCCCAACATCGAATAGCAGCCAGTAAAATGTAGTAGCAGTAGTAAAAGAAGTCGTTTGCTTCTTTTTTATTTTTTTTTAAGCAGTTGAAACTAATTTAAAACTTAAATTAAGAAACTTGTATTCGAAAATGATGTCCTTCGTTTTTGCTGTGCAGGCGACAAAAATTTCACAACAGTGAGTTTTAAAATAAAATTGCTGTATAATGGGCTACTATATAAAGCAGCTGCAAGGTGGCGAATGTTTAAAAAGTGCTAAAATTTAACGGTAACTAACAAAGAATTCGGTTTCCTAGTCAATTTTCTGAGAATTTTCAAAATAATGGTTCATATTAATAAAAACCAGTTGGGAAGGTTAGATCACATGGGAAATTTTAAAGTAGGTGTAATTATGATAGTTAGGATTATCAAAATTATAGTCGGTCTAAGCCGACTATAAATACCCTACACATATGTGTGGTTACCATTCAAAGTGATATATAGGTCACCAGGGTATACGAATCCTGAAAATAACTACAAACATTCAATCGCTGAAGAATTTCCATTCATTTGATACCCATATTTACAAATGGGTAGGTGTACCGAATTTCGATTTTTTTTTTTGTGAACCACAAGTCTTTTCGCCGGAAAACATTATTATCATGTATTTGAGCATGATGTCAATATATATTTGACCAAAAAAGTTTACCTAAGCACGTATACATTAAAATTGATGTTTATATGTACATATTATATGAGGTATTTGAACGTAAGTGGTCGGATCATAGGTCACAATGGACCGATCCCGATTCGCACATACAGCGTAGGCATATTAGTAATCTAAGTTATAAGTTTCATTTATCTAGCTCTTCAATTTTAAAAGTAGTAGGGATTTCAACAGACAGACGGACAGACAGACGGACATCGCTATATCGACTCAGGAGGCCATGCTGATCAAGAATATATATACTTTTCCATACCGGAGATGCTTCCTTCTGGGTGTTACAAACGGCGTACCAAACTGAATATACCCTTTCACTCTTAGTGTAGGGTATAAAAAAAAACATCTACTTTTAAGCAAGACTATATTTTCTGAGCAAATCTTTTATTTTATTTGAAAATTTTCAAAGTAATTGGTTAGTCCAACGTTTTTATTAATACCTACCAATTACAAATTTTATATTTCGAACATTAGCAAATTTTCAAATTATAATTACAAGCAAACAATAAGAGAAAAATGCAAAAAAATCAATTGTTCCGTATACTTTTGGACCTGATATGGTACTAATTCTATGGTGGAAAGTTAACGAAATAGGTACATTTTTTAAATAGAACATTTTACTATATGGTAAAACATCCAAACATCATTTTTTGTAAATTTAACAATAAGACCAACGTAAAATCAAAATTCGATACACCTTCCCATTCGATATATTTTTAGAATCAGCTTCTAAATCAATTGGAAATAAAAACAATTTATATGTCACATTAATGGTCATCTTTATTCCCTCAAGATAAGCAATTAAGTTAACCCACTTTAGTGATTTTTTAACTAGCCATAATACGCTATTAAGACGCGAACCATAAAAGTCAGAGATCCAAAAATTTTCATTTTTTTTAGTTGAATATAAGAGAATATTATTGCATTTATTTTATCAATTTCAAAGAGGAAGATGTCGAAAATGTCTAATTTTTCGGTACTTTGAATTTCAAAGTACCGCGGTAGCTCAGTGGTTAGTGCGTTGGACTGCGAGCCGAAAGGTCCCCGGTTCAAGCCTGGACTGGGGCTAACAACATATTTTCATAGAAACATTTTTTCTATACCGCGCTACCTCTACAGTAAATGGCAAACCTACGAGAGTAAAAAATTGCCTATGAAAAGCTCTCACCCGCCGTTCGGATTCGGCAATAAACTGTAGGTCCCACCACTTTGAGTACAAATATAACACGCACAGCTCAAAATGGTGTAGTGCCAAACTATTATTATTATTATTTCAAAGATACGACGATTTTCAAAGAGTATGACTATTTTTTCGATACTTTGATATCTACTACAAAATATCTTCAGTAAATGTCAGTGTTATATGAGGTATTTGAATATAATCCAATTCTTAAAAAAGAAAATATATATATATATATATATATATATATATATATATATATATATATATATATATATATATATATATTTTTATTGTTTTTATACCCTACACCTATGAGGTACAGGGTATATTAACTATGTGCATATATTGTAACGCCCCTTAGGAGGCGTGTCCGGTATGGAAAAGTATATATATTCTTGATTTGCATCACTACCCGAGTCCGTTTAGCCATGTCCGTCTGTCTGTCTGTCTGTCTGTCTGTCTGTCTGTCTGTCCGTCTTGCTGTCTGAATACAGAATAACTTGAGAAATACTGATCAGAATGCGATGAACTTTCGTCTCAATATATTTTAACCAAAAGTAGGAACTGAGTTTGAAAATGAGCCAAATCGGTCAACGGACACGCCCACCTCCAATACAAGTCACTTTTATATAACTCTTTCGGAACTAATAACTAGAAAAGTATTCAAGGTATAGTTATAAAATTTAAAAGGTATTGTTAGAATTCACCTAAAAATATGTGGTCCAAAAATGGGCGTGATCCGCCCACTTTTATTTTCATTATTTCCCGGGTTTTCATAGTGGAAATTTGATCCGTAAATTATTAAAATCAAATCTATGAAATATTAGCCTTTCAAAATTTTAAATATAGGCGTGGTCCGCCCAATTATATTTTTCAATTTTTTTTTTTAGTTTTTTATACTTTATATAAATTTTTTAAATTATGGGGATATAAGACGTAATATTCTGAGGGTTAATATCCCCACCAAAGGTGTACGGTATTCCATAGTCGGGCCCGACCGACCAAAAAAATCCGCCCCATGTGACCGAACTTACACATGTGATCTAACTTTCCCAACACGTTTTAATTTTTTTTATTTACTTTTTTTATTTTTATATTATTTTTTTTTTTGTTATATTTAATTTAACTTACCATATTTTTTTATTTTATCTTTATTTCACTCTTGCATCCGTGTATTGTTATTATTACGTAGAAGAAATATCTCTATTAAAAAAACATGTTGTCGAATAAGAGTCTACGAATTATAGACACACCATTGGTACCAACTAAGGATAGCAACGGTCTGCATTAGAAGACGGATCGTTTACATGCTAAACATGTGTCTAGTGAAGCGAAAAGGCACTTGATGGCGCCATAATCACGAGATTTATTTACAACTGCTGCAACTAATCCGTCTATAATTCGTAGACGGTTTTTCGATACTGTATTGATATAAATACAGTATTTCTTCCAAATAATTATAGTGAACACATGCAGGGGTGGAATCATTAATATAATATGAATGGATGAAAGAGAAATTAAAATAAAATATAATATAAATTAAAAGTAAAATAACCAAAATTTTAAATACATAAAAAAGTAGCAATAAAAAAAATATATTTTTTTTACTGAATATACCGGTCACATAATACGATTTTTAAGACCAGTCTTTTGGTCTGCAGGAGGTGTTAATTGACCCCTCACTAGGACAACACCGTCTTATAGTTTCCGGTTGGTTTCATATAAAAGAGCCAGAACTAGGACCACTTAACTATCTCCGAGAAACCAGTCACGTGTCTATTCTAGGAACGGTTCGTTTCCCCATAGGGAAGTTGTCGGTTCACAGGTCACAATCGAGCGATCATGCCCATTTTCCATATCAGACAACATAAGTATATAAATTAGGAGTTTCATTTATTTAATTTTTCAAGTTTTTCTCTAATAGTGTATTCAACAACCGGTCAGGTGGGCATTGCTAAATTGACTCAGGAGGTCAGTCGGATCAAGATAATATATAAACTTTTCCATACCTCTTCCTGGGTATTGCAAACTTCCTACCAATCTGAATATACTCTTCTACTCTTAGTGTAGGGTATAAATAGTGTTTGGCTATTTAGAACATAATCCGAACGAACGATCCAAATGGCAAATTTTCTGAACGATCGATCATGATTTCCCGTGGGCTTCATTTAATTTAAATTGTCTGTCAAAATTCATAGCATTAGCTACTTTTGTCACACTTTTCTTTTTCTACGACATGGCAACGCTATGCTTCATTTAACTGCCACCAATGCCATAGTGAACAATGCAACTGCGACTGTATAAATTAAAGCATGCCACAAAAGGAATGCGCATCACAAAAAGAGCTAAATTTTTTTGTTAATAATTCAGTCACTTTGAGCTGCTTTTTATGATGCGCTCTGCCTGCATCTTGACAGTGGCGTTCTTTGAGATGGAGCTTTAATTAAATGCGAAATAAAACAGCATAATTAGTTGCGCAGCCATTTGAACGTCAGGCCATTGGGTTTGTGGACTAGATGGATGTATAGTTCGTTGGTTGGCTAACAGGCCAATAGCGGCTCATTTCCGTTTCATGTCTGGCGGTCTACTCGGTCACTTGTCTAGTTGTCTTGCTGTCTATTTGAATTCCTCCTTGATTTTGTGCAAAGAATATGGCTGTGATGACATTTCATTAGCAATTAGTTTTATGCGGCAATCGTTTTATAAAAAGAATCATAAATTTCAGAAATACACACATAGAAGATAAATTTGTTGCGTCAACCAAATTATTCAATTCTCTCAAATATTAAATCAGTTATAATAGTCGAAACTTAAAGGGTTTTGAAAAGTTTCAGATAAATTTGGTTTGTGTATATGATAATATTACAAGTTCCAACCAATTTCGCCAATAAATTTGTAGATTTTTTTTATCTCTTGTTACAACAAACCTTTTCTTTCTTCCAACCTCATACCTAAAGAACTACTTTCTGTGTTTAACTCTTAAGTAGTTGTGGGAAAATAAGCAACAACCCAGTTATATCAACCAAATGGTATGCATTACTTTTCAACCTCATGAAAAACTAAATTTTGCAATAAAAAATTAACAACAAATAAAAACCTATAATAATATTATTAAACAATGTTCAAGCATTAATAAAAACAGTACACACATTTTGGCATGAGGTTGCGAGAATGAAAAAATTAGTTGTACCAACTAAATTCATTTGATTGAATCAAATGGTTTACAAATTTGCTGGCGGAACTGATATATTAGCCTATATACTTGAAATATTAGACTATACACACTCCTAATGGTTTTAAATCTGTACTAAATTGTTCTAAAGTAGTTCCAAATTGGTGGCAGTACAAACTACAACTCTTTTAGTTTTGACAATAATAGCCGACTAAGAGGTTGATATAACCGAATAAGTTGGTTGGACAAAGAGTTGGTTAGCGCCGAATGAAGTACGTTGTTTCCTCCACCTCATACCAAAAGAGTATTTTTCTATGTATAATAATGTATAACAAATGGCGGAACAATAAGAAACATAATTGCAGTTTATTCAACTAGTTTAAATTTCATTTTAACCGAATGCACAATTACGTGGTAGTTCCAATAACTAATTTGTACAAATTTCGTTTGAACTTTAAAAAGTAAAATTAATAGAAAATTCAAAACTTTTATTTTTATTCCCTTTACTTTTATTATTGTTAATATATATAAATGTTAAAAATTCATTAAATATAAAATAAACAACTTTTATTAAGCTGCATTTTCTGAGTATTTTTAGCGCCCGAAAAGCCACGAAAAACTCCCAAAACTTGCTACTCCTACTAAAACTTGGCAAAAACACAGTATTTCCCACATTATAGTGCCATAAGAAATGTACATATTTCGCTTCCATTTTTATATGCAACTATCTTCTCTTTTTATATAAAATCTCATTTATCATTCCGTAAAGTATTTTTGCTTCGAAAAGTTTTGTTTTAGCTTTGGGCGGATGAAGTATTTATTGTGCGATTATACATAGTACGTCACGACATAAAAAAAATGAGAAAAGTTATTATCGGTCTAAACAGACCATGAAAAACTAAATTTCAATATGTTGTATTTTTTTTTAAATTTAACTCCAAATTTAAGGCCTCACGCTTACTACGAAAGTAAAAAAAAAAAGAATTAAGTTAATAGTTATTAAACTCTTTTGTCTACAAACACAGAAAAATCTTCTTTTGGCATGAGGTTGGAAGAATAAAAAAGTTAGTTGTACCAACTAACTTCATTCGGTTAAATCGAATGATTTACATATTTGCTGGCTGAACTGCTATACACTTGAAATATTGGTCTATACACACACCTAATGGTTCCAAATCTGTACTAAATTGTTTTAAAAGAGTTCGAAATTGATTGCACTACAACTCTTTTTATTTTGACAATAACAACCGACTAAGCGGTTGAGAGAACCGAATACGTTGGTTGGGTAAAGAGTTGGTTGGCGCAACAAATCTCTATTCTGTGTGCAAACATTTCTTAGCAAGTCAAAATATAAATATATTATCAATCTTAATTTGTATTCAATATGGCTTTTTGAAAGCAATGGTTTACTCTTGCAGGTTTACCATTGTCTGTCGAGAGGTATCATCGTTTCATTTTTTGATGTTGACAGTCGGGGGTTCAAAACTCAGAATCTTTTGTCACGCAGACCAGCGCACTAACCACTAAACTAACATCGCTTGAAGCCAGAATAAATATCTTTATGATTTTAGAAAGTCCAAAACCAAAACTAATCTATGTCAAAACTCAATATGCGTTCTAAAAGACTCTTTAAAAATTATCACATATTACAGCAACGATTATATGTTGTTGCAGTGCTATTGTCATGCAAGAACATTCTCAGCCGTAACAACAAACAAAGTAGGCAACAACATACAGGAAGATGCATTGAATTACGATGTGATGTATGGCAATGCGATGTGACGTTTGATGCAGCAGTGACAGTAACAGCAGCAGCAATATTCATGATGCATGCACTGCACATGCGGTTTATTTGCTGCTCGTGCGCATCGTGCAATTCTTATTTCAATGGAAGTACCGACGAAAGTTGCTGTTGCAGCAAGACGAAAGGACGCAGCAAATATTTGCGAGTAAAATAATGAATACTATGCGTGATGGTGTTGAAGATGGCGCGGTTGAAGATGTTGCTGCCGTTTGCAATTGCTGTTGTAAATAGTGTCGCTGTTGTTGACACTGGCATTGCAGCTGTGCCTGCGACTACAACACAAAAATATGAAAAAAACATCAGTGAGTCAAGACGTCAATCATTCAGTCAGTCAACCAAGTCAAGTCATTGTAATGCAATTCATTGTGTTATTTTTTTATTTCTCGCTTTAATTTTTCTGTTGTCTCTATGCATATAAATTGCATTATTTATAGTTATAAAAATATTTACCAAACCACACTAAAAAATAGTGTTCTTGTCTTAAAACACAATTGTCTCCCCACTCCGGGTTATTATTCCCCTTGTCAAATTTTTCCAAAGAAAAATTTTCAAACTTAAAATAAGTTAAGTATCAACTCTGATGCAGCCAATTCATCCTAGATATTTGTCTCGGGGAAGAGGTCTCAGAGGAAAAATTATCTCAGGGAAGAATTGTCTTGGTGTATAATTAATTCTGGTAAAAATTATTTTGGCGAGAAATTCACTCGAAGACAATTTTTCCGGGAAAAATTTTCGGAGGATGAATACAATGTGAAAGATATATTGTCTTAAGGTTTCTCGTGGAGGAATTGTCTCAGGGCAGAATCGCAGAGGATTATATGTTTAGTTCTCTTTCCATGTAGAGATAAATCTTTCCGAACATTTTTCCCCAAGAATTATCTCAGGGAGTATTCTCACGTGAAACAATTATCTCGAAGAGGTAATGGCTCACGGAAGAAGTGTCTCGATGAAGAATTATTTCAGGGTTGTTTAGTTTATTTTCTTTAACAGACAACTCTTATCCGCCGGAAAAGAATTAGTTCCGTAAATAATTGTCTTGGGAACGAATTGTCTCAAACAAGAAGTGTCACGGGGAGGAAGAGTCTCGTGGAGGAATTTGTCTCAGGGCAGAATGGCAGAGAATAAAACGGTTAGTTTAGCCTTTACATGCAGAGATATAACTTCCTGAGCAATTCTTTCCCAAGACTTATCTAATGGAGTATTCTCTCGTAAAACAATTAGCTCGATGAGGTTATGGCACGCGGAAAAAAGTACCACGCGGAAAAATTGTCGAATGAATAATTCTCTGAGGGTTGAATTTTCCAAGAAAAAAATTATTAGTGGAAAACTATCTGTGCGAAGAATTTTCTAAAGAAGCATTATCAAGGGAAAAAAGTTTATTTCTATTTCCGTTTGGATACTTCTCTTTCCTGACAATTTATCCTCGTGCATTTTGTCTCGGGAAAGAATTGTCTTCAGACACAAATTCTCAGGACATAATTGTCTCAAGGATCTCCTGAAGAATTGTTTCGGAAGAAGGCCAATAAAAAAAAAACCGGCTAAATTATCTCTGGAAAGAATCGCTGTGGATACAAAATTGAGTTATTTTTCCGTTCATAGAGAGCTCTCTCCGAACAATTCTTTCTCGAGAATTGTGCATTTTGTCTAGAGAAAGAATTGTTTTGGAACATAATTGTCCTGGAAAAAGAATTTTTCTCGTTACATAATTGTCTCAAAGACGAACTATTTCATGAAGAATTGTATCGAATGGAGGATAAGAAAAAAACCGGGTAAATTATCTCTGGAAAAATCGTTGTGGATAATCAATTTATTTCTTTTTCCGTTCCTACAGAACTCTCTGGACAATTCTTTCTCGATAATTGGGCATTTTGTCTTGAGAAAGAATTGTCTCGGAACATAATTTTCCTTGGGAAAGAATTTTTTCGGGACATAATTATCTCAAAGACGAACTTCTCCTTAAGAATTTTCTCGGAAGAAGGAAAAGTAAAAAATATACCGACTAAATTATCTCTGGAAAGGGTCGTTAGTGATACAAATTTTAGTTCTTTTTCCGTTCATAGAGAACTCTCTCTCTCTTGACAATTCATTCTCGAGAATTATGCATTTTGTCTCGGGAAAGAATTGTCTCTGGATATAATTATCCGAGGTAAAAGTTTTTCTCGGGACATAATTGTCTCAAAGACGAACTATCTCCTGAAGAATTGTCTCGAAAGAAGGGTATCTCTGGAAAAAATCGTTAGGGATACTAAATTTAGTTCTTTTTCTGTTAGTAGAGAACTCTCTCTCTCTGGACAATTATTTCTCGAGAATCGTGCATTTTGTCTCGGGAAAGAATCGTCTCGGGACATAATTGTTCGGGGAAAAGAATTTTCTCGGAACATAATTATCTCAGTTAGATTGTGTCAGGAAATCATTGTTTGGGAAAGAAGAATTGTCCGAGAAACACATATATCTGAAAAGACTTCTCTGAGTAAGAAATGTCCAGGAAAACAATTCTCTGGATCGAATGGTCAGAGAAGTATTATCCATTCTTATAAAAAGTGCTTTCAATTGTTTTTATGTAACACCGTTACATCGACTAGACTTACATTTGAGTCGTTGAAATTTTCCATTCATTCTCCGTGCGGTATAACCTAAACAAGGCAACGTTCTACTCGTAATACAATACACTAACCTACTGCAGACATCATTGATACAAAAGTATATATAATTTCTGCAAGTTTTCAGCATCATTTAACGTCAGCGCCATGTCATCATGCAACTCATTAGAGTCATCATTTTCGAATGAAATGATTCCAACGCATGGATGGCATACACAATAGCAGCCATGACAATACACACAGCACAGCAATTACTACCACAATAATACTTTTCAAAATTCAGACCCAAATGAAAGTACGTCGGTACCTACCTATGCGTAACTAGGAGGTACTACGACATCGAAATTCATGTGCCTTCAAATCACTGTGTTTACGTGTGTAACCCAGACAACTAAATCGTTCGTTCATTATTAAGGACGCCAAATCCCCGAAAGGGATTTTGTCGCCTTTATGCGAACTAACACACACACATTTATGCAGTCACATATTCTACACACACACACATATATACATTTATACTCACCAACACACACGCAGACAAAATCCCCAAACACAAAGGACGCCCAGCTATTCGAATATGTGGTTGTAATCGACGTGCATGGGGGATAGGTCACGTGGTAAACCGTGTTTGCAGTCGGTCACTCGGTAGGTGTGAGGCAGTAGTTTGCGGCGACATTGTTGCTGCTGCTGATGCTGTCGCTGATTCTGCCATTGCTGGCTGTTGCGAAGTAAACACGGTTACATGGCGACCGGAAGTATAGAACGCTTTAAGCCTTACGGGTATAGAGTAACCAAAAGCTTGCCGTGTGTGTGTTCATTACATTGAGAGTGTATTTCCGGTTGTTACTTTTATATTGTGCAGTAGTACTTGTTGTTGATTATGTTCTTGTTGGTGGACGGTTATGTATTGTTTGATGTAGGTGAATTTTGATTTGGTTTTTTAGAGTCCGATAAAAAGACACGAGAAAATTTGAGATCTCTTTTCGTACTTTAAGGTGTTATTGGCAGAACAAAATTGCGTTTATGAGTCTCGAGAATGAAGTCGTATTTGAAAATATTCGTAATCGAGATTTGACAAATCTCTATCAGTTTCTGATCTATTTTGTTTACGCTTTCTCCTTTTTCAGCAACATAATCTTGGAATCATATTAAGCTTGGCTGTTGTCAGTCATCGCATTTCTCAAAATAACTAATGGAAATGCAGAATGGGAGGCCAAAGCATGGTGATATATAAATTTAAACTCAAATAAATAACGGTTTCGATTTCGTTTCTTTATGTTAATTTTTTAAGTTACGTTTTTTTTTGTTTATATTTTTAATTACGCCAAAACTTAAAAAATACCAAAGTAGTACAGATTGACACATACTACTTTCGTCGACGAGAGAAATGTCTTCAATAGTCAACTATACTCCGCCATGGGTGAGTTCGGTATATCTGCGAAACTTATAAGGTTTACAACCAAAGTACAATTTGAAATACCCACACGTTTAATACCGAACGAGGGTTCAGACAAGGCGACTTCGTGGGACTTTTTCAATACGATGATGGATAAGATTATAAGAGCTGATGAACCCGATCACAATGAAACTGTCTTCAAAAAGAACTTCATATTTCTCGAATATGCTGGTGGTATCATTGGGTAGTTAGTACAACATTCTACAATACAGAAAAAGAATCCCGTCGAATGGGTTTTACGGTGAGAGAGCACAAGACGAAGTACCTGATGTCAACAAACAAAGAGTCCCGAATGTTGGACGGTACTCACTATAGACACCCACAGTTGCGATGTTTTGAATGACTTTGTTTACAAAGAACCAGCTGGAAAATCAAAAATTATGGGCTTGAGATTAGCCAAAAATATTTCATTCTCGATAGCTCGATTGGTTTGTGTGTTGGACTATGAGCGAAAATTTTCATATGCGTAAGACTACGGGCAGGAAGGTCCCGTGTTCGATGCCAGCAACTGTCAACATCTTTTTCATAGAAAACATTTTTCTATACGAAGCTACCTCTCGGTAGTCAATGGCAATCCTACGAGACGTTGTCTATGAAAAGCTCTCACTCCGTCGTTCGTATTCGGTATTAAACTGTAGGTCCCATCACTTTCAGTACAAATATAACATGCACAGCTCAAATGGTGAGAGAGCTCGGCCTTAGTTCTTCAAGACTCTTGCGTCAAACTATTTAATATGTATTACGTTGGGCACTACACTAAAACCCTGCCTCGAACACTTCAACACTGCCTGATGATCTTAAAGCTCACTAATAATTTGCAGTCAATAATTTGCAGTCAACATTAGAGTACGACAAGGATGCGTACTATATCCCCTACTCTTTAACGTTACATTAGGTGTCATCATCACTTTACAAAAGTGGCTAGCCGAAAAGTGGAATTATTGTGCTCACCTTTTTCGGGAGAGCAAGGCTGTTGCTCTCGATATTTTGAAGGCTTTTGATCGAGTGTGGCATAAAGCCATCGTTTCAAAACTAATTGCATATGGTGTCAGTGCATCTTTTTCTCGATGGATATCGAGTTTTCTCCAGGGTCGTTCAATATGAGTTGCGATGGATGGTGTTCTTTCGGAACAACAGTTCATCAATTCTGGAGTACCGCAGGGTTCCGTCCTATTCCCGTCCCTATTTCTAGTATTTATCAATGACCTTTTGTCATTGACCCAGAACCCAATTCATTCCTTTGCAGATGACAGTAACATTTGTCATTCATACTCGTTCAACAAGCGCCCAAAGTTTTTAGAGATTGGGAGTAAAAGACGCACTATGATGACACACTCAATAATGACCTTAAATCAATCTCAGAGTGGGGTCTTGCAAATAGAGTTGATTTTAATGCACGCAAGACCCAATGTTGTCTGTTATCTCACAAAAGAATGGATTCAACCCTCCCTCCTCTTAATGTGGGTGCTGTGGATATTGCGAAGTCAGCTACTCTTGACGTTCTGGGCATATCAATTCAGTGTGATGTACGTTGGAATGACCACATATTTTATATTTTATTTCTGCTGACTTACGCACTGTCTACACTATTTATATTCGGCCTGGATTTCAATTCGCACATTTGGACAGGGGCCTCAAAATCCTCCTTGGAGTTCCGAATTCAACAACGTGCAATATATTTAATAGGGGATGAAAATATTTCATCGTCTATTAGTTCTCTTGAGCACTGAAGGACCGTTGGGTGTTTAAGCCTGTTTTATAGGTATTACAACGGTAAGTGCTCGAGGGAAATACATGGCCTGATTCCATCAGGTTGTGTGTTCTCTCGTTCTACTCGTGCGTCAAACCCTTCCCACCCCTTCGTAATCCACTCGGCTCTCAATAGAACTACGCATTATAGGGAGAATTCGTTCTTCAGTCGCACGATACGTTTGTGGAACAATCTCCCTGCGTCCGTTATTCCCGACATTTTTGATATTGACAAGTTCAAAACAAAAATTCACCGACACTACTCTAACTTTCACCCTCCTTTTAGGTTAGGTTAGGTTATCATCCCTTCTTACGATCAACACTGTGATTTGCATGTATAGGGGGAATCACCTGAGCGTTGGTTAATTTGTAAAAAAAAGACCTCGATTATGCAGATGATATCTGTCTGCTATCTAACAAATATTCAGACCTCTCATCTAAGTTAGGGGAAGTACAAAAGCACGCCGTCAATGCGCGACAACAGGCCAACGTTTCTGATCGGAATACTGAGCTGATATCTTGGACATAGATCGATCTCGTTTGTTTCAAATTTAAAGAGAAGATAAGATATTTAAATATTTATCACATCGATATCGCAATGTTTTTCGAATCAATCTCGATATTCTATGTTATATCGATCCAGAATCGTTTTTATACCCTACACTAAGAGTGAAAGGGTATATTCAGTTTGGTACGCCGTTTGTAACACCCAGAAGGAAGCATCTCCGGTATGGAAAAGTATATATATTCTTGATCAGCATGACCTCCTGAGTCGATCTGTTGAAATCACGATTACAGAAAGACTGGAAGAGTTAATTAAATTAAACTCCTAATATATATTACTTATGTATCTACGCTGTCTGTCAGTGAAAATGGGCATGATCAGTCCATTATGACCTGTGAACCGACCACTTATGTTGAAATTTATCATATAAAACACATTTACTGGTGAATTTTACTGTATACGTGTTCATGTAAACTTTTTTTGGTCAAATATATATTGACTTCATGCTCAAATACATGAATATAATGTTCTCTTGCGAAACGACTTGTGGTTCCCAAAAAAAAATCGAAATTCGGTACACCTACCCATATGTAAATATGGGTATCAAATGAATGTAAATTCTTCAGCGATTGAAAGTTTGTAGTTTTTTTCAGGATTCATATACCCTGGTGACCTATATACCACTTTGAATGGTAATCACACATGTGTAGGGTATTTATAGTCGGCTTAGACCGACTATAATTTTGATAATCCTAACTATTATAATAACACCTACTATAAAATGTCCCTACTTTAAAATTTCCCATGTGATCTAACCTTCCCAATTGATTTTTTCTCATTTCGATAAACTTCATTATCTCGTTACGATATCTGCATACATCGTAGAACGAATTGTAATATAGATACGAAATCGAATCGAGATCGAATGAATTCCTCGACATCTCGAAGCGATATTGAATGGCAGACTGTGTAGTTACCGAAATTGCAAACTAGGACATCATAGTCCAATGCACTGATGTATACAAGCACTATATCAATATTATCAAATACATTCATATGACAGAGTATACTTTAGTTAAACCTAAAACTATCACATTATGCGAATTTTAGAAAACCACCTTCCTTGTCATTGTATTATCGGCCACATTTGTCTTTCCAACTAACCATAATCAACAGCCTTTTGTAATTGTCCAGTACTGTTTTTCAATGAAATACACATCATTTTTAAATGATTTCATGCCTAAGTATGACTTGGTAAGTGTATGTACGTCGATTGTTCATTGCAATAAATTGGTATCAATTTTGCAGAGCTCTGAACTCTCGAGGTTAGAAGTTAAAGTCTTTTTCGTTGTATTACTTTGATGTGTACTCTTTAGTTCCCCACAGAAATGCGTTGCCATGTACCACAATCCTTGTCACCAGAGTAGTTATTTGTTTTATTATTACGTATCTATGGATGTACACAACTCTCTAAGGCTCAAGGCCTCTATTCATAATGGTCCAACAGATTGACTAAAGCACAACCAAGTGGCTAAAGTTCAACAAAATGGCTGGAATGAAAGCAGTCAAGAACTCATCATTAAAAGTGTCTTCTGAGAATTTAATGAGATTCATGTTGACTTTGAATAGGTTTTCGAATGTTGTATTTTCAATGACTACTCCATTGATTAGCAAATATGTAACAAATTGCGAACATTTATTAAATGTACTTCATAAAGTTGAAAGCTTTGATTAGTTACTGAATTTAATATAGTATCACAGAGACGACAGTTACCAAAAATTAATTTAGTTTTTATATAAATATAGTGTTTTCTTGTCACACATAAATATAGTCTAACCAAAATATAACCATACTCCATTCATATAAATGCTATTAAAGCCAATTATTTCATGGTATTGGCACAATTTATGCGCTGACAATTTATAACCATGTACTTTGTATGCCTACTGTAATGCATAAATTCTGATATAGACATCAGAAATGCCTCTAATGCGTTTGTCAATTAATTTGATTTATTTGTAGTTTGTTTGTTTGGTATTGTGCACGAAAACAATTGCATTAATTTCCGTGCGTCGAGTATGAAATTAGTCTAGGCAGGCTAAGGTTTGGCCTAAGGTGTTTGTGTTAATAAAATTGAATCTAAGTGATACACTTTAGTAGGTATTGTTCTAGTGTAATTTAATTATTATAATTAGGTGTAGAATTGTTTTGCATTAATGGGTTTTCTTGTGTTTCTACATATAGTTTTTAAGATTTCTATTTAATTTTCTTAAAATGGTCTATGACATTTATAGAGTTAAAAATTTTGAAATATTTTAGTATTATAAACTTTGTACACACAGAATAGAGATTTGTTGCGCCAACCAACTTATTCGGTTCTTTCAACCGCTTATTCGGTTCTCTCAACCGCTTATTCGGTTCTCTCAACCGCTTATTCGGTTGTTACTGTCAAAATGAAAAGAGTTGTAGTTTGTACTGCAACCAATTTCGAACTGATTTAGAATTTAGTACGGATTTAGAACCATTAGGACTGTGTATAGACTAAAATTTCAAGTGTATTGGCTAATATGGCAGATCCACCAGCAAATTTGTAAATCATTCGATTTAACCGAATGAAGGTAGTTGGTACAACTAACTTTTTTATTTTTTCAACCTCTTACCAAAAGATAATTTTTTTGTGAGTAGTCCCAAGAAACATTTTTACGTAGCATACGACACACACGGAATCACAATACCGTCATTGATGGCATGTTTACGGATCATTGAGCTTGTATCCGTCGTAGCATATACGATTACGCATCGTTAACGTACCGTCAAATCGGACGACTCCGTTAGAATTCCGTTTTGCTCCGTATTTCTAAATAACTCCGTATGATTGCCGTTTTGTTGTAGTTGTTTACGGTACCGTTGAAATGGATTAATCCGTAATGTTTCCGTTGAAACGGAGTACTCCGTAAATTTTCCGTTTATACCCCAACTCAACGGCACCGATTTTCTTCCGTTATTGGTGTACATTTCAATTCCGTTGACTTTGTGAACATGAACAATAAGCTCGGAGGATCACAATCGCTGAATGCATCTCCTGAAGACCAAACAATATACGTGAATATAATATTAATAAAATATGCTTTTAATATAAACATATTTACAGAATTTACATATTTTTACAGTCCCATATTTTGAGAATCTCCGATGGCTTCAAACGTCTTTTAATTCATAAAGGACTGTATCAAAGAGCTCCTCAAAATGTGGTATAAAGTTTGTGGAAAATGTGCAATGCAAAATTGTCTTGCCTTTTTAGCTGATAAACCTCCATCACTAAACATTACAGCATACAAAGAGACTCATTCAAGCCCTATGACAACTGCAATCCAGTTAAAGTGATATATCTTTTTTGTAATAAATTATTGTTTTGGTCTTTTTTGACACAAAATCGATGATGGAAATACCATTTGGAATTTCAGTAGATTACAAAATTATAAACAACAATTATGTTATTTAGTAAAATTTGTATATTTCATGTTCAATTTTATTCATAGTAAGTTTGTTTCTTGTAAATAAAAATTTGCTATTTGTATTCTTTTGTATGGTCTGAAAAATGTGTTTTAAATCCATTCATTCCGTATTTCATACGGACCGTCAAAACGCAATATCAACGGATGCACTCCGTATTTCATCCAGTATGACGGTCCGTAAACGTACCGTCGAAACGTACTCTCGACGGACTCACTCCGTTTGTCATCCAGTATGACGGTCCGTTAACGTACCGTCGAAACGTACCCTCAACGGATTCGAAGTCCGTTTCGGTTGTTCCTCTTTATCCGTTCACTGGACCGTTTTCGTATCCAGGAAACGGAACGTTTGCGGAATCGTATTCCGTATTGTTGTTCCGTATACGGCACCGTTAACGGACCTTTTTGTTTCTTGGGGTCTTTAAAAATCAATCCTCATTATTTTCAAATGAACTCCCAATTAAATTCAAAATAAACCTTCTGATTTCCTGGAATTTTCCACACAATTTTCCCAGAAATAATCAACATGACATACCATACCAAAAAGTAGATTTTTCTACACCTTAAACTAGATAATAGTTAAATTAAGTTCACAATCCAATCCAATCCACAACACAAACCCCACAATGAACAACAATCAAATGTGAGTCATCTTAAGACCAAAGCAACTCATTTAATCTCGATATTATTAGGGAACTACAAATGGTATTCGAAATGTTGAACAGGCAAAAGGCAAACGCTGTTGGACATGCATGTATCTACATCAACATCATCGTACTTACAAAGGCTTACAACACAGACAGACAAAGACACAAAAACACACACGCACACACAAAGTTCTTTAATATTGGTTTACAGCCTATTATTGGCCATAGAGACGTTGTTATTCTTGTTTTAAAGTCCCCACTCACTAAGCATCTCGGTACTATAACTATCCAAAATGTTCATTCTGTTAAATTATTTGCTATGTGTGTCAAAAACAAACAAGTATTTAATAATGTCATCTTATTGAAACCTAAAAGTTACAAAAATTAAAATTTTGTTAATACTAAGGGTTGGAAGAATTTTATATATTAATTAAAAAAAAAAAAAAACTTTAATATCATAATTTATGTTATCCAATTAAATACACATTTCACATGCTTTGAACTGTGTTATTATTATTTTCAACTTAGGATGTCCCATAAAAAACCCTTTTTTCAAAAAAAAAAAAAATTGCTATCCCACATGTAATGTCTATCCCAAAAAGCAAAACCGTCAGAGCTTTTAAAATAGTTAAACCCTTTTTTGTGGTTATTAAAAAACATCTTCATAAAAACCATCCTATTAAAAACTCGTTTTATTTGTGGTAAACATTTTACTATAGAAATTTTAACAGTATTAAGTTATTCATGTTTGTGCTTTTGTAAATAAAGGAAGACCAGAGCAAAGTCAAGACCGTACAGTATCAATCTTTTATTTCAAGTAGAAACGAAAGCCCAGCTGAACTTCAAATTTTTATAGACGTAAAAATATGTGCAGTACGGCTTTCAATACCTGGATCAAGAAATTTCAGGATCTCGGAGAAAATCTGTACTGTAAATCCCGAAATAAAATCTCGAGATTGCCAATGAAAAAGTGCAGATACAATAAAGACTACTAAGTTCTAAATTTGCAGTCGCTAGCATATTTCATTATTTTATAATAAATCTTTATGTTTGTATAAACATTCCTTCTTGGATACCTGTAATACAACTTTTAATAATTCGGAACTAATGTTGAGTTTTATTTTTCTCGGGGGTTTTGAAAACGCTTCGGTGGCTCGATTGGTTAGTATGTTGACCTACCAGCCAAAAGGTCGATGGTTAGAATCACTACGTATAATTTCTGTTCTTCACTCGTATTTATCGTCAACTAATCGACCAACTATAAATTTCACAATGCTTGAAATTATCATTACAACTACTTTCAGTATGTCTCTACTCAAACTTTCCCAAGTGACCGAACCGAACTTACTGGTTTCAATAAGGATTTTATTTGTTTTTCTTTTTTTTTAATTTTTTTAAAATATGAATCATAACGTTGAATATAAAATTTACAGCGAGTGAATCAATGAAATCAGTATTATCAGTTTCGATCACATTTTTCTAGTTTTTTTTTTAAATCATTTTCCATAAAGAATGTTTCAAAACCTTTTCTGTCGTCGACTCTATGCTGAAAAATCAAATTAATGCGTTGCTAACAACAAAGCACCAAGTACTGTCAAAACAAAATGTAGCTGTAGTGAATACGTCTATAATGTTGTGCAATAAAAATCAAAATACTGAAATGAACCGCGTACTTAGAGCATTTTACATTCATCATTTTTACTTTATGGAATTTACATTTATATTGAAATATAAGAAAAATTTCAAAATTTCAATATGCTAATTTTGACCACCATATCAATGACATAGGACAAAAATAATAATACAGTTGGATAGATTGATTCATTAGCTAAAAATGTTCCATAAGATGTAAAGATCTACAATATTTAGTTTCCACAAAAAAAATGCAAATGCGACCCAACCTCAAACCTGATTCTTAAAATAGGCTGGGGTAAAGTCGACACTACCCACTTTTTCCGCGAATGCACATTTTTGCTGATGTCTTTCAAATTGATTTAATTATATATTCCAAGATAAAACTATTCGTGCTGTTTTATTCTGGTCCCGCGAAATTGTTTGACCATTATTCAGATTATTCACATTTTATCTATTTTTTGCAATAACTTCTTAAATCATGGTCAAATGATTGACAAGTCTCCTTATATTTTAAGAATGGACTATTCTGGAAAACTCATAGAACAAAAAGTTTCATAAATTATATTATATTTCAATATGCTAATTTTGACCACCATATCAATGACATAGGACAAAAATAATAATACAGTTGGATAGATTGATTCATTAGCTAAAAATGTTCCATAAGATGTAAAGATCTACAATATTTAGTTTCCACAAAAAAAATGCAAATGCGACCCAACCTCAAACCTGATTCTTAAAATAGGCTGGGGTAAAGTCGACACTACCCACTTTTTCCGCGAATGCACATTTTTGCTGATGTCTTTCAAATTGATTTAATTATATATTCCAAGATAAAACTATTCGTGCTGTTTTATTCTGGTCCCGCGAAATTGTTTGACCATTATTCAGATTATTCACATTTTATCTATTTTTTGCAATAACTTCTTAAATCATGGTCAAATGATTGACAAGTCTCCTTATATTTTAAGAATGGACTATTCTGGAAAACTCATAGAACAAAAAGTTTCATAAATTATATTTTCACGGAATCTACTTTGACCAAACGTTTATGTTTCCACTTTACCCCACGAGACTTTGTCTAATATTATTGGCATAAAAATGCGAATTAGATGTAAAAATAAAAATAAAATCAACACGATATGATAAGTGAACCCCTTACTACATAAAACTCACAACAAAATATATAAATAATCAAAACTTTAATGGCAAGTACAAGTGTACTGCGTTATCAATATCCAACTTTTGGAGTAAAAAAACACATTTTATTACATAAAAACTGAAGTTCCAGCACAAAATGGATTTCTCTTCTTTGGTAACAGTGGCATCTAATGTTACGTGTACAGTATCAATTTGAAGTTGATCTGAGATCCCATTCACGTTTTAAAGCAAATATTGACTTTGCCCCGATGTCGACTTAGTCCAGGTCTCCCCTATAACAAAATCATATAATATTTTATATTATGTTTTTTTATTTATTATTTAGTTTCTTTTTTTTGATGTATTGCTTTTTTTAACAAATTTATTTTTTTTTAAATAACTTTTGTTGTATTTTTTATAAACCGACAACAACTTTATTGCCGTCGAACGCCGAGCTATAGATATGTTGTTATTTTCAATGTTTGTCCTCTCTCACTTTTTACTCGTTGCGCTCACTCGCTGCACTCACTGTATACGTTGTATGCGACAGGTGTTTCAGGTGGTTTTGTTTTTAAAATCATTGAAAGTTTTGAAAACAAAAATGTGTTGACAGTACTTGACACCAATGAAACAAATACTGCAGTGAAGTGTTAGTCGCTGGAGGAGACTTAACTATATTACTGCACCCAGACAAAAATACTATATAAATAATAGTTTTTTTACTATTAAAAATACTCAAAAGGATAAATTATTATTTTATTCGGAAAATACCATTAAATACTAGAAAATACCATGACATTGCCATTGAGTTTATATGGAAATATTTATTTTTTGTATACTATTAAATCAATTGACCAATTTTAATGGGATTTGAGCGAATTTTTTATTGGGTGTGTAGACTGCCATTGCTAAATGCGCTCAATACTGTAGAGTGCAGTAGTGCATATTTTGTAGAGGGAACTTCAAATACATTTGTGCAGTTGTCTTGTAGATATAATCATTATGTGAAAATGTTTCTCTAGTAACTGATAGGGTTATGACAATGAAGAAATTCAGTTCCCAATCATAAATTTACTAGGGTTTTTTCCATAATGTTGACTTTATAAGACTGAATAGTATACACATACCGCAATTAAGGAGTTTGTTGTTTTGTAATATGTCTTCGTTTCTATCGATTTCATTTAGTACACACAGAAAAATACTTTTTTGGCATGAGGTTGGAAGAATGAAAAATTTAGTTGTACCAACTAACTTCATTCGGTTAAATCGAATGGTTCACAAATTCGCTGCGAAACTGCCATTTAGCCTGTTCTAAAACAGTTAGAAATCGGCTGCAGTTCAAATTACATTTTTTTTAATTTTGAATATAACAACCGACTAAGTAGTTGAGAGAACCTAGTTGGTTGGGTAAAGAGTTGGTTGGCGCAACAAATCTCTATTCTGTGTGTAGTACTAATTTGGAATATAATTTCCAACATTTAATTCAGTTATTTTATTCCTTTCTAATACTCTCTTACCTTTTGATAACCTCAGAATAATCATACACGAAATGCATCCTGACAAAATAAAATAATTTATCTACGACTAATACAAAAACTAACACATTTTATGTTTTATATGTTTTATATGAAAATTTCAAAACAAAAACTTCCATCGTGGTATTTTTCTTAAGCCGCTTCGATATATTTAAGAATAAAAAATAAAAAAAATGCAAATTTTCATCCCGTTTGTAATAAAATAATCATCATTCAATGCACTTCATTAGCATTTGGTGCCGTTAAACTGAATTTTTAAATCAGCTTTAAATGCGACGCCAAACAATTTGACTTCCGGTGCTATAGCGCGGCCATTTTGGCAGCCATGATGCGCTGCTGTGTATGCGAGTATGTGTGAGAATGTATCCGTGTGTGTGTGTGTCGACAACACACCTACGCCTCCAGCAGCATCTCGTATATCATGCAATCGTAGAACGTTGGGGGGCAATTCGATCGGTTGGTTGGTTGGTCAGTCGAGTCGAGTCGAGTCAATGGCGCGCGTGGCGGTGCACCAGCAGGTCGGTTGGCTTGGTGCGACTTTTGTTTATACTGCGTTTTATGTTATTTTTATGCTATTTTTATTTATTTCTTTATTTTATTTTGTGAAATTTATTGAACAGCATGAAGAACAAACAAATATAAATAAATAAATGAAAATTCCTCGCAACCAGAATAACAGCAACATCGGAAAAATATCAACAACACAACAATGTGCACAACTACAACCGACAACTGGACACAATGCGCGCACCCGAAACTCTCCGCTGGGAAACTTTTAATCAAGTTAAAGGAAAATAAACAACCAGGATTATGCGCTCGGGGATTGTGGCCACTGCCACGGAAATCCGGGAATGCCAGCAAGAATAAGCATTCGCACCTGATCACAAACCATGCAGGACGACGACGACGACGGCGACGGTGATTGTAACGGTTACGCTGACTACGGGTACAATCAGCGCACAGCAAACATTGTATTCGGCGGTTAACCGCAAAAGCTGCACTATCGTCAGTAGAGCTGGAGCAACAGTTGTTAGTTTGCATTGTAGAATTTGCCTATGGATGCTTTAAAAATTAAATCTTCAAGTTCATTCAAAGTCAAATAGATCACATGTTGTCAATTAAAAACTTTTTAAACTTTTATGATTTCAAATACAATCTGAAAGAAATATTCCAAAACGAAAATTTGTCTGCCCCTATTTTTATAAATTAAAAATCGAAATGAAAACTAAATTTATACTTTAACCATCGGATTAAAACAAATTGTATAAAAATATTCCTTTTCATTTCCTTCAATTATTAATTTAATAGAGAAACATGGAAATCATTGGGCGTACGGTAATACCCAACATATTTGCATGTGTCTGTACACACTTTGGCATGAGGTTGGAAGAATAAAAAAGTTAGTTGTACCAACTAACTTCATTCGGTAAATTCGAATGGTTTACAAATTTGCTGATAGAACTGCCATATTAGCCTATACACTTGCAATATTCGTCTATACACACTCCTAATGGTTCTAAATCAGTTCGAAATTGGTTGAAGTACAAACTACAACTCTTTTATTTTGACAATAACAACTGACTAAGCAGTTGAGAGACCGAATAATTTGGTTGAGCAAAGAGTTGGTTGGCGCTACAAATCTCTATTCTTTGTGTAGATATATTTGTTTCTTTAGGTTTGCGTACGTCCCATTTTATATAGTTTTGAAAAATTTGTTGCTTTTCGAATTTGTCCAGGATGCATCTGAGTCCGGAAATCATCTCCCGGGATTACGAAAATCAGTACCGAACATCCCGGAATAAATTCCCGATTTAGCAAATAATAATAATAACCTGCAGAAAAACTAAAATTTCAAATTCGCACTCGTTAGTATTTTGACGGAATTTTCTTAATAGATCTTAAATATTATTTGTAATCAATTTGAGGATCATATTTGAAGGTCATCATACAATGATTGGGTTTATGGTTGCAGGTAATTTTATATTACATATATCAAATATGATCCTCAGTGATAATATAATGAACCTTAAACGATTTCACACAACCACAGTGACCACATTATAATTTCATACAACCATACTATGTTTGTCAGTGACGATAACGATTTCACACAATCATACTATGGTCCATAGTGACCACTGATCCAGTTAAATTATTCTCGCCCAAGACTCAACCAGAACTTACAGAACCTCTACTTATTGTCTTCTTTTCACTCAAATTCAACTGGCACTTCCTAATATTAGCTTGAGACAGTGTTATGCATTTTCACTGCATACTAAATGTTTCCGGATTGGAACTCTGGCTGGAACCAACCACCTAATAATAATAATAGTTTGGCTCTACAGTCCTGTATAGAACTTCGGTCGAGCTCTCTCACCATTTTGAGCTGTGCGTGTTATATTTGTACTCAAAGTGGTGGGACCTACAGTTTATTGCTTTTCATAGGCAATGATTTTACTCTCGTAGGTTTGCCATTTACTGACGAGAGGTAGCGCGGTATAGAAAAATGTTTCTATGAAAAGATGTTGTTAGCCCCAGTTCAGGCTTGAACCGGGTACCTTTCGGCTCGCAGTCCAACGCACTAACCACTGAGCTACCGCGGTTACCCAACCACCTGCATTGGTTAAAAAGCAGGCTGAAGTTTACTTTATAGGGTCACTCGAAATATTTAAAAAATTAATTGCCATGCCCTTCCTTATAGGGGAAAGTGCCGAAAATCGAATAAAATGTTACCGCCCCTGGAATCGACCGAAAACCGACCGAGGTCATAACTAGTTTTTGGATTATATCAAAAAATTCAGTAAATCCCAAAATATAATTATTTAATTAAAAAATAAACATTGTAGAAAAAATCTCATTAATTTCCAATATTTGTAATTTCCAATTAATAGCCCTATTCTGGCATTGTGAACTCACAAGTCTCATCCCAATGATAGACGTTTTTTTTTTTTTTGTTAGAAGAATTGTGATCAAAATCTCAATTTCGTATTCTGTGCAAAATCTAACAACAAACCAGTTGGGAAGGTTAGATCACATGGTAAATTTTAAAGTAATGACATTTTATAGTAGGTGTTATTATAATAGTTATGATAATCAAAATTATAGTCGGTCTAAGCCGACTATAAATACCCTACACATATGTGTGGTTACCATTTAAAGTTGTATATAGGTCACCAGGGTATACGAATCCAGAAAATAACTACAAACTTTCAATCGCTGAAGAATTTCCATTCATTTGATAGCCATATTTACATATGGGTAGGTGTACCGAATTTCCATTTTTTTTTTTTTTGGGAACCACAAGTCCTTTCGCGAGAGAACATTATTTTCATATATTTGAGCATGAAGTCAATATATATTTGACCAAAAAAAGTTTTCCTGAACACGTATACAGTAAAATTCATCAGTAGATGTGTTTTATATGATCAATTTGAACATAAATGGTCGGTTCACAGTTCATAATGAACTGATCATGCAAATTTTCACTGACAGACAGCGTAGATATACAAGTAATCTAAATTTGGAGTTTCATTTATTTAGCTCTTCTAGTTTTTCTGTAAACGTGATTTCAACAGACAGACGGTCATCGCTAAATCGACTCAGGAGGTCATGCTGATCAAGAATATACATACTTTTCCATACCGGAGATGCTTCCTTCTGGGTGTTACAAACGACGTACCAAACTGAATATACCCTTTCACTCTTAGTGTAGGGTATAAAAACTCTCAAGAAATGCCCCACACTGTAATACTTAACACTTAAGAATTGTCTTCTATTTTCAGTTTTAAAATCGGATAAGCGTTACAAAATACATTTTAATGGTGTTCCTCAAGTTCAATTAATATGATTTTAATTCATTAAATTTATTTTGCTGTGTTTTCGGTGTGCTTCTTGTCAGAATACCAAAACATCTCTATTTGATATTCACCCCAATTTATGGGAGGTTTTTGACGTAATATTCAATTGTTAGAATTTATGTGGCTTGTCAGCATTGTTGCCAGTTCCGTGGGAAATTTCCCATTTGTGGGAATTTTTAGTGGCTGTGGAAAAGGTAATCCCCATGGGAATTTTTAATGGCTGTGGGATTTTTTCCCACAGTTTTTTTTATGTAACTCAATTTACGAACACACCAAATGTAAATTTAATGTTATCAACATTTTGAACTCACCGATTCGCATAGTGAAAATAGGATCAGTGAAGGCGTTAATTCAAAAAAATTTCCGTGCGTATTTTAAAATAATAGAAAGTCAAATAAGTGAACATAGAATGCTTCTCAAGACTCCACAACCTGAAGACATTTCAGGATTGTGGTAAGTTGTTGTTTACTTTATAATAAAATTAAAATAAAGAAATTTAACGATAAGCAAAAAAAAAGAATTGTGGAAAAATCATTCAACATCAAAATCTGCACAAGTTGCAACAAAAATATTGCTGTTGCAGAATCTTTGACAACAGCAATATTTTTGTTAAATAAATTGATTAACTTTATATTATATTTTACAATTAATTTAGCATTTGCAAATAATAACACTCTTTCGAGACCCTACATTTGTTCAAGCATTTTTATTAGGATTTTTATTATATTTTGGTAATTTTTAAATGTATGCAATAATTTTCTTAGTGGTTTTTAATTCCCATGTAATTTTTATGTTCATATTTAATTCATTTAAGAATTTTCTTGGTATTTATAAATTTATCTGGTATTTTTGAGTAAATTTTACTTTCTGTGGTATTTTTGTGGTAATTTTCATGTGCTATGGGAATTTTTGTGGTAATTTTCATGTGCTGTGGGAATTAAATCAACAAAAATTATCACGTGGGAATTTTTAATAAGTCGTATGGGAAAAAGGTATTTTTTTTTTCGTGGGAATTATGGTTGGCAACTATGCTTGTCAGAATAGAGCTTTAAATTTAAAATTAATTTGTTATTTATTTATTATATTTTTTGCAATCAAAATTTCCCAAGGACACAAACCAATTAAAGCACCAACAATAACTAAATCAAACACTAAATCCAAAATTAACAAATATGAGCATAATCAGTAAATGGCAGCACTCTTTGCATTTCGTAGAGAAAACGCTGTCACATAGATGGCGCTGTCCAGTTACTGCAGTGTTTGCAGTGGTTCGTGTATTTAATATGTGTGACGTTTTAATTATTATGCTCGGTTTCCACTATGGCATGTACATGAGATTTACAAATTTGTAGTATTTATTTAACAAACAAATCAGCATGTTGATTATGATTTCGTTGAAAATTTTATTTATTTTGTTGAACTTTTGAATTAAAACTTTCTAATGTATAATAATGCAAATGCTTAGTTCGAAGCTAGAATCAGGACACCGAAATCTACCAGAAATGATAACTTTCAATGCAGATGGACACGTGACGTGTTTTTTCATGTCACGCCCAAAAACCAGTGTTCGTGCGTGTAAATCTACGTGCGTGATAGTTGCTGTCGTGCCCGTGCGTGTCCGTGCTTCCAAAATCATTAAAGTTTTTTTTTTATAGATTCTACCACAATTTTAAAATACCCTAACTTGCAGCTTCAGAAAAAAAAATTCGAGGTATTTTAATATTTTCTTAAAAATCTGTTGTTTTAGTTTTACTTATGGACCTCAGAGAATAAAACAGTATCAAACTTCATTTTTTAATTATTTTTACAGGGACCCTTTGGAATATAGGTTCCGGTTCGGATTTTAAGATTTTTAAAATTGTGGTTCCGGTTCCAATTCCAATCAAAAAAATAAATGGGTTTCGATACCGGTTCCATATATTTTTTAATAACAGTTCCGATTCCGGTTCTTTGCGTTCCCTGACAGGGACTATAATATCGTCACTATCATGTCATAGGGGCGAATGTGCAATTTTTGACATTTGCGTTTTTTTACATTTTTGAATGTAGTTTTTCCTCAAGTATACTGTGCTAAAATCGCGTGTCGTTTTGTTGGATATATCTAGCCACAAAAGTCAAAACCAAAAGGGCGAATTTGAAAAATTAAAAATCTTGTCATGCCAAAAGGGCGAATCTTTCCTTTTTCGCCATAACTATTTATTGGTACGAGATTAAATAGTAGTGTGAAGGCATTTATTGTTTGTTTTTAAAGCACCTATCGATCTGCATCATTACTTAAAAATATTTTGTCAAACATTAATTTGCCATTTGTTATTTGCAGGAAAAAAATGTTTGGCAAAATATTTTTAAATAATGATGCAGTTCGATAGGTGCTTTAAAAACAAACAGAACAAAAAGGAAAAATTCGCCCTTTTGGCATGACAAGATTTTCAATTTTTCGAATTTTTGTTATTTGCAAGAAAATATTTTTAAGTAATGATGCAGATCGATAGGTGCTTTAAAAACAAACAATAAATGCCCTTACACTACTATTTTATCTCGTACCAATAAATAGTTATGGCGAAAAGGAAATATTCGCCCTTTTGGCATGACAAGATTTTCAATTTTTCGAATTTTTGTTATTTGCAAGAAAATATTTTTAAAGAATGATGCAGATCGATAGGTGCTTTAAAAACAAACAATAAATGCCTTCACACTACTATTTTATCTCGTACCAATAAATAGTTATGGCGAAAAAGGAAAGATTCGCATGACAAGATTTTCAATTTTTCGAATTTTTGTTATTTGCAAGAAAATATTTTTAAAGAATGATGCAGATCGATATGTGCTTTAAAAACAAACAATAAATGCCTTTACACCATTATTTTATCTCGTACCAATAAATAGTTATGGCGAAAAAGGAAGGATTCGCTCTTTTGGCATGACAAGATTTTCAATTTTTCCAATTTCTTCGTTTTTTTGCTATAGCTTTTTATTCGTGCAAGATGAAATAGTAGTTTAGAGGTATTAGTTGTCTGTTTTTAAAGCACCTATCGATTGGCATCATTATTTAAATTTGCCAAAAAAATGTTCCTTCAAATAACAAATGGCTAATTAATGTTTGGCAAAATATTTTTAAAAATTGATGCCAATAGATAGGTGCTTTAAAAACAAACAATTAATTCCTTTACATCACTATTTTATTTTGAGCTAATAAAAAGTTATAGCATAAAAAACAAAAATATTTGCGTTTTGGTCAGGATATAGCCTCACAAAATTTGTATTTATAATTCAGTAAATTGTCCGAATCCAAAGATATTTTATATACGTTATAATAATTCATGAATAAACCAAAATAAAAAAAAAAATTAAAAATTTTTTTTTTTTTCTAATTTTTAAAGCACTTCAAACTTTAAAATTTGATTTCCCAACATTTTTAAAAATGCACATTCGCCCCTTTGGTATGACAGTGACGATATGTGTTTCGGTTCTGATTCCGAGATTTTTAAAATAGCGGTTCCGATTCCAAAAATTTAAATGGTTCTGGTATTATTTTTCACTTTTCTCCTGCTTTTTCATGTTTTTCCGTGCTTTTTTCGTATTTTGTCGTGTTTTTCTATGTTTCCTCGTGTCTTTTTAAATCCCGTGCTTCTCGTACGTGCCTGTAAATTTACTCGTCGGGTCGTGCTTGTGCGTGTCTCCTATCGGAATACCCGTGCGTGTCCGTGCCATCAAAAACAGGCACGCGCCCATCTCTACTCTCAACCCATTTCGACGCCTCTTACGAAAAATAACAAAATTTTGTATGAAAATGTTCATATAAAATTTTCAAACGAGTTACTTTTCGTAAGATGATTGATTTGGTCAATCAATGCCTTTTACATTATTTTTTTTAAATTTTGATGTTGTCGGTCGTGGGTTCGATTATGGGTACTTTCGGCTCTTGTCAACTACCAAGCCGCAAACAAAATAGAGAAAATTTATGATACCAGACAATGTTGTATTTGTAGAACAATGCGATGTTAGAAGTTGTACAAAAGAAATGATTCGTATTGTATTGTATTTGCACAAAATACATAAAATTTACAAAAGTACCATCATTTTAAAATTATTCAAAATATAGCATACAACTTAAAATTTAAATCTGGTGGTTAAAATTTTCAAAAATCAAACTGAATCGTACAAAAGGTTAAACGAACTCAAACGCATGATTTCTGCAAAATAAAAATAATTTTTAAAGAAAATATATTCCAATTTGCAAACAATTAACTTACTTAAGTTGCCTAAAGAAATTGACTTTCTTACGTGCCTCCGACACATTCAGCATATGATCATCAAGAAATTTCGTCGTTACCCATGGTGCGGACTCAAAGTCATTGACTGGCTTGTGATTGAATGAAGGATCGGGATTATCAAAAGATTTTTCCTTTTTCGGTTTGCAAATCGGTGGATTTGGATGTGAATAATCACTATGATAGGATGAAACAATTTCGACTCTATCCGGTGGATCAAATTTCAATAGATCAAAACGAAAACTATTACAGTGATAAATTGCACATGCATGTGAATTAGTAAAAAGATATATTAACAGTACTACTCAACTCATTCATTGGATATGACTGAAAGTTCAATTGTTTTCTGGCAACAATGCGCATCTGTGATTCTATGACATGACCTAGTTCCAGGCTCTCGTGTGTCGTTGATTTTGGCGTTGGCAATGTGGTATCATATTGAAACCATGTATTTGAGTGCAGCGCCTTTCCCTTAGACATTATATTGTTGAGATTCTATGTAATTCGAATGCCAGGTTTTTTTTTTATAATAATAAATTTGACTTTTAAAATTTAATTTAATTTGTAGTTTAATTTGCTTCAAATATTTTATATGACAGTATTTTCTATCAATTCATGATACAATAACAAAGTAGTAGTATCCCAGAGCGCCTCTCACAATAATTTCTTGTCCCATACAACATTTTGAAATAAGCACGGGACGTTTGACAGTATCTTCAGGCGTTTGACAGAAGCACGGGACGCCTAAGAAGAACAAGAACTCTAATGCTTCTACCTTGAATAATTATATCATGCTATCAATTTTGTTATTTACGAATCAAAAATTTTAAAAGACATAATTCAATTAAGAGAAGTCATGAAGAAAACTCATTTTTGAGTGTTTTACACATAGAAAAATCATTTTTTGGCATGAGGTCGAAAGAATTAAAAAGTAAGTTGTACCGACTAACTTCAATCGGTTAAATAGAAATGCCTACAAATTTGTCGGAGGAACTGCCATATTAGCCAATACACTTGAAATATAAGTCTATACACACTCCTAATGGTGTAAATCTGTACTAAATTGTTCTATAACATATCGGTTGCAGATCAAAGTACAACTCTTTTTCTTTTGAGAATAACAACCGACTAAGCGGTTAAGGGAACCGAATATGCAAATAAGGCAAATAGTTGGTTTGCGCAATAAATCTCTATTCTTGATGCGTAATAACGTCCCCGTTATTATCCATCAAATAGTCCTTTTCACTCTTAAAGGGACATTATCCTAGATGACGTATTTAAAATTGTATCCCCCTCCGAAGCGGCCATAATCTCAAAAAAGGTAATATAACCCACACACAGAGTAGAGATTTGTTGCGCCAACAAACTCTTTGCTCAACCAACTTATTCGGTTATCTCAACCTTTTCGTCGGTTGACATTATTAAAATGAAAAGTTTGTACTGCAACCAATTTCGAACAGTTTTAGAACAATTTAGTATAGATTTAGAAACATTAGGAGTGTGTATCGACTAATATTTCAATTATATAGGCTAATATAGCAGTTCCGCTAGCAAAATTGTAAACCATTTGATTTAACCAAATGAAGTTAGTTGATACAACTAACTTTTTCATACTTCCAACCTCATGCCAAAAGAGTATTTTTCTGTGTGCATCATTTTTCTATTCGCGATTATGACTGCCATAAATGGAGCGCAAAACACTAAAAACCCAACATTCCAAATAAATAAAAACATTTACTTGATTTTTTAAATTTTTATTTTATTTTTTTTTTTTATTTTCTTATTTTCTTTTTTCATTACATTACAATAACACATTTGTTAATATGTAACGCTAACTAAACAAGCAGAAGATTAACAAAAACAAAACAAACAAAAAAATAAAATTAAAATAACAAAACAAAAAAATATACAAAATCCAACAAATGTAAAACGCTGTATAAATGAATTTGTGTAAAATATTGTTAACATTAAACGCATTTAAATAAATTTACCTAATATTTTTTTAACAATAAATTGTAAAGTTCTTAGTCCATTTTTTTTTTATATATTTTTTTTTTCATAACTGACGCGTGCCTTACTGAATTATTATTATTCTTTTTATTATTTTGTTATAAGTTGCTGTAATTCTAAAATGAAAAATATGAAAATAGCTGAAAAAGGATTTATTTAAATTTAAATTTTATTTATTTTGCTAAATTTGTTTTGTTGTCGAATGAAAATATTTGTTGCTATAATATTTTTGTTTGTTGTATTATTTATTTATCAAAATGGGAAATATTCTGACTACTTAAAATGTTAAGAAGAATTTTTGTTTTAAGATTTTACGTTTTCACTTCTTTGTTTTTTTTTTGTTTTTGTTTCTCTATATTTTGTTTGTTTTCTATTATTATAAGTAATTTTTAATGCATTTTTGTTGTAGTTTTGTGTGTGTGTATTTTGTTTTTTATTATAAGTTAAATATTTCGTAAATTTGCGGCGATTTTTTATTTTTTATTTTATTTTTTTGTTTTTTGTTTTTTTTTTTTTTAATTTAATATATTTTACAGTTAACGTGTGTTAAGTACATTTTTATACAATAGAATTTACCATTAATGCAGTAGTTGAGTTTTGGTTTTTAATAAAAATAATTTTACATTATTTTATAAATTTTTTACTGTGTCACATGTTAATTTTCCGAGCTGTGACATAACTTATTAAAGTAAATAATTTATTTATTTAATTATATTAATTAACTAATTTAAATGTTATAAATTTTGCATTGCATAAAATTAATTACAAATCATTAATATTATGATTTTTGATCATTTTTAAAGAAATAACTTTAATCTTTTTGTTTTTTGTTAAAAATTAAAACGTTAAACCAATTATTTGAAAAAATCATTTTTGTTTTTTTTTTTTTTGAGACGCATTAAGTAACATTTTTCAAGGCGTCATCATTATAAGCTTAAATTTTATATTTTTGTATCTATTTTTGGAATATATTTTCATTAACCAATGCTGCCCATGATGCGCAACATAATTAAAAAAAATATATTTGTTTTTTTTTTTTTGTTTTTTATTTATATTTTTCAACATCTTAGTTTTTATACTATTTGCACATTTTTGGACCAACAAAATTTTTTAAAGTGCATTTTAAATGAATTTTCTTTTATTATTTATTTAAAAATTCTTCCAATTACAATTCCACGTAAATTTTTAGCATTTCTAGGCAATCTGACATATGCGCTATATTTGAATTTTAATTTATGATTCTTACAGAATTCATCAAATATCTCAATTAAATGTAACGCATATGTTTACAATAACTATTGTGTTATATTATTTTTATTTTTTAATTTTTAAATAGGAGTGCAGTGATCAATCGACTATTTAAGCAGTACATGATTATTCCAATTTTTCTTTTATAATTTTTCCTCATTTAATAAACTAAATCTTTAATTAAACTAGCGTAAATTTAGCAAATTCATAACATATGCAAATAAAAAGCCAAGCCGTCATCAAACACATTTCGATCTGCATACAGTGCATATTTCAAATTTTTTTTTTGGTGTAATTTTGCAGATGGTTGGAATTGTAGGACGAGCACCCGATGGCATATCAGATCAATTTAGGTTTTTTTACAATGCAAAAATCAAAAACATTCATTATGCATTCAAAAATAATGATAAATTGAAAGTAACATTTAATGAGCTTAAAAATTATCTAACTATGGCTTTGAAAATATTTTGAAATTTGCGCCATAACATAATAAATTAAAAGAAAGTATTGTATAACAAATATCATATAACTGAATGCGATTTCTGTTAGAGTGAAAACAATTTAATTTTTTATAAATAAAAATTCTATTATTTATAATTTTATATATTTTATAGTCTAGAATAATTAATATCATTTATATTCTAGAACTTGAAACTCTTAGATTCTATTTTAAGGGATTTCAAGTTCCAAATAAATTTTGCAAATAATTTTTTCTGTTCCAATTAATTTTTTCTGTGAAATTTGTAAATCTATGTTAAAATTACCGATACAACAAACCTCAAAAAAAAGAGAAAAAGTGTTTTATGAACATTCCATATATCAATTTGAGACGTAACGTTCTTATGAAAAATTTAATCTTTTTGAATATCTTGTAGGTACTCTACAAAACCAGTTGACTCTGACCTAGTTGATTCCGAAAATACCCCGTGTTTTTTTTTTTAAATTGTCTCTTCATTTTTAGAAATATGCCATATTTTTTAAAATTTTCCTTTTTTAGCACTTGTTTAATTTTTAGTTTTCGCACAAAAAACAAGAATAAAATTTTCTATTCGGGGGACGTTGGTAAATAAAATTTTGTAAAAATTAGAAATACTTTTTCTTTAATTCAATAAACCTAACTAATTTCAGATGGAACTGCCCAAATTATGACCAGACAAACACCAAAAAAATTCCATTTTAATTTATTGCATAACATTAACAATTTTCATAATTAATTAAGAGTGTATATTTTTTTATCAACGTTGATTTATTGTTCTATGTTTCCTCTTACTTTGTTTTTACAAATCACTCTTTAAGTCCTGACATTAAAGTCAAATTAAAAATTCGATAAAGATATTACTTTTTTCTTGGGCGCTGAGGCTAACCCATCGAAATTAATTCATTTATGCAAAGCTAAATTCTAATGGTTTAAGAATTTGTTGGAAATTTTACACACAGACTAGAGATTTGTTGCGCCAACCAACTTATTAGGTTCTCTCAACTGCTTAGTCGGTTGTTATTGTCAGAATGAAAATAGTTGTAGTTTGTACTGCAACCAATTTCGAACTGTTTTAGAACAATTTAGTACAGATTTAGAACCTTTAGGAGTGTGTATAGACTAATATTTCATGTTTATAGGCTAAAATGGCAGTTCCGCAGCGAATTTGTAAACCATTCGATTTAACCGAATGAAGTTAGTTGGTGTAACTAACATTTCCATTCTTCGAACCTCATGCCAAAAGAGGATTTTAGTGTGTGTATAAATAATTGAAAGAAAAGGAATCATAGAATTATGGATCAAGTTTGACATACATATAATAAATACTATTATTGAATTATGAAAACTATATATGTTATGCAATAAATAATAAGTACACCTTAAAATTAATATTTTTTGCGTTTGACTAGTCATAACTTTGGTCCGAATTTCGTGAATTTCAATGGAACACAAAAGAAATAAGATCGAAGACTCAAATGTGTAAAAACTATAAATCCAAAATATGTAGAAAACACGAGAATTGTCAAGTATTTGTAATCTAGTGTAACCTATTACACTGCGTGTTGACTAGAAATATTCAATGATAATGTTTATGACGGACAAATTTCATGTATGTCTTGACAAAAATAATATGTTTCAATTATATTAACGCATTGTATTGAAAAACTTATGTTTTGCACTAGTGCCACGCTAAATCCAAGATATTTTCACTGCGGATTTGATAAATAAATTTCTTCAATGTTATATGAAACAAAAAATGTATGAAATGAAAATTTTCCAGTACTTATTTTTGTCAAAACGTCAAAGTCATAGCAGATTTTATGCCGACATTTCAGCATAACATAATACCGGATCTCCACCATCCATCCCTCATGTCTTAACATATGGCAAGTTTGCATGATAACTCGTGGAGACTATAAATGCTCGCCATAATTTCTACTAGTCATAGATGGCATGATTTATGTCTTACTCTATATATCTTGTCATTACTACATGCTATTAACTATAATGTATGTTTAGTTTTTAAATTTGAAAGTGAGTTTTTAAATTTGAATTAATTCAAAACAAAATGTAGTGGCGAATGCATCTATTGAAAAATGCATCCATTTTAAAAATGTAAAATGACTGTTTTATTATTTTTTAAAATTTTAAATTTATTTGTGTCGACGTTGACATTTGTTGACTAGCCATACCAAGCCCAACCAACAAGATTAGACATCTTTTTTGCCATAGCTTTGTCTTTGAATAGTGCACACTGTGTAATCTTTGACACTTCTGGCAAGACATATGGTGTCTTCACAATACCTTTTGATGGTACAAGACAAACATGCACATATATTATGACTAGTGGAGACAGTGTTTTATAAAAACGGATATAAAATATCTTTTGAATATAAAATATCGGTTTTGTATGTATATAATTCGACCAAAAAGTTGATATTTTTGTTTTAGTGCCTTAATTTAATTGGCACAAGATGAAATAGTGAAGTACGGGCATTACTTTTTTGTTTTAAAAGTACCTATCGATCGGCATTTTTTCATTAAATATTTAACCAAACATTTTTCTTGCAATTAAGCAATATTCGAAAAATTGAAAATTTTGGCATGTCATAAGATCGAAACTTTTTTTTATTTACATAACTGGGTACAAGATATAAAGCGTTTTTCAATAGAGACGCTACAAAAGTAGAGCGACAGGTACAGTAAACGACGTCATATTTCTTGCCGCTCTTTTGACATTTCTCTTCAGTAAGGTTTGCCATTTCATGATGGAAAGATATACGAATTCGAATTTCGGCAGTAAATTTTAATAATTTCGACTCGTTGTTGGCTCGTATATCATTCCATCATGAAATGACAAACCTTACTGAAGAGAAATGTCAAAAGAGCGGCAAGAAATATGGCGTCGTTTGCTGTCCCTGTCGCTCTACTTTTGTAGCGTCCCTGTTGAAAAATCCTTAAAAAAATGTTTGTAGCGCTCTTATTGAAAAACCCTTTAATAGAGCATTAGCAGTTAAATAATTCATTTTTTTTTTTGTTTTAAAGCACCTATCAATTGGCATTTCTTTTTAAGATAATTTGCAACAAAAATTCATAATAAAAATATGAATTTGAGAAAACAAAACTAGAACCGATATAACAACGATATAGTAAAATGTTCTCGGAGTGTGTTCAAGAACAATTCGAGGCAACGAAAAGTTTTAAGACATGGCAGACTGGGTAATGAACACTCATTTTATGAAGTATTTATATTATATGAAAAGTAGGCATGGCATATGGTATTATTTAAACTACACAGCATTAGGTCAACTCAAATCACGAAATTTTTATATTTATGACAAACAAGTTTATTATTTCTAACAGAAACCACTTTCAGCAACATATTAACGATTAAAAGTGATATTTAAAACAAAAATAAATTGAAATATTATTTAAAAAAGATATAACCAAAAAAAAAAAACCTTGAATCCATGATTGTTATGCTGTATTTATGATTGAATATAGTAGTGCAATATTTGTATGTGTGTAAATAAGCATTTAATAAAAATTATTAATATGTGTAGTTATAATAAAAATATTTAATTTACAATATACGTTATAGTAGTAGTTATAAAAAATAAAATATAAAACATTTTATAGAATTTTCAGTGTTGCAACAGCGCACAATAAATTGGCGTTCATAAATTTATTAAAGAGATTTCTGGCAAATTACATATCTGTTTTATGCAAATTCAGTTTTTTATACATATAATTTTATTTTTTTTTTTATATAGTAGCTTAAATATTTATAAAATTTAAACGCAATTAATACACAAAATTTGGAAAAGAAAAACTCGACTTTATATATTTTGTTAATAGGTCTTTTTTTTGTTTTTGTTTAATATTTTGCTTTATGTTTAGTAACATTTTAGTTCAATCAATTGATTATTAAAGCTGACACTTAGAAATATACTTATTTTGTTATTTAGTTTTATAAATATTTTTTTTTATTTGCTCAAGTTTAATTTATTTTTTTAATATTTAACTGCGCAAAATATTTTCACAATTTTTTTTAACTAAATTTATTGTAGTTATATACATAATACATATACACTTACACATAAATATGTGTATATACATATATGTATGTAGCTATAGAATTTAAGACACATTAGGCTTCTCTTAGCTTGTTTTTTTTTATTGGAATTTACTTTGTCGGTTTTTAATAATAAATATTTTATATTTAAGCATATTTCTTTTTTTGTATTTTTTCTATGTTTTTATAAAAGTTACTTTTGTATAATGAACAGTTTTGTCGAAATAATGACAAATTATATGCTGGTGTTTATAGTTTGGCACTTGCATTTATATGTTTGTGTTTTTTGTTTTAGATTTTAGATTTTAAATAGGTTTTTTGTAAGTTATAATGGGGACTGATCTGCAATGTTTTGAAATATATTAAATTAAAATAATTATATTATTATTTAAATGACTCATTGTCTGTGTGAATTTTAAAAGGTTATTGTTATTGAACAGGATCACAAAAAGAAAATATTAGGTTATGCAATGTGTAGTTTAACATATGTAAAATAAACCAATTTACAATTTGAAAACACTTCCCAACACGAGTTTTCCCATAGACATTCCATACACAAAAAAAAAAGCAATCGACGTAAATATAGCCATCGATATTAATTGCATTCATTAATCAATCCAGCAATAAAATTCACTAATTTAATGAAAACATTTGATATTCTTCGTTATATAAGCAATTGTGTTCACTAATATGAATATTTGTAGGTCAATACAGCAAATAGTTTTAGCAAATATAATAGTGAAACTGCGCCGACTAATTAATTTGTTACATTGATGTACAAATATTCTTATTAGCAAACGGAATTGCTGATTAAACGTAGAATAGCATTGTTTTCAATAAATTAGTGAATTTCATTGCTGTATTGAATACAATTAATATCGGTTGTTATATTTACGTCAATTATTTTTTCTGTGTATATCAAATCTATATAATTCGCTGGTGCTAATTTTGATTGCATACTCGGTTTTCTATTACGTATCGTTTTTGATAAAAATTAAAATCCTAATTTTAAGCCATGAATATATTCTTGACACTGCTAAGACAAAAAAGTGTGGACTAATTTTGGAATATTACAAATTGTGTATTTTTTACTTTCTCGATTTTTTAAATGCCTTTTTGGTTTAAAAGAAACATATTTTAAATTTTAATGTTAAGCCGTGGACTGATTGATATTACAAAAAAGAGTGTTGTCTAATTTTGGAATATTATATATTGTGTATTATCTTATTTTCTCGATTTTTTTTTACAGTTTTTTAAATGTATTTTTATAAATTTTTGTTAACAAAAAAAGTTTTTTCAAGATCTCCTATCGAATTCTCTCAAGCCAGTAAACTAATTTTCAAATATTATGAGAAATGTTTACTTGTTGTTTAATTACCTTTTATTTGATATAACACTTCATCATATGAGTTGTTTAAAATGTTAGATATTTTCAAATATATGTGACCACCTTTTTGAGAGCTCGGTTCAAAGGTATTGGTCGATATCTCGTAAACATATTCATAGAATGTCAAAAAAATATGTTAAAGCTAGAAAATATCGAAAAAACTTTAAAAATAAATATACAATTTTTTTTTTATTAAAGGAGCAAGATATGTCGAAAATTAAAATGTCGAAATATCAATAATACAAACTTCAAATCGCATTTGAGCCATTCCACACCAACTCAGCCTCTACAGTATCAATGGAATTTTGGGTTTCGAGATATGCTTTTTTTATATTTTTTCCAACTACTATTTACAGAGATATTGTGGTTCAAAGTTTTATAGTGATCACTTTTGTATAGTGGTTCATATGCAATATCTCTTGATACTACACACAAATTAGAGATTTGTTGCGCCAACCAACTCTTTCACCAACAAACTTATTCGGTTATCGCAACCACTTAGTCGGTTGTTATTGTCAATATGAAAAGAGTTGTAGTTTGTACTGCAAACAATTTCGAACTGTTTTAGAACAATTTAGTACAGATTTAACACCATTAGGAGTGTGTATAGACTAATATTTTAAGTGTATAGGCTAATATGGCAGTACCACGAGAAAATGTGTAAACCATTCGATTTAACCGAATGAAGTCAGTTGGTACAACTACCATTTACATTCTTCCATAATCATGCCAAAAGAGGATTTTTCTGTGCTAAAGGCTCTTTTTAAAAGTAATAAGCAATCTATTGGAAATTGAATGTCTTCTAAACATGGAAATGTGCCCAATAGTCATTATTCCTTCACTTCAAATATCAAGTACTTAATTCAAAATGTGGGTTGTTTTATTATAAATGTTTATTTCAAATTTCAAGATTGTATTTTGAAATGATAATATTTTAAAATGACGCCTTCATATAAAATTAATATTTTTTTAATAGTTTTTTGGTTTATATTAAAATTTGCAGTTTCTGGTATGTTCTAACCCCAATTCTAAGTCCCGACGCGTAGCGGAAATCCGAATCTCCTCTATACGAATCCGAATTTTTAGCTACTCTATGATCCGTGAGAAAGGAATGGAATTATGTTTCTTCAAAGTGAACATATTCACACTAAATTCCGTTAGGCACGGATCCTAAAGTAGCTAAAAATTCGAATTCGTACACTCAAAATAAAAAGTCTGTAAGAGTAGCAGAAAAGGTTATCAATATAGCAAAAATGTTTGCTGAAAGAGTAGCAGAAAAGGTTATCAATATAGCAAAAATGTTTGCTGAAAGAGAAAAGCGCCGGAAATGCAAATTACAGTATTCTGTTTCAGTAAACTTTTTTTTATGCTATTAGAGACAATTTTACCTGTTTTAAGTAATTATTTTTTTTTTGTTGTTAACTCCAATTCGTAAAAAAGAGAATAAAAATATATATTTTTTTGTATTTTAATATTTTTTTTTATTTTTGATATACTTTTTAAATTTTTTTATTTTTATGTTATTATTCTTTGCATTGTTATTACGTAGATGAAATATCTCTTTTAAATAAACATGTTGTCGAATAAGAGTCTACGAATTATAGACACATTTAGCAACAGCGTCTCGTGACTATGGCGCCGTCTAGTGCAGGTTAGCAACACTAGCGATATGCACACCAGTGACACTAGCACGATATTGATCACTAGCAGAACTAAGATTCCCAGCAAACAGTTCGCTATTGCAAATAAAAGTATACTGTAAGTGCAATTTAAAGTTTGCTAAAATATAGCATTCAGAGTTTGCTATTAATAGCAGATTTTTTATTTTGAGTGTAGCAAGATTTCGGATTTTCGCTACGACCAGACTCAGAATTGTGGTATCTATGTTACGAATATGTTCCGTTTTTTTAATAAATTTATCTACGTATTTTATAACATTTTTTTGTAATTTTGTTGCTAAAATATTATCTTTGTTAATATTTAGTTTTTTTGGACATTTTCTTTTTTCGTCTAAAAATGATTTCGCTATTTTAAATTTCGACTTTTTAGTTTTTGACATTTTCGTTTTTCAACTTTCGGCATTTTTATTTTCTACCTTTTTGTCTTCGTTAATTTTAATTTTTTCGACTTATCGTACCAAACCCTTTCCAATAATACAAAAATAGTGGCATTTAATGCGCAGAGTTTTTTCATTTTATTGTGTACTGTAATCAAAACTAATTTTATCAAGACTAAATTTAATAAATTTAAGTTGAAAATTTAGATTTTTTTTTTAGACAACATTTTAAGGAAAACCATTTAATTTTTTTTGATAACCACTTATGTTAGGTAATTTATTTTTTATTTCTAAAAAGTGGCTATATAGGGCATACAAATTCGATAACAATTTTCTTAAAAACGTTACGTAATAGAAAAATAAAAAAAAAAACAAAATTTGCAATCAAAATCAGCAACCGCAGACATTATTACTCGTTTTGTTCAGTAGTGTTTTTGGTCATATTTTCAGAATATAAAAAAACACAAATATAATAACCAAAACATTTCCCTGGGCAACATTCAAGGTATCTCACTTTATATGCCACTATAATTCATTTAATCTCACAGATAAATAGTATAAGATTTTCGTGCGATATTTGTGAAATTTTGAACATGAAATCCATTATATTTGACTCTTTTCTAAATCACAGTTGTTGAAGATTATCTTTGAAAAAAGATATTTTGTTCAAAATAAGAAAAGTGATTTACAGAATTTGAGAACTACAAATTTATATTGAAAATATCACGTACGAACTCGAGAATTGCATCCCTTGTCGTAGTCAAATCAATTTGAAAATTACAAAAGAAAGCTGTGACAGTTTTTTTACGTTTTTTTGTGGAACGTATTCAATTCCATGTTTTTCAAATTTTAATTTCGTTTGAAGACGACTTTCAGAACATGCGCAATATCCGTTATTTTCAAAAACTGTTAAGACAAATTCTGTTAAAATATAACTCAGTGATTATATTTGTTGTGATTATAATTGTTTTGCATTTATTATTTGTTTGGAAAAATTAACAGAAAAACTAAAAGTTTTGAAACATACAAAAGGTACAAATTGGAAAAACACAAAACGTAAATCCAACTTTTCGACTGTTTTCCGCCCACTCTTTTGAACAGTTTCCACATGCCAACAAACATATTTATGCTTACGACAGAAAAAAAAGCCTGAAATCTCTTTAATAAAAACTATCGACGCTTTGTATATCCTCTTCGTCTTCCTCGACAATTACCTTGTTGCGTAGTTCGTTGGCAAGGTCCGAAACACGCACAGCGGAGGATGTGGGGGCACTTGACTCTGGTGCAGTACCAAGAGCAGACCCCATTGTTGGTTCCTTTTTTAAACTCATCTGATATTTGCTTTTTGTGGTAGGTTTCTGATGCGTTAATGTTTGATGCGGTTGCGTTTGAGTTTGATGCGGTTGAGTTTGGTGATGCTGAGGTTGATGTTGCTGAGTTTGATGTTGCTGAGGAAGCTCATGTTGTTGAGGTTGATGTATCTGAGGCCGATGTTGTTGAAGGCGATGTTGCTGAGGACGTTGACGATGATGATGATGTGTTTGATTATGTGGTTCATTCTGATGATGTTGTTTTGTATGATGCAGCTGTTTTTGATGATGAAGTTGATGTTGTTGATCTTGCTGATACTGATGTTGCTCATGCGCATGATGATGATGCTGCGTTGTTGGATGTGTCTGAATAATATCATGATCAATATCTAGTATATCTCTCATTCTTGCTGTTGTTCGTATTGTTGCTACTGCTGCTGTTGCTGATGGTCTTCTACTATTACTACTACTAATCTGCTTCTGACAATCGATCTGATCCCACCCCTATATCCACGATTCCTACATGGCATTCAGTGCTCTCCTACTACTCCCACCGCCTCTGTGCGGACTGTATTCTTCGCGATCGACGACCGGTGCACCACGCCTCTGCGTGGGCGCCGACGTTGGCAGATCTCGTGGATCGATGCGTCCGGCCCCAGCCGCACCCGGATAACGTGCGCCCAACAGACGCGGATCTTCGCCACGCTCGTGCAGCAAATCCATGTCGTCCACAAGTCGTCCGCCACGTGCAAGATGGCCATGATGTGAGGCACCCGGAATACTGGCCGCATTCGGATGTCCAACGCCACTGCGCGTTGTTTGCGCTGGTGGATAATCGGCGGCATATGTACGATCCTCGATCAGCTCATCACTGTTCAGATCGTAGTGCATGAGATCACGTTCACGCTGATGCAAACGTTCACGCTCTCGATCACGTTCTCTGTCACGATCGCGATCTATGCGATCGACGTAACGATCGCGTTCACGTTCGCGATCGATGCGTTCGCGTTCACGTTCACGATCGTAACGATCGCCTGTGCCACCACGTTCGTGATGTCTGCCGGAAGTCTGACGTCGATTGTGATGATAGGAGGCACCGCCTATCGTATCGTGTTCAGAGAGAATATATAGAGAAAAAATAAATATGTTAGAGTTTAAATTTTTAGTTGTTTTTTTTTTTAATAAGCCATAAAAACGCAGTAACTTTAAATAAAAACACTGTAACTCAAACAAATTAAATGATATTCGAACAAATTTAAGTATTTGGTTAAATAAAAAAACAGAACAAAACAGCAACAGTTCTTAGAAATATACGGCAATTAAGGGGAGGAACCATTGAGTTCTGGGGTGTATTGATATAATTCTCATTTTCTTATAAACAATCATTGGGTGTACTTCTTTTTGTAGTGTGTTAACGTCCAATTGCATTTCATGCAGGGTAAATGTTTTCAAAAATATTGAAAAATAAACTAAATGCAAATTAAAACATTAAGTAACAAATAGTTTTAATCTAACGATGTATAACACCGTACGACGCTATACATATTACAAAAATATTTTAAATATTCTTAAAGTATGTTAAAAAATAAAATACGCGTGTTTCCTAGTTTTTATAGATCAATTCGTTAAATTGGTTTATTTGCTTTTGAAATGCATATTACTTACAAAAATATATAGCTTGAGATTAAGTGGAACAAGTTTGGATTTTCCTCCAAAAAAATACATTTAAATATTTTTTTTTAATTTTCTGAATGGTTTTTCCATAGACTGGTTCATGATCTAACTTTTTGAATTAACAGAATATTTGATTTTTCAAAACAGCTCCATTTCGGACTTTTTGAAAAATGTTAGGGTAAAGTGGGAAACTTCAAATTTTTACGTAAATACTGTTTTAGGCTTTCTTTTTTCTGTGGTGTTTTTTTTTTTTGTAAGATATTCAAATATATTAAGGGTACAAAATTTATAACTAGGTAATAAAAAAAATATTGGTAATGCAAGAAAAAATAAAAAAGAAAAAATTTTAAGTTATGCACATCTCAGTAGTTTGCTAGGAAAATATCGTCATTGTAGAACGAAAAGTCACCAAGTACATTATTATGAAAAACTTAAATTTCGAGTTTGTTGATTAATATTACAAAAAGTAATTGATGCATTTTTAAATTTGAAACATCAATTGATTCGTAAATCAATATTTGGAATGTTGAAAACGTATTTGGTGACTTTACCTTCTACAACGAAGATATGAAAAAACATTGAAGTAAAATATTCTGAATAATATGGACATAGGTATTGTTTCTGGTCGTCAAGTTCGCACATTTCAATTATACAGGCTATTTGCGGCTATTGCTCTTCACTCAATTGTAGAAATTTAATTTATTCGGCATTTTATTAATGCAAATTATACAAAATTCATCTTCTGATGTTCATGTTAAACGTTCGCTTCAAGGCTATCTTTTGCAATTCAGATCTTATCTCAGGTGAAGTAAAAATATTGTTATTCATTGGTTTGTGGCTACGATTGAAGTTTTTCTTAGCTAAACCAATTAAAAAAGTCATGTAACACAAGATTTGCACTCAAATTACAACAAACATTGTTTAAATTACGTTTCCCACTTTACCCTAGAAAGTGTTTCCCACTTTACTCCAATAGCGCAATTTGAACATAGCTTAGCACCATTTAAGCAATGTTAAATTATTTGAAGAACTCGTTTGTATTTCAAAAGATATAGAAATTGCGATCATTTTAAACATACCCAGTATAGCATTCGTTTCGATATCGTTACGAGATCAAGGCAAGAAAAACGAGAATTCAAAAGATATCAGACTCTTTATTGTAGCGATATAGAGCGTCAAATTGCACCTACATGCTAGATTCGTTCGTACGATATCGGACAAAAGTTCGAGATTGATTCGAACAGTATTGCAATTTCGATGTGACAGATATTTTAAATTCGTATCTTGTAAGAGAAAGATATAACAACGAGATACAATGCTTCGTGGCATAGGAGGTCTCCGAAACATGGCGGACTGAGTACCGTCATGTCTCAAAACGCCATGTCTCAATACGATAAAAATTGAAAAATATTTTCTATGAAAATATGTTGTTAGTCCCAGTCCAGACTTGAACCTGGGACCTTTAGGCTCGTATTCCAACGCACTAACTACTGAGCTACCGCTGCTAAAATATGTGCCGCAAAAAATTATACATATATTTTTAATTATGACAATATAATATGGACTTTCATTTCAAATGCAAATGCGAATTGATCTAAAAAACTCGGTTCGTACAAATTCTTCCACGTACAGTTCGATTTTTTTCTTGTGTGGAAAATACTATCGAACGGTGTAATAAAATTTATTTTTTGAATTCTCGAAACGACAATACTCGAAATTGACAGAACTTTTTATAATATAGAGCTTTTTCGGAATAGTGTCGTTTTGGAAATAAGCTAAAAGTTCTGCTCCTTTCTGCTTTTTTGTTGATATTTTTTACAATCGGCTATAATTCACAGTAATTATTTCTAAAAAACTCTTTATTATTTAAAAGCTACATACTTCTAAAGTTAAGAGGTTTATTTGTTCTAAAAGCATTTTTATATTTAAATATATAACTTTTCGTTTCTCGACAGATATTTTTAAATACATAACGAAAAATGTGGGAAGTTATAAACAGGGTAAAAACTCAAAGCCAAAATGCAGTATATCAAATAGAATTTTATATTGGGGAAACCAACCACACATACTTACAAAAAAATACAAGTTACTAATATCAACGTTGAATTTGACACAAAAAAAATATATATATTTTAAAATTTTCACAAACTAAATAAAACATTTAATTTTGTTTTTTTTTTATATGAACACTAAAAAGTATCATTATAGAAGAAGTAGAAGATTTGAGGAAGCAGTATATCATAAAGATTAGACACGTACTATCCCAGGAGTAACTGGAAGGACATTTTTTAATGAAATAAAAAAAAAACTGAAGATAACTAAACATAATTTAAATTATAATTTTTATAAAAACGATTTGAATTAAGACTAAAGATATTTTGTTAGTAGTATGATTATTAATAAAGCAGCAATTAGTAAGGAACAAATTCAAGCTAAATTTAAAATTTTCTAGTAGAAGTGGTTTTGGTTTAGTTAGAGTATAAAAAACAAAAAACATTTTCTTAAAATTGACGGCACCTGCATTATATATGTATGTATATAGCTTTAGTGGATGATGAAATTTACAGCATATATAGTACTGGATATTACTATGTTTTATTTGTTTTTAGGTGGTATACATTAGAATATTTGAGTATGATTTCTTTAAAATAATAAATATTTGAAATCAAAATTTTATTTTTTATAACATTGCTGTAAAGGAACCGGGGAAATCACTGGGTGTAAAAGCTGGAAAATGTTTGGTAGAGTAAGAAAGAAAAAAATCGATAAAAAAATTATAAAATTAACTAAGAACATATTCGTTTTCACAATATTCAGTTAAACAAAAAGCAAATTTACTTAACTGAAGATTCTGAAATTGACTTCCGACCAAGACTAAGTATTACATGTATATATACTAAAAAAAATATACTTAAACAATGAAAGCCTACTTAAGTACAATCAGAAAAAATCTCATAAAATCCCATAAAAATTTGTAAATAAGACAGTTATTTATTTAATAGTATACTAAAAATAAATATTTGTATAAAAATTCAAAAAAATGTTATAGTATTTAATGGGATCTACCGATTGAATTTATAGTATATCCTATTGACTAATTTCAAAAAACTATTAATTTTATGGTATTTTCATAAAAATTCAAAAAAATTTTAAAGTATTTTGTAGTACTTAATGGAATTTACCAACTTTATGGTATATTTTTTCTGAATGTAGTTTATATTAACGATTATACTTTGTGTTAATAATTTATTGAAATATATATAGTGAATAATTCAAATATATATTAGCTATAGCTTGATAATCAATTAACTAGAAATAATATTTTCAAAAAAAAAATCAAAAATATAAATCAAAATTTGCAACAAACTATAAAATTAAATTGCAAAAGAAATAGTATTATCTTTACCTCGATCCCAATCAAATTCTCTATCCCAATCTCTTTCTCTCTCTCGTTCCCATTCCCTAGAACGTTCTCGTTCCCACTCAACATCACGTTCACGTTCCCTAACCTCACCAACTGCTCTATCGCCAACACGATCACGTTCTTTATCCCTATTAAACTCACGATCCCAATAGTCTCTGGTTTCCCTCTCATGACTTGTTTCACGTTCCCGACTACCCTCGCGTTCGCTGCTACCCTCGCGACGTTCTCTCGGCTCATATTCTTCGCCATCGACTATAAATCGGTTTGGGAATTTTACAAAATAGGTCCCCCCCAAAAAACATTAAGTTTACAAAGCGTATAACATATATCAAGAGCGAGAAAGAGTATTGTTGATGGAGGTTTTTGTACAGTCATGGGCGTGGTAAAAGAAAAAAAAATATGCATTGTACATTTAATAATATTAATTGATATATGTATATTAAGTAAGTTTGAGTGAATGCGGCAAATGTGAAAATGTTGCATTTATAATTCACTTTATTGTGCCAATTTTTTTTTTTATTTTATTTAAATTATTAAAGTGTCTTTTGTTTAAGGCTTAGATTTGGGCAGTTAATTTGGAGGTTCTAAATTAAATTTTAATATATATAATTAAATCTTTTAAATTGATAATCGAAATTTTTCAAATGGAAATGATACTAAAAGAATGAAAATAATGATTTCGGTATTGCGTTAGGCAACAATTGTAGGCATTACCTGGCGGCGTTGGACCCATGCGCGCTTGTTCTGCCGATGGCGAGGCTTCCTGAGTTGGTAGAGGTCTTGGAATTGAGGGCGTTGTTCGTATATCTGGATGCGTTGCTTTCCAATATGTCTGCAAGTGTCAATTAATGGGTTAATTCATAAATAAATGCACAAGAGTCATAATATAGTTCCGATGGATTTCAAAGTTTCGATTTTCGAATTACGAAAAGTTTCAACTTTTTGTTCATATTCAGTATCTTCAGTACAGATTATGAATTACAGACAATTTCATGTACTAAATCGTTATCAGAAAATTAAATTCCATGATATCGTCACTATCATGCCAAAGTGGCTAATGTTAGTTTTTGACATTTGCGTTTTTTTACATTTTTTAATCAAGTTTTTCCTCAAGTCGTGTGTGTTTTTTTTTTTTGGATATTTCTAGCCACAAAATACAAAACCAAAAGGGCAAATTCGAGAAATTAAAAATGTTGTCATGCCAAAAGGGCGAATATTTTCGTTTTTTTGCCATAACTTTTTATTGGTATAACATAAAATAGTAGTGTAAAGGCGTTTATTATTTGTTTGTAATGCACCTATCGATTGGCATCACCATTTTAAAACCTATTTTTGAATTTTTATCATTTGTAAGATAAATGTTTAGCAAATTATTTTTAAATAATGATGCCAATCGATAGGTGCTTTAAAAACAAACAATTAATGCCTTGACATCACTATTTTATTTTGCGCACTAACCACTGAGCCGCGGTAGCTCAGTGGTTAGTGCGTTGAACTGCGAGCCGAAAGGTCCCCGGTTCAAGCCTGGACTGGGGCTAACAACATCTTTTCATAGAAACATTTTTCTATACCGCGCTACCTCTCGTCAGTAAATGGCAAACCTACGAGAGTAAAACGATTGCCTATGAAAAGCTCTCACCCGCCGTTCGGATTCGGCAATAAACTGTAGGTCCCACCACTTTGAGTACAAATATAACACGCACAGCTCAAAGTGGTGAGAGAGCTCGGCCGAAGTTCTATACAGAACTGTAGCGCCAAACTATTATTATATTATAAAAAACAAAAATATTCACATTCGCCCCTTTGGCATGACAGTGACGATATATATTTCATTGGGCATTCGTTCGAATTCTGCTGAATGCAACCTACATCTAAGTATTCGGCAATGTGTTCACATGCATCCTCCAATTGGTTCTCATCTAATATAATATCGAACATTTCCGGTGGACATTGGGCTAGTTTTTCAGCGGCGACCATTTGTACGGATAGATTTTTCGCCTGCGATTTACCACGTGATTTGATTAAACGCTGTAAAACCTACAAAAATATAAATTAAGATTTTTATATAGCACCGTTTTAGATAATAAGTTAAGCAATTCCCTTACCTTACTACTACTAATTTTTAAATAAACTATTGTTGGCGCTAGTGAAGTTTTTGCTAATTGTGACGGATGATTGATTGTATCACAATCGAGTACAACTAATTGCAAGGTTCGTGCCAATTCGAATATACGTTCGATCTCCTCCTGAACCTTGCTGAGGCAATCGGAACGGCTGCTCGAACGTTCCATGATGGCGCGTTTCGACGGATTGTTCATGATCGAACGCTTCGCCAGCGAGATGTCGGCCATGACGCGCGTTATGATGATTTTGCCCTCAAAACGATGTTTCAGAAAATCGAAGAGTGCCTTTTGCATCATATCGGTGACCTCGTAACCTTTGAGGCTTGGACCCACTAAAACGACGGGACGCATCGATGGTACCACATCGTACGGTGAGGCGGTCTCCTGTTTCTTGAAGAACGGTTTGCGTTTCTCTTTGGTTGGTGGTGTCGCAAGCGGTGCCTTGCCGTGACGGCCTGGTCCCATGGAATCTGATTCGTCACCTGGTTAGTTAGTATCACCGAAATAGGCAGAAGAGAGATAATGGTTTTTTTTGATGAGCGATTGAATGAGTACTACAAACACAAGAACAAAAAGTGTCGAGCTAACGACGCGATTTCGTTTTTTCGTTTTTTGTTCGAGACGAACGATAAAACAATTTATTTTTATTTCTTCTTGATCTTGAATTCGATCAGAAATGAATACTGTATAAATTGCTAGTGATTAACTTAAATATAGATTTGCAGTGACGGCGGAATGTGTGCACGCAGAGAAATAGTTGGTTAAATCAAGAATTATTTTGGGGAGATTTTGGTAGTAATAACAAAAAAAAAAAAAAAAACAATTCAGCAAGCAATTTCATACTATTTTGAAAATTTTTAAGTATTTATCAAGTATTTTATAAAAAAAAAAAAACAACAAAATATATATCCATGATAAATGAGTTCACAGAAAAAAAAATCATCAATATGGTGAATTTATTCATAAATATTATAATTTTTTTTTTCCAACTACCAGATTCGTCATATTGATACCACCATTCATTAAATGACATATTGATGAATGTATTCATTATATATATGAACTTATTCATACTATCGAACATCATAGTGAAGAACGGAATATTCAATACAATGAATTTAAATCGTCATATTGATGAAATTGTTCATACAATTTTTGAAGGAAATTTATAAAAAAAAAAATTTTTTTTAAATAATTCGAAAAAAAGTATAACAGAAAAAAAATTTAAATAAAAAAAAAATTCGAAAACATTTTTTTTTTTTTCAAAAAACAAAATTTTTCGAAAAAAGGAATATGAAAAATTTTTTTTTCAAACAAAAAAAAAATTGTTTTTAAATATAAATTTTTATTTTTATTAATAAAAGGTTGTAATTATAAATAAATATAGTATAAAATACTTTAATAATTTATGTATGTCGAGTTAGCATTATATATGAAATAACATACAAGAACTGAGAAGTACGGCAAAAAATGAACGAAAAATAAATATTTTGATTGAAATTTGGTTTGATGAACATCATTCTTCAATATGAAATAAATTATGTTGTATTTTATGTTCTTGTTCCTTAATATAATGAAACGTATTCTTCACATACAGTTCATCATATTGAAGAATACTTTTTCGACAGTTACAACTGTTCATCATATTTATGGTCTCATTCATAACATTGATGCCGTTAGTCGTTAATATTATGAATGGTTCTTCAATACAATGAATCATGATTTAAAGAACGGAATTCAACAATAAGATGTACATATTTTTTCTGTGTTCAAGAACTACTTGAATTAAAATTTGGAACTATTTGATTAAAATTTGGGTTAATGAACAGCATTCTTCAATATGATGTTCATATATGTTGTATTTTATGTATTTGTTCATTAATATTATGATGCTTTTTTTTCATTAATCGGATGTACATTTTTTTGTGTTTAATTCACAAATATATTACAGAGCCATTCCACACACAATCAACCAAAAAAATGTCAAAATACAGAGTTTACCTCTAGAATTCAATATAATTTGGGCAATCTTAACGTTTTAAAGTTACGACTTACATTATCAAACATCTTTTTTATTAATATGGGACTTCAAAGAAGTTTCTAGAATTCCTGTTCAAGAGATATTTGAAAATGAACCACCATATAAAAGTGATTTTTGGTCCAGTAACTTTTAACGACTGTAACTCTGGAAATAGTAATCGGAAAACTTGATATCTTTTATCAGCTGCCCAAATTTCAGATCGAAAAGATCTAATCTTAACAAATATACTTCCTAATTAAAATGCTTTTTATGGTAAATTGAAACATCAGGTTCAAAAAAGAACTTCAATCGGTTCTAAAATATTTAAAAAATGTTTAATATTTTATGTAATATGTTCTTTTAAAAATGACTAAACATAAAAGCATATCATTTACCATTTAAAAATTCCCCATAAATACAATATTAATTTGTCAACTCAACCCTAAATATTTCTTGATTTTTGTAAATTATTTCTCTCCGCTCGTGTATTTTCAATTAGTATATGATAATTTTTGCTTAGTTAATAACATATATTGCTAATTATTATATATTGTTGCTATGAAATGATCTATATAAATAAATATATATTTGTTTTGTACGATGCAAAAGCTGGGGGGACCTGAGACAACAAAATAAGGTATATGAGCAAAAAAATGTCAGGGCGAGCGTGAGTTTATTGTTGATTTAAATATAACTTATACTTAAGGTGACTGCTATTATATATAAATATTTGTTTTAGGATTTTAGTGTTCAATGATCAATTGATCTACTTTTGTTTCTGGTATTACAAAATATCAAGCAAATTTAAAACAGGCAAATCCAATGTATAAAATTATTATATAAATTCAATTAAATAAGAAACAAGAAAAACAAACACAAACCTGGTTTCTTGCGCGGTGTTGTACTATATGGATCTTTTTGTGAATTTTATTTTTTTATTTTTATTTTTTTTGTTGGTTTTAGTTCAGTGTCGAAAGATAGAAATTTTTAGTGCAAAGTTATTAGTGTTAATACAGAGTTTAGTGTGTGTGTTTTACAACGTATGGGTATCATAAGCCGTTGAAATGGAGCAGCAGTTTTTTTGGGCCGAATAACTTTAAACAAACGTGTGCAGTAAGTGCAATTTTTTGAACTCTTATTAAGGCAAATTTAAATAAAAGAAAAAAAACGAATAATAAAAAAATCATGCTCTAATATTTTTGAAAAATAAGCCGCATAACTTTATCTCAAAATGAGCTAGAAGTTTCATATAAACTACACCTTTAAAAAGACGTATTTAAATTCAAGCTCCAGTTTAATTTTGAAATTAGTTATGCATTTTTTATAAAAATTGTTTCTAGCAGCTATAGCCTATATTCGTTTGCTTGGTTGGGACTGTGTACGAAATGTCAGATGATTTTAAATAAATCAAGAAAATCATAAATTTTTATTGTAAAGAACAAAAAACTTTAAGTTAAAACAAATAAATTAAACAATCAAGAGAACCTCTAAAAAGTCACCTTAAGGGTTAAGCATAGTACCTATGTATAACTTCAACAATACATTATTTTAAATTATTAAACAAATTTGTCAGATATAGTGATTAATTTTTACTTTAAGCAATATGAATACCTAAATAATTTAAATTTTAAATAATCTAAATATAACAATATAATTATATAGTACATATTGCCATATAGTAGATCATGCCAAAGGGGCGAATGTGTAATTTTTATATTTGCGTTTTTTAACATTTTCGAATATTGTTTTTTTTTTCTCAAGTATACTGTACCAAAATTGGTTGTGGTTTTGTTGGATATTTCTAGCCACAAAAGACAAAACCAAGACGGCCCAAGTTGAAAAATTGAAAATCATGTCATGCCAAAAGGGCGAATCTTTTCGTTTTTATGCCATAAGTATTTACTGGAACAAGATAATATAGTGGTAAATGCATTTATTTTTTGTTTTTAATGCACCTATCGATTGGCAGCACTATTTTAAATATTTATTGAATTTTTGTTATTTGTAAGCATTGTCTACACCACCTATATTCGACCTAAGATGGAATACAATTCGCACATATGGGCAGGGGCTTCAAAATCTTCCTTGGAGTTCCTGGATCAAATCCAACAACGTGCAATATATTTAATAGGGGATGAAAATATTTTATCCTCTATTGGTTCTCTTGAGCACCGAAGGACCGTAGAGTGTGTAAGCCTGTTTTATAGGTATTACAATGGTAAGTGTTCGAGGGATATCCATGGCCTGATTCCACCAGGTCGTGTATTCTCTCGTTCTACTCGGGCATCGAACCAAGCCCACCCCTTCGTAGTTCACTCGGTTCTCAACAGAACCACGCATTACAGAGATAATTCGTCCTTCAGTCGCACGATACGTTTGTGGAACAATCTCCCTGCTTCTATTTTTCCCGACATTTTTAATATTGGGAAATTTATAGCAAACATCCACCGACACTACTCCATCTTTCCTCATCCCTTTAACCTATAATACTTTTTACGATCAACACTGTGCATTGCACGAATAGGGGGCATCCCCTGAGCGTTGGTTAATTTGTAAAAAAAAAAAGTTATGGCAAAAAAACAAAAATATTTGCGCTTTGGTCAGGATATTGCCACACAGAATCCGTATTTATAATTCAGTAAGTTGACCAAATTAAAAGATATATTATATTGCTTTTGATGAATAAACAAAAATTACAAACATTATTCTGACTAATTGTTAAAGTAATTCAAACTTTATATTTATATACACATTCGCCCCGTTGGCAATTCAGTGACGATATAAAAATGAAATCCTGAACCAAATCTAGTTAAAAATAACTTTATATAGGAAAAAATAACTTTAATTCCTATGCTCGAACTATGTATGTTTTCAGTCTAAAAATTTTAAATGCCCAAAAACAAAAATATATATATTAAATAAACTATTTAGATCACAAATTGATTTTTGTTTGGATGCAAAGATTGAATTCGAAACCGATATCCGTTTAAAACTTTATATACCCTACACTAAGAGTGAAAGGGTATATTCAGTTTGGTACGCCGTTTGTAACACCCTGAAAAAAGCATCTCCGGTATGGAAAAAAATATATATTCTTGATCAGCGTGACCTCCTGAGTCGATTTAGCGATGTCCGTCTGTCTGTCCTTCTGTCTGTCTTTTGAAATCACGATTACAGAAAAAGTTGAAGAGCTAGAGCAATGAAACTTTAGATTTAGATTACTTATATATCTATAATCGGTCTATTGTGACCGGAGAACCGACCACTTATGTCAAATACCTCAAATAAAATTTACATCTACGAATCAATTTTACTGTATACGTGCTTAGGTAAACTTTTTTGGTCAAATATATATTGATATTATGCTCAAATAAATGAAAATGTTTTCCCACGAAATGACTTGGGGTTCCCAAAAAAAAATCGAAATTCGGTACACCTACCCATTTGTAAATATGGGTATCAAATGAAAGAAATTTCTTCAGGGATGGAAAATTTGTAGTTATTTTCAGGATTCGAATACCCTGGTGACCTATATACCACTTTGAATGGTAACCACACATATGTGTAGGGTATTTATAGTCGGCTTAGACCGACTATAATATTGATAATCCTAACTGTCATAATAACACCTACTTTAAAATTTCCCATGTGATCTAACCTTCCCAACTGGTTTATTTTTTTAATCCGAATCTGTTATACAAAAATCAGACATAAACATATTTCCGAAACCTATAAAGGAATTTCAGTTTTAAAGTTATTTTTAATAAAAATATGAAAAACAAACAAAATTTATTATAAATTATTGTTATACGCAAATTAAATCGTATTCAAAATGGTTAATCATTTGGGTTTCAATTCTAGTTTATAAAGTAACATTTATTTCTGCTAAAATTCTGTAAAACTACAATTTATAAATTCAATAAATTTTATAGATAATTCACGAACTCATCTGCATATTACGTCATATATATTAAGTTCAATACCTTTAATTTATCATTATTTGAAGTACAACTATTTGCGTTAAATGTAACAAGCTATATTTAAAATGTGACATATAAACTCAAGGTAGCACATATCGTCAATTATATCATATATCTACGAAAGGAAACTTAAATAATGTTTAATATTTGGAACCATCAATAATATAACATAAAAAAAATCGTTTTGTACTATCAATAAAACTATATAGTTCTCGACATATTAAATTGTATATAAAATACGTACTAAATGTATAAACTATAATATCACTCAACGAGAAAAAGTTTCCTATGCACATACATGATTTATATATAATTTGTAGGTGATGATTTTGACTGTAAACTAAGATTTTCGTAACGTTTTTATTAATATTACGATCATATTTTTAGTTCCTTCTCAGACACTATTTATAATTAAAAAAACACTTCTTCACACAACTAGTAGACTCAATGTTTTTTTTTAATTGTCAACACTTATTATAATATACCAATAAATGGTAATATTCTGATACGATACGTTTTTAGATTTGAATCTAAACTAGACAAATTTTGATATTTTTAGGATTTTTTTTTAAATAATGTTTTAGTATTTCAGATTTATTGATAAATAAGAAAATTATTTATGGTTATGAAGAACATTGTCCAAACTAACGATCAAAATTACACTCTGACAATTAAACTATATATAACACTTTTTCTTTATACTACTAAAAATCTAAAATTACATTATGGAAAGCAGAATAGTAACAAAGTCTGATAAAAATTTTAGAAAATAGAGTTTTTCAGTCTAATTTTAACTTTAAATTATATCTCTCGCCGCCATTACGTCTATTAAAAAATCCCTTTTTTCACGTATTATTTAGTCTCTAATTTCAGGTTGTCTGACATTTATTGAAATAACAACAAAATTTGATCTAATAAGTTAAATTTCGGAAGAATAAAATAAACATTATATTATATACTTTGATTATTTAACAAATATAATATAAATTGAACGACTTTTCATTCGACCGCCATTCGGTAACCGGTAATTGTTAAAGTTCATAATGAATCGATTATCCTATGTCTGTTTGCTGTCATTCATTTTAGTTCAATTTAGTCTGCTCGAAAATTTGCTAAATTGAAAAGTCGAACACTTCATTACCGACAAAATTTAGTTTAGTCCGCAATTTAGTCGAATTCGCACATCATATTTACTAATTCTTCGAAATGAAATATTAGGATCTTCCAGACAATTTTGAGAATTTGTTTTAAAAAATAATGTAAACACCAGTTTTCTTTTAATTGTACGGCAATACAATTAATTAGTTATGTTTTTCCGTTTAAAATTCATGTTTTTTAGACTATTATAAAATTTCTTTTTTTTAGGATACTTAGGATGTAATTAATGAGAATGTATAAAATAGTATCGAGAAAATAGTTGAAACTGACGACCAGTGTTCGCATTCTACTCAGATCGGAGTAGGTCTACTCCTTTTAATTTGTATATTTAATATCTACTCCTCTACTCTGGTGGTAGCATTTTCTACTCCATTCTCATAATTTTCTACTCAATTTTGGCGAAATCTACTCCCTTTGCAAAAATTTGCGCCCTAAATAAATTCTAAATATATTAATTTTTCTAATAACTATAATCAATTATCTGTAAAGATTTTTGCCATGGTCTTTAAATTGTAGAAGTTATAAGTAAATATACGTTTGTATCAATTTTCTAAAATTAAATTTTGAAAACACCATGTATTTTATAGGGTGTTCCAGATTCACTCCAACTCTAGAACAAACCACCTTGTATATGTCAGCATTATAGAAAATCCATAAAATCAGGAATGAATAATAATGGAAAATATTGACATATCGTCACTCTTATGCCAAAGGGGTGAATGTGCATTTTTAAAAATATTGGAAAATTAAATTTTAAAGTTCGAAGTGCTTTAAAATTTTTTTTTTTTTTTTAATGTTTTTACAATTGGATTTGGACAAAGTACTGGCTTATAAATACAGATTTCGTGTGGCTCTATCCTGACCTAAATGCAAATATTTTAATTTTATATGCTATAACTATTTATTTGCGCAAGATAAAGTAGTGGTGTAAAGGCATGTTTGATGTTAAAGCACCTATCGAATAAACTATTAATGCCTTTACACCACTATTTTATCTGATACCAATAAAAAGTTATGGCAAAAAACGAAAAGATTCGCTTTTTTGGCATGATAACATATTCAATTTTTCGAATTTCCCTTTTGGTGGAAATATAAAACAAAACCACACACGATTTTGGCACAGTATACCTGAGGAAAAACTACATTAAAAAATGTAAAAATAAAAAACGCAAATGTCAAAAATTACACATTAGCCCCTTTGGCATGATAGTTTAATTAAATAAGTATAGTAGTAAATTTGATGAAAAAGAAATAGAAACATGCATTAGTGTATTCACTAATGTATATTTCTAATCCCTACTTTTAATCCCAACTACTATATAATTTTCTACTCGTTTTACATTAAATCTACTTCATTTTTTCAATATTCTACTTCCCAAGTGAAAACTGTTACGACATTGAAATACCGATTGTAATATTATTAAAAACATTACTAACCAATGTACATTCAAAATAAGCATCCGAGAATTATATAGATCTTATGTACGACTAATTTCTTTCGTTTTTTAGAGAATAGTGTTCTGTAAAACTTAATGCTCATTTCAGTATGGTACTACAGATGTTTTTTAAAAATATACCAATGTTTGAACTTGCACTTGCTCATAGTCAGTTAGATATAATTGTTATATGTTATTCTACAACTATGATTTTATGTTATTCTACACAAAAAAAAATCGACGTAAATATAGCAACCGATTTTAATTGCATGCATTGATCAATCCTGCAATAAAATTTAGTAATATATATGAAACATTTGCTATTCTTCATTAAATCAGCAATTACTTTGGCTAATATGAATATTTGTTCGTCAATGCAGCAAATTATTTAGTCGGCGCAGTTTCAGCAATTATATTTGCTAAATTTGCGCCGACTAAATAATTTGATGCATTGACGATCAAATATTCATATTAGCCAAACTAATTGCTGTTTTAATGAAGAATAGCAAATGTTTTAATTAAATTACTGAATTTTACTTAATTAAATATATATTAATTTTAATACACAATGAAAAATAGCTATATAAATAAATATATACATTTTTTTTAAAACCTACCTACTTATGTTTTGACTAAGTTGATTATTATTTCTCAAAGTAAGGTTATAGTTCATATCATACCAAATTTGCCAGGTATATACACAGCTATTTATCAATAAATTTAATATTAATCTATAACTATTATAAAGCTTTATAAAGCATAAACCCGTATTAAAAATATATTAACAAACATAGATAAAACTTAGAAGAAAAAAATCGAAAATAAAATTTTAATTAAAAAATTAACTTAAAATTTTTGTTAAATATAAAAACTAAAAAGTTTACAAGGAATATGAATTGTGTGTCATACCAGGTGTAGGGGGTGTGCTACCTCGAGATGGCTCCGCACCTGCTTGTCCTGCTCCTAAATTCCCACTCGATGAACCTTTTGTGCCGTACAGTCTTGAAGGTCTGGTTTGATTCTGCAAATGAATTGGCAGCAATAGAAGAATATATGAAATTTTTAGAATATATATTTATATGTTGGGTCACCTACTTGCATACGTATGTGTTCTAGCTTAACGGGGCTGGGTATGAATCCCACCTCACAGCCCTCCTTGACCAGTCGACCAATCCACCAGTTATTGTCGAACTTCTCCTTAATGTGCAGAAACTCCCTGACCTCGAATGAGACCGCGCTACCATGTACAGGCGAATCGTCGTCGATTGTGCCATCGTATGCTACGTTTGTTCGCACGGCGAACGCAACGGGTTTGTTCTGTTGAAGAGAAATGGTTTAATTCATGGTTTGGGTTATTGGAAATTTTAGGTTATTTGGAATTTTAGGTTATGTGGAATTTTAGGTTATGTTGCAGTTTTTTTTAGCATAATTTTTGTTTTACTAACCCTTGCTTTATCCAACTGGCTTAAGGCCTGACGTTCCTTTTCTCGCCGAAGCGATTCCTTTTCCTCGTCTAGCGACAGATCGGATGACGGTTGTGAATAATTGGAGTCGGCAGAACCCTAGAAAAACACAAACAAAAACAGAAAGGTTTTATAATTATTTGCGTATATTGTTTTAATTACTGAAAAAAACATTAAATAATTAATAGCAAACATATAGAATTTGTGTGGATGATGTTTTTTATTAGTTGGCTTTTGGCCAATATTTACTCAGAGGTGCAAGGTATTTACAATGCCTGCTTGTTTAGTTTATAAATTGTCTTAAATGGAAAAACAATAGCAGCAAAATTAAAAAACAAATAATTGCAGGTCGTTTGTGTCATATTTCTCCTTGTGCTTCAATTAAATAGATTAATTTTTAAAATGTCATCAATCCATAATACTTGATTGATGGGAGGAAATAGGTAAATTTTATAATGGAATTAAAAAAATTACCAAAATGTGATTAGTATCAGCATAATATTTTAAAAATGAGTTGCGCAAATAATTTACAGAATTTAAACGATCAAATATATATTTTTATCGTGCTTCCCTTTTTTTGGTAATTTAATGGTTTTTTTTTAATTGAGAATACTACTATAATATTATGATATAAACCCCATGAAATTCGCTGGAATATGAGTATCTGGAAATATTATAAACGATATTTCCGAACATTTCTACACACAGAAAAAAAAAATGTAATGCCAACAAATCATACTTTGATTCAAGAATGTATGTGGCTTAAAACGTTCCCAACCACATGACGTACTTAAATAAGTGATTTACTCACAATTACATACAATTTACTCTAACAATGTTTTATAACCCACATTTTTATTTTAAGAATATTTTTTTTTCTGTGTGTATGTCAATTAAGCATAACCATTAGGATAACCTATATTAAAAATTAATACCACATTCCCATAATAAGTATCAAGACAACTCAAAAATCTTCATTAATAAATATGGAATATAAAACATACACGCGCCTAGCCTGAAACACTATCAACCCAAAATTCGTGTTTCTGACATCCCCCGAGTATTTTAAGACTAAAATAAAAAAAAATCGTAGGCAGGTTTTTTAAAATATCGTGGTTTAAATTTTTTTTGTGCGGTTTTTTGAACATATTTTTTTTGAAAATAATTTTTTTCTTTTTTTGTTTTGCTCAAACTATTAACTTTAGCCACTAAAATAACCCATAAAAATTTCACATAATTTCCACTCCGTTATGGATCATAAATACTGGTAACAACTGCATAGGTTTTTGACTCAGGAGGTCATGCTGATCAAGAATATATATACTTTTCCATACCGTAAATGCTTTTTTCGGGGTATTACAAACGGCGTACCAAACTGAATATATCTTTTCACTCATAGTGTAGGGTATAAAAATACTAAAATTTTATTTCGATATATTTTAGCCAAAAAAATGGTTTTCACTTCGGAATGAGCATGATCGGTCTACGGACATACACACCTCCAATACAAGCCATTTATATATAACTCTTTAGAAACCAAATCATCGAAAATTTGTAAAGATATAATTATAATAATTAAAATGTATTGTTAGAATTCACCTAAAAATATCTGTACCAAAAATGGACGTGGTCCGCCGACATTTTTGTTATTTACATTTTTATACCCTACTCCTATGAGGTACAGGGTATATTAACTTTGTGCATATATTGTAACGCCCCTTAGGAGGCGTGTCCGGTATGGAAAAGTATATATATATATTCTTAATCAGCATCACTACCCGAGTCCGTTTAGCCATGTCCGTCTGTCTGTCTGTCTGTCTGTCTGTCTGTCCGTCTTGCTGTCTTGCTGTCCGAATACAGAATAACTTGAGAAATACTGATCAGAATGCGATGAAATTTCGTCTAAATACATTTTAGCCAAAAGTAGGAACTGAGTTTGAAAATGAGCCAAATCGGTCAATAACTCGAAAAGTATTCAAGGTATAGTTATCAAATTTAAAATGTATTATTAGAATTCACCTAAAAATATGTGGTCGAAAAAAGGGCGTGATACGCCCACTTTTTTTTCATTATTTCCCGGGTTTTCATAGTGGAAATTTGATCCGTAAATTATTAAAATCAAATCTATGAAATATTAGCTTTTCAAAATTTTAAATATAGGCGTGGTCCGCCCAATTATATTTTTCAATTTTTTTTTTTAGTTTTTTTTTATACTTTTATATACATTTTTTAATTTATTGCGATATAAGACGTAAATTTCTGATATGTGAATAATATTCTGAGGGTGGGGAGGTTCAGCATAATTAAAAACTTTAAAATTAAGGTATGCAATTAAATATCCCACATTAATATCCCCACCAAAGGTGTAGGGTATTCCATAGTCGGGCCCGACCGACTATAAAAATCAGCCCCATGTGACCGAACTAACCCATGTGACCTAACTTTCCCAACTCGTTCCTGTTTTATTTAGTCGTAAATTATTAAAAACAAATCTATTAAAATTACTAATTTGCATATATGTTTTTAAATTAGGCCCATTTGACGTAAATTTCCCCACTCGTTTTTAATTAAAATAATTCAAAAGAAGGAACCATTGTTTTTTTTTATTTTTTCCATTTTTTCAGATATATCATTACAGGTTTTCTTAATGTTATATTACACTTTTTTCATTATTTAACTATTTTTCGTTACAGATATCGACGGGTTTTTTTTTGTTATTGGAAATTTTTAAGGTCAAATTCCATACCTTACACTTAAAGGATCACTTTGTAACACACAGAAGAAAACATGACCGGTATGTAAAAGAATATTTTTGAGAGTCACCTCCAGAGTCGAATAAACCCAAATGTTCATTTTTTTAAAATATGTAGTACTCGCGCTTTTCTTTCTTTTAGGATTTTTAAATCCTGGTGACTTTTAGATCATTTAAAAGGGTATATTCCGAAGAATAAATATACCGTTTAAGACATTAGCATGGCCTGCTCATGATTATAATGTAACTGGACGGTTCAAGACATAATACCATGATCAGTTTTTGATTATGGTCCTAGTACCATTTTTTACTAGAGTATGGACATATATGGTTGATTTTCATGTACGTTAGTTATACTGCATTTTAGTCAAAATCACAGTAATAACTGGATATTTATGGGAAGTAGGTTATAGTAGGTTATCCAATTTGATTAATACACACTTTCTGTATTTCGACACGAAAGTCTATTAAACGAAAGTAACGTAATTTTAAGCAATTCTGAATTTTTAAAAGTTACGTCATTCGTTCGTTGTTTTCATTCGTTCTGAAAACAGAAATGTTAAAAGAAGATTCCTGATATATTTTGGGAATGATCAGATAATAGCCATCGTCAAGAACCTGTTAGCTTTTGATCATAAGAAGCGCATGGGCATTTCCTGGAGTTCCGGACGGAACATTCGTACGCTTAAAACTATAATATCTCGAAGGATAATTAATGACTTTACTTGATTTTTTTTGTGCATGTAATATTTAAATAGGACTAAACATCGCCAGAGAATTCTATACGGTAGATCAAAAGATATAAATAAAATAATGGGCGTTCCGAACGGGACAAAAGCGGAAGTAAATATCGAGGTTCATATGGATATTCCAAAAAGTCAGCGAATTTTGCGTACAAATGATTTTTTGGAAATGTTTTAAAAAATAGCTGAAATAACGTGCTTTCTTTATATATTTACACTTTGTTCCTTTTGATTCTAGTTTTTTTATAATAAATCACAGAAAAATTCCGGACAGGACAATTTAGAAATTAACAGTACGATTTTTATTCTAAAAATACTTTTTACATACAATATATTCTTTTAAATTATCTCTAAACATAGCTGAGATAATTTACTTCATTTTTGTATATGAATACATTTTTCTATACCGCGCTACCTCTCGGCAGTAAATGGCAAACCTACGAGAGTAAAACATTGCCTATGAAAAGATCTCACCCGCCGTTCGGATTCGGCAATAAACTGTAGGCCCCACCACTTTGAGTACAAATATAACACGCACAGCTCAAAATGGTGAGAGAGCCAAACTATTATTATATATTATTACGAAATAAAATGTGTATGATTCGAATATCTAGATCCCTAAATTTGTCCCTAATTTTAATTTCGATGCTTATTTTCAAGCTTTAGAAATATTTATTAAGGATGTTTGAAAAAACAGAAAAGAATATTTTGTATCTGTATTTCTTTCAAACTATTTAATTTGGTTACTCAAAGTAAATTAAAAATTTGGTATATTTAAATGTTTTATAATAACGGAAATTTATGAGTATTTTTTTATAACGGAATACAATTTTCTTTTCAGATATTTAGACTCACATATATATGATTCCAAATCCGTTTTTCTGAAAAAGCCCATATGTAAAATTTATGAGAACCGAGCATGTTTGTAAAGGAATCGGTTAGTTGTCGAAACCAATTTATTTTTCTTGTTTATATTTTTGGATTGTGCGATTAATTAATTAATCAAAATCTTGATTAATCATAATTCTGATTAACTGAATAATCGGTTAATCTGAAAACCTGATTAATCAGAATCCTGATTAATTGATTAATCAGCATTTTGATTAATTGCAAGTGTAACAATTTTGTTCAATAACATTTAAAAATGTTGTCAACTTAAATAAATTGAAAATTTATTTTTAAAATACTTAAAAAAATAATAGGAATTATTTTAAATGTTCAAGAACCATGTAGTAAAGTATTTTTAAATATTTTTCGAAGCAAAAAATGATTAATCAGAAATTCTGATTAATCAAAATGCTGATTAATCAATTTATCACAATTTTGATTAATCAGAATCATGATTAATTCATCATGTCATTATTTCAGATACCCTAGTAGACATTTTGGTAGGGCCATACTCATGAACTGATCATGTCATTATTTGAGATGATCGGGATATGACGAGGCCCACGATGTCCTTGTAACGCAGTGTCCTGATCATGTACTCACCTCAGGCAATGATCATGTACTGATCGGGTAATTCCCCATATCATTATTTATCTGACCATTGCCTTGTTAAAACATGAGCATACGAAAGCACTACAAACACCCAATGAAATAAAATATCATACTTCATTGAAACCTAATCATTGCATTGAAAATTTCTTTATGAGGAACAACTAATGTAGCTTAGATCGGGACCATTGGCTATTTAGATAATGTAAACCCTGCTATGGTGAGCATGATAAGGGCATGACAAGGCAATGATCATGTTTGCTCTAATAGGGGTTATCTGACGAAACCTCGATCATTTCCCGATGGCGCATCGGGCAAATTTCCACTAGGATAGTCGAGCTCTGACAAGGCCCAGCCGAGGTAAAAATTCTGGCGAACGATACAAGTAGATCGTGCACCAGCATTTTTAACAGTTTCCGTATAGGGTACTTTGCAAGCATCAAGTCTAGGTTCAGATCGGACAGTTTCAATGTTATGAACTCATTATCAATATGATGAATGACCAAAAAAGTGTTCTTCAATATGATGAACTGCATGTGAAGAATACGTTTCATCATATTAATGAACAAATACATAGAATACAACATATATGTGCATCAAATTGAAGAATGTTGTTCATCAAACCAAATTTCAATTAAAATATTTATTTTTCGTTTATTTTTGCCATACTTCTCTCAGTTCTCAAGTAGCTTTAGTATGTTATTTCTTGCTTGACATGCTTAAATTAGTAAAATTTATAATAACTATTTTTTATTAATAAAAATTTATATTTGTATTTATCGGACTTGATTAATCAATATTCTTATTAATCGAAAATCTTGATTAGTCTATTTATCAGAATTTGACTAATCAATTAATTTGATTAATCGATTATTCATACAGCCCTAGTATATTTATACTATCAATTTTCAAAATCATCATTAAATAATATGTAATGAATACATATTATTAGTGTAATTATATATTTAATCCAATCATTGTAACCTTTCTGATTAAGTAATTACTAGGTAGCATTAGTTAATCAACGTTTAGTTAGTAAATAACAAGCCGTTCAGTCAGCACTAATGGGGGCTATTTTCAAATAAAAGTTAGCACTCGGCGAAGGCAACAGTTGTGCCCTTCATTAACACATAGAACACACACACACACACACACACACACACACACAGACAGACAGACATATATAAAGACAATTTTAAATATTTATATATATATATATCCAGATACATAAGCGTCTATATATACTATATACAAAAATATGTGCATTCACTTGATTAATTCACTGCACAGCAGGCCGTAAGGACAGATAGCTAAAGCTAAAGAACCACCTTCTGAAGGTTTATAAAGGAATTATTGAACCTTCTTCTTTTTTTTTTTTTGAAATAACTTATTGAAAACACAAAAACTTTATCACACCTGAGTAAATAGTTTGTTGTAACCACTTTGATATGTTGCATATCCGAGGCCAAATCGAGATTCTCGATGGCCACCCGATACAGATGGGGCATCTGAAGAGGATGCCCGCTGCACCATGGGCCGATCAGCCCGATAGTCTTCTTCGAATGATGATATTTTGATGGTATTTTCGGCGACACTTTCACAAGAATCTCTGCCAGTTCCACTTATTTTGTTGTTGGCGACACTGGGCAGCGTCACCAGCAGCAGTACCACACAGAGAAGATGAAGTCACAACTACAGCAACAAGAACCACACTAGCAACCACTATGGGGTTACTTAAGACAATAATCCAGTAATGCGTTTGTTGTATACTTCAATTACACAGCGGGTACCAATAATAAAAATGGAAACACTTTCTGTTTTTTTTTTTTCGATTATTTTTTGCAATGTCCGAAATGAAATGCGTAGCAAATTTGAATTTTATATATGAGAAAATATTTATTTTTCGTTGGTCTTATTTCGTTTTGTTGGCAACATCTGTATTATTTTAATTGTTTTTTTTTTAAATTTCACTAAACTGTAAATTAAATTTTGGCTTTTAGAATTTCGGCACGTGTTTGAAATAGTTTTGAAAATTGAAGAAAATATGTATAATTTTTAGTATATGGGGGGTTCTGCACTATTTAAAACTTTAGAGATGAATGATATGAGTTGCGTATAAAGTCAAAGAAACGCGTGGCTTCGCATCTCAATGCCGACATCTCCAAAAAAATAAAAGAAAAACAAAAAAAAAACCAAATGCCAAATATACTGGAAGCCTGGAAACTTCATGATAATGGCTTCTTTCTACTAACTATACTTTCAAAAACACACACAAAAAAAGGAAACGTTTTTAATGCATGTGGAGAACATGACCTTTAACCTAAACCAACGTAGATTTTAAGGTTATTTTGTATTTTTAATTATAGCTTGTAGGCAAATTGTGCAGTTTTGCAATTAGAATGAAAACAGTAATATTTTCTTTATAATTATTAATTAATTATCTAATTTATAAACTAAAATTAATAAATTTTTGTATAACTCGCCCTAAATTTGGCACTCATTCACATCCAAAAGGTTTGGTCTATAAAAGCAACCAACAACTTTCACATTTAGCTCCCCTCCCCCCATACACAAGTTAAACATATTCCTTTAATCTCAATTTTCTGTTATTTCAATTATCATTACATTTAGCACTGAATTTTACACTTATTTTGTTTAATTTCCACACTTTTCTTTTTTCTACTTAAATAATTTTTAATAAAAAAAATAAATTATATTCTTCACAATATTCACGTATCGTATGTTTCACCTATCCGTACTTTCATTCACTCACAAACTGAATTTTCTTCAGTCTTTTCTGTATGTGGAAAAATATATATATAATTTTTTTTTTTTTGTTTCATTTGCATTGAGAAAATCGTGTAGAGTAGCGTGTGTTTTTGTAGAGTTTGAGAGTTTCCAGTATTAATGGAATTCCAAAATATAAACATTTGTTTACAATTTGTAGTCCGTTGTATTTTCTATAAATAATTTTTATTTATACAAATTTTGTTTCATTTCAAACAAATTGCACTATTTCTTGTTATAATTTGTTTTATTTTAAAAAATAGTGAAAATGTCAGTGATGGTTTTTTTTGTGTTATCTTTTAGTGGTTGTTTTTTATTGTAAGCTGTCAATGTGCTATAAATTTCCAGTCTAATGGAAATTCATTGATGGGATTTTGCTGTCAAAATGAATGCAATTGAGTTGTGGGAAGTTTGCGGGGGTTGAATATTTACATACAGTGGCATGTAAAGATACTAGAGCTGATATGCGTCTTGGAATAAAATAAAACTTTTGAGTACACGAGTTTGGTTTTTAAAGCATTTTTAAAACTGATTTTATGAAATATTTATTATTTATGTTTTTTTGCAAATAATTGTTTGTTTAAAAAATTAATTTAAAGGTATTTAAGACATTTGTGAGCACTACAAAAAGTGCTCCACAATAAAAACGGTATGTAAGCACTGCGTCGAATAAAATTGTCCGCTACAAAAATGAAAAAATCTAGAAATCTAGTAATCGAATTTTTATAGAATAAAATATTTTATTTTGCAAATTATTTTTAGATTTAAAAAAAATATAAAAAACCAGAAATTAATATTTTTTAATAAAAAGTTTTTATTTTCCGGAACCCCTTCCATTAATGTTGTAATGGTAGTGTCCGACACCCTCACAGCTGCTGACGACCACTTTCTTTTAAAGTCTTGAAGGTCTTTGGCCACTTTTTTTGTTGTCTTCATCTCCCTTTTTACTAAAGCCCAGTATCTCTCAATCGGCCTGATTTCTGGACAGTTTGGTGGATTGGCTTCTCTAGGCACCAAAATCACTGCATTTTGTTGGATCCACTCTAAGGCCGTTTTGCTGTAGTGACATGAAGCGAGGTCAGGCAAAAAAAATGTGGATACTTCATGTGGGCGTAAAAATGGAAGCAATCTTTTTTGCAAGCATTACTTCACATATATTTCGCTATTAATTGTACCCGATGTCACGAATGAGCTGTTCCTTTTTCCACAACTGCAAATTGCCTGCCAAACAAGGAATTTCTTTGGGAATTTTGTCATTTTTTTTTTATTTGAATTTTTCAGCGAAATTTCCTCGAGAATCGGCTGTCTAAAATGCCTGCCCAGGTAGCTGAGAAAAGTCCGCTCAAACATAAAAGCATAACATAAAAAAATCTTGGTTCAGCTTTTTAGCTCGTTGTTTTGCGGTTTCATTCTTGACGGCATTTCTATCCGGAACTTTTTGGACCTTGGACGTCTTCAGCCCAGCTTCTTTCTTAGTCCTGCGCACGAAAGATTCTGAGCAATCCGCCTTTCTCGCCAATTTACTTCCGGATATGCTTGAATCTTTCTCTAAAATATTCACAACTTCGACTTCTCAAGATCATGTGGGCCTTTTTTTACCAGAACCTTTCTTCCGATCAATACTCAGGTCTTCCTTAAAGCGGTTGATAACGCGAGAAATGGTCTGGGTTAGCCCCTACCTCCTTGGCAATTTTTTTAAAAGACCAACTAGGTTGTTTTTGAAAAATTTTAATTATATTTTCTCCCACTTCGTTTGCCATTTTCGCGTTAAATAAATTTTGTATTGACTATAACTGACACAAATTATTTTCTGCCATTTAATTCAGTGCTACTATGATCTAACTTTTTTAATTTGAATCTTGCAATAGCACATTATGGGAAGATATGTAACGGACAATTTTATTCGACGCAGTCCTTATTAGGTAAAACCATAAAATTTAAGCTAAAGATACGATTTTTTAATATTTATCACATCGATATCGCAAAGTAGAAAACGCCCTATACATGAAAAAATCATCAATATGATGAATTTATTCATAAATTGTTGTTTGTTTTTCGATCTAAAATAGAGTTATTGCAAAAATATTGTACGGTCAACCAATAACTTTTTGTTTTTGTCAATTGTTGTGTGTTTCACTCCCCAGTACATAGTACTTCGTATCTGGCAAGACCTTGAGCCCGCAAAAAAAATATTTTATTCATAAATATTATGAATTTTGATACCAACAACCAGATTCAACATATTAATATCACCGTTCATTAAATGACATATTAATGAATGTATTCATTATATATATGAACAAAATATTCAATACAAATAAAAATGAAAAAAAAAATTATATAAAAAAGTATCCGAGAAAAAACAAATTTTTTTCGATAAAAAATGTTGTCAACAAAAAATTTATAGATTTTTTTTTTCAAAAAATATATTTTTTTTAAATATATTTTTTTCATAATTATAACTTTTTATTAATAAAAAGATGTAATTATAAAAATAATATATTAGAAAACTTTTTACTAACTTATGATGTCGTGCAAGCACTGTATAAAAAATAACATACAAGAACTACTTGAGAACTGAGAGGAAATGAACGAAAAATAAATTTTTTCATTGAAATTTGGTTTGATGAACAGCATTCTTCAATATGAATTACATATATATTGTATTTTATGTTGTTGTTCATTAATATGATGAAACGTATTCTTCAGATACGATTCATCATATTTTGAACACGTTTTCGACAGTTACCAAGTGTCATAAACATCATAAATATGATTAGCATTCATAACATTGATGTCGTTAGTCATTAATATTATGAATGGTTCATCAATACAATGAATCATAGTTTGAAGAACGGATTTCATAAATAATGTATATATCATTGGGTGTTCCAGAAACTCGTCAATTCTAGAAAATGTTTTCGTGAAATGAACTAAGGAATCAATATCTAGAATACTTTCATCCCAAAGCAGAACACCCTGTGTATTAAAATTTGTATGCACATAATTCTTATTAGGTTTGTTGATAAAAAGATATACATTTTTTTTACCAACCATCCAATTTTTCAAAATATTCAAATCATCATAATAAATTTAAATTTTGGGGGGGGGAGTGCATTTACGTCCCTTTAAAGTTCAAATACAGATTATTAAAACAAAAACACACTGCTGAGTTGAAGTTCTCCCAATTTTTTCCATTTTTTTTATTTTATTTCTCTACACCCTGAAAAAAATACCATATAAATAATAGTTTTTTACTATTTAAAATAGTCAATAGGATAAATTATTGTTTTAATCGGACAATACCATTAAATACTAGAAAATACCATGACATTGCCATTGAGTTTATATGAAAAGATTTATTTTTTGTATACTATTAAATCAATAATTGTCCTATTGACCAATTTTAATGGGATTTGAGTGAATTTTTTTCTGGGTGTACTATCTAGTGATTTTTGTGATATTATGAGGGTTCCAAAAGTCAATGTTTTTTCACCTAATTAAGGAGATGTATTTGACATTTGCTTATTTAATTTTGGAGAAAATGGGGTTTTAGAAAATGTAGTATTTCATTCATATGTTGGTGCGGAGTGGAGTTGGGGGAGGATTTTTGTATGTTATAATATATATATCTTTAAAAATTGTATTTTCATTAAGTTTCCGGTATGATATTCGTTTTGATATCATTACGAGATCAATGGGAGTTGCCGGAGAAATCACACGATATCGGATTCGAGCGTCAAATTGGGCCTAAATGGTCCAATTTGTGTACTGTCGGAGTTTTCTTCGTGCGAAAACATTTTCGAAATCGGAACGATATCAAAGAAAAATATAATCAAAGTTCCCAATTAAGATTTTAAAAATTAAAAGCGATAAAGCAAAGAGTTCGATCTTTTCTTATCGAAGTTAGTAGCGTCGGTAGCTCAAGGTTAGTGTGTTGAACTGCGAGCCGAAAGGTCTCTGGTTTTAATAGAAACATTTTTCTATTCCGCGCTACCTCTCGGCAGTAAAAGGCAAACCTACGAGAGTAAAACTTTGCCTATGAAAAGCTCTCATCCGCCGTTCGGATTCGGCAATAAACTGTAGGTTCCACCAATTTGAGTACAACTATAACACGCACAGCTCAAAATGGTGAGAGAGCTCGGCCTAAGTTCTTATAGGACTGTAGCGCCAAACTATTATTATTATAGTTCGATAAAACTTCGAGGTATCAATGTTCTCCTATACATAGCAGATTGGGTTGCATACATAAATACATCAAATAGGAAATAAGTTGATTTAAAAAAAAAATGCAAAATATTCATATTCATAGATAATTAACTAAAATTTAAAATTTAAATAAATTAAATAAGAAAAATATTTTTAAATTTAAATATTTTGTAGGTTTAAAATTTCTTATAGTTTTTTTTGTAAATATTTCTGCATATTCATAAACAATTTAAATCAACTTCAAAATTAAAGTATAGTTTTTTTGACAATTTTGAAAATTAATACAAATTCAAAAAGCTGATTTTAATTTTAGAATCTTGTTGAATATGTGCCAATTAATTGAATATGTTATTAAAATTTATCTTAACTTAACTTTATCAGTAAACAATTTATAAGTATATCATTTTAATGACTGTTTAAACCATCGCTATTTGTTTGGGTTACAATGTTTTTAGAATTCATTTTTACCCACTGTAAAGTATCCACGGTAAACGTAAACAGATTCGCCGCATGCCATAAACTTTCCAACGGAACACAAACACACATGATAAACATTTTTTTTTTATAGCAAAAACAATTTTCCAAATTTCCAACGCATGCGCCCCACCACCCACAGACGAAAAACAACAACCACAACTAAAACCAAAAAACATCATACTTGTCGGTCATGACTTGTCAAACGTTTTCCACGTATAAAGCAAACAAACGAAACCAACCAACCAACCGACAAAAAAAAAAAGAATAAAGGAATTTTGCCTGGAACTTGAACACATTGCGTAGACGACGAACGAAATTTGTTTATTTAAATTGGCAATGATACTCGGTGCTCCCAATATAATTTATTTGATAGGGGGGTTGGTGGTTCGAAGCGAGTCTATAGAATGTGAGTGCATTCAATGTGGGTTAATATTGGATTTGTTTATTAGAGACATCATTATCGTCTAGAATACTGCATTTTAATTAATTCATTACTTTGTTTTTTATTTAAATATTTAATTTGAAATATTTATTAAATTTTCTTTAATTTATTATATTTTTTTTATTTTAAAAAGTTTTGATTATGGGTTTTTAAAATGTGTATTATTAAATATTTTAATTACTGTCTGCATCTGCCTAAAACTGTTTTAAATAATGCCACTGGCAGCATTTTTGCTCTAAATTCTACATTTAGCTAGTGATTTTATTGCAATTTTTTTTTTTTGGGAAATCGTTTAAAGTAGTTCATGACACTGCACAGTATATTCAACTCATGTTCTGTTTTAGTAGACATTTTACAAAAAAAAATTGCTTGGAAAGCGTGTTTTTGTGATATTTCAGTAGAATAACATATTAACATATTTATAAAAAAATAAAAAAAAATACACAGCAAGCAAAAAAAATACACATTTCGTTTACCTAAACTTTGACCTATGATCTCGATAAAATAAACATGACCTTTGAATAATAAAAATAAAAAAACATATTTCCGTATTTATAATGCTATTTTTTTAACAGGCATAAAGCAATTTTTTAAAATTTTTGAAATGTGAGGGCGGTTTAATTAAGGTACTAACATACATATCCATTCAAATATTAGTTAAAAATAATAATATTAATTCTAATAATATTTGTAAAATTTTAATTAATGAAAAATCAACATTACCAAATCAATATAAATCAAATGATTTAAATTAAATAGTGCTCGATTCGGACGGGACAGAAAAAAGGAAGAGCATGTTAAGATTTAAATGGAAATTACAAAAATTCAGCGAATTTCGTAAATAAATTGTTTTCTTAATTTATTTGAGGAAATAGCTTATACAATGTACTTTAATATTATTTATACACTGTTTTCCTAAAGTTTACAATTTGTTCATATTAAATCGTAGAAAAACTCCGGACAGGACAAAAAGTTCCGAATGGTTATTTTCACATTTTTTTTTTATTATTTTATATCTATCACAGAAAAAAAATGTACATCATATTTATGAATTCGGTTCTACAAACCATGATTCATTATATTGAAGAGCCATTCATAATATTAATAACCAACGACATCAATGGTAAGAATGTGATCATAAATATGATGAACACTTGGTAAAGTGTTCTTCAATATGATGAACTGTATGTGAATTATATTAACGAATAAATACATAAAATAGAATATATCTGTACTTCATATTGAAGCATCATTACCAAATCAATGTAAACAAATAATATAAATTATATTAAATTCGGACGGAACTAGAAAAGGAAGAGCTTTTTTTTGCATATAAATTATTTTCTTAATTTAGACAATAGAAAAATTCCGGACAGGACAAAAAGTTGTGTTTGGAAATTATCACAATGATTTTTTTTTAACCAAAAATTGTTTTATATCTATCACAGAATAAAATGTACATCATATTGATAAATTCTGTTCGTCAAACCATGATTCATTGTATTGAAGATTCATAATATTAATGACCAACGACATCAATGTGATGAATGCGATCATAAATATGACGAACGCTTGGTAACTGTCGAAAAAGTGTTCTTCAATATGATGAACTGTATGTGAATAATACGTTTCATTATAATAATGAATATAAAAGAATAATACGTAAAATACAACATATATGTACATCATATTGAAGAATGCTGTTCATCAAACCAAATTTGAATCAATATATTTATTTTTCGTTCTTTTTTTGCCATACTTGTCAGTTCTCAAGTAGTTTTTGTATGTTATTTCTTATATATTGCTTGCTCTACATGCATAAATTAATAAAATGTATTATAATATATTTATTTATAATTACAACATTTTATTAATAAACAAAAATGTCGGACATTTTTCGAAAAAATATTTTTTCTCGGATATATTTTTTTTTCGAAAATATATAATGAATATATATTTAGAAACATATTTTATGCATTCATCAATATGTCATTTAATGAACAGTGGTTCAAAATTATAAATTGGTAGTTGGTAGAAAATTTAATAAAATTTATAAATAAATCGTGATGATTTTTTTTATTTCTAAGTACCTAGATAAACTAAATTACAGCTTTTTCTAAAAATTAATTTTTTACATTTTTTTCAGAAAAAAAATTTCAAAAAAATATTTTTTCTCGGATAATTTTTTTTTCGACATTTTTTTCTGTATTTTTTAAATACAATTTTTTACAATAATTTTTTAATTTAATTATTTTTTAAAAATTTATTTATTTTTGATTCGTATAAAAATGTCCATCAATTAATATATTTTGAAAAAAAAATATTACTCAACAATATTGTGGTATCAAAATATTATATTCATAAATATTATGAACAAATTCATAGATATTTTTATATTAATTAATATGACGATTCAAATTCATCATTTCGTTCTTCACTATGATGTTCGATAGTATGAATAAATTCATGTATATAATGAATGCATTCATCAATATGTCATTTAATAACGTGGATATCAATATGATGAATCGGTAGTTGGTAGAAAAATTCATAATATTTATGAATAAATTCATCATATTGATGAATTTTCAAAAAATTCAAATTTATACTAAAAATTATTTTTTTGTACTAAAAATTCAAAATTTAACTTAAAATAAAAATAATTTACTAAAAATTCAAATTTTTATTTAAATTTTTACCTAAATTTAATAATCATACCAAAAATTTAAATATGCTCTATACATTAAAAAAAACTCGATATGTAATAAAAAAAACCATAATTTGAATAAAAGTCTATTTTTAACAAACAAAAAATAAAAAAAATCTTTAACTCAAAATGTGTTTTTCAATAAAAATATAAAAGAAAAATATTTAAAATTTCAACAAAAAAATTAAAATTCAATATTTTGCTTATCAACAAAATTCAGTTTATTTAGAATATGTTTACAAAATAAAACCAGTTGGGAAGATTAGATCACATGAAAAATTTTAAAGTAGGGACATATTATAGTAAGTGTTATTATGATAGTTAGGATTATCAAAATTATAGTCGGCCTAAGCCGACTATAAATACCCTACACATATGTGCGGGTATACGAATCCTGAAAATAACTACAAACTTTCAATCGCTGAAGAATTTCCATTCCTGAACACGTATACAGTAAAATTCACCAGTAGATGTGTTTTTTATAATAAATTTGAACATAAGTGGTCGGTTCACAGGTCATAATGAACTGATCATGCCCATTTGACAAACTGACAAACATATTAGGAGTTTCATTTATTTAACCCTTCTAGTTTTTCTGTAATCGTGATTTCAACAGACAGACAGACGGACATCGCTCAGGAGGTCATGCTGATCAAGAATATATATACTTTTCCATACCGGAGATGCTTCCTTCTGGATGTACCAACGGCGTACCAAACTGAATATACCCTTTCACTCTTACTGTAGGGTATATATATGTGGATTCTACAAATAATCGAATCAAAAATCTAATATAGATATATTTTTGGTAAAAAAAAACATATATTAACAAATATTTGAAATATTAAAGTAAAACAACAAAAATTCCTCAAGTACTCAGTTAATAAACCACAATAAGAAGACAGCCACAAATTCAACAAACAATAAAACATAAATTCTAAATATACTGTGCAAAAACATCACAATAACAATAACGAAAAACTTATGGTGGCCAACATATGTATTGTACATAAGTGTTTGACAACAACAGCAAAAAGTGCCAATAAAACATACAGGGGAACAAAAAAAAAGTATAAAACAACAAAAATATATACATTAAGTCAAATAAAAACAATCGAGCGGTTAAAAATATACATCGCACAGAAAACTCGGCGCTGGCAGGCCACAGCGCACTGAGGCGGTTGTGGTGTAAAGTGGGGCGGTGCGTTCGGATGCGGTGTGGTGCGGTGGTATGCGGAAGGTGCGTCTGTCTATTGCGAATGGCCACTGTTCGTCATTAGCGATGACTATGTGGCAACCACTAGAGAGGTTAGAACAAGAACAACAACATCAATAAAAAAGGAAAACGTTTAAAAAATAATTAAATACAAGGTGTTTAAAGACAGACGGACGTAGAAAATCAGCTGAGTGGAATATGTTGCTGGACGACCACAGGCAACAACAAAAAAAGGCATACAATTCATAATTCTTCTCTGACCAATCTTTCCATGATAATTCTTCTCCTACACAAATCATCTCATAGAAAATGTGTTACTAAACTATAGAATGACCTCAACAATACTTTCCCAATATAATTCTTCTCCGTACAACATTTCCCTGGATAATTCTTCCCAACGACAATTCATATCCACACACACAGAACAAAATGTGCATCATATTGATGAATTCTGTTCTTCAAACCATGATTCATTGTATTGAAGAACCATTCATAATATTAATGACTAACGCCATCAATGTTATGAATGCTATCATTAATATGAAGAACGCTTGGTAACTGTCGAAAAATTGTTCTTCAATATGATGAACTGTATGTGAAGAATACGTTTTATCATATTAATGAACCAAAATATGAAATACAACATATGTGTTCTTCATATTAAAGAAAGCTGTTCATTAAAAGAAATTTCAATCAAAATATTTTTTTTCGTTCAATTTTCACAACCCTTTTTTTCGAATTATTTTATATTTTTTTTTTTTTTTTTTAATATTATGAACAATTTCATCAATATGACAATTCAAATTCAAATTGTTCATATATATAATGAATGCATTCATTAATATGTCATTCAATGAACGGAGGTATCAATATGATGAATCTGGTAGTTTGTGAAAAAATTCATAATATTATGAATAAATTCATCAGATTGAAATTTTTTTTTCTGTGCAGTTCATCCCCAGAAAAATCTACCCTAAGACAATTCTTTCACGAAGACAATTCTTTCACAATTCTTTCATCCCCAAAACACAACTTTAATGTTAAAAAAAGTATTTATAGCGCGCCACATAAAGTGCCAATATTAAAATTTTACCAGAAACTATGATCGATTATCTGTAAAATAAATTTAATATTTTTGATCTGGGCTATAAATTGCAGAAGTTATAATTAAATATACGGTTGTATACATTTTTTAAAGTAAAATTTGAAAACACCTTGTATATCATTGGGTGTTCCAAATAGACCCTAATGCTAGAACAATTTTTTTTATGAAATGAAACTAGGAATCAGTGCCTAAAATATTTGCACCCCAAAGCGGACCACCCTATATAACTATGCGATATAATTTTTTGTTGGATATATTTTCTAAGGAATAATTTTCAATGCACAGATTATATCATATTTCCGATTAATCATTATCTCAGGGAAGATTTGGGAATAACTCTTAAAACCCTCTTTAAACTCTTTAAAATTGAATCGTACGAAAAATACGAAATTTTTACACTACCCAACAAAACGAGAAAAAAAATTGCCATGGACTTCCCATAAATCAGTTCTATATAATTCGCGGTTGCTGATTTTGACTACATAATAATAATAATAGTTTGGCACTACATCCCTACAAGAACTTCGGCCGAGCTCTCTCACCACTTCAAACTGTGCGTGTTACATTTGTACTCAAAGTGGTGGGACCTACAGTTTATTGCCGAATCCGAACAGCGGGTGAGAGCCTTTCATAGGCAATGTTTTACTATCGTAGGTTTGCCATTTACTGCCGAGAGATAGCGCGTTATAGAAAAATGTTTCTATGAAAAGATGTTGTTAGCCCCAGTCCAGGCTTGAACCGGGGACCTTTCGGCTCGCAGTCCAATGCATTAACCACTAAGCTACCGCGGATACATTTGACTACTTACTGTGTTTTTTTACGTTTTACGTAAAATCGGTATCGTTATTTTATACCACTTTTTAGAATTAAAAAAAAAACGGTCCCAACTAGATTTCCAAAAATCTGTAAACTCAAGTTTTCTTTCAATTGTCCAGACTAATTACAATATATTGATAAATACTATTATTCCGATAGGATTTGAAGATATTTGAATCTAAACACTAAAAATATTGATTTTTTAAACTATTTTTGGAAATTTTTTTTAACATTTTGGAACTAATGATAAATAATAAAATGAGTTATGGTTATGTAGTACATAGTTTAGCTATCAAAGAAAATTATTAACTTTTTTGTATCGGTTCCCATTTTTAAAATATGCCCTATCAACACAGTTTAAATGAAAGTAGCAGGTGACTGGTAAAATAGTTTAAAGTAAATAAAAGTCCTAAAAATTTAATTTAATTGGCTATAAATATTTCAAAATATGAGTTCTAATCATTTAATTTAAATACCGTAGATTTTATCCACTGCTTATACTACTTGTTCAACTCACCCTTCGATTTTTCTTGTTAAAGGGTTTATAGGCCTTGCCCTTGTTGCGACCGCCCAGATGAAGTTTCTTCATATTGGCGACGTATAGTGTAGCACTTTGAACACAATTGGTGGTTTTTAAAATTTATATTTGTATTTTTTCCGAACAAACTTGAAAGTGAACAAACAAAAAAACTTATGCAATGACGTTTCCGAAACGTCCACTATTATAATGCAAAAAAAAAACACTTAACTGAAACGGGCCAATTGTTTTATGGCCATCGTAAAATGTAGAAACGACCAAAATGGCAATGCATCTATAAAAAGGGGTCAGTCAGTTGCGCTGCAGGAGGCTGTCAATTCTTGGTAATGGAAAATGCACCAAACACATGGCGCAGCGATATGCAACCGGAACTAATTTTTAATTTCGCACACGTTTTAGAAAAATGATTGCACAAATTTTTTAATATTTTGTTCCTTTTATGCACCGTTTTACACTAAATATTTTTAAATTAAAATTTTAAAAATTTATTCTTATTTTATTTTTCATTTCTGTGCCCAATTCTTTATTTTTTTTTTTGGCTCGCCACAAATATCCGCTCGCGCGACATCTGCGAAAAACGTCTCTAAACTTTAAGTTTATACCAAAGACTGATCTTCAAAAATGTGCGCACAGGCGACAATCAAACAACAAAAACAACAACAAAATAAAATCCGCACAGAAAAGTTTTTCCCCAACAACAAGAACAACATCGTCTAATAGACTTACAGCCAAAAACAACAACAACTACAAGTTGAACCAAATTTCCACGATCAGCCACAAGTCGTCGTCGTCGTCAACAACGAAAACGACGACGCTGAAAACAACAACAATAACTACTAGGAAGATCAGGGCGCAAAGCAAATATTTTGCATCGTGACGATTGACGAAGACGACAACCATAATAGCAACAAAAGCTACATTTATTAGAACATTTTTGATTTTGTTGCTGATTCAGCATGAGCAAATTCTATGCTACTCGCAATTGAGAGTGAGAGATAGAGCGTGGAAGAGCGCGCACATTTGATGGATCACTTTGACGAACAATTTTATTACGTAGCGCAGGCGACGGAGGAGGCGCCACTTTCCCGAATGTTTCATAGAGTATAAACAATGAATTTTATAGACCGTAATCGGAAATTGCAAAAACATGAGCAATATTTTAATTTCTGAGAAGAACATTTTCATTTTGATATAAAATGCAACATAGACGTATGAGCAGTCACGTTGTTGCAAAAATAGGATACAAAATTTTAAACCAGCACGCTGCAAAAAAACTTAATTTTGTAGGCATTACATATATCTTTGGAGCTTCAAGCAAACAAAAGTATTAATGCATTGTAGAACATTATTGAAATGATAGCCAAACATATTTTTGTTTTCGTTCAAACATATGTATGTTCAGAATGAATAATTTTTGGCTAACATATATATGTTTGAATGTGAAAAACATTTTATTTACATGTAAACATTTTGATGTTTACACGGTTAAAAATTCAGGTTAATTTTTTCAACCTATATCAATTTTGTTTGATTTAAAAACGATTTTTAAACATTTTGGTTGATTTTTTATTTACCTTGTATAGTTGAAAAATGTATGTATTTAAACTTTCAACTTTAAAATTGAATTTCTTAACTTTTATATATATTTTCTATACTTTACTAGTCCTTAAATTTAAACTTTCAAGTTGAAAATCCATTTACATTTAAATATTCAACCTTTTGGTTAAAATTATTTTAGTTTTCCAAGTTGAAAACATTAAATTTTTAAACATAAACTTTTTAGTTGAAAATTTTTATGTAAACTCTTATATACTTAAAATCAACTTTAAAAGTTAAAACATTCAACTCGTTTTGGTTAGGATAAATATGCAAACTTACAAAGTTGAAAAAATTAATTTACATTTTGATCGTGTACATTTCATTTTAATGTAAAAAAGTGAATTTAGTGTAAATAATTTTTTTACTTATTACTAACATTTGTTTTATTTATATTATATAATTATAAACTTCAACTATTTTTTCATTTATTTTATAACAAATCTTTATATAATAATAAAATGTAGCTGCGGTGACTCAGTGGTTAGTACGTTGGACTGTAAGCCGAAAGGTCCCCGGTTTAAGCCTGGACTGGGGATAACAACATCTCATCATAGAAACATTTTTCTATACCGCGCTACCTCTCGGCAGTAAATGGCAAACCTACGATAGTAAAACATTGCCTATGAAAGGCTCTCACCCGCTGTTCGGATTCGGCAATAAACTGTAGGTCCCACCACTTTGAGTACAAATAAAACACGCACAGCTCAAAATGGTGAGAGAGCTCGGCCTAAGTTCTTATAGGCCAAACTATTATTATATTATCATTACAATCTTTTATTTATATTTAATAATTGCTCTAGACAACACTAGAAAAAAATTGTATCTATCCACGATCTTATTATAATTTTTCGAGGGACTTCAAGATTCTAATCACGACCTCATACTCAGTTTTTTCAGATTGCCTCAAGTTTTTGAGTTATTATGTATGACAATTTTCGTGTTTTTCAACATATTTTGGCCATTCATACATCAGTTAATATTTTGAAATAACTTACATGAAATTGGGATTGATCTGACTAAAGTTTTGACCAGTCAAACACAAAAATATTAATTTTAAGGTGTACCTATTATTTATTGCATAACATATACATATTTCATAATTCAATAAATATACATATTATATGTGAAACTAGATCCATAATTATATCATTTATCTTACTATGTTTTTACAAATAGCTCTTTAAGTCTTCACAAACTCTCGTATTCGATTTTTTTATTTAAATTTTGTTATAATGATGCTTCTTTTAATCAATATAATTTTTTTGTTCATCCATTATTCATAAAATGTTCAACAAAATCTTAAACCAGTAGAATTCAGCTTTGCATAAATGTATTACTTTCAATGAGTTTGCCTCAGTATCCTACAATAGAGTCAAATGAAGATCATCTACTAAATTTTCATATTATTTAATAATTTGTTGGACGTTGGATGTGTTTTTATACCCTACACCTATGAGGTACAGGGTATATTAACTTTGTGCATATATTGTAACGCCCCTTAGGAGGCGTGTCCGGTATGGAAAAGTATATATATTCTTGATCAGCATCACTACCCGAGTCCGTTTAGCCATGTCCGTCTGTCTGTCTGTCTGTCTGTCTGTCTGTCTGTCTGTCTGTCCGTCTTGCTGTCTTGCTGTCTTGCTGTCCGAATACAGAATAACTTGAGAAATACTGATCAGAATGCGATGAAATTTCGACTCAATATATTTTAGCCAAAAGTAGGAACTGAGTTTGAAAATGAGCCAAATCGGTTAACGGACACGCCCACCTCCCATACAAGTCACTTTTATATAACTCTTTCGGAACTAATAACTCGAAAAGTATTCAAGGTATAGTTATAAAATTTAAAAGGTATTGTTATAATTTACCTGGTCCAAAAATGGGCGTGATCCGCCCACTTTTTTTTGTCATTATTTCCCGGGTTTTCATAGTGAAAATTTGATCCGTTAATTATTAAATTCAAATCTATGAAATATTAGCCTTTCAAAATTTTAAATATAGGCGTGGTCCGCCCAATTATATTTTTCAATTTTTTTTTTTAGTTTAGTTTTTTTTTATACTTTTATATACATTTTTTAATTTATGGGGATATAAGACGTAAATTTCTGATATATGAATAATATTCTGAGGGTGAGGGGTATGCAATTAAATATCCCACATTAATATCCCCACCATAGGTGTAGGGTATTCCATAGTCGGGCCCGACCGACTATAAAAATCCGCCCCATGTGACCGAACTTACCCATGTGACCTAACTTTCCCAACTCGTTTTTTTTTTTTTTTTTTTTTTTTTTTTTGGAATATCTATTAAGATCCACAGCACTCAGACAGACTATATCCATTGTACTGTGAAATCTATTCCCTACAATTTTGTGGTTAATATCACCACGAGCGCCCATGCCCAAGCCGGGATTCGAACCCGAGACCTTCAGAATGCAAGTCCTGGACTGTTGAGGCTGGATGTGTTAAATAGCAGAGAATTAGTTATTTTAGTTTATTCATGAATTATTATAGCATATATAAAATATCTTTCGATTTGGACTACTTAATGAATTATAAATAAGGATTTTGTGAGGCTGTATCCTGGCCAAAACGTAAATATTTTTGTTTTTTTATGCTATAACTCTTTATTGGTGCAAGATAAAATAGTGATGTAAAGCTATTAATTGTTGCTTTTTAAAGCACCTGTCGATTGGCATCATTATTTAAAAATATTGTTTCAAATATTTATTTGCCATTTGTTATTTGCAAGAAAAAGGTTTGTCAAAATATTTTGAAATAATGATGCCAATCAATATGTGTTTTAAAAACAAACAATTAATGCCTTTACATCACTATTTTATCTTGCACCAATAAAGAGTTATAGCTAAAAAACCAAAAAATTTCATAAATTGAAAATCTTGTCAAGCCAAATGGCGAATCTATTCGTTTTTTTGCTGTAACTCTTTATTGGTGCAAGATAATATAGTTATGTTTAGGCATTAATTGTTTGATTTTAAAGCAACTATCGATTGGCATCGTTATTTTAAAATATTTTTCTAAACATTTTTTTTGCAAATGATAAAAATTCAAAAATATGTTAAAATAATGATGACGATCGATAGGTGCTTTAAAAACAAACAATTAAAATCTTTACACCACTATTTTATCTTATAGCAATAAAAAGTTATGGCAAAAAAACGAAAAGATTTGCCCTTTTGGCATAAAAACGTTTTAAAATTTTTCGAATTCGCCCTTTTGGTTTTGTCTTTTGTGGCTAGAAATATCCAACCAAATCACACACGCTTTTGGCACAGTATACTTGAGGAAAAACTACATTCTAAAATGCCCCGTTTGGCATGATAGTGACGATATAGCATTTTAACATTTGAAATATATTGGTTTAAGATCATAATACTATGATTATAACATGTGTGATCTAGGTATGGTGTCCAAGGATCATAGTATGGTGGTGTGTGACTACACACAGAATAGAGATTTGTTGCGCCAACCAACTCTTTGCCCAACCAACTTATTTTGTTCTCTCAACCGCATTGTCAGTTGTTATTGCAAAAACAAAAATAGTTGTAGTTTGTACTGCAACCAATTTCGAACTGTTTTAGAACAATTTAGTACAGTTTTAGAAAGATTAGGTGTGTATATAGACTAATATTTCATGTGTATTAGTTATATAGCTGTTCCGCCAGCAAATTTGTAAACCATTTGATTTAACCAAATGAAGTTAGTTGGTACAACTAACTTTTTCATTCTCCCAACCTCATGCCAAAGGAGGATTTTTCTGTGTGCATATTTGATAAAGTTGTATTATAAAGTAATTCCTATAAATTATAAAATGGAAAATTTCAACTTGCGGAATTGCTAAATAATCAAATTTACTTATTTTAAATTTGTGTATTGCAAGTGTTAAATGAAAATAAACAACCGATTGAAAAATCGTTTTATATTGATTCATTTTAAATGCATAATGTTTATTCGCAAGTCACGATAATTGCATTTATCAGAACAATAGACAATTTCGATACTATAAAATATTGCACACAAATTTTAATAACAGAATGATCAGGCAAATGAGTAAATAAATGGAAAATATTAAAATATTTGTTGTTGTAAATTTTGTATGAAAATTTTGAGTGCAAAACTCATCAATACTAATTTAATGGCATACATAAAATTGTTAAAGAAATAATCAAAATTACATTAAAATAAAAAATACGAAAAATAAATTACATAATAAAATTAAAAGAAATAAATAAAATAAAACATTATAAAATAAAAAAAAAATAAAAAAAATTAATGAAATATAAAAATTCTAATAAAAATTTAAAATAATTAAAATTTCACAATATATAAATATTTTTTTTAATATTTTAGTTTAAATCATAAAATAGCATAAATTGCATTAAAACACTGTGTTAAAATAAATAAAAAAAAATAAGTTCAACCCAAAATACCAGACGTACGCATAAACTGCAATCGATTGCGTTAAATTTGTAGTTTAGTTTTAATATTGAAATAAATTTTGTGCTGACTCTCAATTTTTCTTAACAACAATGAACAAAATTGGTAACAGCATTAATTATGCCCTAAAAATATTGACTATAAATGCTGCGCCAATCGACAACCAAGGCATCAGTTCTCGAGTTTCACTCAATTCATCCATACATTTACCTCATTCGGTTCATTTAAATCAACAAAAAAAAAACCCATCTCATCAAGATGAAAGTATTCGCCGCTATCGTTGTCCTGTTCGCTGCCATCGCTTGTGTTGCTGCCGCCGGTGGTTATGGTGGTGGTGCCTCCATTCCAGCACCACCCTGCCCCAAGAACTATCTGTTCAGCTGCCAGCCCAATTTGGCACCAGCACCATGCGCTCAACCACCACCAAGCTACGGATCAGCCGGTGCCTACTCGGAGAATGTGCCCAACTATGTGGCCACACCATACGTTGGCGTGCAAGGACTGACCGGCTTCCAGGGCATCCAGGGTATCCAGGGAATCCAATATCAATAACTTAATCATATTAGTATTTTAATTATTTAATTCATAATGGCACGGATTTAAGCTTAATGTATCAAGGCATTTTTTTACTTTCATATAATAAAAATAAGCATTCATTGAAAAACTAAAAAAAAAAAAAAAACAAAAATATCTTTTTATTTTTTCCACTTATTTCCATTTTTCAGCAACATTTCATCACAATTTTTTTGTGAGAAATCAATAAATTTATAAAATTGTATTTTTAACATCGGTATTGTTTAATATTGCTAATATTAAAACAGAAATTTTAAATTTTTTGAACTAAAAAACAAAAGTTTCATTAAATATATTGAATCCATTCTAATAGTTTAAGAGTTTATCGCCATTGAAAAAAAAAATCAACAATAACATTTAAAAAGTCTCAAATAGAACCTGTTTATCGAACTATACTGACGACTAAAGATTAGGGGCTGCATTTACATTGGTAGTTAAACTCGATTTGTCATTTAACCATAATTCAATCTTTGCATAAAATAAAGTTTAATCGTCTTAAACTTCGTTTAAAATCTGAATGTTGTTGATAAATAATTTATCTAATTTCATCAAATAATCATTACCATTAATTTCATTTAGCTGAATGCGTTTCACAAAGAAAAAAAGTTAAACGTAGTTTTAACTTAATGGACGTTTAATAAAGCTAAATTTTAAATAACTTGTAAAAGTATTCCCTTGGGAATGTATCTAAAGACTTAAAAAGTTATAAGGGTCGGTTTTACAGTGCTAGTTTAAAGCTAGTTTAACCTTTGTTTAATTAAACATCTCATAAATTTAAACAACGTTTAACTTTGATAGCTGTTTTACAGTGGAAATTTAAAATGAACTGATTCAAATCGGATAAATATGGCATCAGGAACAAGAAACAGAGAGCGTGGACGGACAGTTCAAAAAGAGTGCAACTCTCATTCTTGTGAATAGTATCTGTCAAAACAAAGAGGACTTTTAACGTAGTTTTAACGTCACTGTAAAACGGAATTCTAAACTACGTTTATTACACAAATCTAGTTAAACTACCACTGTAAAAAAACAGGTCCTAAGAAAAAAGTTCAATTAAAATTCGTCAATAGCACAGTTGTTGATTCAATAGTATACCAAAAATAAATATTTTCATATAAACAGAGAAACAATTTGATAGTATTTAATTGTATTTTGTAGTATTTAATGGTATTTATCCATTAAATAAATGGGTATATAGGATAAATAATAATTTATCCTATTGCCTAATTTTAATAGCAAAAAACTGATTTTATAGTCATTTTTTCTGAGTGTACAAAATTTAATTTAAATTCTTTAAAATTTATGATGTATTTTTATATTTCTAAAAAATGGTCCAAACGTAAATCTTTTTTTTTTTCATCCTAAACTATATAAAAACATTTCCGTTTATTAAGTTTAAAAATTAATTATGTAAAAAGTTTCGGATTTTTATCATTTTTTTCTCTATGTAAAATTATTAATCGAATGTCGAACAGAATTACGAATGGTTCTTCTCCCTGCTTTCACGTTGACACTCTCTAAAAAAAGTTAATATCTTCATCTCAAATAAAAAATTAACAACATTTAAATTTCATTGTAATGTTTTATTTCAGTTAATTGAGGGTGTGTGCGAATTCGACTAAATTGCTGACTAAACTAAATATTGTCAGTAATGCAGGGTTTACTTTTCAATTTAGCAAATTTTCCAGCAAACTAAATTGAACTAAATTGAAAGACAGCAAACAAACATATGATAATCGATTTATTGTGTACTTTTACAATTACTGGTTACCGAATGGAGATCGAATAAAATCCCGTACAATTTAGTTTAGTCTGCAATTTAGTCGAACTCACACACACCCTAAATATTATTTTAGAATTATAATATTTAATAACAACACAAATTAACAATATATACTAGCTGCGTTTTTTTCATAAATTTTTGTTCCGGATCAAAGCAATTGTAAAAAAAACGATGTGGCTCAAATGAAATAATACACAAACCTTTCTTCTTAATATATGAAAGGTTTGTGTCTTTCGAATGACACTTAAATATTTTAATATTTTAAATAAATTAAAAAAAAAAGAAGCAGCGGCGATTACCATGATTTTACCAAGAGGTGGGAGTGATGTTTGGATGCACTATTCTATTTGAAATGGCTCTTGCAGCACCACAAATGGTAGCTACGACTGCGACACTAACACACACAAAAAAACATAAACACAAGCGCACATTTTGTTCTTGTGGACGCTGAGGATAACGAAGGTTCTCCGACAGGAAGGCTACCAACGTCCAATATATAATTTGTTGAGCGGTTGGTGTTCTGATTGTCGTCACAAAAATATATTTTGTTTATCACAAATTTTGAAGTTTATTTTCTGTCAATTTTTGTCAGCAACATTCAGCAATCTTCGCCGTATTCTATTTAGTGAGTACACATTTTCAATGAGTTGAGCCGGATAGCTACCTACACCAGAAATTTATCTGGTTTGCATATAAAATTTGTTCCAGCTCAAATTTAAATTATGAAAAAAACGCAAATTTAAATTATGAAAAAAACGCAGCTATTATTTTATTAATATGTGTTCCGAATATTCTTCTGCGAATGGTTTTTGTCCTTGCTAAAACGCTGGTTGTTGTGTTTTGACTACTGGTCGCAAGTGGCGCTTGTGTATGTCTGTTTATATTTCGAAGAACCAGTTCGACTTTTCGATGTTCGAGTTGGCGAATTGGGAAAAAAAGGAAAAATTTGTAATGATTTTATGAAATTTTGTTTATTTAATTTAGTGAGTAATTTTAACTTTTTGTTATAGAATTTTTTTTAAATTATAATTTTTATATGATATTGATCCAAAGCGCATTCATTAAAATATCATTAAAATATTTAATGTCAAAGTCACATTATAAATTTGTTTTTACAATTTAAAAAAAAGTTTTAAAAAGTATTTTAAATATTCAATTTTTATAAATTTCCCAAAATCTTTCCAAAATAATGTAAGTTGTTTTTAAAATAGAACACTTTTAATTTATTACACTGATTAGATATATAATGATCACTTCCCGTTAAAAGTCTCCCTCCCCCATACATAGTCTTTTTCTGCCGTAAAATTTATGACACAAACTTTATGGTACAAACTTAAATAGCAGGGCATATTTTGGGCTATGCTTTTTCTCATATAAGACATATTTAGGAAATGCTGAAAAAGGCAAGATATCAGTGACAACAATATTTACTAAAATAAAACAATCGAAACATTTAAAACACATGGATTTAATTTTTTCTAAACATACTTCATTTGAATTCATATATATGATAATTATAGGACAACAAAAATTAAGGTCCACGTGAAATATAAAAATATAAATATATAAATATAAATATAAAAATATAAAAATATAAAAATATAAAAATATAAAAATATAAAAATATAAAAATATAAAAATATAAAAATATAAAAATATAAAAATATAAAAATATAAAAATATAAAAATATAAAAATATAAAAATATAAAAATATAAAAATATAAAAATATAAAAATATAAAAATATAAAAATATAAAAATATAAAAATATAAAAATATAAAAATATAAAAATATAAAAATATAAAAATATAAAAATATAAAAATATAAAAATATAAAAATATAAAAATATAAAAATATAAAAATATAAAAATATAAAAATATAAAAATATAAAAATATAAAAATATAAAAATATAAAAATATAAAAATATAAAAATATAAAAATATAAAAATATAAAAATATAAAAATATAAAAATATAAAAATATAAAAATATAAAAATATAAAAATATAAAAATATAAAAATATAAAAATATAAAAATATAAAAATATAAAAATATAAAAATATAAAAATATAAAAATATAAAAATATAAAAATATAAAAATATAAAAATATAAAAATATAAAAATATAAAAATATAAAAATATAAAAATATAAAAATATAAAAATATAAAAATATAAAAATATAAAAATATAAAAATATAAAAATATAAAAATATAAAAATATAAAAATATAAAAATATAAAAATATAAAAATATAAAAATATAAAAATATAAAAATATAAAAATATAAAAATATAAAAATATAAAAATATAAAAATATAAAAATATAAAAATATAAAAATATAAAAATATAAAAATATAAAAATATAAAAATATAAAAATATAAAAATATAAAAATATAAAAATATAAAAATATAAAAATATAAAAATATAAAAATATAAAAATATAAAAATATAAAAATATAAAAATATAAAAATATAAAAATATAAAAATATAAAAATATAAAAATATAAAAATATAAAAATATAAAAATATAAAAATATAAAAATATAAAAATATAAAAATATAAAAATATAAAAATATAAAAATATAAAAATATAAAAATATAAAAATATAAAAATATAAAAATATAAAAATATAAAAATATAAAAATATAAAAATATAAAAATATAAAAATATAAAAATATAAAAATATAAAAATATAAAAATATAAAAATATAAAAATATAAAAATATAAAAATATAAAAATATAAAAATATAAAAATATAAAAATATAAAAATATAAAAATATAAAAATATAAAAATATAAAAATATAAAAATATAAAAATATAAAAATATAAAAATATAAAAATATAAAAATATAAAAATATAAAAATATAAAAATATAAAAATATAAAAATATAAAAATATAAAAATATAAAAATATAAAAATATAAAAATATAAAAATATAAAAATATAAAAATATAAAAATATAAAAATATAAAAATATAAAAATATAAAAATATAAAAATATAAAAATATAAAAATATAAAAATATAAAAATATAAAAATATAAAAATATAAAAATATAAAAATATAAAAATATAAAAATATAAAAATATAAAAATATAAAAATATAAAAATATAAAAATATAAAAATATAAAAATATAAAAATATAAAAATATAAAAATATAAAAATATAAAAATATAAAAATATAAAAATATAAAAATATAAAAATATAAAAATATAAAAATATAAAAATATAAAAATATAAAAATATAAAAATATAAAAATATAAAAATATAAAAATATAAAAATATAAAAATATAAAAATATAAAAATATAAAAATATAAAAATATAAAAATATAAAAATATAAAAATATAAAAATATAAAAATATAAAAATATAAAAATATAAAAATATAAAAATATAAAAATATAAAAATATAAAAATATAAAAATATAAAAATATAAAAATATAAAAATATAAAAATATAAAAATATAAAAATATAATAATATAAAAATATAAAAATATAAAAATATAAAAATATAAAAATATAAAAATATAAAATATAAAAATATAAAAATATAAAAATATAAAAATATAAAAATATAAAAATATAAAAATATAAAAATATAAAAATATAAATATATAAATATATAAATATATAAATATATAAAAATATAAAAATATAAATATATAAAAATATAAATATATAAAAATATAAAAATATAAAAATATAAAAATATAAAAATATAAAAATATAAAAATATAAAAATATAAATATATAAATATATAATATATAAAAATATAAAAATATAAAAATATAAAAATATAAAAATATAAAAATATAAAAATATAAAAATATAAAAATATAAAAATATAAAAATATAAAAATATAAAAATATAAAAATATAAAAATATAAAAATATAAAAATATAAAAATATAAAAATATAAAAATATAAAAATATAAAAATATAAATATATAAAAATATAAAAATATAAATTTATCAATTTATCTTAATTATTTAATTTGCAATTTACCTGTTGCATAAAAAATCTAAATTGTTATAATAAAATCACTGTATTTGGGCACTTAGATTTTTTAAGCAAATATTTCTACTTTTTTTGTCTTGAGTATTTTTAGTTTCAATATTTTTAATTTAGGCTTTTAATACCATACCAAAAATATAGACATAAATCGGTGAATATAAATTATACCCCGAGACAAAATTTATGGCATTTTTCTGAAATATTTCGCCATATTTCCAGCAAACACAAATAAATGGAATATTTTCGGAGGTATACAGAAGGTTGTCAAATTTTGTGGAATACAGACTCCGCCTTGTATGTTTAAAATATGTCGATATAATGTTTCTCAACTGCCTCGATCCTGCCAAAAATTGTGTCTGGCTTAGTGAAAAAAAAAATTGAATTGAATTTATTTTTTATTATTTATAATTTAAATATAGGTATTGATTTGAAAATAGTTTGAAAATACTGGCAAATTCGGTTAGTTCCAGAATGTATAAGATTTAAATTCGTTTTCTTAAAACAGTTTTATTTTAAATATAAATTCAAATCAATTAAAATATATATTATAGCCATAAGATAGAAAAATTATTTTAAAGAAATCACGATTAACATTTTTATTTTGTGTGAAATTTCGAAGTTGTTACTTCCCGAATTTTGTTCGTACTTGAAAAAAAATGTAAAATCAAATTCTCAGTAATTGCATCAATTGCAATTTTTCGATTTATTATGATCGCTCTCAATACCATCTTCACCTATTAAATAAGTTACTCTTTCTCTCTGTCTCTCAATGCAAATTATTTTCTTCCCACGCGGTTTCGCAGTTATTTTGACACCTGCAATGAGGGAGTTGAGCGAGAGTATGATGCTGCATATCAATTGAGACAACAACAACAATTTAACTATTCCTCATCAGAGTGATTTAGTTGTTTGCATAGCGCAGAGTTCCGTGATGCGTTAAATTAAAAACATTAAACAAAAGAAGTATTCGCGTCTAATAAGGAAAATAAAATAATTAAAATAGTAAGTTTATCGTTTGCAATGTAATAGTTTAAATATTTTACGAATTACTTCAATTATTCTGCCATTAAAAGTGCAAAAAGTGATTAGTAATTTCTATGCAAATTTGCACAGATTGCAAAATGGCCGCCTAGTGGCCGTCTCATGTGTGTGTAAGAAAAAAAAGTTAATGCAAATGAAAAATAAGAAAACATTAAAAATGTTATTAAAATATGTGTTAATATTGTAAAAGTGCAATAAAAATAAGTGTTTTAAATAGTTTTACAGCAAAACAAGTGAGAAACAAAGGTTAGTAATTTATTTATAACAAAATAAATATAACTGAGCAACGCTCTCTTGTCATTCATTGCATCAGTGTAGGGGGAACTTTAATTATACCCTATCCTATGAGGTACAGGGTATATTAACATGCATTTATTGTAACGCTCCTTAGGAGGCGTGCCCGGTATGAAAAAGTATATATATTCTTGATCAGCATAGGTACAGGGTATATTAACATTGTGCATTTATTGTAACGCCTCTTAAGAGGCGTGCCCGTATGAAAAAGTATATATATTCTTGGTCAGCATCACTACCCGAGTCCGTTTAGCCATGTCTGTCTGTCTGTCTGTATGTCCGTCTTGCTGTCCGAATACACAAAAACTTGAGTAATACTTATCAGAATGCGATAAATTTTCGTCTTAATATATCTTTGCCAAAAGTAGGAACTGAGTTTGGAAAAGAGTCAAATCGGTCAACGGACACGCCCACCTCCCATACAAATAAATTTTATATAACTTTTTAGGAACTAATAACTCAAAAAGTATTCAAGATATTCATTCAACTAAAAATATATTGTCCAAAAATGATCGTGATCCGCCCACATTTTATTACATTATTTCCCGGGATTACATAGTGGAAATATTAGTCGTATATTATTAAATATATGAAATATTAGCTTTAAAAATAATTTAAATGTAGGCGTGGTCCGCCTATGGGCCTCGTCATATTCCGATTATCTCAATTAATGTTATGATCACCTAATGGCCATGGTATTCCAAAATTTCTACTAAGAACAGTATAAAAACTAATTAAAAAATTAGATTATTTTTCTAATTTTTTTATTAGTTTTTATACTGTACTTAGTATAAATTTTGGAATACCATGGCCATGAAGTGATCATGTCATTAATTGAGATAATCGGAATATGACGAGGCCCATAATGTCCTTGTAACGCAGTGTACTGACCTGATCGTGTATTGACCTCAGGCCATGATCATGTACTGATCGAGCAATTTCCCATTTTATTATTTACCCAACAATTGCCTTGTCAGAGCCCGAGCATAATAGGGTTTTTCTCATTAAATCTTGATCATTGCATGATGCTAATTTCGTTATGAGGAACAAATAATGTAGCTATGATCGGTAACATTGACTATTTAGATAATGTAAACCCTGGTATGGTAAGCATGATAAGGGCATGCAAAGGCAATGATCATATTTTCTCTAATAGGGCTTACCCAACAAAAACCCGATCATTTCCCGATGGCGCATCGGGCAAATTTACTACATTAATTCTTAATTTTTTGATATGTGAATAATATTCTGAGAACTTTTAAATTAAGGTATACTTTTAAATATCCCACATTAATATCCCCACCAGAGATGTAGAGTATTCCATAGTCGGGCCCGACCGACTATAAAAGTCCGTTCCATGTGACCAACTTACCCATGTGAGTTAACTTTCCCAACTCGTTTTGGTTAAGATTTTAAATGAAAACATTTAAAAAATTAAAATTAAGCTGATTTTGAATAAAACGTAATTTTAATTAAAAAAAAAATCAAAATATCATTACAAAATTTACATCTTAACTAAAAATTCAAATTTTCACTAAAAATTAAATTTTTCGAAATATAATTTAAATTTTCAATTAAAACTCAAATCATACTAAAACTTCAAATTATATTTATTTTTTACTAATAATATAAGTAATAATTAGTGAATTTTTCTAAATATGATTTAAATTTTCACGTTCAAGTTCAAATCATACTAAAATTTCTAATTATATTTCATTTTTACTAATAACACAAATTATCAGCTTTAATTCTAATCTTCACAAAAATTTAATTTTGTTCAAATTTTAAATTTTAATTTAAAATTTTCGAAAAACTTAAATTTTAATTCAAAAAATATATTTTAAAATTTTTAAATTATCAAAATTTAAAATTTATTGCATTCAAATTTTACAAAAGGCATTCTTATTATTGCTGAGTTCTCAAAAATACTAAATTATTATAATATCATCTGCCAATAATATTTATGAATTTTAAAAAACATTTTATTATCATATGTAAATATTTTGGTAAACTAATTGGTTTCAAATCTTTCTCATAAAATCCAATTAGAGAGTATTTTGTATATTTGACCCTTTTTGGGCAAACTTCATTTGCGCATAGTTTTGCGTATAATTGGCCCAAAAACCATTGAAGCCAAACCAATAAATGTTTCATACTAATTTATAGCCAAATTTTTGCATTTCAATTTCATTCACAAAAATTTGCAACGTTTCAAATAATGGGGACAAAAATTAATGTCGAAATACATTTGAATATCGTCTGTTGTCGACTGGCAAAACATATAGGGTAGGGTAACAAAACCATTTAGCCATTTGTCAGTCATAACTCAATTTTGCTAATTTGGTTAGAAGAAAGCGCTTCAAAGGGAAGCAAAAAGAATGAATGAAAAAATATATAATCAAATAAAATTGACAATGAATACAAAAATGAATATTTTATTATTCAATTTTGAATAAATCAATTGCAATATATATTATATAGCGTTGTTAATTATAATTTTTAAGAAATTAAAAAGAAACCCAAATTTAATATATCAAATTGTACGCAATAGTTTACTTCAAAAATTCAATCATTTATATAAAAAAAAATATCTATTTTATAAATAAAAATTACTTATAGTTCAACATTTCGAACGCCTTCTACCGTAAGTCAAATTACGCACATGCAATGGTTCCGACGCGTTCGCCGCAATCGATCTAAATTTATTAAATTTTTTTGGTTTTATTTTTATTTTGGGATCACTTAATGATAGGTTTCGCATTTTGAAAACGCCGTACGTGCTTAGAATATATCCAAACACACCTTTAGGTTCACGCATAACGGTATTGCGTGGCTATAATTTCGGCTTTGATGCAGTCAGACATGGCCGCTTTGATGCAGTCAGACATGGCCTAAAGCCAAACTAATCTGAAATAGAGCAGCTTTTAAGGCAGCTCCCTCTATCGTTCCGTCCGTTCCATACGGGACAACATGTCAAATATTTTGATACAGATACAGTTGATTTTTTGTGTTTAAAATTTCGGTAATTACTGCGTTTTAATGCATATAGTTTTAATACAATCTCAGGTAATTGTAAGTATAAAAATACCTAAATAATTGGAGAAAATTTTCTTGCGTGATTAGGTAAATTTAACTGTGGTTTTTTGATATTAATTCGAATTTGACGAGATTGGTGCTTTTTTACTTTTTTACTTATATGAGACTTGACACGAGTAGTTTTTAATGTGCTTGTTAAATTGTAAATTTAAAAGGAATTTTAAAAGATAAATTATTTCATATTATTATTTTATATTATAAAAAAAAATTTGTTGAAGTTATTAATATAAAAATCACGGATTAAACTTTTTGCAATGTCAGTTCCAAGATTTATAAAATAGCGGTTCCGATTCCTGTTCCAACCAAAAAAGGCTATATGGGTTCCAGTTCCACACGTTTTTTAATAACGGTTCCAATACCGGTTCAAAAATCGAATTGGTTCCGGTTTCGATTACTATTACTATTCCGGTTGTTTGTGGTCCGTAAATAAATATATGTGTTCCGATTCCGGTTCCACACACTTTTTAATAACGGTTCCGATTCCCGTTCTTTGCACGATTCACGATTACAGAAAAGTAGAAGAGCTAGAGCAATGAAACTTTAGATTTAGCATGTCACAATATTTTCTTGTTCAGACAGATTAGATAGTCTGAACAAAAAAATATTGTGACCTGCAAACCGATCACTTATGTTCAAATACCTCATATAAAATGTATATTTACAGATCAATTTTACTGTATACGTGCTTAGGTAAACTTTTTTTGGTAAAATATATATTGACTCATGCTCAAATACATGAAAATAATGGTTTCCGGCGAAACGACTTGTGGTTCAACAAAAAAAAATCGAAATTCGGTACACCTAACCATTTGTAAATATGGAAATGTATGTAAATGCATGGAAATACTTCAGCGATTGAAAGTTTGTAGTTATTTTCAGGATTCGTATATCCTGGTGACCTATATACCACTTTTAATGGTAACCACACATATGTGTAGGGTATTTATAGTCGGCTTAGACCGACTATAATTTTGATAATCCTAACTATCATAAGAACACCTACTTTAAAATTTCCCATGTGATCTAACCTTCACAACCGGTTTAATAACGGTTCCGATATATAAACGATTCCGATTCCAAATACTATTCCGGTTCTTTGCGGTCCCTGATATACAAAAAACTGCTTAATGGACTGCTGGACTTAATGGTCTGCTGGATTGGAAATTTGAAGGGGGTACCTTTAAAACAAAGAATTACAGAACTTTACAAAAGTAGTTCAAAAACGTTAATGTCAATTATAATATATAACAACATTCCAAATAGTTTTCAGGGCATGTGTACATCCTCCTTCAGGTTTTTGTGATGGTTATCCACACACAGAAAAATTCTCTTTTGGCATGAGGTTGGAAGAATGAAAAAGTTAAGTCGGTTAAATCGAATGGTTTACAAATTTGATGGCGGAATTCCCATATTAGCCAATACACATGATATATTAGTCTATACACACTCCTATGGTTCTAAATCTGTACTAAATTGTTCTAAAACAGTTCGAAGTTGGTTGCAGTATAAACTACAACTCTTTTAGTTTTGACAATAATAACCGACTAAACGGTTAAGAGAACCGAATAAGTTGGTTGGTGCAATAAATATCTTTTCTGTGTGCAGAATATAACCCAAACAAGCGATCAAAATTATAGACTTTCTGATTTCTTTTTTTCTTTTCGAATTCAAATAATAGAAATTGTGTATGGAATATCTATTAGCAAAATCTGCTATCGTTTTTTTTTAGATAAGTCCCAGTATGCTATTCGTTTTGATATCGTTACTAGATCAATGTGAGTAGATGGAGAAATCACATGATATTGGACCCAGTCTCGTAACGATATCGAACGTCAAATTGGGCCTGCATGGTAGATAGATATTGATGGAAACTGTCGGAATTTTCTCCGTAAGAGAAATTTTACAAAATCGGAGCGATATCGAATAAATAATCAAAATTCGAGATTGCTTCGAAAAATATTGCGATATCGATGTGATTAATATTTAAATATCTTTAAATTTGAATGTGTGAGAAATTTTAAAAAATAAATGTGATAAAGTTACGAGATTGAAATGTTTTTATCGAACAGATAGCAGAAAAATCCCCTTTAGGAATGAGGTTGGAAAAATAAAAATTTAGTTGTATCAACTAACATCATTCGGTTAAATCGAATGGTTTACGAATTTCAAGGCGGAACTGCTATATTAGCCTATACACTTGAAATATTAGTCTATACACTCTCCTAATGGTTTTAAATCTGTACTAAATGGTTCTAAGACAGTTCGAAATTGGTTGCAGTACAAACTACAACTCTTTTCATTTTGACAATAACGAACTACTAAGTGGTTGAATGAACCGAATAAGTTGGTTGGGCAAAGAGTTGACGCAACAAATCTCTATTCTGTATGTAGGAGAAAACTTTGAGACATTAAAAGTTCTCTATTGAAAGACCGAGGTTTTCATGATAACGGTTGTCCAAAATTTGTATAACTGATTTTTGCAGACTCATTAAAAGCTCAAACAATGTAGTGATCGTATTACCGACTTCAAAAGAAATCGTGAAACATGGAATGTGTGGGGGGAAACAGAATGATCGCGAATTTGCTGACGGCTGCTGTTCGTCAACAATCCGCCGGTGTTGGTGGCAACATATTGCGTTCTCAAATTAAAGCCAATAAAAGTTGTTAGACAGCAGCCAAAACATGTGCAACTTCACAACACTTTGCCGCACTTCACTTCAACTCTGCCCCCATTTACGGTACCATATTTTTTTAAACCCTTCAACCGATCAGTCAAAGGCTTTTTGGCTCAAATTAAATTCAATTTTGTTGCTATTTTGTAGTTGGCGGCTAAATCTGTTTGTTTTTGGTTTTCATTTTATTTTCTTATATGAATTTTTTGCACTTTTGTTGGAGGTCTTAAAACATTGTCCGTAATTTAAGTTAGCCAAAGGCCAAGCTACAAAGTTGGCAATTCGCAAAAACACCGAATTGTACTGAACCGCGAGATTGTGTTTAGCATAAGGTTAAACCTCCTAATGCGATCGGCACACGATGACGACGTTGTGGTGGATGTCCACTGACCGCCAGTCCCGTTTATGTCCTGCACAGGCAGGCAGGTGGTGTGCGAATTATTTTAGCCAAAACTTAATCGTTAAACAACGCCATGTCCTGCCAAAAATATGTTGCGTGGTTTTGTCTGCGGCAGCCAAAAATGTGCATCAGCCAGCCACTGCAAATATTTGGCATGTGTTTCGTTGCAAAAGGTTGATACTGCTTTTCTGTCGATTGTTTTGACCAAGTCTACGATAAATAAAAAAAAAGAAAAATAACCTCATAAAAATACTGCAAAATTAGCAGCTTCATATAATAACAACCACAACCAAGAACAGCAGAAGTAACCAAAAAAAAGCAGCGTAACGCTAATGAGCTGACGGTGTATCATTAAAGCACGGGAAGAAAATATTTTGAAAACTTT